>CM067340.1:93303333-93931666 GCA_034376525.1 Nicotiana benthamiana | reverse complement strand
TTCCTCTTCTTTTTCTTTCCTTTCCTGAGCTGAGGGTTTATTGGAAACAACCTCTCTACCTGAATTAGGTAGGGGTAAGGTCTGCGTACAGACTATCCTACCCAGACCCCACTTGTTGGGATCAAACTGGGTTTGTTATTGTTGCTGTTGTTGTTGTTGTTGTTGTTGTTTTTGTTGTTGTTGTTGTTGTTGTTGTTGATGTTGTTGTTGTTGTTGTTGTCGTTGTTGTTGTTGTTGTTGTTGTTGTTTCGATAAAATCAATCCTCAAAAACCTTAAGGGGTACCAAATAGTTCAAACTCTCGAACAAGCTTATGCAAGGCATAACAAAGTAAAGGGTTTCGATAACACTAACCCTATAAAATTCTAATGGGTACAGATTTACCTCGTGCAAAGACATAATAAATTGTTATAAACTTTTTCAGCAGAAAAGGGAAGAAGCCAATCTTTTGGGGCCATATTGGCCTAATTCAAGAGCTTAAGGGCCATTATGTTTTTTAGTTCGACAAGTAATACTCACTCAACTAAAACCTAAGGGCTCTTGTACTTCGAATTCGAGCAAGTACTCACTCAATTTTAGAGACTGTATTAGTCTAACTTCTATCAAGTTGCTTGAGTTTCAGATTCACAAACAAAATTTTCACAAGGCAAATGTCGAGATAAGAAAGGTAACGTTATATATATATATATATTGGATTTTCGATGTCTTAGCCTTATACTTATTATGTTTTGATAATCTAACAAACTTGTCGTGAAGAAATAGATAGAGAATCTGGCCCACAAGATACATTTCATATGAACTGGTTAGCAAATGGATGAACGACCACAGGGAGGAACACAAGCACCTAGTCCCTTAGGGTTCTCCGACATAAGTAGAAGTTAGTGACTGTACGCAATCAATATAAAGAGGAGCACAATAGGGACCTGCTCCCTTAGGGTTCTCTAAAAGAAGTACAAGTCAAGTTCATAGCTGGAACACAACAGAAGAAAGTCAATTGTCACATAAGAGGAACAGAACTAGGACTTGGTCCGTTGGTGTGTCCTGACATAAGTATAAATTCCACTATCCAGCGGAAATGCAACTGCCCAGAAGTGGTTATGCAGACAGTGCAGTAGTCACTTCTCATTGGGATGAAGCGTACACCAAGAGTTGACATTACTATCCATTGTTGTATCTTTTAAGATAAAATAACCTGGTGCAAGACACAACATCGCTTGTGCATTTAGTGATATTCTCTCAAGAAATAAAAGTGTTCATCCTTCATTAAAGTCACTGGTGTGTCAAGAACAAGAAGCCAACTCCACTATGGACCAATTTCAAAATGAATTTATGTACATCCATAGTTGAGTTGTAATCTTATTATTTGTTCGTCATTGTGATTCCTAGTTTGCTTTCTTAGAAGAGTTGTCTTAGGAAGAAACGTGTTCCAAAATTCGTAAACTTCTGAGTTTATGTTGTGATTAGGGATAGTCATAAATTTAAATCCTTTATAACTAGGATAGTTATAGAGTGGCTTGTGGTGATTGCATCACAATTTAGTTTGAAGTCTTTGCAATAGGGTTGTTGCAAAGTCGCTTGTAATAGGGAGATTGCCAGTTAGTAGAGTTAAAAGCCTACAAGAGTTGGTCGTGTTTTTTCGATCCCCTTGTGTGGGATTTTCTCACATAGAAACTCTCTTGCCTTCTTTACTTTTAGTCTTTACCGTATTCTATGCATTATCTCATAGAGGAACAAGTACTCTACAGTTTGGTGGAGTCATATAAACTAACAATTGGTATCAAAGCAGGTGTCTCCTATCTGGCTAACACCTAGGAAGGATCCTCAATGGCTGCTCCACCAAACTTTGAAGAAGGACATCAACCTATAGACCTCCCATATTCAATGGTCAATACTATGGATGGCAGAAGACCCATATGCATGACTTTATGATGGCAGAAGATTCAGAGCTGTGGGACATCATTTGTGATTGTCCACATATTCCCATGAAGAAGCTTGGAAAAATAGGACCATTGGTTCCCAAAGGGAGAAGAGAGTAACAACATATTGACAGAAAGTTGTAGAAAAGAATTATCATGCCAAGAAAATCTTGATTTGTTCCATAGGACCTGATGAGTACAACAGAGTATCAGCTTGTGATACTACCAAAGAAATATAGGAAGCTTAACAAACCGCACACGAAGGAACTACTCAGGTCAAACAATCCATGATCGACATGCTCACCACTGAATATGAACTCTTCGGGATGAAGGATAATTAGTCCATACAAGATATGCACACCAGATTCACCTCCATCATAAATGAGCTTCACTCACTTGGAAATGTCATTCCTAGAAACAAGCTTGTAAGAAATATCCTCAGTGTTCTTCCTGGGTCTTGGGTAAGTAAAGTAAATGCCATCATTGAAGCAAAAGATCTACACACTCTGACCATGGATGAGTTGATTGGAAATTTGAAGATATGCGAGATGAAAAGAAAGAAAGACGACGAAAGAAGAGAGCCTAAAAAGGAAAAGAGCTTGGTGCTTAAGACTGAAAGCAGTGATTCAAGTGATGAGGATAGTGATATGGCCTATCTTACTAAGAGATTCCAAAAGATGGTTCAAACAAATTGTAGTATACCAAAGTGGGGTAGTTCAAGTAAAACAAGGAACAACGACCTTTGTCACAGATGTGGAAAGTCAAGATATTTCATCAAAGACTACCCACTCGCGAAACAGGAGCAATACAAGAAAAATCCTGACAAAGCAGGAAAAAGGAACCTATTTCGATATAAAAGGTTTAATCAAAAAAGTGTTGTAGACAATATTGTTAAGCAGGCTCTTGCTGCTTGGGGAGACTCCTCGGGTCAATCCGAAAATGAATTAGATGCAAAAAATAGTTCCATTATGGCATTGGAAACTAAAGTAATAAAGTACGATTCACTATTTACTTTTACTGCTCAATCAGATGATGATGATGAAGAAGGTGAAGACGATGAGGCAAACTTCAGGGATGTTCAGAGAAATATGAAATCCTATTTTTCTGAGGTCTTTATCTAATGTACTAATTGATGCCTATTATAGCCTTGTAAACGATAAGGAGATATTGACCACATAACTAGGAGAGGCAGAACAATCTAGAGATGATCTAGTGGTCTATGTAGTGGACTTAAATGAGACTATAACTAATCTTGAAAAAGAAAAGGAATCATTGAATGAAAAGATAACCAGTGTGGAAAATGACAATGAAGATTTGATAGTAGCAGTAGTTGATCTAAAAGAAATAATAGAAGGCCTTAACAATGAGAAACACACCTTAGAAGAAAAAGTTGCATGTACTGAAGAGGAAAGGGATGATCTGTTAGCGATATGCACTGATATAGGAAAAACTATTGAGGGACTCAATAGAGAACATATGAATGTAATCTTGGGAAAGGGAAGGAAGTAGCTAGTGAAATGTACATCATGCTTGAAAAAGTCTTAACCGTTGTGAAAACCAGTCTTTGCAGTGAACTCGAGATAAATCAACAACTTCAAGATGAATTGGAGAAAGTAAGAAATGATCTTGAGAAATATATGAAGTGGACCTAGTCCTTAGATGATGTCACTACCATATATCTCAATAACAGTGGGAACAAGGAGGGCATCGGGTTCCGAAGGGATAAAAATCCCTACAACCCGCACAACAAGTGTGTCACTATACCTGATAACTGTCTATGTACCCACTGAACAATGGGCATTTTAAGGAAAATTTCTAGGCCAAGGTTTAGTCTTCTCAGAAAAACAAAGTGTTTTATGATGGAGAGACAACTAAAAAGGGACCAGGTACCACTTGCAAAAAGCGATGTTGTCTACATGGACTAGGAATTCCCTCATTCATCCTTTTTATCATATCAAGGGACCCAAACTAGTTTGGGTTCCTATATCTAATACTTGATTTGCATGAGCAAGGAATAGTGAGAGGAAGCGGCCTGTGATGGACTATGGACAGTGGATACTTAAGGCACATAGCTGAAAACATCATGAATCTCTTCTCACTGACAGCCCTGCAGGAAGGGAATGTATCCTTAATAAGGAAGTAATAAGTTCTTTTGGCACTCAAGTGGGAATGTGGACTATATGAATGGCCTATGAAGTGCAGTCACCAATCTGATAACTCGCCAAGTGGTCTCAGTGGACAAAGGAAACAAGAACATCCACTCCAACTAAGTATGAATCTCCACATGCTGGTGGTATAAGATAAGTGAAATCGCAACCTTGGCATGAAGTATTGGTATATGCAAACTTCTCACCTCAGAATAAATTAACTTAGCAGGACCTCGGTCGTGGTCAGCCAAACTCAAGTGTCCTTAGACATGAGTTCACAAAATGAAGAAGTAGGGGGAACAAGGGATCACGCATAATTTCCCAACATTCAAGGAGTCAATAGCAAAATGATATTGCTCAAAAAAAGAACGGAACGAGAAAATGCCATGTTCTCGACAATAGGAAGGATTAGTTGGGGAAGCTAAATTAAAAGGGACAAGTAAAGGAATCCCTCTAGAGTACAAGCCATAAAACAATGCCACAATGTATCTAACAAAGGGCACACTGAATGATAGAAGGTGCTTATGGGGTCTTCAACAAGACATTTCCTCTTGCCAAGAAAGAAACGACGGTGATCAATAGGATGAACCAATTATGGTCATTGGGAAATATATGAGGCTTCAGATAGGGAGGATGATAAAAAGAGTAAGATGAAGGGGAATGGCGAAATACAATGCAACATCATTCTCCATATCTCACAAAGAACCTAGTATGTCACCTATTACCACTGAAGCTGAGAGATAAGCAAGGATGCAACTCATGGAACTACACAAGCAGCATAACACAAAGTGTGGGAAATCAAATTAACCTTCACATCTCCCTCTTCAATCAAACTTCTGTCTCAAATTGGAAAACCAAAGGCTCCCATTTGTGTGACAAGTCAATCACTCTCATTTATTCTAAGAGTTAGATAAGCATGTATTTTATTTTGTATCTCTACTCCTCAATAGAATCCAAAGTGTAAGTCCATAGGAATCTTACTTGAAGGCCGTCCACAAAAGAGTTTAAATACCTTAGAGGAACTCAGGACACGACCCTCTGTTACCCCTTAGGTGACAGTACTATTAATCTTGTTGGGTATGATAATGTTTACTATACTGGTTTATCTATGGAAAAGGAAAGAACTTTTGGAACGGTTCACTTGTCATGATTCATGCCTCATCCTTTAGGAGACAATAAAGCAGAAATCAAATGGCTTCATCAACAACTGAAGAAGGTTTTCAAAAAACAAGAAGATCAAGCACATTGAAGGGTGAGATCATCTGCTGACAGTCAAAATAAAGAAGGGATTGATATGTGGAAAGTATTGCAGAACAGAAGACCTAATTCTAGACATCTGCATCAAAGCCTTGAGTAGAGAATTCAGGATAAATCAAAAGTGAAGATGGAGTTACAAGAGCCAAATGAAGAAGCTGATCCTCCATCAGTTGGCTATGTAAGACAGTACCAGGTAAAGACAGCTAAAGTGTTTTCTGACCAAGACTAACTGACATCAATACCATTGCAGGTAAACGCGCATGATGATGATAAAAGCTAAAGGTACAGTTATGAACTGCGAGAGAGGAGCTGCTAAAATCTTTTTTTTTAAAATGTTCCAGTATCAAGTTCATGTACCTCAGATTAGTAGTAATGTGCTTAAATTATGCATGTCCTCTCCAACAATTTTTTTAACAATATTAACTCATCTGCCACATCATTAGATTTTTTAACGTCTGTGTGTGATGTCTTGTCTTTCAAATCCTTTCATCCCCTCTGCACGGTAACACTTCCCCAAAAACCTACCGTCGTATTCAGAACTATTCAGAACTTGTTTCACTCTCCACTCATCATTAGCCCTTCTTCCAATAAAACTTTCTTTCTCTCTCACGACAAGTCATGAACCTTTATATCCTTTGTATAGGATCCTCTCCTCATATCCATCTTTCTCTCTCTGCTCGTCTACCAAGCCCTTATTTATGGAAATCGAACAATCATCTCATTATCCCACCAATAACACCGTTCCCACTTCGCTATCATCCTTGAAATCACTCCTAGAGCATCACTATTTCACTCCTTCTACCACCTTACCCATTATTGGCTCCTCCACTCCTATAGTTTTTCCATTTCTGATAAATCCTGTTTACCATTATTTTGGGAATCCTATGACTAGTCATTCCTACAATCTCATCAAAGACCACACAAGAAGTTTTACTCCTCAAGTTTCAAAAGCCTCTAAGAATGATCCTAACCAGAATCTGAGCTCCTCCATGTTGGACTCAGTGACTCCCAAGGATTCACCAGAAAAGGAAGCAACTTATAACGTCATGGCTATAGCTGCTGAGAGGCTGATGAATGGAGGAGAATATCTCTCATCTGAGTACCAAGGGAAGAAATTCCATTCCTAGGAGTAGGAACCACATCACTACTTGAGTCCTTGACTCATGAGATATTCTTAGAAAAGCCTTCTGATGAACCAGATTCTCTTCCATGCAAACTCACTCTTGAACCTCCTGTTCACTCTAAGCTCTTGGATTCTTCCTTCAAATCTCCCACTACTAGGTCACTGCAGTAAGAGAGTTTTGAATCCTCATTGCAGAAGAATAAGAGAAGTGTCAAGACAAGGAAAAAGAGGAAAATGAATCCAGGGAATCGGATAGACATGGATTCTTCAAGCAACCTGGTCCCTTGGTACAAAAATCTATAAAAGTTGAGGAAACTGTTGAGGAACTAAAAGGGTCATTCATTAAGTACAACAACAAGTCTAAATGGGGTCAAACTAAGCTAGCTGTGCAGGAAGAACATACTTTAGGGATGGCAAGCTGGAAACCAAAGTCTGCCGAAGGGTCTAGCAAACAAAAAGGGGAAACTATTAAGGAACTTGGTTCAACGAGGTCCATGACCTGTGCTGGTGTTCTGTGGTAGCAGAGATTAAGAACTCAAAAAGTGTTGTGAGGTTGTATATTTGATCCACCAATTTCGGAGATGGAAGGCATGAAACAAATTCCGGAGATTGTAGAATTTCAATAATGGGAAAACCTGTCTGAAGGGAGCATGCCTCTGGTGTACGAAGATGAAGTACAAACCTTCTACACATCTCTTTTCACTGTTAAAGGGGATCACACCTGTGCTCTCGTAAATAGAATGGACATTATACTCGATGCTTCAATGTTGGTAAAGGTTCTCAGAATTCCGTGTGAAGGTATGTCCTAAGTTAAGGGTGTCTGTGGAATAAACGTTCGGAGAGCTATCATGAAAGAGCAAGCTATTCACCAGAGGGGACAGGTCCATAAGAAGGTATTGCTTTCGAGTACCAGCTTTTCTTTGAAGGGGTTAATAAAGTACTCTTACCTCGCCCTGAGCGGCGCTCTATTGCTATTAAATCGGATTTGGTCCTGATGGAAGTGATTGACGAGCTTGTACTAATCCATTTTCCAGCAATCATGATAGATCATATGCAGAAGGTGAAAATTTTTAATGGTGGAAATCATGGGTTACCTTATGGGTTTCTCCCCACTAGGTATTCAGATTCTATAAGGTCCCCTTGGGGAATTCTAGAGTGGGAACACATAAACAGACCTTCTCTGAGACTACTCTAGAAGAATGTGAATGTATAGAAAGAGTTGGTGGAAGCATCTCGACCATTTCTCAGCTGATCAATGCTCAACATGTAGCTTTTGAGGAAATAAGAAGACTGAGGGCTTGAAATTCCATACTGGAAACTCAGCTCATTCAAGCAGCTAAAGAACCTAATTCTGTCAATGTAGGAAGTTGCACGAATGACAAAGGAAAATAATAGACTTTGGGCTCAATTAATTGAAGAGCAACTGTCTGCAAATGCTCGACTGGATCTGGTTGGCGTTTTCTTCGTTTCAAAGAGTCTCGGGACTGGACCCTTTAGGAACATCCATCGATTGCTCATCACAGCGGGAGATATCTTCAGCCTCCGACGACTCAGGGACTTTGCTCTGGCCAACTTCCGAGATCTCCTTGGTCCGAGGCTCAACCTCTTTGATTATCATCGGTTCAACGACCTTTGGGGCCTCGGAACTCTTCTTCGATCGAGCTACTAGCTCGAATTTGGCATCTTCATCTTCCTCACTTAGCCGCTAAGCTACATCAGTAGGCAGGACGACGGTGACTTTCTTTGACCTGTGAGCCTTGCACTTCTTGGGCTTCGGGGTATTGGAGGGCGAAATACTTTTTCTTTTCTTTTCCTTCACCGACTTCGGAACCGGGGGCAAAACCTCCTCCTCCTCTCTGCGTGGGGGCCTCATGACGGCATCTTTCTCGAGGCCTATATGAAAGAGAACCAAGTGAGTATAGGAGGAAAACATTCTAACAAAAGCCATCAGATACATATAGGAAAGGCTTACCGTGATTTTTAGCCTCTCATCAGCCCCTTGCTAAATCTCTCCATGAGTGCTCAACGTACAAGAAGGTCGAAGCTAGGGACTGAACCCAGCTCTCGATTTAGGAATACCAGGAATCCAAGCAACCGCTACATCATAGAATAGAATGTCGATGAGGAGAAGAAAAGGAAATAAAACAGTGAATAAAAGCCAAAGGAAGAATTGAACATACGCATAATGTTCCACTTCTCGGGAAATGGCATCTTCTCGGGCGGAATTAGGTCGGAGTTGTTCAGCCGAATGGATGGACTAATCCACCCTCGATCCTTGTCCTTGTCAATGCTCGAGAACTATGCCTTGGTGACCTGATACTAAAGCTTTATCAGTCCACCTTGAAAAAGGAAGTGCATATTGTCGACGCCCCCTTTTGCAACATAGATAGGAGTCCGGAATCGGGTATACGACATTATGGGAGGAAAACTCTTATTCCCTTGCGGGAAATGGGTTTTGATATTTGGAGAGTCGCCACCTTTGAGTCTTAAGAGCCTAAGTAAATTCAGTGTTGACGTGACTCCATAAAGCTTTGGCTGAAATTTTCGTTTACGAGAAATACATATTGACAGTCTCTTTCTTGAGATATTCTCTTTTTGAAAATTTCAGAATACAAATTGACAATCTCTTTTCACAATTAAGGTGGCGCTTAAGGTTGTTCAACGCCAGAACAATCCTGAAGGACCTGAACATAAAATATCCACTCAAATATTCCAAAGTTGAATCGTGAAAGAACAAACACTTTTGTTCGACTTGTAAGGACCCACTAGCAAAATTCGGGCAATATACACTGACAACAAAAGGCCATTGTTCCCATCATTGGGAATTTGCAAATACAGATTTTGTCTTAGACTCAAATTAAGCGGTGAGCAGACTGGTTCAACACATATATTTAGATAGGAAGTCGGAATTAGGCCACTCTAATACAGTTGTCAGAGATTAAGACATTGGATTTGCGAGAATTAATTTAAGAACTACCGATTTTTGAAGGTAACTATACAGAAGAGTTTTGAAGGAAAAGGTATGCTGCAGACTTAGGAAAATGTTTAGAAACGAGTAAAAGAAAAAGCGGACGGCCCAGTTATGATCAAGAACAGAAAGAGTAGTTTCAGAGATTATAGAAGAGGCAGATCGTTAAGAAAAATAAGTGGATTGCAGAATTGGTTCAAAACGACAAATTTAAAAGAAGGGGACTGAGTTAGAAAACACATTTTTTGTTTGTCATAGTATTGGAAAAAGTTTTAGAAAAGATATCCAAGTTAAAGGAACAAACTTTAGTAAAAGGAAACACTGATTTGAGAGTGTTTTATCAAAGGATTACGTTTTGGAAAACAATATGCTGACTTATGCGTATAAGAACCAGTTAATCAATTGTTACTGTTTTTAAATAGGCGAAGTGAGTTTGATTCAAAACCCTATAGGCATGATTTCCATGATTATTGATTTCAGAACTTGTTGATGAACTTGTGAATGGATGCTTATTAATTAGTCCTAAAAGTTTGCCTAATGTTACAATGAAGCCAAATTCAATAGGCATGATATCTATATGTAAGATTTCAGAAAACTAACTCCTATAGGAAGAGTTTTTATATGCATAATTGCTGAAAGTGAGAGTTATGTCCTATAGGCATTATTTCTATGTGATTAAATTAACAGTAAAGGATCCTATAGGCAAGATTTCTAGGTGATTAAACAATAAAGTCCTAAGATCATGATTTCTACCCTTTTAATGCAGGAAAATAAAAACCCCCACCCTTTCACTATATTCCCCGAGTTTATACAAGTTATTGCAAACCAGGAAAACATATAAGATACGTCAGAAGGTAACAGCTAGATACAACCTAATTCAACCTTAATGTCTAATGACCTGCGATTGAACTACTTCCGAGATTCATATTTCCAAAGAATTCTCTTTATCTAGGGTGTTTCAAAGTTCCAACGAATATCAGGGATTCCCGTTGTTGCTTACACCCAAAATACCACTAAAATTAGAAATAGTGCAATGTGGAAGAGCCAGCTCTTAGGCATCCAAGTACAGAGGGAGCTCAAGGGTCCCAAAGTGTGGCTTGTAAGAGAGGGGTAGAACTTAATAGCTAAGAGTAAGTGCAAGTGAAAGAGGGATTGGGGAGCCATGACAGGTGGTGGTTATGCCTAGCCACAAAATAGGCCAGCACACCCCTTTACCACTTGTTTGGTCAAACAGATTAGGATCAGACACTTGAAGGTCATACCAGGGTTTGGATAGTGATTAGGACACTTCCAGACCCAAGTCTAAAGCTCAAACACACATAAGGGGGAAAGGGAATGGTAATTGATTGAGTTTTCGATTGTAAAATCTAGTCCAGACACATGGACACCAATATTTAAGTGTTTTCATGTCTTTGAACCATAACTCACACAAAGGGGGTAGGGATAAAGGATTCACATAACAAAGATGATAAACTTGCAGAAAAGTAGTAAGGAAGAAGCACAACAAAGCTAAAATGTAAAGCACATAAGAGAGGGTCAATATTTAAATAGGGCTAGACATACAAATTACACAGGACACAAAAAGAGAGAAATAGAGCACTTGCAGCCACAACACAGAGAAGAAACCAACTCAAGACTTCAATAGAACACTCGAAAGCTTTGAGAGAAACTTAAAGGTATTTGAGAAAGAAAAGAGACCGGTCTGTGTGTTTGTGATTATGAGAGAATACGTAGTCCCAAATTATTAATAGAAAAGGGGAGGGCTAAGCCCTTTATGTAGTTTTTGAAAACATGTAAGGTAGGCAAAAAGTGCACAAACATAGAAACTAATCAATCAGTATCAATTAAAATAACCATACTCTTTTAATTAAGGGGTCTAGTTCCAACGGTGAGTCAAGATAGCATGAGGAAGAAAAAATAGATTACTAAGGCTGATTAAGGCAAGGAAGCCATATAGTGCACAAATAAGGTCAAATACATAATTGGTAATTATGGAAAGATGGAATAGTACTTGTGAAAATAAGGTATTAGTTTGAAAACCAATCAAAAAGGGTCCGGACCCAATTGCAATCACAAAGGACGTAATAATTAAGGATAGAGTCATATAGATATGGAAATAAATCAAACACTGGCACAAAATCACAAAGGAGATACACGAGACCATGTATTTTAAGGAAAACATCAGTAGGGTAAAAGAGGTTCAATCAAAAGCGAATCGGTGATGAATCACCAGAATGATTAAAGGGATTTCAAAAATAAATCTTTGAAAGGGAAGTATCTCCTCATATAAAGCATACAGTTTAAACCACAGAAGAGCCTTACAACGAAATTTTCAGAGTCACAGGAAAATATTGTTTTGAGTTTGATTACAGACTCGTCGTGAGTTTGTAAACCTAGGGTTTCAGAGTGAAACCCTAGTGCCATCTACTCAAAGGAAAACCCTCAAATTTTAGGGTTTCACATGGAATCAGAGATGAGAAGATCGTTCAAAGTCACAGAGATAGGCAGACATAAACAAACAAAAATAAGAGAAATTACGAGTTTTACGACTAAGGTAGGCGAGAAAAATAATCAACGGAACTGAGAAAAAAAATTAAGGCATGAACTCAAACACGCATAGCAAAGCGTAAGTCAACAACCTAAGCTAGCATGCAAACAAAGAATATAAAAGAATCTCTGTAGCAATCAGGTAAGAAAAAAGTGAACAAACTTGAACATAATAGGAAACAAAACAAACGAGCATAAACACACATAAGAGAGGGTAAAAGAGTCAGAAAACGTTTAGAAGCCATTTTCAGAAACATCATAAATTGGATTTGAATAGTTTTGAAAAGGAAAAATTGGGGAAAAGCTCAAAAATGTCACAAACAGCATAGATCTAGCACAGATCTAACGAGTAAGATGAAAAAGAACCTCGAAAAGGTTAGGGCTTCTTAGAACCCAAAAGGACGAGCAAGGCTTGGAAGTCATGAGATGATCTGAGCCGATAAGGTCGGAATCGAGCTCAAAAGGATAAGGCACACCGGAGCAAGGCTGGAAATGGTTGAAGACCTCGAATCGAGAAAGGTCTGGGTAAAGACCCTTGAAGACGGGCCTCGAATCTTCAGCGACAAGGCTTGTGGGAGCAGTAGATGGTGAGTAGAGGTCGTCCATGGCTAGAGAAGCCATGGACTCTGGGGATTTGACGTCGAAGAAGAGATAGGTGGCTATTAGGGTTTCAGGTGTTTGAGAGAATGTGAGAGAGACGAGGGATTAGAGGCAGCGGGTCTTTGAGATAATAGGGAGGGTTTGGGGTCTTTTAGGATTAAATAAGGAAGGGGGAGATCTGGGCCGTTGATCAAAATGATCAATGGCTCAGATTTAAAAAATGCACGGGCCGGTTTGGTTAATTGAGTGCTGGGTTCGGTAGATTAGGAAATTGGGTTCGATTTGGGGCTGATATAAGGTTTATTTTGGGGGCCAAATCCGGCTAAAAATTGAAATGCAAAAGGGGTAACATTTAGATAGCCACTTTTCCCTTGTTTATTTAATAAAAATAGTAAAATAATTTCTGGAAATAAATGTGCTAAAATGAGTAATAATACATAATCATCAAATTAAAATAGTAGAATCAATTTTATAAATATAGTCATAATTAAATCTTAAAGGAGGCTAATGTTGCAATTATATGCAGTTTAGTTTTAAAAATACTAAATAAATTTGTAAGAATATGATAAAATTATGTTAGCTATATTTTGGTGTAAATATGAGAATAAAATAAGTTTTTCACCAAAATGTTAATTTTGGGAATTGTTTGAGATTTTTGTGGTATAAAATAGGCAATAAGTTGATTTTTAAAAAAATCATTAAATACCAAAACTCATGGGTGTGTTTATATATGCATATATATGCTATTTTGGTAGTATTTTGGGTACAAAAATACATAGAGAAAAATTAGGTATCAACAGCTGCCCCTCTTTACCCGAGGATGATGAAAGAGTTGTCGAGTAAAGATAAGATGACCAATTTTGACCAGAAGCGGCGATTGAGGAAAACTATGGTTGTGCTCTGGCTTCTGAGCTGCCTACATGTCCCTATTTTTACAGGAATCAGACCATATGTAGTTCAGGAACCATTGACGGAGTATGTCGATGGGTATTCGAAAGAACAGATGCGATGCTTAGATTTGAAAAGTGCTTGAAATCTGACAGGCTGCGGGAATCGGAGCGGGATCGCTCCTGTTGATACACTCATTTGCTAGCTGGTGTACCTGCAAGTGAGCAATGTGGTATATATTGTACCTAATTTAAACATGATGCAAGTTCCCGTTGGACCATGAATGTTGTCTTTGAACAGTTAAGATGACGTCCTCAGACTATGATGTCCTGGGCCATGAAGAGCATAAATAAAGATTCGCAGGCCATGAAATGGTGTTATCAGGCTATGCAGATGGTGCCTTCAAACTATGACGCCTTTGAATTACTGGCGATCTTTCAGCCCATGAAAAAGTGGCAATCTTTCAGCCGATGCATATAGAGGGTGGCAATCTTTCAGCCAAAGTGAGAATTTAAATGCAAGTGGTGATATTGCAGGTGTTCGAAAAATAAAGTGGCGATATTTCAGCCATGCAGGATGGAGGCAATGCTTAGTCTCAAAATGAAGATAAGTAGCCTTATGCAGATGGAGATAGAGCTTAGTCTCAGAAGGCAGATAGATAGCCTTATGCAAAATGGAGACAATGCTTAGTCTCGAAAGGCAGATAAGTAGCCTTATGTAGACGGAGGTAGAGCATAACCTCGAAAGGCAGATAGATAGCCATGTGCAAGATGGAGACAATGCTTAGTCTCGAAAGGCATATAAGTAGCCTTATGCAGTAGGAAGTAGAGCTTAACCTCAAAAGGCAGATAGATACACTTATGCAAGATGCAGACAATGCTTAGTCTTGAAAGGTAGATAAGTAGACTTATGCAAAAATGCAGATAGAGACAAGGCTTAGTCTCGAAAGGCAGATAGGTAGCTCTATTCAAGATGGAGGTAGAGCTTGACCTCAGAAGGAAGATAGGTTGCCTTATGCAAGATATTGCAGATGGAGACAAGACTTAGTCTCGAAAGGAAGATAGGTAGCCTTATGCAATGCAAGAATGTAAAGGCGGATAAAGGTAAGACTTTATTAGGTGGTAGATGATTACAATATCGCGACTGCTGGGGTGTTGGGTACGGATAGCAATTTATGAATAGGCAATCTTTTTGAAAGTTTCAACCCTTAGAAGTATGAGTGCATGAATGTATTCAATGACTTGCGACCTGGGTGTCTGCATCCAAGGAAAATCATGAGTTCTGTATTAGGGAAAAGGTTTGTTCATCTTCCTGTGGCTCCTGACAGCGTGCATTACTGGGTAGCATTGCTAAGCGATAGCGATTCAATGGTAGTTATGCATGATTTAGTAAATATAAATATAAAATCGAAAGTAACAATTTTTTTTGAATGAACCAACAACTGCGACATGGTCTAAGACATTGCAACCCTTCTTGCTCCGAAGTTTTGAGGGTCCTCCTCAAAATTATGCCCCAGTTTACTGGGTCGGCGTTTCAAACATTTGTGCTGAATGACTGAGAATGATCAACCTAGGAATTTTTAGGGTCCTCCTTAAAATTTCACCCCGGTTTTACTGGGCTGGCGCCTTTGGCGATGAAAAGCCTGAAAAACTGACTTTGGAATTTTGAGGTCCCTTCTCAAAATTCTATCCCAGTTCCGATAGTAGGGGAAAATGGAATTTTTATTAAATTGTGACCGAACCCATAGGGTTGCCTACCTATCTCCTCTTAAACAGGAATCGCGTCGGCCGTAGTTCAAATTACATCATGAATAGAAAATGCATGATTACACATAGTATCGTTTCACTGCATCAGAATTGATTGGCTTCGGCCAGACTTCTCTGTCCATTTCTTCAAGAATAAGAGCTCCTCCACTTATAACCCGATGAACCATGTACGGACCCTGCCAATTGGGAGAGAATTTCCCCTTGGCTTCATCTTGATGTGAAAATATTTTTCTTCAACACCAACTGCCCTGGTGTAAACTTCCTTGGCTTGACTCTTTTATTGAAGGCTCTGGAGATTATGTTCTGATATAATTGACCGTGGCAAACTACATTTATCCCTTTTCCATCTATAAGGGCTAACTACTCATAGTGACCTTTTACCCATTCTGTGTCCTCCAACTTTGCCTCCTGTACGATCCTTAAGGAGGGAATTTCTACCTCAGAAGGAATGACCGCCTCTATACCATAAACCAGAATGTAGGGAGTTGCCCTAGTTGATGTGCAGATTTTGGTACAGTATCCCAATAAGGCGAATGATAACTTCTTTTGAATTCTGCTTATGCCTTTCGATCATCTTCCCCAGTATCTTCTTGACATTCTTATTGGTTGCCTGTACAGCTATATTTATCTGAGGCTTGTAGGCTGTAGAGTTCTTGTGTTTGATCTTGAATGTTTCACACATTGCTTTCATTAATTCGCTGTTGAGATTTGAACCATTATCAGTGATGATTGACTCAGGGATTTTGAACCGACAAACGATACGGTCGCCGACGAAATCTGCCACAATTTTCTTTGTCACTGCCTTGTATGATGGTACTTCGACCCATTTGGTAAAGCAGTCAATTTCCACTAAGATGAACCTGTGTCCGTTTGATGCAGCAGGCTCGATCGGTCCGATAACATCCATTCCCCATGCGGAAAATGGCCATAGTGCGCTTGTTGCAGTAAGCTCTTTTGGCAGCACCTTTCATACATGCATGTATCTGGCAGCGATGGCATTTTTGAACATATTGGATGCAATCCATTTCCATATCCATCCAAAAGTACCCTACCCGAAGTATCTTCTTTGCTAAAACAAAACCATTCATGTGCAGTCTGCAGGTCCCTGCATGCATATTGTCCAATAGTCTGGATGCTTCTTTTGCCTCCACACACCTTAGCAATCCCAAATCAAGAGTCCTCCTGTACATGATTTCTCTCCTGTGAAAGAAGTTTTTGGATAACCTAAGAAGTGTGTGCTTCTGAGTAGCGTTGGCAAGTTCTGGATATTCTCCAATTGTCAAGTACTCTTTGATGTCATGGAACCATGGTTTCCTATCGTCTTCTTCCTCAACGTGAGCACAATAAGCTTGTTGGTCATAAATCTTGACTTGGATAGGATCAATGAAATTTGTATCTGGATGCTGGATCATGGATGATAAAGTTGCTAGTGCATCAGCAAACTCATTCTGTATTTTTGGAACATGCTAAAATTCGGTCTTTGTAAATCTTTTCCTCAACTCTCTGTATGTGATGCAGATAAGGGAGTATCTTAGAATTCTTAGTTGTGCACTCTTCTAGAACCTGATGTATGAGTAGGTCCGAGTCTCCAATCACTGGTAACTCCTGAACATTCATGTCAATGGCTAGTTTGAGCCCCAAGATGCAGGCTTCGTACTCGGCCATGTTGTTAGTGCATGTGAATCTGAGCTTGGAAGATATCACGTAATGCTGGCTGGTTTCTGATACTAGGACTGCTCCTATGCCGACTCCTTTGAAATTAGCGGCTCCATCGAAAAACATCCTCCAACCATCATAGGATTCTGCAACCATCATCGTGAAAATAAGTCTTTAGTGGCTCGTATTATCCTCCAACAGGATATTGGTGAGATGGTCTGCCAAAGCTTGTCCTTTAACTGCCTTATGGGTTATGTAGACAATGTCGAATTCACTTAGCAGGATTTGCCATTTGGCGAGCTTGCCAGTAGGCATAGGCTTCTAGAAGATATACTTTAGCGGGTCCATTCTGGAGATGAGATAAGTGGTGTAGGAACAAAAATAATGCGTCAATTTCTGAGCTACTCAAGTCAAAGTATAGCAGGTGCATTCTAATAGGGAATACCGGGCCTCGTACGGGTTAAACTTCTTACTGAGATAGTAGATGACTTGATCCTTTCTCCCTGTTTCATCATGTTGTCCCAAAACACAACCGAATGCTCCATCTAATACTGCGAGATAAAGCAATAGGGGTCTTCCTGGTTTGGGCGGAACCAAGACTAGCGGCGTTGACAAGTATTCCTTAATTCTATCAAAATCTTTCTTACAATCATCAGTCCATTTGGTGGCAGCATCCTTCTTTATATTCTTGAAGATAGGTTCACAAATGATGGTGGACTGAGCTATGAACCGGCTAATATAGTTGAGTATCCCCAGAAAACGCATCACATCCTTCTTGTTCATTGGTGGTGGCAACTTCTAAATGACCTTGACCTTTGACGGATCCAATTCTATTCTTCGGAGACTCACGATGAAATCCAGTAACTTTCCAGTAGCAACCCCAAATGCACACTTGCGGGATTCAATTTCAAATTGTATCTTCTCAATCTGTTGAAGAATTTTCTCAAGTATTCCATGTGATCTGCGGCTTTCTTGGATTTGATGATGATGTCATCCACATACACCTCAATTTCTTTATGTATCATGTCATGAACGATGGTAGTCCTGGCCCTCATGTAGGTGGAACTAGCGTTCTTCAAACCAAACGGCATCATTCTGTAACAATACATCCCCCATGGCATGATAAAAGTTGTTTTCTCTGCATCTTCTTCTTCCATCCATATCTGATGGTACCCAGCGAAACAATCAACAAATGATTGCAGCTTATTCTTGGCGCAATTGTCGATTAGGATATGTATGTTTGGCAAAGGGAGTCGTCTTTGGGACTGGCCCAGTTGAGATCCCAGTAGTCAACACAGACTCTAAACTTCCCATTGTTCTTCGGTACTGGCAAGATGTTTGCTAACCATGTCGGATACTCTACTACCTTG
The DNA here is from genome assembly GCA_034376525.1 of Nicotiana benthamiana. Lineage (NCBI taxonomy): Eukaryota > Viridiplantae > Streptophyta > Magnoliopsida > Solanales > Solanaceae > Nicotiana > Nicotiana benthamiana. Next base: position 93,913,429 of record CM067340.1, on the reverse strand, counting down.
AGAACCCTGGCTTTAACTTGCTTAGTAACCTCTTCTTTGATTTTCAAACTTATGTCGGGTTGGAACTTTCTGAGATTCTGTTGTGCCGGTGGACACATTGGATCTGTTGGTAACTTGTGAGTTATAATGGATGTACTGAGACCAGTCATATCATCATACGACCAGGCGAAGATGCCCTCATATTCTTTTAAAAACTCTGTGTACCCTTTCTTTTCTGATGGTGACGAATGCTCACTGATATGTGTTTCCTTGACATTCTCGACATCTCCCAAATTAACAACCTCAGTTTCATCCAAGTTGGATTTAGGCATATTCTCAAAGCTCTCAAGCTCTTTGACAACCTCTTCTGGTATAACATCCTCTTCATAATCTATATCTGTTTGCTGCGTTGTCTCGTTGCAAGTCACAGTCGTTGATTCATCATTAAGATAGGTAATAGTAATGTTGTATAAATAATGTAAATGATAGAGGAAAATAATAAGAGTGAGATATGTAATAAAGTGAAAACGCTTTGAATAAATTCATTATTATTTCGAACATCAGAGCTCCTTTTGAAAGTAAAGACAATGTGGAAATAAAAATCAACTAGTAAAAGTAAAGATGCGATGCATGGTGCTTTGTTTAGCCTTGCTACCCCGAAGCTTTCCGAGACCTGGTGGTCCTAATCGACCAATTACTGAGGTGTTCCCCTTGATTCACAACTTGTATGGAAGGGCCTTCCTCCCCCTCCTCCTCGAACATAACACAACAATCCATATCATCTTCTAGAAATAGGTTCTTCATCGCCGCTAATGCCTCATCTTCTTCTGATCCATATATGACGTCAGCAGGCTCAAAAGTCTGCTCTAGGCGAGGTATCAGGTGCTCCAGCAGATAGTAGGGACCATGCCATGGTGGCGGCCAATCATAAAACTCCTTCCATGTATACTGATACCCCAGGCCAAAAGTTGTACCATGTTTCTTCAGCTTGATGGGCTTGGTGATACCCTGGAGGTTTTTCCCAATTCCCTTTACGGGCTCATACCTACATCAGTTTAGGATGCTCTCGATCTTGCTACCCACCCATTTGTCTTTGTATACAGCGTTGAACTGCTCGATGTGGTGGTATGTTTCTCCGCCTATTCTCTTTCTGCCTCCTATCATTGGGATGGTTTGGCGACTGAATATGGGGTTGCTACCGTCACCATGAATGATCACCTCTTGGTGATTCCATTCGAACTTCACCACTTGATACAAAGTTTGATGCCATGGCATCAGTGGCATGGATCCAGGGTTGCCCCAACAACAAATTGTAGGATGCCAGGACGTCTATCACTTGAAAGTCAACATCGAACCAGGTTGGTCCTATTTGCAAGCACAGGCTGATTTGCCCGATTGTGGATCTTTGGGAACCATCGAAAGATTTAACATTGATAGACCCATCTTTGATCTCGTGCAAGCCTTTCCCCAATGTCCTGAGATTATTAGTGGACAAATGTTAAGGCTGGATCCTCCGTCGACCAAGATTCTAGTGATGAAGTAATCTTCGCATTGCACGGTGATGTGCAACGCCTTGTTATGACTTAATCCTTCCAGTGGTAGACGATACACTCAAATAACACTTTATTTAATAGTGCAAGGCAGTCGATGTCAAATATAATAACCCAACAATATTGGGGTTGAATCCTACAGGGAATAGGTGTGAAAATGTTACTTGTTCAGTATGTTGCTCGACTCGAGTTCGATCTCTATTCGGTTAATTGTAACAAGAGAGAGTGGTGTATGGTGACAAGAGTATGTATGATTGTTTGAGTTTAAGTAACAAATAATTTCAACAATAAATATGTAAACAAGTGGATAAAAGCAACCAAAGTTGTGTCCCCGTTAATGTAGTGTAATGTCAACAGGTGTTAATATAATATATTTCTAATGGGAGGTCCTTTAGATATGCAAATGATGTCTAAGATACTACCCACTAATTTCCAATGAATGAGTAGTATTTTCTCTTTATGATTTTTCCAAATATAAAGGAGTTGCCATTAAGAACCATCAATAAATGCCAATGAAAACCCACTTATTCCTAAGCGATTTAATCAAACAAGGTTTAAAGCCTTGAGTAATTGATATTTACTTCTACCAAATTCTAACCCACTTTCCCAAGCAAACCAAGAATTTAATGGCTTTTGTTAATGTTTGCAACCACCAACAATAAATGAAGAACAAGAAGAAAATAAATATCAACCAACCATATATATATATATTTATTGTTAAACACTCATTAACATAACACCCATATGCGACCGCAGATTTGCATCGCATCTTTGACCTTGAGTTTTCTACTTGTTCTTTATGCAGCACATCTGTGGTCCGGATGTTGATTCTGCGATCGTAGATTCCACCGCATTCTTTCCATGATTTTTAGCTCCGGACTCTGTAATGCTTTGCGATGTGAGAGACAATTCTGCATTTCGCATTTGTCATCTGCGACTGTAGAATAAGCCGTAGATTTGCATTTATGCACTATTATGCTCTTTTCTTCTCTTTTTGCTTCCATTTTCATATCCTTGGTCTTCCCTTCCTCTTGTGCGGTAAGAACAACAAATCTGTATGAGTATCAGTTATAATTGCATTAAAACAAGCTAGAATCTAAGCAATTAGTATTGAAATGTGCCAAAATTCTCCGGCATATCAACACCCCAACTTAAACTCTTGCTTGTCCTCAAGCAAGCCAAACATACTCAGCCTATTTTAACTCTATTTACACATACGAAACAGTAGTGACTCAGGATGGTGTTCATTGCTAGTTTTTCGAGCATGCATTTACAATTACTTCACCCTTCCTAAATTAGAAGTATAAATAGAGAGAACTAATCAAATTTTGTGCACTCTGAGCCTCAACATTGTGACTAGATGTTAGCTTCAGCTGAGTGCGCTATATTTTGACTCAAGAAGCTCAACTTCAGTTCAATTCCACAGTTCATATACCCTTCTCAGGAAGAAAGTCCCAGGATCACAATATTTACATGAATGGCAAAGAGGGATCATTTACAAACACACTCACTATCTGAAAGAACTTCAAGTGTTGCAATATGTCATATCATAAGCTTGCCCTTATTTTAATTTGCCGCTTATTCAAGAATGTTCGGTTGGAGGTCTCATAAGGGCTTTTTGGCTTGTAATGTAGGTTCAGGGATGGGTTGGATAGACATTTGGGTACAAGTGACTTCACCCTCTTTGAACACTAATCACATTTTACCATTCTTTTGCATTCCTTTTCAAACCCCCCTATCTTTGTTTTTCGTCTAGCCTCCAGTATAGAGCTACCTTACATACCTTTTTTTTGTTGTTCAAGACTCCCAATTTCGTAAACATAAGCATTATTAGATGTTTCTTTTCTTTTTCTATTTCTTCTCTTGCTTTTGGTTGTCACTTTTTTTTGGAGCTTGAACTATTTCACAAACTCTTTTGAGGCATGATGCCCTAAACTCACATACATCCTTAATGATTTTTTACTTTGACCTTACCTCCAACTTAGGCGTTTAGCCTCATTCTTAATGTTCAAAGAGGGACGGGTTCAAGAGAGGAAATTGTTTTTCAAATGGGAAAGGCTTGTAATGAGTTGGCCAAAGAAAGGTTAAAAAGCTAAAATTGGGTGCTAGTGGTATCCTTTTTGCACAGGTAGGCTTGAAAGACTAAAGAGGTTTTGCACATAATCACAATCAATGCCTAAGATCATGTCACGCCCCAAATCCGTGGGCATGACCGGCACTCAACCGGGTATCCCCAGTCGAATCGACCTGGGTGCCTTTCCTATTCCCCACGCGTTACCCCATATTATTCAATTATAGTTAACCAAAAGATACCAAATTTCAATTAAAAGAACGTAGGATTTCTCTTTTATAACCACACATTATGATTAACAGGGGACACATTTTACAAAACATATATTTGATTAGCAAGGAACATGGTACACAAGTTTACAGTGCCCAAACATACACTTTTATACATAAGTCCTGACCCACATACCACTGCCCATGGAGACTCTACGAGAATGATAGTACAACACTTGCCGGTGATAAGGCCCCGGATATACCTTTACCAAAAGATACAAACTCCAAAATACAACAACAGTAGTGGTGTAGGCCACACATGGCCCCAGAAGGAAAGGGGCTCACCAAACACGAATACTGCCGATAAAGAGGAGGAGGAGGAGCTACGAACGGTGGACTGGAGTGCCTGCTATGGATCCACCTACAATCATAACATGAATGTAGCGCCCCCGAAAAAAGGGACGTCAGTACACTTGAATTGTACTGGCATGTATGAACTAACTCTGTCCCAAGTAAACTTAAGCCAAATTGCATGAACAAGTATAGAACTGGACAACAATAGTACAAGTACAACCAGGAAGCAACAACCAAATATTTCACAACAATTATTCACGTAGTCATACAAAGGGGTAATAAGTGCCCCACATGTTACAAACTCTCCTGCTGTCCCCTTTCACATTTTCGCATTGACCATTTCATGATTCATATTCATATCAATAGTGATATTGGATCACATTTCCAACCTTATTGCCTCATCCACCCTTATTACCTCGGCCAACCTTATCACCCCAACCCACACCTTTTTGACTATGTTGCGGCGCGCAACCCGACCCCGCCTTACATTTTTCAATTCACAGCAACAAACAACACAACAACAAGTACAAAGAATCAACCATGGCACTTTGTTAAAATAATTCCACAACAAGGGTATTAACATCCCACAACTAGCAACAACAATTTTCCTCATGTTCATCAAAGTTGATACACAATTTAGATCATCACAACAATTTTTCACAACTAACCACACACATTATTCCACAATATTTCCATTTCAAGTGTTCCACATTGTTTCCATTTCCATTATTCCACATTGTTTCCATTTTTCCATTGTTCCACATTGTTTCCATTCCCGACATTCCACATTATTTCTGTTTCCGTTGTCTCAATTACTAGTTCCACTACATTCACCACAAGGTACTACCACACAATTTGTACAACACGAAAGCTTCACAATGATTTTCACATGAATATCAACTGTCAACAATTTCGCAACTAGCATAGGCGATTTCACGAGGATCACAATTAGCCATACATACCTGGAATTGAATACCCTCTTTAACCTTTACTCCAATTCATCAAGCAATCAAGAAGGATCAATCTAGTTCATGATTAATACATAGATCTTTAGAATAGGAATTCACAATTTACTACCCAGTTCCCTATTTACAAGATTTTTGGGTTTTGAAGACATGCATGTGGATTTCTAACAAGAACTTTCAAAATCAAGTATGAAACTCCCTCCCCAAACCTGAGTTTAAAAATCAAGGGAAAAAGGTTAGGGATTTTACCTTGAAATCAGAGGGGAAGGCAGATGCTCAAGATTTTCCGGGCTTTGATGATTTTTGAAAGATTAATTGATGAAGAAATATCTTTCTCTCTCTACAACCTTCTCTTCCTCTCTCTTATTTTGTTTAGAAAATGGGTTAAAATGAGAGATGGGGTGTTTTATTAAAAGAGGGGTTGCACTTAGAATTTTAGAAAATAACTGAGCGAACACGATCTGCGATGCTTATCTGCGATCGCATAACTGACACGCGGTCCACAGAATGGACCACAGAAATGGCTCAAGTTTCAAACCTCTCAGGTTGGGAATGTCGTGACTATGTGGTTCGCATTTGCGTTCTGCGGTCGTAAAATACACCGCAAAACTGACCTTGAATTTCTTCAAGGACAATATGCGATCACTCTGCGGTCCGCATATTGATTATGGGATCGCAGATTTGAGCGCATTTTCAACATCAAATTTGATTGCTCTCTGATTTATTCTGCGGTAGGAATGTGGTCCGCATAGCTGATCAGCGACCGCATTCTGGACCGCATTTGTCACTTTTCTGGAAAAGTTAATTCTTTCAATTTTTAAAGGCTTAAATCACTACCAAGGGTCCGAACAGCGGTGAGCAAGCTCGCCGCGAAGAACTCTACACATTTATACGAGATAATCAGAGTAGACACCATGATTTACTAAGTTCTGAGACAAAATTATTTACGGGACCTTACAGATCATTCCTCCAACCAAACATACGATCATTAGCATTGAAAGACTAACCGGGAAAGTTCTAGATGACAAAAGTAAACACGAAACATATATACAAACAGAGAACTGACACACACATGGTATATGAACTGCTTCATTCACATTATTTGAACTTCCGAGTAACCATTTTCCAACTCAAAGCTTTCATCATAAATACAATTATAATTCTAGGCTGCCATAGAGTCATAGAGCGAGCCTCAGATTCATAGAATTGATCATAGAGACAAATTCCCTTAAAACAGTTTTCAATCTATCTATTATTGGGAAAAGTCGACAAGAATGACTATTAGAGGGTGTGTGCTATGTACAGATACACATGCTCGATACTAGGGAATTACACCAAACCGATCACACTGATTTACACCTAAGATCCTGATTCTACTATTACACCCTAGGAAAAGAACTAGAAAAAGAAAAACCAAGGGGAATTGATTCACAAAATGATATTTAACAAACACGAACACGAATTCAACAACTTTTATCAAAAACCAAAATCATACATCATTCATATACCGAAGTTATACCAATGTATACAGATACATGATACACATAAGTACATGAGTTTCCAGCTATATACATAACTATATATACAACAAAGATCAAATAAAGCTACCTGCCCACCCCCAACGGTAAACGATGCATTGTCCCCAATGCATAGAAGTAAAGAGTAGAGTTTGAGGGAATCTCCCTGAGGCACATTAAGTGCTATGGGAGTCGGCAGCTGGCTGAGTGCCGGAGGGACCATCCTCTGATGTGACTATGAGAACTGGTACTAGCTCAGGTGGGAGTGTGAACTAGTGGATGCACCAGTTTGGATGGGGATGCTGCAGGAGCTGGAGGACCTCCTTTGTCAAGCAAAGACCTATGCAGGGCAATCTTCATCTGTGCCCTCTCTACCTCGTCCGCAGCAACATCTTCAATGTCATCATCCCATCTATAAACATCAGCAACCTTCTTCCCCTTATCAATAAGCGGAGCGGCCTCGTCACTTGAGAACCCTAAACTATCTTCGTCCTCATCCTCTGCGTCACCCTCCAAGTTACCTGAACTACCGGTCTCCTCATCAAAAGCAATATCAATAGGACTAGTGGGAGTTGCAGTATGAGAGCCTCCGGGGGGTAGGAATGACAGGATCCGTCATTAAATTTGTGAAATCAAGCCCCAAGTCTAGAGCTGAAAAGAGGGATGAAAGATCAATTCTGCGACCGCATTTCTACTGCATTTTTCACGTTGTGCTTTTCCTTCACTCTTTCAAGAAGTTTCACCAAGTGTTGAGATCTTTTCAACTCCCTGCACTCCAATAGACTTCATAAATATAAAAAATATGAAAAATGTGAAGATCAAAAAGGGTGTTACCACCCATGGGTTTCCTCCCATGAAGCGTTTGATTTAACATCGTGGCACGATGGGATTGATGTTCCTTCAATTTCACTCAGCTGCTGGGAAAGGACCATCTTTGAGTGCCAGCTGCTCCACCAAATGCTTTTCACCATCAATGCCCAAATAATACTTGATGTGTTGGCCATTTACTTTGAATGTCTGGGACCTATATGTTAATTCAAATTCTACTGCTCCATACGATGAGACATTTACCACTTTGAAAGGACCAGACCATTTTGATTTAAGCTTTCCTGGAAACATTTTGAGCCTCGAGTTAAAGAGCAAGACCAAATCACCTGCCTTGAACTCTCTCATCAAGATCTTTTTGTAGTTGACAAACTTCATCCGCTCTTTCTACACAGCCGCACTTTCATAAGCATGGAACCAAAATTCTACTAGTTCATTGAGTTGTGTCAACCTCAAATTTTCAGCCTCAGCCCATTCCAGATTCAACTTCTTCAATGCCCATATAGCTTTGTGTTCCAACTCCACGGGTAGATGACATGCTTTACCAATGATGAGCCGGTAAGGAGAAGTACCAATAGGAGTTTTGTAGGCCGTATGGTATGCCACTATGCATCATCTATCTTCCTTGACCAGTCAGTCCTATTTGCGTGCACAGTTTTTGCTAGAATATTTTTGATCTCCTGGTTGGAGACTTCAACCTGACCACTCAATTGCGGATGATAAAGTGTGGCCACCTTGTGCTTGACACCATACTTTTCAAGTAACCCCGCAAAAGCTCTGTTGCAGAAGTGTGATCCACCATCACTAAGAATGGCTCTAGGGGTGCCAAACCGAGTGAATATGTTCTTCTTCAAAAATGTGGTCACACTCCTCGCCTCATTGTTTGGTAAGTAAACGGCTTCAACCCATTTGGACATGTAGTCCATAACCACCAAGATATATTTCATCCCATAAGAACTCACAAAAGGTCCCATGAAGTCGATCCCCCACACATCAAAGATCTCTATCTCCATCACAAAGTGCATCGGCATTTCATGCCTCTTGCAAATAGAACCTTGTCATTGATATTGATCACAAGCTTTTACCATTTGATTGGCATCATGGTAGATGGACAGCCAGTAATATCCACATTCAAGAACTTTTGCCGCCGTTCGGTTTCCTCCATGATCACCACGAACCGGAGAGTCATGGCATGCCTTGAGAATTGGCATCATCTCTTCTTAGGGAACACATATTCTAATGATATTGTCGGCACAAACACGAAAAAAATATGGCTCCTCCCAATAGTATTTCCGGCAATATCTCAAGAACGTTTTCTTTTGATATGATTCCAAATCATCAGGGATAAGTTCACTCACCAAATAGTTAGAAATATTGGCATACCAAGGAGCAAAGGTGCTAGATAATGCAAATATTTGCTCATCCGGAAAAGCATCATTGATCGAATGATCACCCTGTGGTCTCCCTGCTTCCTCAAGTCTTGACAAATGATCTGCCACTTGATTTTGTTGCGTCCCCTTGTGATCCTTGACTGCAAATTCAAATTCTTGCAACAACAATACCCATCGTATCAACCGAGGCTTTGCATCTTTATTTGCCATAAGATAGCGAAGAGCTGCATGATCCGTATACACTATAACCTCGTACCCCTACAAATACGCCATGAACTTCTCAAAAGCATATACAATAGCAAGAAGCTCTTGCTCCGTCACCGTGTAGTTTACCTGTGCTCCATTGGGAGTTTAGCTGGAATAGTACACCGGATGGAGAATCTTGTCGTGGCGTTGACCAAACATTGCTCCAATAGCCACACAACTAGCGTCACACATGAGCTCGAATGAAAGAGACCAATCGGGAGTGACAATAATAGGTGTCGTGGTGAGCTTGAGTTGCAAATCCTCAAAAGACTTACAACACTTTTCATCAAATAAAAATATAGCATCTTTCTCGAGGATCTTGCACAAAGGGTTAGCGATCTTTGATAAATCTTTGATGAAGCGCCGGTAAAACCCGGCGTGCACTACAAAACTTCTCACACCCTTCATGGTAGTTGGTATAGGAAGCTTAGAGATGATATCAATTTTCGCCCAGTCGACTTCAATTCCATTCTTTGAAATTTTGTGCCCAAGCACAATGCCTTCGTCAACCATGAAGTGACATTTCTCCCAATTTAGCACGAGATTTGTCCCTTCGCATCTTTTAAGCACTTTCTTGAGGTTGCCAAGACAATGCTCAAATGAGTCCACAACTACCGAGAAATCATCCATGAATACCTCAAGAAAATATTCAACCATGTCCGAGAGAATGGACATTATACACCGTTGGAAAGTAGCAGGTGCATTACACAAGCCAAATGGAATTCGGCGAAAAGCAAACGTTCCATACGGGCAAGTGAATGTTGTCTTTTCTTGATCCTCCAACACGATGTTGATTTGATTATATCCAGAATACCCATTGAGAAAACAATAGAATGACCTTCCCGCTAGCCGATCAAGCATTTGATCAATAAAAGGCATAGGGAAATGGTCTTTACATGTTGCACTGTTTAGCTTTCGATTGTCCATGCACACCCGCCATCCGATCACCGTTCGTGTTGGGATGAGCTAATTTTTCTCATTTTCAAATATGGTCATGCCCCCCATTTTGGGCACACACTGAACTGGGCCCACCCATGAACTGTCCGCAATGGTGTACACTACTCCGGCGTCTAACCACTTTATGATCTCCTTTTTCACCACCTCCTGCATTGACGGGTTCAACCGTCTTTGATGCTCAATGCTTGGCTTTGTGTCGCTCTCCAATTGGATTTTGTGTTCACAAATCCCCGTAGGAATCCCGCGGATGTCTGCAATTGTCCATCCAATAGCCTTCCTGTGGTCTCTCAAGACCTCCAATAACCTGTCTACCTGCAAATCATTCAAAGAAGATGAAACGATTACGGGTAAGGTGTCATTAGAGCGTAAGAATTTATACCTTAAATGCGCGGGGAGAGGCTTGATCTCTAATTGTGGTGGTTCAATGATGGATGGTTTGGTGGGAGGTGTGGTTATATTTTCCAAGTCAAGAGAGAGCTTGGCCGGAGCATACGTGTAGGATCCAAGACCTTCTAATGTGTTCACCGACTCCATGTATCCCTCCATATCCTCACCATCAAAATTCACCAAGATTGCCGCCAATGCCTCACCAAGGCATTGTTATTCCATTTTTATTTTGAGGGCATCTTCAATCTCATCAACCACCTCAATCACGGAGATGTTCTCATATTTATGGGGCAACCTCATACCCTTGCTAGCTTGGAAGGTGACTTCTTCATCATTCACCCAAAATTTGATCTCATTTCGTTCTGAATCCATAAGAGCTCTTTTAGTTGCCGAGAATGGTCTCCCCAAGATGATGGTATATCTTTATCCACGAAACAATCTAGAATCACAAAGTCGGTGGGCAAATGGAATTCACCAACTTTCACAATCACATCATCAACAATTCCTACCGGTCGTTTAATGGATCGATCGGTCATTTGTAACCTCATGCTTGTTGGACTTGGCATCCCTAATCCCGCTTACTTGTAGATGGTAAGTGGCATCAAGTTGATACTAGCCCGTTGTCACAAAGGGCTCTAGCAAAGTCTCGCTCTCCGATAGTGCATGGAATGGTAAATGCTCCCTGGTCCTCTTTCTTTTGGATAGGGATCTTGGAAATGATAGAGCTAACCCGGTGAGTCATGTTCACCACTTCATTCTTTTTGGTCCTCTTGGTGATCAACTCTTTCAAATATTTGGCAAACCCCGGCATTTCTTGGAAAGCCTCCAAGAATGGAATGTTCACTGACAATTGCATAAGGATATCATAAAACTTTTCAAGTTTGCTATCATCAATCCTTTTTACAAGTCTTTGAGGAAACGGTGGACGAGGTCTAGGAATAGGAGTTGGAGCTTCTGATGGCTCCTTCTCTTATTCCTTTTCCTTCACCACTTCTAGGACTACTTCTTTAGCTTTTTCTTTTCCTGGCACTCTCTCAACTTCTACAACCCTTTGCTCATCGGCTTCAACTTCTTGTTCGGCTTCTTCCCCCACAACCTCTTGTTCAATATATCCTTGTATAACCTTCCCACTTCTAGTAGTTATCACCATGACGTGGGAGGTTGAGCTACTTCCGCCACTCTTCGGGTTCGCAATGGTGTCACTAGGAAGTTGCCTTTTTTGCTTTGGGTTTTTCTCTCGTGAAAGATCTCCAATTTGCATCTCTATTTTTTATAGATGCAATATGAGAGCTAACTACCTCGGTTATGTTTCTCATGGAGGCGTCCGACTTCTCTTGATTTTGCAAAACTCTCTCAAGCATGCTTTCTAACTTCGAATCACTTGACGACGACCCTTGATTTGCATAATGACCTTTCGGAGGAAACTATGGGTTGGAGTTGTTGTTCCAATTTCCTTGCTGAGAATTATCTTGGTCATTTCTCCATTGTTGGTTTCCTTGTCCTTGTGGGTTTGGCCTCCATTGATTTTGTTGCCCAGGACCATGGTATGGTTGCCTCTTATACTCTCCATGAGGGTTGTTGATGTAGTTTGCTTCCTCAAAATTTTCCTCAAAGTTGGGAGGAACATCCTCCACTACATTAGCTTTCTTTCTCTGATTGTCTGTCAATATCTTGGTAAGCACACTTACGTTTGTAGCCTGTCCGGCAGTCACTTGATCCCTCTCCTGATTTTCCTTGATCAAATTGCTCAAAGAAGGAGAGCCATATGAAATTCCTCCGGAGCTATCTTCAGAATCCCATGCTAGGTTGTGCTTTGCCATTTTGTCCAAGATTTTCTTTAATCGAGCAAATGATTTGTCCATAAAAGATCCATCAGCTTCATTCTTGGCTTTGGCTTGGTTCATAGGGTCCAAACCCATGTAGAATCCTTCCAAAAACATGGAATCCGGGAAACCATGGTTTGGATACCTCACCAAGTATAATTTGAAGTGATCCCATGCCTAATGAAAATGCTCCCCCTGCATTTTCTTGAAGAAAAATATCTTGTCGCACAATTCAAACTTTTTATTTTGCGGAAACCACTTGGACAAAAACGCCCGAACAAGCTCGGATCATGTATGAATGGAGTTGGGAGGTAGATTCTGGATCCATTTCCTTGCATCCTCGGCTAGAGAGTACTTAAAGCATCTCAACCTTAGGGCATCATCAGATGCATTGTTTTGCTTATGCATTGTGCACACACCCACAAAGTTCCTAAGGTGTTGCGTTGGATCATCAAGAGTAGAATTTCTAAAGAACCCTTCTGCGTTAAGCATCAGGGTCAAACCGTGTTCCACTTTGAATGATGCCGCTCCAATAGCAGGAGGTACATTAGCATTTGTATCATCAATGTACTCTTTGATGTCCCTAAAAGGATTCTACCCCAATTCTCCCTCCACATCATCTTCATATTCTGCCATGTTTTCCTAGCAACACCAAGGAAAGCAAGCAAAGTGTGATGGAATAGAAATAAACTTAAGTAAAGTACACACTAAATAGTCATTTCAATAGCCGTATTCCCCGACAACGGTGCCAAAATTTGATACGCTCAAATTACATTTTAATAAATAGTGTAAGGCGGTCGATTTCAAATATAATAACCAAACAAGGTTGGGGTCGAATCCCACAGGGAATAGGTGTGAAAATGTTACTTGTTCAGTGTGTTTCTCGACTCGAGTTCGATCTCTATTCGGTTAATTGTAACAAGAGAGAGTGGTGTATGGTGACAAGAGTATGTATGATTGTTTGAGTTTAAGTAACAACTAATTTCAACAATTAATATGTAAACAATGCATTAAAGCAACCAAAGATGTGTCCCCTTTAATGTAGTGTAATGTCAACATGTGTTAATATTATATATTTCTAATGGGATGTCCTTTAGATATGCAAATGATGTCTAAGATACTACCCACTATTTTCCAATGAATGAGTAGTATTTCCTCTTTATGATTTTTCCAAATATAAAAAAGTTGCTATTAAAAACCATCAATAAATTCCAATTAAAACCCACTTATTCCTAAGCGATTTTATTAAACAAGGTTTAAAGTCTTGAGTTATTGATATTTACTTCTACCAAATTCTAACCCACTTTCCCAAGCAAAGCAAGAATTTAATGGCTTTTGTTAATGATTGCAACCCCTAACAATAAATGAAGAACAAGAAGTAAATAAATATCAACCAACCATTATATATATATTCAATGTTAAACACTCATTAACATAACACCCATTTAGGGTCGACAACCTTAGTATTTTAAACTAGCTACACGTGCTAGAATACAAAACCTTACTAACATTAAATGTCATAAATGCTTACAAAGAGGAGACTCTTCACCCAAAAGCTTCCAAAAAGAGGGAATATTAATGCTTTGGAATGTAGCTTAAAGGTAAGACCGGATGAGCCCACAAAGTTCTCTTAAAACTATTTATATGGGGAAAAATTTCGGAACAGAAAATGGATAAGTTTGCCCTTCCAGGTCACGTGTGCGATTGCAGACTTGTCGTATAACAGGTATGCGGTTCACATTTTGAGCAGCCTCTTCGCAAATCGAAAACCCTAGGTGTCAGGCCTTCATCGCATGTTTATTCTGCGGTCTGCATTTGAGTTATGCGACCACAGATTTGCATCGCATCTTTGACCTTGAGTTTTCTTTTTGTTCGTTCTACGGCACATCTGTGGTCCGCATGTTGATTCTGCGATTGCAGATTGCACCGTATTCTTGCCATAATTTTTTGCTCCAAACTCTGTAACGCTCTGCGATGTGAGAGACTATTCTGCGGTCCGCATTTGTGATCTACAACCGCAGAATAGGATGCAGATGTGCATTTATGCACTATCATGCTCTTTTATTCTCTTTTTGCTTCCATTTTCATATCCTTGGTCTTCCCTTTCTCTTGTGCTGTAAGAACAACAAATCTACATGAGTATCGGTTATAATTGCATTAAAACAAGCTAGAATCTAAGCAATTAGTATTGAAATATGCCAAAGTTCTCCGGCACATCAGTAGCTCATCTTCGTGGAAAGTAATCGTGTGACTCTCCAACACTTGTCCCACCATATTTGCCATCTCGCCTCCAGTTATGTTGCTAGGAACATAAGCTTCACTAAATGTTTTTATTAGAGCATTTTTGTGTGCCTCCGAGCTTTGCAGAAGAGACAGGATGGAAATCTGCGCTGGTGTTTTGTTCAACTGCTTGACGACTGAATATTCTTTAGCTTGTAGCTTTATCCAATGATCATCAGGTCCAGTTTCAACAGGCCGTCTAAAGGCTTGCCTATTGGATTCAGCTAAGTGTTTTGATGTGTATACTCTGCATGTTCAGGTCATGCCTTGTGCGCCGATTGCATCTCCAGTTTTTGTTTTCCCTTTTCTCCTAGATTCAGATGTGTAATCCTATGGTACGGTGTTTGAGTTGAACGGGGTCACATCTGTCATCGTAACCGGAATAGGCACCCTTGGAGGTAACACAGAAATTTCATATGGCGTAGGTGCCTTAGGAGTTCCAAACTCGACCTCAATTAGTCCTGGCGCCTTCGAAGGAGGCGCTTCGAACTCGAGCGGTATGGACATATTCACTGCATTTCCCTCAAAGGGTTGGGTCTGGACGACAATAAGGTTAAGGGTGACTGTCGAATTCTTTGGTTCATGTCCTTCGGCAATAAATCGAATCGACCCTTTGGGGTCCCTATCATCCTCGATCTCAATCATGTGAATGCTACCACCCTTTGTGATCAGGCAGAAGGTTGTTGCATACATTGGGAGTGGGCTTCTTTGCTATGATGACCTTATTATCAATCAATTCTTGAATCTTGTCTTTCAACCAGCGACACTTGTCGATGGTATGGCTTTTCATACCAGAATGGTATGGCAGGTTTTGTTTGGATTGATCCATTTAAAGGGATTTTATGGAGTTATGGCTGGGATATGAGTAACGTATCCCGCTGCTTTGAGTTCTCATACAGCTGGTCGATTGGTTCGGTGATAGTTGTATATTGTCTGGGGGGTCGCCGATCGAAATTTGGTCTAGGTCTAGGGGAGTTTTGGAAAGTGGGTGGTGATTGATAGTGAGAAGGTTGGGGCATTATAAGATTGGTATACGGGTGCGGGTTGATAATATCTTGGTGAAGTGAGTTGATATGTGAGTGGTGGAGATGATTGGTAGGCAGGTGGTAGATTTTGGTATGTGGGTGAGAGTGCTTGGTAATTCAGTGAAGACTGATATGTGAGTGGAGTTAGAGAGTATGTTTGGTATTTCATTGGAGATTTGGTTCTTTGCACAACCATTACGAATTTAACATCCTTCTTCTTTGATGAGCCACCAGGCTGAAAAGCCTAGTTGGTAGCCTGTAAGGCTTCAAGATTAGTGACCATACCATTTTTGATACTTTCCTGAATTCTTTCCCCCAACTTGATGATGTCAGAGAACTTCTAGCCTTCTATGAGCATTAAATCTTTCATAGTATTGTGGATCCTAAGCCCAAACAAAGAATCTGTTCATCTGCTCTTTTCTAAGGCTGGCCTGACCTTAGCAGCCTCTAACCTCCAACGAGTAGCATACTCGTGGAATGTTTCGGTGGGTTTCTTCTCCAGATTCTTGATATAGAACATATCTGGTTCATTCTCTGTTTTAAACGTGAATCGGTCCATAAAGTCGGATGTCATACCTACCCAACTTGTCCAGTTCTTTAAATCCTGGCCAATGTACCAAGATAAGGTATCCCCTTTCAGACTCCCTCATGAACAGCTTCATACGGATTTTCCCATCCCTTCCAACTCCTACCAGCTTAGCACAATACGTTCTTAGATGGACCCTGGGATCACCTGTACCATCAAACATCTCGAACTTGGGAGGTTTGTACCCTCCGGGAGTTCAACATCCGGCTGAATGCAAAGATCTTCGTAGTTCATCCCCTCAATGCCTTTGCTACCTTCGACAACCTGGACCTGGCTAGTTAATTTCTGGAGTTCCGCAGCCAAGTTTCTGATGAGGGTGTCTTTATTGTCTTATTTAGAAGCACTTGGGATTGGTTGACTCTAGTGGGGTATAGTGTCCACGTAGATAGGAGTGTTATGGAGGTGGTCATTTGTAGTGTTTGGTGGTTCGGAGATGAGTAGTGGAGTATTATTGCATGTGTAGCGGTTATAAGTGTGAGTGGGTTGTATTTGTGGTTGTGGGGTGTTCTGTGGAGGTACTGGGTTTTGGGTGTTGGCATCAGGAGCAGTAAGAGAGAATGATAGGCTTGCCAAGTTCCGAACTTGGTCCAATTCCTCCTGGAATTTCATAAGTTTTTGTTCAATCTGAGCAGCAGTTCCTTTAGCAATTGGGGTACCGTGAGAAGTTTCCTCCCTTTCAATCTCCTCTCTATCACTTGCATCTCCGATTCTACCTTTGTTTTTGTTTCTGATAGGACTTAGAAGAGGAGGAGATGGAGGGCCCCTGGATCTTGTAGAATATGCAGATGGTGCCAGAATGCACGAACTAACCTTTGGGGAGGGGAATAGAAAATAAAAGAATAACAAAAGGTAAAAAGTTAGTGCGGGTTCAAAGAAAGAGAATATTGCAATATTTAAACACATTGTGCAAGGATACAAGTCGTGCCCTAATTTGGGTGCCTCATTGTGCCCAAGGTGGGCCTAGAGACAAATTAACTTTGGAGAACTTATAATGCTAAAGGCCTCATTTTATTGATAAAACAAGATGAGTCTTAAAGACAACTTAAAATAACGGGATATAAAATGTCATTAATAGCCAGTGGCCTTCATACATAATGAAAGCAAGAAATAAAATATCCGAACTACTTGGTCCCAGAAGGAACTTCCCCAGATTTGGTATTCTTGTCTCCCTCGTACAGCTTCATCGGCCCGCGTAGTCCTAGCAGAAAATACTCTTGGGCCAGATGTCCACCTACATTTCCCTCAGTATTTTGGCAGTCTTCAATCCTCTTCAGGAACTTCCCCTCTAGATCTACTAGACCTCATTGCAGATATCCTAGTCGCTTGTAAGCGTTGACAGCCATATCCTTCCATTCGTCGATCAGCTTCTAGTGAGCTTCTTGTATTTCTCGATGCTCATTTTCACATTATCTTCCAACTAACTGAGTAGTGCGGCACACACCCGGCATGATACCTGTCTGCCTCAATAGTTTCTTTTCCCAAGACGAGTTTGCAATGCCACATGTGCTAAGCTTGACAGTTGTGAGGGCTATCATCGTCCTGAATGTCAGCCTTGAAGTGATTCATTTTATCAACCCTTGGTATGATTTGCGTTATCCCTGCCAGCCTCACGGCTCAGAGAGAGACATAGGGATAAGTTCCCCTCAGACCAATGAGTTTAAGGAATGTTGCATCCCGAGAACGAACAATAAATTACCATGTTGGGAACCACTCGAACAAATAACTCTACCTATCCTCTAGCATCTTCTAGCTGAGCGAACATGTTAGGCATGAAATTCATCCGCTTTGGGTGGTGGAAAGCAATATGATCATCCCAATCTCTGCGAATAATTTCTTGTCGGTAATCACCTTTCTGAAGATGTTCTATAAGCCAGAGTTGAAGCAATAGATTACAACCTTAGAAGTGTTTGGCCCGTTGCTAACACCTTTCCAGGGCTTGATAAATCTCGGCGACAATCATGGGCACTATGCTGAAAGGCTGCCCGTCAATCCCTTCCATTAAGGTCTTGGTTACCATGGCTAATCTGGTATGGATCCTAGCCTTCTTCATAGGAATGATTATCATCCCTAGAAAATAGAACATGAAGACAAAAACTCTTCTATGGATATTCCCTAAAGAGGTAAGGGAAAATTTGTCGGTGTAGGTGCGGTATGACACTCTATGGCCGTACCTCTCGTACAAGTAGTCGAATGGGATGTAGGAATCTTTCAAGCAATTCAAGTCCGAGTATTCCTTGAGTCCCATCATTTTGAGGAGCCCCTACCTTTGCGATTTTCCGGCATAAGCAGACCCGGAGTCTCCCAAAGAATACCAGCTAGACACCATATTTCTTCAAGTAAAAGGGTTGTTTCAAGGTCCCCGAACAAAACACTGGATGATTACTATCTCAGAACAAAGTTGCAGCCTCTATGATTTTGTTGTCAAGCTGGATTTTCAGAAGCGAAGACAAATTTCCTAAGTATTTGCGAACAAGGGTCCGATCATTGGCATAAAGATCCTCCCACCAGCTTAGCAGCCTTGGGTGAATGTTGGTTACCATACTGAATCTGGGGACTTCGTACCTAATTTTTCTGCAAAACAAAGCGTTAGACCCTTACCTCACCAGACTCTACTACTTAAATCAACAATTAGCATGATAGGAATTTAGTTCTCCAAATAAATACACAGAACATTGAGATGTCCGTTTGGGTTTCAGGGAAACCCTATGGACTTGGACTGGGCTATCTTAATGAGTCATTATGCGGACAACATAACTGATTTGACTAGCTTTGACCATGATGCATGTACAGTTTAAAGAGTAAGGTTTCTATTTGAAGTGCTAGACTGGTACCCTTGAGCGGACAACTCAATAGGGGAAGGCGCAGAATCGTCGAATACACCGTTGATAGACTAGTTTTACCATAAATATACCTTTGTCAAATTTAGGGGGGGACATAATCTCGGAAGCATCATTGTAATCGTTGGTATAGAATTTGTTTTGGTACTAGTGGGGTATGATGTTGAAGATGGAATTTACAAGAATGAAACAAATTGACATGTATTTTTACGTACATAAGATAAATGATTACAATAAATGCTCGAAATTACAATGGTATTGAAATATTAAAGAAACAGAGGAAAGCAGTTAAAAGAAAGTAAAGACATGAAGAGCAAAGTTAGTTATCACGACGAAATAATTAAAAGGCAAGAAATAAAGGACTTCAATGAAATAATAAAGTCACAAACAACATGTAATGGTAAAAAGCCTAAAGAATCCCCAGCAGAGTCGCCATGCTATCGATGCCCCCTTTTTCCACGTTGACGGGAGTCTGAAATCGGGTATACGACATTACGGAAGGACAACTCTTATTCCCTTGCGAGAATTGGGTTTTGGAATTCGGAGAGTCGCCACCTAATGATTATAGTGCATTAGGACACATTTAAAGGAAAAGAATTTGAGAAGAAAGAACCAGAGTTTGGGTAAGGGCTTGAGATTATCTCAAGGGGAAGGTGTTAGGCACCTCTCAAGATCCACTAGTGCGGTTCTCGTCCATACTACAATTGTGACTTTAGAAGGTAGAAGAAACAAATAAAGTTTTCACATAATAATTGCTAACAAGTTCAAAGTTTTAAAAGAGAAGAAGAAGAACACGAGATTTTAGAAAGTTAGTCAAAAGAAACATCATAAGTAAAGGGAAAGGGGTCCTACTTTTTATCATAATATGGATCACATGAATGCAATACCCGGCGTACACTCCTCAGAAGAGGTATCACACATGATATTAGTGCACCGGTCATCATATCCATTTCCTACCCTTCCCACCATGTTAAGGTATTAAAGCACGTTTAGTCTCGTTTACTTATTGCATGCTAGTACCCGCCACAATCCTATCAGTCCCGGGGTATTAGGACTTCGAATCCTAAAAGAAAAGAAAGGTATAGGGGCCTTTATGGAGGTTAAAGGATAAAATTCTAGTTCGACATTCAAAACATGTATCAAATAAAGGGAAGAACAAGCAAGTAAATAAGGCTCAAATAAACCCCTGAAATCAAATAATCATATAGTTTAGCATGTCATTGGAAATACAGATTTGGTCTTAGATTAAAATTAAGTGTTGAGCTGACTGGTTCAACACATATATTTAGATAGGAAGTCGGCATTAGGCCACTCGGATATAGTTGTCAGAGATTAAGGCACTGGATTAGCACGAATTAATTTAAGAAGTACTGATTTTAGAGGGTAACTATGCATAAGAGATTTGAAGGAAAATGTATCTTGCAGACTTAGGAAAACGTTTAGAAATGAGTAAAAGAAAAGGCATACTGCCCAATTATAATCAAGCACAGAAAGAGTAGATTTAGAGATTACAGAAGAGGCAGATCGTCAAGAAAAATAAGAGGATTGCAGAACTGGTTTAAAATGACAAATTTAAAAGAAGGGGACTGAGTTAGAAAACACATTTTTTGTTTTTTAGATTATTCGAAAAAGTTTCAGAAAAGATATGGAAGTTAAAGGAACAGATTTTAGGAAAAGGATACACTGATTTGAGAGTGTTTTATCAAAGGATTATTTTTTGGAAAACATATACTGACTTTAGCGTATAAGAAGCAGTTAATCAATTATTATTGTTGTTTTAAACAGGCGAACTGAGTTCTATTCAAAATCCTATAGGCATTATTTCTACGATTATTGAATTCAGAACTTGTTAATGAACTTGTGAATGGATGCTTGTTTAATTAGTCCTAAAAGTTTGCCTAATGTTTGTCACACCTCCTTTTTTGCTATACGCCCCCGCAAAGGGGCGTAAAGGAGTTTTTCCAATTAAAATACAATTAGAATGAGATTTATTATTAATTATTCAGAGTCCCCACTTGAGAGATTAATGGTGTCCCAAGTCAACGATTTTGAATCCCGAACCGAGGAAGATTATGACTCTATTACAGTCTGCGAACCAGAAATCCGGATAACAAATTCTGTTAACCCGGGAGAAGCTGTTAGGCATTTCCGAGTTCCGTGGTTCTAGCAAGGTCGCTTAACTGTTGTATTTGATTTTATTACATGCTAACTTATGTGCTTTTTATTTATAAACCGCTTTCACCATTATTTATTTTAAAAGACTTGCGACGTCATGAAAACACATCTCTGACCACAACGCCATCAAGGCACCCGTGTTCGTCAACATATTTCAACTTGATCGATATTTGGACTTGGTTCGCATCAATGCAAACCCGAGTTTAAGGAAGTAATTTAATTAAATTGCGCCTAAAGGTTCTAGCATAACATTGCTTTGGGAAAGGCCGTTGAAATTCGCTAAAACGGCCCTTCCTAATTCTACACAATTTTAATACAATAAATTAATGAGGGCCCCACATTTATTTTGTTCGGTGATGCTCGTCTCTATTTTGAACGAATTTTCGATCAATATTTGTTTTGTAAGAATTGCGACGTTGTAAGAACGTGTTTCTAATCTTGTCGCCATCAAGGCACCCGTGATTATTAACATATTCCAACATCACCGAGATTTGGATTTGGGTTGCATCAATGCACACCCGAATTTAAGAAGATAATTTAATTAAACGCGTCTAAAGATTATAACGTATTATTATTTTGGGGAAGGCCGTAAAATTCGCTAAACGGCCCTCCCATATTCTAATTTAATTCTTATTAATATTAATAGAGGACCCCACATTTGTTTTTATTTGGCGAGGCTCATCTCATTATTTTTAAAGGGGAAGCCTAGAAGAAACTATGATTCTCTATTTATTTGTCGCTAAAAAGTGAAGAAAATCCTAACTAATTAACTCACCACCCCAAATCTATATTATTGCTTAAAGAAAAACTCAGTTAGTCTGCATTGCCCGGCCCTTGGACTGTGATAACGACCTTGGACAGGCCCACAGCACAGCCATATAGTTTAAAATCAAGCTGGACAATGGTTCAGAAAATCTGTCGAACTTTGGGCTCAAAATGAGCCCAGTCCAAACGAAAATACACAAAGGCTCGAGACCACTTCCATTTTTGTAAAACTTGTGTTCATTAGCCTTCTGATATGTTCCCCTAATAATAAAATAAAATGCAATCAAACTACAACTATCTTGACCACACCCTCAACCGATCATCATTTGATTCTAAAAAATTCTAACTACGACTGAATTTAGCTAATGATAAATCCAATATGCAAGTGACTTATGCATTCAAAAGGACTTAACAAACCATTTGGTGCCACTGACTCTATACCTAAATATGCACATTTATAACTAATTCCCTTATATTATCATTAGCCCAACGAGTTATCAATTACTACTCAAGTAAACACGCCCAGATTGCATTAGCTTTACCAATTTTGGAATTCACAAAAAAGAAAAAGACTCATCAGTAAGAGTTCAACAGTTCCTGAATTTAAACAATTAAATGCTAACACATTTTGTCCACAAACGAATTATCAGATTACAGAATACTATCTACTCATGGTGCAATCAACCAAAATGAGATGCATTAGTGAAGTAATTCAGTCTCGTTTCCATTGCATTTCCAACAAGATATACACATAGGATTGAGTTTGTGCCAAGTACCTGGAAATGGAAATAAAGCAAGATAGAAGGATCAACAGTAGCTATATAGAAACAGAACAAGGAAAATTCAGGCAGAAACACTTGAAGTGAGTCAACAACAACCACGAACAACCCAAAAAATTGGGAATAAAGCCAGAAATGATGTTTGAAATCAGACAAAGAGAGATCGACTAATTAGCTTCGAAACAGACCAAGTAACCTTAGAAATCACTCATACTGAACTCAACATTTCCAGCAGACCCGGGCTCACTCAAACTTAGCTTAATTGGACTAAACTTCACACGATATCACCTCAATTTTCCTGAACCCATAACTACCAGACTTTGAACCGAGAGACCAGAAATTGGACTGAAAATTCCAATGGAATAGTAACTATTTTTGTTTTTATGTTTTTCGGTGAGCTTTTTTTTTGTATTTTTTTCTATATCTAATAGCTGAAATTAATCTAAAGCTGGAAAATGTAAGGAAAATCAGAATTTTCTTTTGGATTTTTTTAGGCTGAAAAAGTTGAACCCCTTTATAAGATATCAAAATGCCAATATATAGACACTAGAGGGTAAAAGGATCAGATTTTAGGGTTTTCTCATTAGTCCCTCATTATTTGCACTTTAACCCCTAATTTTCTAAATTGCTCCTCAAGTTATTCCTTAAGTTTTCAGAATATGCACTAAAGCCCTATTCTAGAAGCTTCTAGGGTGATCTTTGATCTGTACAATTCCTAAGCTACCTTTTAACCTATTTTAAAATTACAAAACCTAAAGATTCTACCCTTTCTATCCCTAAAAAGCCATTGACCAGCCCCTAAAATGACTGCTTTCCTAACCTCACCCAAACCTTACCCCATTTAAACTAACTAAGGTTGTCCATCACTATACTAATCCGCTAATGATCAAAACCACATATTAACCTTTCTACTACTGAGCAAAAACCCAAATTAACTCAACTGAAATCTAACAATATTCACATACTGACTGAAATCTAAGATTACTTTTAACTAAATTAAAGAAAGAAACCCATTCATTTCTACTCAACCAAGAGCTTAACAGAAGCATTCACGAAATAGACAATCAGAACACACAGAAAAAGGAAAATACGAGATAAACTAAGCAAAATGCAGCCAAAATAGTCAAGACAACTACCAATTGAATAAGGATAACTTAAAACTAAAAGGAAAATTCGAACATTAGAAGGAAGTGAAGAACATATACGGAAATCAACTATTGCAGGATTCAAAACAACATTTGAAATAATACGAATAAAATCTAATTGAGTCGAATTATACTAACTAAGCAGGGCTAAATACTGAAAGAGCAAGTAATAACTTCTTCATGAACCTATTCTAAGAAACATGAAAAACCAAGAGATAAAAGATTAAAGAAAAGAGAAGAAATTACCACTAAAATCTCCCCATGGCCCAGTTAATAGAAGAGAAGACGAAGAAGAAATTATCAATTATATTAATTAAATCTTAAAGCTAAATGAGAACTTACCGTAAAAAAATTTCCCCAAATAGAAGCTAGACTGATGAACCCTAGATTTGAAATCCGCCGAATTCTACTTGGATTCGAAGGGTTTTGATTAGGTATTAGGGGTGAGGGATGTCAGGAGATCATGGGGTGTGACTTTGGGTGACTTTGTGTCTTGAGCCTGATTATTAAACCAAGATTCGAGGGGCTCAGGTTTGATTCCAGGGAAAATATTAGCATATCTGGAACGGGGAGGTTGAGGAGAGTAAGATGTGTAAATTTGGTACCGTTTGGCATCGGCGCGTCCACCCTAGGCGGTGGGATTTGGTGGCGACGCTGTTAGGATTCATAGGAGAGGGGTGCTATGAAGGAGACGAGTCTGGAGTGGGGGAGGGGGCTGTTCGGACAGATGTATAGTCATAGATGGGAACTTCGTAACCATTGGATCATCAAACATCGATGGCTCAGATGAGGCGTTACAAAAACGACGTCGTTTTCTTTTATGGAGGGGCTGGACCGGACAGGTAACTGGGCCTAGCCGGGTTTGGGCATGGAAATTGTTCAGAACTTGGGCTCTTTCCTATTTGAATGTATTGGCCCAGATTGGGCAGCCCTTCCCCCTTTTTCCAATTGCATTTTTATTCCAAAATTCCCTTTAACTCCTTCTTTTTTTAATTATATCAATTAATTTTTCTGATTTTATAAGATTTCAATTACACTAAAATTCTAATATATTTAAATTGAACTAAATAATTCCTCAAATTATGGTAAAATCATTTTTATGACAAATTCTAAATAAAAATGATTATGATGTAAAATGAACTAATTAATTTTTGTATGCGTGTTTTTGTATTTTTACATATTAAGATGCACAAATAAAATGCAACAATTACCAGAAAAGGGCGCAAAAGGGCACAAAAAATTGTAAAAATAAAGAAAAATAATTTGTTTGATTTTCGTGGGAATAATTCATATATAGGGTAAAAATCACGTGCTCACACCTGCCCCTCTTTGGTTGGAAACATGAAATATTTTCGGGCAAAGATAAGTGAGCAAACACGAGTGGTTTTTGCCCGCTTGCAAATTCCGTTGTGAAGCATTTTGAAAAGTTTTGATCGCGCCCTGCTTCAGAGGTTGCCTACATATCCTAGGCTAAACAGGAATTAGGTCTATGTAGTTCGGGAGTGGCTGGTAGCTGGGACTACCAGTAACTGTGATTTCACTGATGTACCTATCTTGTATCGAAAGGTTTTTCGTGCTATACACCACGTTGAGAAAGACCAACCTCCTATGTACCGTACTCTTTTTGTACCTCGAAAGGGGGGTCTGGTGCTGCTACTGCTTGCTGACCTTCCTTATTACACCGTGTTCAAAAATAAAAGAAGTTAACCTAACTATGAACTATGAATTATAAAAAATCCTATCTAAAATCTTTAAACTTGCTCTTGCACTTCCTTGTTATCTTGTTATCATGTATTCTCTCTTGTTGCCTTGTTGTCCTATACTTCCTCTTGCTGTTACTTCAAATCATGAACTGGAGTGTTGTTCCTTCCCTTCAAATTGCTGACCTTGAATGAACTTGGACTTGAATGTGTTCCTTTGTTATGTAGGCGGGCTCCTGATTGTTGAAATTGAACTTGACTGCATTCCTCTGTTATCCAGACGGGCTCCTGACTTAATAAAAATAGATAAAACAAAGAAAACTTTCAGCCCCAGTTTGGAAAACTCGGGTTTGTTACTGGATACTAATACGAATTTTAAAAATAAAACTTGAATTGTAATACCTCTGTTCTTCAGGCAGGCTCCTGACTTCTGAAATTGGAATTGTATGTCTCTGTTCTCAGCCGGACTCCTGACTGCTAACTTGAAGCATATGTCTATGTTCTTCAGGCGCGCTCCTGACTTCCAAAATTCCAATTGCATGTCAATATTCTCCAAATGGACTCCTGACTTCCAGAATTCTAAATGCATGTCTCTATTCTACAGGCGGACTCCTGACTTATGAAATTAGAATTGTATGTCTCTGTTCTCCAGGCGGACTCCTGACTTCAAAATAAACAAGAAAATTGATTGAAAACTAAAATTGGAATTATATCACCTATGTTCTTCAGGCGGTCTCCTGATTCCATACTTGAATTGTATGTCTCTATTCTCCAGGCAGACTCCTGGCTCCTAACTTGAAACGTATGTCTCTATTCTCAGGCGAACTCCTGACCTCTGAAATTTAAAATGCGGACCTATGTTTTCCAGGAGGGCAGCTGTCTACCAAAATAAATGAAGGAATTGATTTAAAACTAACAACTTGAATTGTATCACCTCTATTCTTCAGGTAGGCTCCTAATTGCTGAAACTTGGATTGCATGCCTCTGTTCTTGAGGCGGACTCCTGACTGCTGAATTTGAATTTGTATGTCTCTATTCTCCAGGCGGACTCCTGATTGCTGAAACTTGAAATGTAGACCTTTGTTCTCCAGGCGGGCTCCTGATTACCAAAATAAACGAAGGAATTGATTTAAAACTAACAACTTCAATTGTATCACCTCTATTCTTCAGGCGGGCTCCTGATTGCTGAAACTTGGATTGCATGTCTCTGTTCTTCAGCCAGGCTCCTGACTACTGAAATTAAAGTATGTGTCTCTATTCTTCGGGCGGACTCCTGGTCTCACAAGAATAGATAAGACAACAAAATTTTTCTGCCCCAGTTTGGGAAAACTGGGGCTTGATACCACATACTAAAAAAAGATTGAAATTAAAAATTTAATTGTAATGAATTTGATGTGTAACGCTTAACATTTAAATACTGAAATGTACTCCTCTATTTTTCATGCGGGCTCCCGACTTCAACGTCTCTCCATGACATTCCTCATTTTCTTGCACTTTACCCATGCCATACTTGCGATCAAACTTGATTACTGCCTACTTTTCTTTCAAGGAGAATTCCTCCTGACAAACAATTTTCTGCCCCTGTTTCAATCACCGAAAATTTGTTAGTTTAAAATGGTGGTTAGTTGATGGCATTCTTTGCTGCATCATCCTTCCATTGCCTTGCTTTGTGTTGCCTGACTTCCTCTGAACTGCCTGACTTTCTGACCGACCTTCACATTCCCCAATTTTGACAACCTGAATGTTTTTGTACCCCTTACTGTTACTTCACCTTTCCGACTCTTTTGCGTGAACCTTGACATTTCCCACAACGTTTCCCAAATACTCTGCCTATAAAACTTCCGGCGACTTCCCCTATATTACTTTACGTCACATTGTTGTTGACATGCTCTGGCCATGTTACGCTTTACCATTTTTGGAAGCGGGTAGTGGGCTTTAAATCCCTTTCTCCTTTGCGTTGTACAAAATAGACATTGAAATATTTAGACACCAAACCCCAAAAGGAAAATGAAATGCAATAATTTTATGAGATAAGGATAAGAAGAATCCAAAACCAGATTACTGTTGAGAAGGAAAAGAAAAAAAGAGAAACTTATCTGACTGGAACAACTGGCACCGATGATCATGACATGCATTTCGGACTAATTGGTCCAACCAATCCAACTAACCGGCTCTTCAGTTGTCATACTTCATTTCCCAGAACTTCCATCACTTGATTACTTTACCCAAACCCTAACCTTTTTTAACCTGAGACGCCACGACACAATTTTCACTAACAGACTTTCTCAACTTTCCATTTCTTAATCTCACTTTCACCCTAGGGTGCCCGTGAGGGTTTTCACCGCTAGGACTCTCTCATTTGTTTTATCTCAGCTCTCATCGCCTTATAGTGCCCGTGAGTGTTTTCACCGATAAATCTCTCTCATTATTTTTACTTTCCGGCTTGGACCAGAGTGTTGCCCCTATTGCAAATCACATTTCCCTACTCGACTTGGCATTTCTCAAATATTGATCAGAAGGTCTTTCTTTGGACCATAATGCAAGCTTTTGGATGGGTTAGAAAGAATGGTATAAAAGGCTCAAAACAATTTCAAACTAGGTTAACACTACAACTTTCGGAATCCAATTTCTCACAACGAACCACAACTTCTGCCCCAGTTTTTGCTTGGGGAACTTTTGGAATTTTATTTTGGTATGACTGAACCTCGGACTAAGGCTGCATACATACCCTTTCGAGATCAAGTCAAACGTAGTTCACTTTATCGTAATTACCTTTTTTCCCTTCATTTGTTTTCTTTTCTTTTCATTTCTTTCCTTTTCTTTTCAATTTTTTATGTTCTTTTTCTTTTCCTTTTTTTTTCTTTTCAATTCTTTTCTTTCTTTTTTTTTTTCATTTTCCTTGTCTTTACCTTTTTTATTTTCATTTTTCTTTACTTTACGTTCGTCACCTACGTTTCTTGATTGTGCCGTTAATTCCGAAAAAGGAGTACGAACGAAAATAATTAAGGCTCAAAGGGGTAACAACGGATAAAAGTATTTGGATAGTTGAACAAAATGCCTTCTTCATTTCAATCTTTAAAATATGCCAAATACAAGCAAGTACATTCAGAATAAATAAATCATATGTAATATCTCTTGACAGCATCGGAATTGATGGCCATTACACATTTTCCTTCTACATCTGTCAAATACAATGCACCATTAGACAACACCCTGGTTACTACAAATGGCCCCTGCCAGTTCGAGGCGAACTTTCCTTTTTCTTCGGCCCAATGGGGAAAAATACGCCTCAGCACCAACTGTCCGACCTCAAATTTCCTCGGATGTACTTTCCTATTGTATGCTCTTGCCATCCTTCACTGGTACAATTGACCATTTCACACTGATGCCAACCTTTTCTCATCAATCAAGCTCGATTGTTCCAGACGGGTCTTTACCCATTCATCATCGTCGATCTCAGCCTCTGCAATGATCCGAAGTGACGGGATCTCAACTTCTGTGGGTATTACTACCTCGGTGTCGTACACCAATGAATAAGGAGTCGCCCCCACCGAAGTACAAATGGTGGTGCGATATCCCAACAATGCAAAAGGCAACTTCTCATGCCACTATCTAGACCCTTCAACCATTTTTCGTAGTATTTTCTTTATGTTCTTATTGGCCGCTTCAAACGCACCGTTATCTTTAGGGCAGTACGGAGTAGAGTGGCAATGAGTAATCTTGAAGGGCTCACATGTCTCCTTCATCAAATGAGTGTTGAGATTAGCCCATTGTACTTGATAATCACCTTCGGTATACCAAACCGACAAACAATGGTCGCGTGCACAAAATCCACTACAGTTTCCTAGTCACAGACTTGAACGTCTTCGCTTCCACCCACTTGGTAAAATAATCTATTGCTATCAGAATAAATATGTGCCCATCTGACGCCGCTACATCAATCGGCCCAATAAAGTCCATGACCCAAGCAACAAAAGGCCATGGTGCTGACATCATATGTAATTCTGACGGTGGAGAATGAATCAAATCTCCATGTACTTGGCATTGATGACATTTGCGTACAAAGCTGATACAATCCCGCTCCATTGTAAGCCAATAATACCCTGCCCGTAAAATCTTTTTTGCCAATACATATCCGCTCATGTGCGGTCCACAGACTCCAGAATGTACCTCGGTCATGACAGTTGTGGTTTGCCTCGCATCCATACACCTCAAAAGTCCGAGGTCTGGTGTTCTTTTGTACAGTACTCCTCCACTAAGGAAAACCCGCTTGCTAGTCAACGAATAGCTCTTTTCTGATCTCCAGTGGCCTGTGCTGGATAAACTCCCATCCTGATATATTCCCTGATGTCATGAAACCACAGTTCGCCATCAAGTTCCTCTTCTATCACATTACAATAAGCATTTTATCGTAGACCTGAATCTATAATGGATCTACGTAAGCCTTATCTGGATGATGCAACATTGACGCCAAAGTAGCCAAAGCGTCAACAACCTCATTATGAATCCTTGGGATGTGCCTGAACTCTATTGACTGGAATCGTTGACAAAGCTCATGCAGGCACTGTCGATATGGTATCAATTTCAAATCTCGTGTTTCCCAATCTCCTTGAATTTGGTGTACCAGTAGGTCTGAGTCTCCCATGACCAAAACTTCCCGGACACCCATATCCACAGCTAATCTTAATCCCAAAATGCATGCTTCATATTCCGCCATGTTGTTCGTACAATAGAAACGAAGCTGAAATGTAAAAGGATAATGTTCACCTGTTTCAGAAATAAGTATGGCTCCTATTCCCACGCCTTTCATATTGGCCGTTCCATCAAAGAACAATTTCCATCCTGGTTTCTCTACCTGCTCTAATTCGTCAATGTGCATCACCTCTTCATCAGGGAAATAAGTTTTCAATGGATCATAATCATCATCAACTAGATTCTCAGCTAAATGATCAGCTAAGGCATGTGCTTTCATTGCCGTCCGTGTCACATAGATAATATCAAATTATGTAAGCAAGATCTGCCACTTTTCAAGCCTTCCCAAGGGCATAGGCTTCTGGAAAGATACTTCAGTGGATCTAACCGAGATATGAGGTATGTAGTGTAGGACGACAACTAATGTTTCAACTCCTGTGCCACCCAAGTTAGGGCGCAACACGTCCTCTCAAGATGAGTGTACTTAACCTCGTGAGATGTGAACTTCTTGCTGATATAGTAAATCGCCTGCTCCTTTCTGCCTATGACATCGTGCTGCCCTAGTACGCAGCCAAATGAATTATCCAAGACCGTTAAATATAGAATTAAATTCCTCCCTGGCTCTTGCGGAACCAACACAGACGGATTCGACAAATATTCCTTTATCTTATCAAAAGTTTTCTGACATTCATCCGTCCATTCAACCGCAGCATCTTTCTTTAGCAGTTTGAAAATGGATTCACAAGTAGTTGTGAGCTGAGCAATGAACCTGCTAATGTAATTCAATCTTCCCAACAAACTCATCACATCAGTTTTGTTTCTTGGAGGCGGCAGTTCCTGAATGGCCTTAATCTTTGATGGATCCAATTCAATACCCCGGCTACTGACTACAAACCCTAACAACTTTCCAGACGGCACCCCGAAACCACACTTTGCAGCATTGAGCTTGAGATTGTACCTGTAAAGCCTTTGAAAGAATTTTCTCAAATCCCTGACATGGTCAGACTGCTCCTTGATGTCACAATCACATCATATACGTACACCTCAATCTCTTTATGTATAATATCATGGAAGATCCTTGTCATATCCCTAAAAATTGCCCAAGCATTCTTCAAACAAAATGGCATGACCCGATAGCTGTATGTTCCCTATGGCGTGATGAATGCCGTCTTCTCTGCATCTTCCTCGTCCATTAAGATCTGATGGTAACCCGCATAACAATACACAAAAGAACCAATTCTCATGTTTGGCAAAATTGTCGATCAATATGTGGATGTTTGGAAGTGGAAAGTTGTCTTTTGGACTCGCCTTGTTGAGGTCTCGATAATCAACGCACACCCTGGTTCTGCCATCTTTCTTTGGTACAGGCACAATATTAGCTAACCAGTTGGGATACCGTGTAACCTAAAATGACCTTTGCATCAAACTATTGAGTATTCTCTTCTTTAATCTTCACACTTATGTTTGTTTTGAAATTCCTCAATTTTTGCTTAACAGGTAGGAGTGATGGATCAGTAGGCAATTTGTGAGCCACCAAATCAGTACTCAGTCCCGGCATATCATCATAGGACCAAGAGAAAACCTCTTTATATTCCAACAATGCCGCAATTACTTCTTCCTTAAGCTGCGGCTCCAGATGAACAGATAGTTTAGTTTCTCGGACATTATCTTGGTCCCATAAATTAACTGCTTCTGTATCATTTAAGTTCGGTTTGGGTTTTTCCTCAAAGTGTTTTAATTCCTTACTAACTTCCTCATAGGCTTCATCATCATCATATTCCTCTTCATCATCACACTCAATTTCTTGTATTATTATTTTTGAGTTAGGTTGGCTTATAAGACCGGGCCGAGAAGTCCTCATGCATGTCATGTCATTGATATTAGCATAAAAGAACTATACAAAAAAGAAAATAAAAATGGAAACAAAATTAGGAAAGAAGAAGGAAATTGAATTTCATTAAAACTTAAAGATAACAGGGCTTAGCCCATACAAATGGACAGAACATAGTCACAAGGATTACAAACCATGTAATAATCCAGGTGAAAAGAAAAAGAAAATCAAAGTCCTACTACCGCGCCTCCCTCCAGACTGGCAGAGGAGTGGCTTCCCAATTATTGATCCTAGCATATGGACCAACGTACTGAATGTCTGCATTACTGGAACCTTCGCCGGCTTGAACCATGTTTACTTCTGCAAATACCCTCTCAAACACTTCATCCATATTACCCTCAGCTCCAATAAATGAACTCGTCGCCTGCGTTGCTAATTGCTTCCTGTCCCTTGGCCTAACAAAGGATTTGGAGAGACGTGGAATTGGTTTGGGGAGAACCCAAGCTTTATTTTTCAACTTTCGGGCCCTTCTGATATATTTGGTTGTTGGCTTGAACCCCAACCCGAAGGTATCTAAGTTCTTGGTCAAGGACACGGGCTGAACAATGCCCTGAAGCTTGGCGCCCAGACCTTTTCCTTGGACAAACCCATTACCTATCATTTCTGAACCACCATGACCGTTGCACCTGCTACTCGGGGACGTGGGAGGCTTTTACCCTCTGGTACCTTGTTCACATTGATCGTGTCAAAAACTTGATAGACCCATGGCCCTTTTTCATTATCAGTTTCTACAACAGGCACAATATCACCAACTACAGTGCTCGTGGGGTCTTCTCCGTGTAGCACCATCTCTTGCCTATCCAATTCAAATTTGACCATTTGATGCAGTGATGAAGGCACTGCTTTAGCTGCATGGATCCATGGCCTTCACAACAAAAGATTGTATGACACTTCCGCGTCCAACACCTGAAACTCCATGGTAAACTCAACTAGGCCAATGATCAACCCGAGGATAATGTCCCCCACCGTTTCTGTTCCGCCCCCATAAAAACCTTGGACACACACTATTTTTGCGGATTCTGTCATTATCGATCTTTAGCTTGTTCAATGCCGATATCGGGCAGATATTCCCACTAGACCCATTATCTACCAATGCTCTGCTCACCACTGAATCTTCACATTTGACTATCAAGTAATGGGCTTTATTATGCTTGGTTCCTTCCACAGGCAACTCATCATCCGAAAACGTTATCATGTATACCTTGAAGATCCAATTAGCAATT
Organism: Nicotiana benthamiana; assembly: GCA_034376525.1. NCBI lineage: Eukaryota > Viridiplantae > Streptophyta > Magnoliopsida > Solanales > Solanaceae > Nicotiana > Nicotiana benthamiana. The sequence continues at coordinate 93,880,057 of CM067340.1, read as the reverse complement.
GTCTCCAAGTGGTTCACTGAGATCTTATCAGGTACATGGGCTTCAGTTAATATTTTCATCAAAGCTCGGCGATGTTCATTGGAATGTATCAACAATGACAACATTGAAATCTGGGCCGGTGTTTTCCTCAGCTGCTCGACAATAGAATAGTCCTGTACCTTCATATTTTTTAGAAACTCCTCTGCTTCCTCCTCTTTAACAACCTTTTTAACCAACGCTGGACTGTCTTTAGTAGCCCTAAACTTCCTCAACTCCTCGGGAGCAAAGCAGCGCCCCGATCAAGTCAACCCTTGCGCCTCACAGCTCTCCTCAACTACTGGCTAAAGATCTCTTTTCCTTTGTATGTTACTATCACCTTCTCATATTTCCATGGTACAACTTTGCTATCAACCACATGTAGCTGAACCACTGGCTTGATGATCATTGGCTCTATGTAAGCACCTTTAACAACCACGAGCGCGGGTGACGCCCCTGGTACCACCAACTTAACTGGTTCCGGTTTCTTTAAAAGTTTGGCAATCCACTTGATTTGAGAGTCTATACAGATCTTTTATCTAGGAGATAAATGAAGTGCTGGCCCATAAGATAGTGTGACCACATGCTCACAACAAAAACAAGAGCCAAGGATTCATTCTCATAAACAAAAAGAGCATCATGCGTAGGAGCCAAGCCCTTGCTAATGAAAGCCACATGATGACTCACTTGCATGAGCACAACCCCAATACATGCGCCACTAGCATCAATTTCCACAAAAAGATGAGCATAATAGTTGTGCAAAGCCAACATATGAGCAATGGTTAATGCAATCTTCAAGGCAATGAAGGTTTGTTCAACACTGGTGGACCAATTGAAGTTGTATTTATTAAGCAACTATGTGAGAGGTCGACTGATAAGACCATAATTAGTGATGAACTTCCTATAGAACCTAGCAAGGCTAAGGAAACCTCTTAGTTGCTTCATAGTAGTAGGCACATGCCAATTTTGGACACCTAGAATTTTCTTTGGATCAGTACAAACTCCTGCAACTGATATGAAATGCCCTAAGTACTCCGCCTTTTCCACCCAAAACACATTTAAGATCTTTAGCCAGTAAGCTATTGTTCAACATAACTTCAACTACTTGTTGGAGATGATGTACATGGTCTTGTAAGTGCACACTATAGACCAAAATGTCATTAAAAAAATAGTACCAGCTTCCTTATATTGATACATATGATTTATAAGGCATTGAACTATAGATTGAGTATTTGTTAAACCAAAGGGCATGACCATGTATACTTTGAATAAGCTAGAAGTAGATGGCGTGTTTTGCAAAATGCTAAAACAATTTTTTTGTTTAATTTTAAATCAATTCAAATACGAACTAATTTGCGCCTGAAGTCACATTAAGCAATAATAAACTAAGTAAGATTATTTTAATAAATATAAATTATTATGTAATTAATTAACACATACTAATTACTAATTTCACCAAAGTTTGTAAGTAAAAGACATACCTAAATCATGCAAAAAGAATCATGTAGAAATTACACTAATTTTTTCAGCAGTCTCACATGCTTTAATCAGAAACTAAATTTTAAAAGATTTTTTTTACCAGTTAAATTACAAAAGCTTACCGAAATTTTCTTGGCTTTTTGTCCTATTCATTGTGTCTAGGGGTGCTTATCGGGCGGATTGGGCGGCTTTTTACTCTTAACGGTATGGCTTAACGGTTATCGGCTTTTAAATGTATTAATCTGTTAGCCACCCGATAAGATATCAGGCGGATTGGTATCGGGTTAGTTCTTATAGGGCGGTTATTGGGCGGCTTATCGGCCTAACATACATGTTTACTAGATATCTCTTATTCTCCTCGTCTTAGAAATAATGAATTGCCATAAAAAATAATATGTTAGAGGCAATATGATGCATTCAATTTTCTTTGCCAGAGCCACTCAATTTGATTCCCGTGATTAGGAAATTAGCTTTACCATCCCCGGCATGTTGCCAAACAGGAGGATTACAACCAAAAATAAATTAAAAATAGAACCAAAAAATTTCTAGATCCCGAGATTAAAAATTCTTAGAAGTAGAAATAAACTTTTGTTAATCATTTTCAAGGGTGTTAGTTTTTTTATATTTAATATATATATAAATAAAAATAAATTATATATATATATATATATATATACATATATATTTATTTATATTCTTAACGGGTTAACAGATTAGCCATTAAGAAAATTGAATAATCCATCCCCAAACGATAAGCCGTTAATAATAAAATTCAATCCGTTCCCCGTCCGTTAAGCCGTTAATCCGTTATCAGTAAGCCGTTAAGCTTCAGTTTGGATCGGTTTTCAGTTTCGGATCGGCTTTGAACACCCCTAATTGTGTCAATGGTTTTTGAATTTACAACCGAAGTAAAAGTTTAAGAATTAATTTCTGGAGTAAGAAAAATAAATAAATATTTAACAACATTGAATAATGAAAACTCCAAGCAACAAATTAAAATCCAAATAAAAGCAAATTTCTCATTTAAGTAATTTCAACCATTTATATATTTTGTATATTAAGAGGAGAGTAGTGGGCAAGGGTATTGAAAGATAACGTACTTTTTAATATGAATTGAAAGATAATTTTTTTTTTAAATATCTCCTACCTTAACCAGTTAATAAATATAAATATAAAAGTCCGACTAATTTTATTTAGCACATGTTACTTTGGTAAATATATCTATTGTAGAAGAACTTAATATAACAGAAACAAACGGCACTTCAAAAGTTATTAATGGATGTTGTATTGGATAAATTTGGCTTCCTACGTCCTCATGCTATCTATGCACGTCCTTGGCATCAAGACCGGCTCAACTAAGGCCGACCCAAGTATGGTCGACCCTAGTAAGTGGACGGCCCGGGTGGCACGACCCAAGATAACGTTGTTTGAAACTCTGACTCTTCCATACACTGAAACTGTTGAGATATGTAACAATTTGGCAATGATGATAGCACTCATATTAGACTTTTTGGTCGTTAGAGAAGTCATATCTGAGCCTATAGGCTATTTGTGCAATTAGGCTGATTTTGTAATTTGTTTATATACTCTGTAAATAGGTCAAGTGTGTAAATAGGCTACTATTGTAATTAGGCTATGTCATGTAAATAGGCTATTATTGTAAGGGGTCATTTTGATATAGGGGTAGGGGTCATTTTGTCTGAGGCAGCGGGTCATTTTTGATTGAAAGACTTTGAGTCTTCTTCGAGACTCCTCGATGCTCTCCCTTCTCTCTACTTTCTCTCTCTAAATTTCTTCCGATATTCTGTATGTTTTCATGGTATCAGAGCCTGTACAATGATCCGGTGATGTTATCGTGTGAATCAATAGTTCATCTGAACTATTTTTTGAACAAAATTTGGGATTTTTCTGAGATCGAAAAGATCGATGATGGTTTCAACCATGTTAGGGTTCTTCGGTCCCTTTACCTTCACGATCTACGTTTGTTCCTTCTGTATTGAACGGTTCAATCGTTTATTGTGAGTTTTTCGGAGATTTTGCGGTGAGTTTCAACCTCTAGGGTTTTCTGGTGGTCAAATCGAGTGTTTGATTACCATCCGGTGGTTTGATACTTACTTTGCTGAGGTTCTGGTCATCATCGGTGGTGCTGTGACATCTTTGTCAACGTTTGTGGTAAAGTTTTGACAGTTACACTACCTAGGGTTTTGCCTATTGTTAAAGGCCGATCTTCCGGTTGCGAAGAAGGACGGTAACCTCGTTCCTATTCTCTGGTTGTGATCCCTTGTCTGTATATGTGACTGTTTGATTCTATTTGTGAATAGATCATTTGACTTGAGAATATTGACTGTGTAGACTGTGAATATTGTTTGGTGATATTTTTTCCAAAAGATTTAATTCATTTGTTGAGCATGGCTGCTAACATGAATGCTGGTAGTTCTGGTGCTAACTCCGGTCCTATTGACCCTTCCAATCCATTATTTGTGCATTCTTCTGATGTTCCTGGTGCATGTTTAGTCCCCACTCCTTTCTCAGGAAGTGGTTATGGAGGATGGAAGCGTAAAATGACTATGGCTTTATCTGCTAAAAATAAAATCTGTTTCATTGATGGTTCCTTTTCCAGACCTAGTAATAATGTGAGTTTGCAGAGGTTGTGGGATAGATGTAACATGCTTGTTATGTCATGGTTAACTTCTTCTGTGTCATCTCAAATAGCTGACAGTGTTCAATACTCTAACACTGCACGAAGCATGTGGTCTCAACTTGAGAAGAGATATGGTACCCCTAACAAAACCAAAATTTTTGAACTAAAGCGAGAACTCTCCCAAACTTCCCAGGGTTCCCTTGATGTAGCCTCATACTTTAATAAACTCAAGAGTTTGTGGGATGAGTTGGGGACAATGGTCCCAAACCATGGGCAGAAGTGCACTTGTGCTGCTAAGAATGGTATCATTGAGGAACGTGATGAGAACAAGATTTATCAGTTCCTTATGGGACTAAATGAGACATATTTGGGTGTAAGAAGCAATTTGTTAATGATGCAACACTTTCCTTCCCTTGACAGTGTTTATAATATTGTGTTGAATGATGAAAAGCAAAGACAGGTCAAGTCCATTTCCCATATGAGCCCAGACTCAATGTCTTTTAATGCTCACACTGATAGGCCCCCTGCTGGGTCCAACCAAGGGAAATTGTCTGGTTCTAACTTCAGACCTAAAGTCAATTTTGAGCAAAACAGAGGAAACTTATTTTGCAGATATTGCAAGAAGTCTGGACACTTAATTGATAAGTGTTTCAAACTCCATGGTTTTCCTCAAAGCAATTCTTACATCAAGGGAAGGAAATCTGCTGCTCATCTTTCCACTAGTACTGATTGTGTGTCTGTTGATCCAAGAAATTCAAGTGTGTCTGCTCCTCTAGGGGATCCTATTGCCAGTCAACCTGTGATACCAGGGTTGAGCAGACAACAATGTGATCAGATTGTGAGCTTGATTCAACAGACACTTTCAACCAGTGATCAAGCTTCTTCTTCCATGAGTTCTGCTAATTTTGCTGGTACTTTCATGTCTGAGAGTCTTGTTTCTGATTCCAAGTTATGCATGCTTACACACATAAATTCTGCTACCTGGATCATTGATTCAGGAGCTTCCAATCACATGACTTATGATAAAAATCTATTGTTTGACATTATACCCCTAACTGTACCTTACCTTGTTTCACTTCCTAATGGCTATAAGGTCAAAGTTACTTGTACAGGATCATTTGCATTGACTCCTTCCCTCACTCTTCATAATGTGCTTCTAGTTCCTTCTTTCAAACATAATTTGATCTCTGTTCATAAGTTGATGAAACAATTGAATTGTTTAGTCTTGTTTACACCAACCTCATGCCTTCTTTACCTGTTACAGGACCTTTCTCTGAAGAGGCTTCTGGATCTTGGTAAAGAGGAGGCTGGCTTGTACAAGTACTCTTGGTCACCCTCTTCCTCTTCTGCCTCTTCCAAGCCTTCTTCTCTTGAGCATAGTGACTCCGATGTTTGTAATGATGATATTGTTTCTGATAACAAACATTTTAGCTCAGTTATTCAATCTTCCAGTTGTAATAATGCTGTTCCTGCTGATATGAACTATATTTGGCATTTGAGATTAGCACATACATCTTTTGCTAATATGAAACATGTTTCTAATTTGCCTTTTTCTATTGCTGCTAAACAACCTTTCCCTTGCTCAATTTGCCCTATGGCTAAACAAACCAGATTGCCCTTCCCTGACAGTAGCATTAGCACTACCAAACCATTCCAACTTATTCATGTGGATACTTGGGGTCCTTACCATACCCCTACATCCCTTAGTAGCAAGTATTTCCTCACCATAGTTGATGACTTTTCTAGAGCTACCTGGACACATCTAATGGGTTCTAAAAGTAATGCATTCCCTCTACTACAATCCTTCATTTCCTATGTTCAAACTCAATTTAATTCCCTGGTCAAGGTTGTCAGGAGTGACAATGCCCTGGAACTGGGTTCCAGTGCTGAAGGGATTTCCTATTTTAGTAAACTTGGGATTGTGCATCAAACAACTTGCCCTCATTTTCCTCAACAGAATGGGGTTGTTAAGAGAAAGCACAGGTCTTTACTTGAAACTTGTAGAGCACTTCTCTTTCAGTCTGGTTTGCCTATTTCTTTTTGGGGTGATTGTCTGTTAACTGCAACATACATCATTAATAGACTGCCATCCAGGGTGCTTCATTACAAATCTCCTCATGAATTATTACATGGTTCTCCCCCTTCCTATTCTCATCTGAGAGTTTTTGGCTGTTTGGCTTATGCTGCTGTGCCTATCCCTCATAGGGATAAGCTGCAATCCAGAGCTCATTCCTGTGTTTTCCTTGGTTATCCCTTTGGTAAGAAAGGTTATAAACTTTATGACTTGAATTCCAAGAAATGCTTTGTTTCTAGGGATGTTGTTTTTCATGAAACTCACTTTCCATTCAAGTCTCCTCCTCCCCCTTCTCCTTCTCCTCCACCTGTTCCCTTTTCTGATGACATTCTCCCTCAATCTTTCACCCTACCATCTTCCAATGAATCTTCTCCTTCTTCTCCTCTTCACCCTTCTCCTGATTCTCCAGTGTCTATTCCTTCTCCTTTTTTCAATCATGACATCTCCCCTCCTACATTGCCTGTCTCCCAGCCTGTTTCTTTGCCCAGAAAGTCCACCAGATCACATCTCCCTCCTTCTTACCTCAAAGACTATGTTTGCCAACTTCCAGCCTTCTCTGGATCCTCTTCCTCTCACTTGGAATCTGAACCTATGTTTTACTCTCAAGCTGCCTCTGTACCAGCTTGGTAGGATGCTATGAGGAAGGAATTTGATGCATTGGATGCTAACCACACTTGGGACATTGTGCATCTTCCTCCAGGTAAGAAACCTATTGGCTGTAAGTGGGTTTACAAGATCAAATATAAATCTGATAGCTCTATTGAAAGATACAAAGCAAGGTTGGTTATTAGGGGTGACACACAGGTTGAAGGTGTGGACTTTACAGACACTTTTTCTCCTGTTGTAAAGATGACTTCAGTTAAGTGTCTCATTGCAGTGGCTGTTAAAAATCACTGGCCATTGTTCCAACTGGATGTTAACAATGCCTTTCTTCATGGTGATTTGGATGAGGAAGTGTATATGAAACTTCCTCCAGGTTTGGTGGTGTCTGATCCTTCTTCTACTTCTTCTTCTACTTCTTCTTCTTCTTCTTCTTCTTCTCTTCCTCTGGTCTGTAAACTAAAGAAGTCTTTGTATGGGCTCAGGCAGGCCTCCAGGCAGTGGTATGCTAAGCTGTCCTCTGCCCTTCATTCTAGAGGTTACAGGCATTCTTTGAATGATTATTCACTGTTCTTGAAAGGTAATCCTGATTCCCTTGTTGTGGTGGCTGTGTATGTGGATGATATAATTGTTACTGGTGTTGACTGTGATGAGATTGCAGGCTTAAAAGCCTTCTTGGATGATACTTTCAAGATAAAGGATTTGGGGTCATTGCATTATTTCTTGGGTCTTGAGGTTAAACAAATCCCTGGTGGGATTCATCTGAATCAGCATAAATATGTTCATGATTTGTTGCATCATTTCGACTGTGTATCTGTTTCCCCTATTGTATCCCCTCTGGACATTTCTTTAAAATTACATGCTGATTCTGGTGATCTTTTACCCGCTCCTGATAAGTTCAGGAGTCTTGTTGGCAAATTATTGTTTTTAACCCATACTAGACCTGATATATGCTTTGCCGTGCAACATCTGAGTCAGTATCTCAAATCCCCAAGGGTTCCCCATATGTCTGCTGCTATGCATGTTTTGAGGTATCTTAAGGGCACTTCCTCTTTGGGTCTATTTTACTCTGATGCTGCTGACTTCTCTTTGTCTGGGTACTCTGATAGTGATTGGGCAGCTTGTCCCGACACTCGCCGCTCTGTTACTGGTTTTTGTGTATTGTTGGGTGGCAGCTTGGTAAGTTCGAAGTCAAAGAAACAACCTGTTGTCTCTCTTTCTTCAGCTGAAGCTGAGTATAGGGCTTTAAGCAAGGTTACTGCTGAACTCACTTGGTTATCTCGTTTGCTTGCTGATCTTGGGGTATCTGTTTCATCTCCTATTTCTGTGTTTTGTGATAGTCAAGCTGCTGTACACATTGCTAATAATCCAGTTTTCCATGAGCGTACTAAGCATATTGAGGTGGATTGTCATTACGTTCGTACTTTGATACGCAATGGTTTTCTAACACTTTCCCATGTTTCCACTTCTCAACAGTTGGCTGATCCGTTGACGAAAGCTTTATCCGGGACTGCTCTTTCTCCTATTTTGTCCAAGTTAAAGGTGGTTTCCCCCCTTCAACTTGAGGGGGGGTGTTGAGATATGTAACAATTTGGCAATGATGATAGCACTCATATTAGACTTTTTGGTCGTTAGAGGAGTCATATCTGAGCCTATAGGCTATTTGTGCAATTAGGTTGATTTTGTAATTTGTTTATATACTCTGTAAATAGGTCAAGTGTGTAAATAGGCTACTATTGTAATTAGGCTATGTCATGTAAATAGGCTATTATTGTAAGGGGTCATTTTGATATAGGGGTAGGGGTCATTTTGTCTGAGGCAGCGGGTCATTTTTGATTGAAAGACTTTGAGTCTTCTTCGAGACTCCTCGATGCTCTCCCTTCTCTCTACTTTCTCTCTCTAAATTTCTTCCGATATTCTGTATGTTTTCAGAAACCACCAACTTCTGTACTTTTTTTTATTATTTCGAGGAAGGTCCCCTAATACATAAAGGGGATCTTCCCTTTGTAAAGACTCATGTGTATTTTGCTACTCAGAATATACAACTCTCTCTTTCTCTCTCTCTCTTGTGCAAAGATTACTACTTGTTCCATTATTCTTACATCTCAAGATATCCACATCTCATTATTATCACCGATCTTAGCTCGATAATACTCTCTAATTCATATTACGCTTGATTCAGATTTAGCCTTGTTTATTCTTGATTGTTCATGAGCTTAATAAGTATTCATATAACTTATTAGCCAATCAATTTGGCGCCGTCTGTGGGGATTTTGTGAATCAAAGTCGTAGTTTGCTTCTAGAGATCCTTCAAAAACCACTTTCTACAACCTAAAATGGCTAAAAACAACGCAAGAATGAAAGCCATCATGGATGTTAGAGCCGATCTCATAATCCCTCTCAACGCGGCCGCTGAAGGAGATGCTCTACACGTAACCCCTAGTACCCTGATAAACGCGGAAAACCCACCTTCCCCTTCTGAAGATCTGGCGGTTCCACGAGAAAAAGAGGCTTCTACATCTATAACTAAAGAAGCACCCACGGAGGTAAAGAGGTTACTAGAAGAGTGGTTGACAAAAGCTCTGAGTAGTTTAGCTGAGAAGCCACCCCAAAACGCTAAATGCGCACCAGCAACAGACCATGTTCCAGCCGAAGATGAACCCGAGGTCACACAAACAAACAACATGATCGTTGATGCAAGAGCTCACGGCGGCACACTCACAGTCATCCTCAAAAATATGGAGGAAATGGAAAATGAAAATAGGACGCTTCGCGGCAAGATGAAGGAGCACCAAGAAAGAGTGGACAAGATCCCGGGTGTGCCTAAGCTGCTTCCAAAGCGAGACGTGGGGAGGTTCGTTGAACAACCCTACACAGAAGGAGCTGCACTATACCACATCCCAAAGACCTTCAAAATTCCCCCCTACTTGAAGGTATATGATGGGACCTCAGATCCTGAGGACCATCTGATTCACTATGTCACGACAGTCAAAGGTAACGATCGGTCAATGGAGCAGGTACCTCCCGTACTTCTAAAGAAGTTCGGCGAAATACTAATGGGAGGGGCCCTAACGTGGTACTGCCAGCTACCGGCCAAAAGCATCTCCACGTTCAAGTAAATGGCAGATAAATCTGTCACCGCTCATGCAGGAGCCAAGAAAGCAGAAGCACGGCTCAACGACATCTTTGCTATTCGACAGACCCCAGGAGAAGGGATCAGAGAGTTCTTAGCCAGGTTCAACAGGGTCAGAATGAGCCTACCAAATGTATCAGAAGGCATGACAGTCGCAGCTTTTCAGAACGGGCTCAGTAGAGATGGCTCAAAGGTAACGAAGAAATTGCTTAGCCGACTTATGAAATATCCCCCCCCCACCATCTGGGAAGAAATTCACAACGCCTACTGTGCATAGGTACGTGGAGACGACGATGACCTTAATGGGCCAATGTGGCGGCTAATAACGGTGCACCCCAAAATCCGAAGAGACCAACACAAAGAGGGACGACGGGAACAAAACCCACGCCTCAACAAGGAGAGGCACCAACCATACCCCATATCTTCGCATCCTCCACCACCAAGGCACGCGGACGCCTTGCAACGACATGTCTCCCCATTGCGGAACGACAGAGGTATGCCTCCTTTACTATCTGCACATAACATTTGTGTATCTCCTTCAGAAGTAGTGTACGCACTAGAGAAGCTGGGCAACAAAGTACAATGACCGACGAAGGTGAAGTCTGATCCTGACACCAGAAAATCAAATGCCCTATGTGAGTTCCACTAGGAACGAGGGCACAGAACCGAAGACTACATAGGTCTCCGACAGGAGTTGGTCCGGATGTTGAACCAAGGATTCTTGAGAGTACTACTCAGCGAAAAAGGAAGACTCAACCTTGCACGTGGGTGGGAACAACCTCACGGACCGCCAAGGCGGCCCTCTCCAACATGCCCCATCAACATGATCATTGGGGACAACAAGGATTCAGCGATCAACCATGTCAAATTCACCACCACTCACAATTTAAAGTGAACCATCGCTCATGAACGGTATGAAGACTTCGAAGATAGTATCACCTTCAATAAGTCTGATACCGAAAGTTTGTTTTTCCCCATTATGATGCTTTAGTTATTACTTTACGCATAGTAGATACTGGCGTTAAAATGATTATGGTCGACGATGGCAGAGGCGCATGTATCATTCATCCAAGAGTCCTTGCACTAATGGGACTCAAGGATAAAATAATACCACGTTGTATAACACTGACTTGTTTTATCAATGCATTGGAAAGAACCTATGGGGAGGTAACGCTACCCATTCCGGCGGGAGGAGTTATGATGGAAACCACTTTCCATGTAATGAACCAAGAAAAGCATACAACGTCATCATCGGACGTCCGTGGATACATGCCATGAGGGAAGTCCCCTCTAGTTTCTATCAAGTGATCAAATTCCCTACCCCATAGGGGGTGTTCAGCATACGGGGCGAGCCGCACACCGCCCAAGAGTGTTATAAAATAGCTCAAGATTACACGCACACCAAACAACTCAAAGAAGCAAGTGTGGAAGCATAGCAATCAGCCCTGTCGGGGACTAAGGTCCACACGAAAGAGGACACCATCAAAGATCCCGACAATTTTAAGGCTAACAAGGCCACGGTCGAAGACCTCGACCCCGTTCACCTGAGCAATAGAGACTTCACAAAGAAGCTTACATAGGCCACAACTTTCAAATCCAAGTAAGTATCGTGAGTTTCTATCTAACCATGCCGACCTATTCGCTTTTTCCCATGCAGATATGCCAGGGATTCCACGAGAAATTGCCTCCCACAAACTGAACGTCAATCCGCTACACCCGTCTGTACGGTAGGTAAGGAGAAAATTCAATGCCTCCATCAACGTAGCAGTAAGTGAAGAAGTAGACAAGCTACTAGCAAACGGTTCCATTAGGGAGTCCAAATATCCAGAATGGGTCGCCAACGTTGTAGTGGTCAAAAAGAAAAATGGGAAGTGGCGTATGTGCATGGATTTCACCGACCTAAACAAAGCATGTCCAAAAGATTCGTTCCCACTACCCACATCGACCAATTCATAGACGCAACGACAATACATGAGTTGTTAAGCTTCCTGGACGCGTACTCTAGCTACAATCAAATCATGATGGCCGAGGAAGATCAGGAGAAAATAACCTTCATCACTCACCAAGAAACATACAGCTACAAGGTAATGCCCTTCAGGCTCAAGAATGCGGGGGCCACATACCAAAGGCTGGTGACTACGATGTTCAAAGAACAATTCGGCAAAATCATGGAGGTCTATATTGACGACATGCTAGTGAAGTCATCAAAGAAGGAGGACCATCTCGATACTTGAAAGAAGACTTTGAAATATTACGAAGATATGATATGAAACTGAATCCTGACAAATGCGCCTTCGGCGTAGCCTCGTGAAAGTTCCTGTTTTTCTGGTGTCGCAAAGGGGCATCGAAGTCAACCCAGACCGGATCAAGGCTATAGAAGCCATCTCAGAAATACTAAGCAGCAAAAAAGTGCAAAAACTGACGGGTCGAATAGCCTCCCTCTCAACGTTCATCTCACGCTCCTCCGACAGGTGCCATAAATTATTCGGTGTATTGAAAAAAAACTAAGGAATGCAATGGAACGAAGAATGTGTCGAGGCCTTGAGGAATTTGAATTCATATCTATCATCGCCTCCCCTACTAGTCAAATCAATCCCAGGCGAACCACTGTTGGTGTACTTGGTCGTATCAGAAGTGCGGTCAACACCGTCCTAGTACGTGAAAATAAAGGTGCACAATCTCCTATTTATTACATTAGAAAAACTTTATTGGATGCCGAAACTCGGTACCCACACCTTGAGAGGCTGGCATTAGCACTCGTAGTAGCTTCACGAAAGCTACGATCCTATTTTCAGTGCCATCCCAACCTTCCCATTAAGAAACGTTTAACAAGCCCGAACTCTCAGGCCGGCTCGCTAGATGGGCCGTTGAGCTCAGCGATCACATATCTTCCAAGGACCGCCATCAAGTCGCAAGTCCTAGATAACTTTATTGCCGACTTCAGTGCGAAAGTCCTGCCAGAGGCTAAACTCGAAGTACAACGCGCATCCTCCAAAAATGACCTATAGGTCCTTTATACGGATGGCGCCGCCAATGCATCGGGATCAGGACTACGACTCGTCCTTGAGGTCCCCACGGGCGAAACAATTCGCTAGTCCATACGATTCCCGGGAATGACTAACAATGAGGCCGAGTATGGGGCTATTGCTGGCATGAAACTAGCCATCAAGTATGGGGCTCGCCAAATCCTCCTCCATTGCGACTCCCAACTTGTGGTAAACCAGGTCACTGGACTTATCATATCAAAGAGCAAAGACTGCAAAAGTACCAAACAGAAATACACAAGCTAATGGCTACGTTTGACGAATGTCACTTCGAACAAATTCCCGGAGCACGGAACGTGGCAAAGTTGGCCGCAACCACCAAAAACATCAAGAAAGAAAGTGTGGTTACGCTCTTCCACTCGGCCATTGATCATACCGAGGTGTACTTTAAACTTAACTTGGGACTGGCACAACCAGTTCATATCTTATCTACAGGATGGGACATTACCCCCGACAAAAAAGAAGCAAAGAAACTTCGCATACAAGCCGTCCGATATTGCATGATCGACAACGACCTCTACAAAAGGACATTTGGAGTGCCCCTAGCCAAGTGCTTAGGTCCACACCAAACGAGGCCAGTACTCGACAAAGTGCACGAAGGCCATTGCGGCGCCCACACTGGAAATCGCGCCCTTGTGCCATGCATCATACGTGTCGGCTACTACTGGACCACCATGAAAAAAGAGGCAGCTGAATATGTCCGCCGATGCAAACAATGCCAAAAATATGCCCCAATGATACACCAGCCAGGAGAACCCCTCCATTCTGTCACTTCCCCCTGGCCTTTCATCAAATGGGGAATGGATATAGTCGGCCCCCTACCCGCAAGACGAGGAAAGGTACGATTTTTACTTGTTTTAACTGACTATTTATCCAAGTGGGTTGAAGCAGGTGCGTACGCACAAATATGCGAACAAGAAGTCATTGCCTTCATATGGAAAAACATTATATGCCGCTTTGGCATCCCAAAAGAAATCAGTTTCAACAAAGGACGACAGTTCATCGGTCAAAAAATGACCGAGTTCTTCGAGAAATGGCGCATCAAAAGGATACTATCCACGTCGTATCACCCCGCCGCCAACGGCCAAGTGGAGTCCTCCAATAAAACAATTCTAAACATAATAAAAAGAAGCTTGAAGATGCCAAAGGACTGTGGCCCGAACTACTACCTGAAGTGTTATGGGCACAAAGAACTACACCCAAGTCCAGCACCGTGGAAACCCCGTACTCACTAGTTTATGGAACCAACGCGGTCATACCCATCGAAGTAGGCGAACCTAGCCTAAGGTATTCGCACACCAGTGGAACAGAAAACGACACCAGCAGACTTCAAGATCTTGATGAAGCCGAAGAAAAAGGGGAAGTGGCTCACATAAGGATGGTAGCCCAAAAACAACAAGTCGAAAGATATCACAACAAAAGGGCAAAAATAAGGCCACTCAAAGTAGGATACTACGTCCAGTGAAGGAAAACTGGGCACAAACTGGGAAGGGCCCCACAAGATCACGGCGGCAGCCAGGAAAGCGGCATTCCATCTAGAGACAATGGAAGGAAAAATACTCCAGAACAACTGGAACGTCGCCCACCTCAAACATTTCAACTTCTGGCATCCCCTAGGTCGTACTCTTTTTCCCTTACCCGAGTTTTGTCCCAATTGGATTTTCTCGAGAAGGTTTTTAATGAGGCGGCAAAGGGAACATTTGGAGATGTGTGCAGTACAATTGTATCATATCAGTATCTCTATGTACTCTCCAAGCCCGACATGATACAGGGACTGGATTAGTGACATCTCCAATGTATAGAAAGGCTACGGACATCTCCAATGTATAGAAAGTCTACGGCCATCTACAATGTATAGAAAGGCTACGGTCATCTCCAATGTATGAAAAGGCTACGACCATCTCCAAATGTATGAAATGGCTACGACCATCTTGAACATATGAAAAGGCTACGGCCATCTTGAATATATAAAAAGGCTACGGCCATCTCCAAATGTATGAAAAGGCTACGACCATCTTGAACATATGAAAAGGCTACGGCCATCTTGAATATATGAAATGGCTACGGCCACCTCCAAATGAATGAAAAGGCCATCATTTTTACACGGTTAAGGCCGCAAAATTTTACATGGCTAAGGCCATCGTTTTTACATGGCTAAGGCCATCGTTTTTACATGGCTAAGGCCATAGTTTTTACACGGTTAAGGCCGTAAATTTTACATGGCTAAGGCCATAAATTTTACATGGCTAAGGCCATCACTTTTACACGGTTAAGGCCGTAAAATTGTACATGGCTAAAGCCATCGTTTTTACATGGCTAAGGTCATCGTTTTTACACGGTTAAGGCCATAAAATTTTACATGGCTAAGGCCATCATTTTTACATGGCTAAGGCCATCACTTTTACACGGTTAAGGCCGTAAGATTTTACATGGCTAAGGCCATCATTTTTACATGGCTAAGGCCATTGTTTTTACACAGTTAAGGCCATAAAATTTACATGTCTAAAGCCATCGTTTTTACATGGCTAAGGCCATTGTTTTTACACGGTTAAGGCCGTAAAATTTTATATGGCTAAGGCCATCGTTCTTATATGGCTAAGGCCATCGTTTTTACACGGTTAAGTCCATAAAATTTTACATGGCTAAAGCCATCATTTTACATGGCTAAGGCCATCATTTTTACATGGTTAAGGCCATCGTTTGAACACGGTTAAGGCCGTCAAATTTACATGGCTAAAAGCCATCGTTTTATACGGCCAAGTCCACCCTTTTCGCATAGCTAAGGCTATCGATTTTTACGCGGCCAAAGCCATCATTTATGCACGGCCAAGGCTGCCGAATCTTATACGCTCAAAATGGTCACCACCGAATGACCCCCTTAGCTTTAACTACGGCAAAAAAGCACAAAGGCAATGATAAAAAATACAACAAGGTTCCAGAAAACAGAAAAAGATTAAATATGGAAAAAGTCATATGTCTTTATCTCCAAAACATAAAACATGGATACGACTAACACTGGAAAAAAGGGTCAGCAACCATGATACAAAAACAAGTATTTACAAATATACGCTAAGAATCCTAACGGCTTCCGCCACTCTGCTCATCCTTCCCCACCTGGTCTTCATGTGGCCCGTCTCCATTCCCATGAAGGTACGTTTGGGAAATCCAAGAGCTGGATTCCAAACGATTAACATCTGCGGAGTTACCTCCCTCTCGGTTCGGTAATTCAGGACTATAGTCGGCCGCTCCGCGGGCAACTCTAGCCAAATGGCATTGACTCTCAACCTCCGCCTCAAAAGCTCGCCCGACCGCTAAAAATTCTTCAAGTACGATCAGCCGAGCCTCGGCATACACCCACATCTCATGTGCCTCGCGAGATGCATCAGCCTGTGCAAGAGCCTGCCTGAGGACCTCAACCTCGACCTTATTAGCATCAAGTTCCGTCGTTAAGTCCGCAACTCGAGTGCGCAATTCTGCCGCCTCCTCTGCCACTACACGGCCAAGTTGTAACTCTTCATCCTTAGATTGAATAAGGATCTCCATCTCCGCTGCCCGAGCAACAACACGCATAAGTTGCTCGTTAACCTTCTCCAGCTCGGCCACCCTCTTCTTAAACTGCGCCTCAGACTGCACGAGGCCCTCACGGAACACCCTAAAGCCGAGATCCTGTCTATACATGTCGTCCAAGGTTTGGTGTACCTCGCGCATCTTGTTGTACTTCAGCACCAACCTATTGTATTTGGCCACCTTCTTCTTATGCCGACCCATCTCTGCCTCTAAGACAAGAGTCTAGAAAAAGCCAAAAGTTAAGTGCACGGAAAGTCACCCTCCACAAATGTGAAAAAAGAATCAAGTCAAAAGACATACCTGCAAAGCCGCGCCCGCCACTCTTCGGGCCAAGTCCATGTCACTAGTCTCCACCAAGGCCTCGCTCTCATCACCCGCACACAAAAGTGTCATGCTTGCGGCCGCCTCCTCGCAATTTTCCAACAAGTTGTAATGAAAGGGAATGACTATGTGACGGGTAGACTGGCCGGCTATCATCTCCACTTGGTCTAGGGACCCGCCTTCTTCGCCCACGTTCTCAATATAGATTTCCGGGCTCTCCATGTCCACATGTTCACCCCCTCTCTCAGCAGTCGTTCGCGGCCCACCATCCCGGAACGTGCCAGGCGGGGACTAACAACGGCCTCCTTCGAGGGGCGCACCTCCCCGAGCGAATGGCATCTGCCATAAAGACTGGCCTAGACTCACGGCGGGGTGACCTAGCCTTCTCTGCCTGTGTCACCACCACCTTGCCAGCACGAATCCGACATCTCTTCATCTCTAATGACTCTTCTTCTTCAGAGCCCCCCTTCCGTGGGACGCAAGTTTGGCTCAGATGGCGCCACTTCGGTAGTAGGTGTCCCTATGGGGCAACCTCGGGGATGGACCTAGGCACCATCGCTGCCAGTACCTCCTCGGGCGTCATTTCAAGTACGGCCCCAGGCACCGCCTTAGACATTGCTTCGGGAGCCGCAGTTGGTGCAGCCTCCTGCCTTGAGGGGGGAAGAAACACTATCCCTAGGCGTGCTTACAAGAAGTATATCCTTCTCGTCAGAATCGGACATTGCCCGGAAGGGCCGGCCACAGTTTTCCTCTTCTTCTTCTGTGCCTTCTTAGGAGCACCCCAACATACCAAAACAAGTATGAGTTGAGCAAGGAAAATTAAGGGGAGCCTCTAATCCAGAAAGGAAGGGAAAAACAAAGCAAGGCCATTAACTGTCGGGCCATAGAGCCTGCGGAATTCTGGCCAGGTGCGGCACTCATCTGCAAACAGTATCAATGCTCTCACCCACGACCTAATGTCATCGATCATTCGAGGAGAGCAAGCTGTCACTACATACAGGTAAAAAGAAATATATGGTGATTAAGCCGAAGCAATAAGATTGCCGTAAAAACTGCATACAGGACTGCTTACATGCTGTCTTCCATGCCTCCGGGAACCCTTCTGGGTTAGACACCAGGTGTTCTGTACGTATGTAGAAAAACCACTTCCAAAATTTACGATTGGCCTTATCATCAGACTGCACCACAAAACTTTTCTTGCCCCGACGTACCAACTGAAGTATGGTACCTCTCATGAAGCTCACGCTGAACATTTTCAAGAGGTGGTGAACGGAGACCTCTTCCTTAGCCTTAGCCGCATATGTGGTAAGAATCCTACACACCTTCAGCGCATACGGGGTAAGTTGGGCCGGACACGCCGCATACAGACGACAAAGCTCCTCCGCCAAAGGATTGAGCGGGAGGCTATACCAATTCGAAAAGCATACTCATAAAATGTCCAATATCAGGCATGTGCATATTGGCGTAGTCCGTCCCGGCGAGGGCCATCTCAACGTAATCAGGAATATTGTACGACATTCTAAGAGCAGCCAAATGAGAAAACGTCAGCTCGCTACGTTCCCAAGGAGGAAGTTTACATTTATTATTGAAATCCTCCCGCGTAACCATGTCCTGTGGAAGTATGTTGGTCGTCAATAGAGGAACGAGGGCCTCCTCGACTTCTCCTTTCCCATCATCTGAGGACGATGAAACCCTAGAAGGGGCATCTCCCTTGGTCTTTTTTCTATCGTGGCGACGCTTTACCATGGTGAAAGTTATGAAAGAAAGGTGCTTCAAGGGTACAGGGTTCGATTCCCAGGAACAGAAATTTTAAGAAGATCAAAGGGTGCAGAAAAAGACGAGGATAAAATTGAGGAAATACTATCTGAAAAGGTTCGTAAGTTGAATTGGACTCAACCTCTCCTCTATTTGCAAGAAAAGGCACACAGAAATCGGAAAGGCATGATTCGAAAACCGGCGCGGGAAACCAAACATCACGTCATGTCCTGAACACCCTCGGGAGCAAAAGTAATGATCACGCACGTGATCGATGACGTCATCCTAAAAAGAAGCCCTAAAAGGAGGTTATATGTCAACAACGTAAAGCCTTTGCATAAGTTCACGCATTTTTAGACGGTACCTATGGACACAGATAAATTTCTAGAAAGGTCAAGCACTTATGTCTGTTCGTTGAAGACGCTTCTCGACTACGTCCCCAACAAACGGAGGGACTATCTGTATTGGGCAAAGTTGGCTTTCTACGTCCTCATGCTATCTATGCACGTCCTTGGCATCAAGGCCGACTCAACTAGGGTCGACCGCAGTAAGTGGACGGCCCGGGTGGCGACCCAAGACGATGTCGTTTGAAGCTCTGACTCTTCCGTACACTGAAGCCACCAACTTCTGTACTTTTCTTTGATTATTTCGAGGAATGTCCCCTAATATATAAAGGGGATCTTCCCTTTGTAAAGGCTCATGTGTATTTTGCCACTCAGAATATACAACTTGCTCTCTCTCTTGTGCAAAGATTACTACTTGTTCCATTATTCTTACATCTTAATATATCTACATCTCATTATTATCACCGATCTTAGCTCGATAATACTCTCTAGTTCATTTTACGCTTGATTCCGATTTACACTTGTTTATTCTCGATTGTTCTTGAGCTTAATCAGTATTCATATAACTTTTTAGCCAAACAGATGTGTCAAAATAACAAATAAAAAGTACTAGAAGGAATACCAAATTAAAATTATTAAAGCTCTGACTGTTATGAAATAGAAGATTATTACACTTCTATTTAAGGTGAATGTCTTTAATGTATTTAATTAGAGAGATTTTAGAGTCCTATTATTGGTAGCAAGATCTTCCTCCTCCCTATAAATAGAGGTGCTCTCTACCATTGTAATTCACCCCTCTCAACTCAATAAGAAGAACTCTCTCTACTCTTCTCTCTATTGCTATTGTTCTTGTTCTATTGTTCTTGTCTTTTGCTTTAGTTTATAACACGTTATCAGCACGAGACTCTACCGTCTCAAGTATCATTCTCGAAAATCCAAGGTATTTTCCCTCTTCCTAATTTAATTTTCGAGTATGTCTGACATTATGAAAAGAAAGTTCGTTGCCCTTGAAATTTCGGGCAAGAACTATATGACATGGGTGTTGGATGCTGAAATCCACCTAGATGCTATGGGTCTCGGAGACACCCTCAAAGATAAAGAAAAAGCATCCACCCAAGATTGTGCGAAGGCCTTGATTTTCTTGCGCCACCACCTTGACGAAGGTTTGAAGATTGAATATCTCACCGTCAAGGATCCACTCGTTTTGTGGAACAGTTTAAAGGAGAGATATGACAACCTGAAGTTGGTCACTCTGCCACAAGCACGATATGATTGGGCCCATCTGAGGCTACAGGACTTTAAGTCCGTTTCTGAATATAATTCTGCTATGTTCAGAATTACTTCTAAACTGAAGCTATGTGGAGATAACATCTCCGATTACGATATGCTTGAGAAAACGTTCACAACGTTTCATGCCTCCAATATGGTACTGCAGCAACAGTACCGAGAGAAAGGCTTTACGAAGTACTCTGAACTGATTTCTCTCTTACTAGTGGCTGAGCGAAATAATGATCTGCTCATGAGAAATCACGAAAATAGACCAACTGGGTCTACACTACTGCCTGAAGCAGATATGGTGCACTCGCATTATGCCAAACATAAAAGGGACCATGATCACGGTCATAAACGGGGTCAAAGCCAAGGACGTGGACAAGGAAGAAATTCCAAAGAAGTCCGTCACCCCCCAAAGAGAGATAACCACCGAAAGCAGAAACGGGGTCCAGAAGATCCTAAGGCAAATAGTTCAGAAACTATATGTTATCGTTGCGGTGGAAATGGGCACTGGTCTCGGACTTGCCGTATACCAAGACACTTGGTTGACCTTTATCAAGCATCTCGAAAGAGAAAAGGCCCTGAAACAAATTTTGTCTATGACGACAATGAGGATATCACCCACCTGGATGTGGCAGACTTCTTTGAGCAACCCGAGGGAAAGATAGACCACCTAATCGGTGATGGAACCATGATGAAAGAAGATGGAGCTGTTTGATTCTACTTGTATTAGTCAATGAATAAATTAATAGTCATTAGCATTAGCTCGTATTAGTTAATTCATGATATGATGTTAGTATTAGCCCTTTAGAATGTTTCAATATGCTCAAATATTTTTATTGTACAGTAGAGGTAATCGACTAACCTAAAACTAGTCGATCGTCTAATATTTAGCAATAAAACGAACTTTTTTCCGCCAGGCCAGATATTCGAATATCAGAGTCTGATATTCGAATATCTGGGCCAGATATTCGAATATCAGAATTCCTATATTCGAATATCTGGCAAGATATTAGAATATGTGCTTAAATATTCGAATATCTAATATTTTTCGCATTAAAGTATTATTTTTTCCGCAAGGCATTATATTCGAATATTAGAATACAATATTCGAATATCCTAAATAACTGCTTCCCAAAACGCTGTTTAAACGCGAAACAAAAGAATTGAAGTTGTTTATACTTATATTTATGTATTTTTTTGTATGTCAAACTATGGGAAAGCAAAATGGATATCTCACAAAGCGAACTTGGACCAACGTCCAATTGTAAAAGTATTTGCCTAGTTGATTCATGTACTACACATACAATACTCAAAGAAAAGAAGAGTAATTGTGTAAGGCAAACATTACTACAATCTATGGAAGTAGTAAATTGATTGAAGGCTCCGGAAGAGCAATTGTAACTCTGCCCAAAGGCATGACGTTAATCATAGAGAATGCAATGTTCTCCTCCAAGTCTAAGAAGGACTTGTTGAGTTTTAATGATATCAATCAAAGTGCTCTCCTCCAAGTCTAAAAGGAACTTGTTGAGTTTTAAAGATATCATTCAAAATGGATATCATATTGAGACAATAGATGAGAATAATCTTGAATTCTTCATGAAAACGAGGCTGCCCATTTCGGTTTGGGTTCACGCCATTTTGAATGCAACAATGCTAGTTTGTCGGCTGCCCGCTTCGACTTGGGTTCACGCCATTTTGCATGCAACAATACTAGTTTGTCGGCTGCCCACTTCGGTTTGGGGTCACGCCATTTTGCATGAAGCAATGCTAGTTCGTCGGCTGCCCACTTCGGTTTGGGGTCACACCATGTTGCATGCAGCAATGCTAGTTCGTCTCTGACTGACGAATTGACACAAATATTCCCCATTGCTATTGGTTTTGGGTCATGAACCCAATATATCCCATTTAAGAAGCTTTGGATGCGCAGTATATGTGCCTGTAGCACCGCCATCCCGCACCAAAATGGGTTTGCAAAGGAGGTTAGGAATATATGTTGAGTTTGACGTGTCCTCCATTATTCGCTACCTCGAAACATTGACAGGAGATTTGTTCACTGCACTATTTGCAGACTGTCAATTTGATGAGACACTTTTCCCAAAATTAGGGGGAGAAGTCGGTGAAACCAAATGGGAAATTTTGTGGAAAAATGTATCATTATCTCATCTTGATCCACATACCTCTATTTGAAAGAAAGAGGTACAAAAGACTATCCATTTGCAAAGAATAGCAAATCAAATGCCTGACGCATTTACGGACTTGAAGAGGATAACGAAATCCCACATTCACGCGGAAAATGTTCCGATCCGTATTGAAGTCCCTATTGGACAAATATCTAGTGTCATATCCAATGAGTCAAATGCACGCCAGAAGCGTGGCAGACCATTAGGTTCCAAAGATCGAAATCCTAGAAAGAGGAAAAAGAACGATCTAAATGACACTATGAAAGAATCACATGAGGACGCTCATGATTTGATTAATTCCGAGATTCACGAAGAATCTATTGAGCCTGAGACTCTTGAAAATATGGAATGCAAGAATGTGAGGATCTCGAACCTCAGTCTGTGGTAGTACAAAATTAATTGAGAGCTCTCGAAGAGCCAATTATTACTATGTTGGAGAAACACAATTGAGTATTGTGCTGTAGTAAGTCTCAAAGAAACTTATTCAGTTTCCAAAGTACACGCGAAAGCGATTGATTATATTGAGACTATAAATAAAGGAAGGCTTTGATTCTCCTATTACTACAACTTGTAGCGGGGTAATTTGTATATGAAAAGCTACCCGCTTTGTTCTCCAGTTTGTACTACACAAACGAAAGAATGCCACAATAAAGTGGATATCTATTGGTATAAAACCCATGTCATAATAAACCCGAAGTTTATTGATAAGTGCACATGTCATGGTGTAAATTTGAAGTTTACCAATATTGATAATTTATTCAGTTGACATTCGTGTTAGCCATCTCATTTGAAGTATGATGTGCAAATTCACATAGGTGAATATCAAAGAACTAGAAGTTCTTGTTCTCAGTAATGAACTGACCAACTAAAGAGTTCGGGTTGAAGCCCCTTGATTCTGGAAATATCAAAGGTGAATATGGGCCCATTCACCCGCCATGTATACCACATATGATGCATCTATGGAATGGTTACATGCGCAATTGTTATTAACCCGCAGCCTGGTCGTGCTTGCGAGGTAAAACGCTCAGTAATCTAACTTCGAGCATAGTTTCCAGATTCTCTACTCAAGACAGTTAATCTTGATAAGTTGGTTTATATCAAAGTTGGTTTAGCAAGATAATTATTGAGTGCTTCCACTTAATAGCTAAACTGTTCCTTATGAGAACGAAGTTGTATATATCAGTTTGATATAAGTTGTATACAAGAGTATATTCTCCCCTCAAAAGTGGTTCAGGGTCAGGAACCAAATAATTTCATCTTATATTAAGGTGCTGTGTATATTGACATAATACACAAAGATGATTTCCCAAAGATGAGGAAACATGTTAGCTTTACTAACATGAGGGGGAGACATGATAAACACTTGAGAAAATGTTACATGGGATGAATTCTCATTTGTATATGTATATTCCCGAATATCATGATATGAACCTGAAGTTCATAAAAGGGATAATTCAAATTGCAACATATTGCAAAGCATGCTATACGCATTTGCTGACTCAAAGAAAGTAACTAAATGGAAGAGATACAATTCAAGAAGAATTGATTCCATATGAAAGACATGAAGTTTTGAACCTATAGTTCAAATGCTTGAAAGTATAAAGTCAAAGGTATGTATAGTCAGTTTTCGATATCTTATTTGTTTAGTATCACTAATGAAAGATTGATATGCAGCTAAAGTCTATTATGCGACTTATATGACTTAACTTGAAAGATTTAAGTTGCTTGAAGCATATGCAATTCTTGGTCCTGAAGTACCACATCCTAAGTACAATTTGTGTCCATATGTATCTTGCTATAACTATAAGCATGATGGCATTGAGAATGCATCTATGGAGATATTGAAGAGCTATTCCACGACATCATATGAAGATGTTCATACCTATCAAGAATGATGATTTCAAGGTACGGAATATTTATTCAAGTCAATATGGTTGATTTGTCAAATCTCTACCAAAGATCGTTTTGAAGATGATGCACAAGATTGGAATGCAAATGCTCAAGGATATAAATTGATGTACTCATTAGGGGGAGTCAATGCGCGTTGCACTCTTTTTCCCTTACAAGGTTTTTTCCCACTGGGTTTTCCTTGCAAGGTTTTTAACGAGGCAACCAATAGGCGCATATTCAAACATGTGTACTCTTTTTCCTTTCTTTAATTTTTCCCAATGGGTTTTGGTTTTAAGGTTTTATGAGGCACATCATTGAATAGACATTCAAGGGGGAGTGTTATGAAATAGAAGATTATTACACTTCTATTTAAGGTGAATGTATTTAATTAGAGAGATTTTAGAGTCCTATTATTGGTAGCAAGATCTTCCTCCTCCCTATAAATAGAGGTGCTCTCTACCATTGTAATTCACCCCTCTCAACTCAATAAGAAGAACTCTCTCTACTCTTCTCTCTATTGCTATTGTTCTTGTTCTATTGTTCTTGTCTTTTGCTTTAGTTTATAACACTGACCAAAATGTGCCACTAACTTGACCAAAAAAAAAAAAAAGAAAGAAGGAATATGTAACTTACTAACTATTTTGAGAGTATCAACTTATTTGGGTTCGATCCTGAACTAAATTACTTACCAAGTTTTATCATCAGAACAACTGTCACAATCTGTATTTGGAACTTGCTTCTACTATATAAATAAAAACCCAGTTGCTAAATTCCTACTCTCTTGAATGGAAAAAAAGTATATTTGTACCCAAAAGCCATATCAGGTAATGCTATATCTGCTTCTTTTGCTATATGGGTTCTTGTTCTAATTGACGTGCTAAAATTCTTTGTAAATTGTGTATGCCAATATGAGCTCTGCGTTCAATCGTTGATTCAATAAATAAGGAAATATAATATTCTCAATTTAAGATTTTTCTTTTGATAATTGTGACATGAACAACTCAAGTACTATTGCATTCTCGTAACTCTGAATTAATTATTTAAATGCTCAACCAAATAATGAAAATAAAGCATAAAAATCATGCATAAATTTTTTATAATAATAAAGTCGTCTTTAACTTAATTCAATCTTCTCGAAAGTCCATCTCATATGAAAAATTAATTTTTCGGTGTCGGAAAGATAACATGGCATGCCACGTACCCAATAAATGTTGATTTTTCAAATGCTCACCCCGTATTTAATTTTTCTTTGTTTCTTAAAAGAATTTGGTGCCAAATCAATAATATTTAACCGATAATATTTTCTTTCACCAAATAATATTTTTTATACTTTCACCACATAAAATATTCTCCGAATTATCCGGTAAAACTTTCAGTAATATTCACTTGATAAGTACCTTTTTTAACCAAGTGAAACAGATATTGATTTGAGAAATAAAGGCGTGAAAAATGGTTTTAAATTAACAAACAGATCTTTTTACTCGATAAATAAAAAATTTAACCAAATAAAGGTTAATCAAATTTTTATTTTAAAGTTTGGTGCTTTCGTTTTATGGTGACATTTCATTGTTTATTTTTTATTAAAAAGAATTTAAATTAAAATTTTTATTTTGTCCACCCGCAATTTTTTTCCCTTGACCCTCACTCAAATTAAACTTACGCTTCTGCTTCTGTCATTTATTTGGTGAAAGAAAATACTAATCGAGTAAAAAAGTTTCTTTTAATTACACTAATTTTTTTTCTACAATTTTTCTTCTACTTTGTCAGTCAAAACTTATCATCAGTTTAGTGGTTTTTCTAATGATTCAGTGTAATGATTGAAGAATTTAATTTGTTATATCAGGTTAATTTGTTATATAATTCAAAGAATTTATGTTTTATGTACAATTTTTCACTACTAGAAATTCGACAAAAATTGACAAAGAAAAACCGACGAACTTTGGTCGGTCAAAGAATCAAAAAATCGACCAGAGTTCGTCGGTTGTTAAAAATATTTTAAATTTTAATTTTTGTATGAAACCGACCAACTTTGGTTGGTTTTTTTTGGCGCAAAAATGTGGGAAACTATTTTTGAGTCCCGTAAAATTTATTTTTTAAGAAACAGACCAACTTTGGTCGGTTTTTGGAAAATTAAAATAAATAAAAATAAATAATAAAAAATTGACCAACTTTGGACGGTAAATTCAACTGGTCATTTTAAAAAACCGACCAACTTTCCTCGGTTACTTTCGTGCGAAAATATAATTAATGAGTATAAATAAATAAAAAAAGATAATCTTAAAAGAAAATGCACCAATGATCTAGTGGTAGAATAGAATCTGGCCATAGTACACACCCTGGTTCGATTCCCAGATGCTGAATCTTTTGATTACATAATTAAAATACCGACCAACTTTAGTCGGTTTTTTTTGCAATGTTTTTTTTTTAGAATTTAATTGACCGATCAACGTTGGTCGATAATTTTCGACTAACTTTGGTTGGTAAATTAAAACGACCATCAAAATAACGACCAAGCATATTTGGTTGCATTTTGGTCGGTAATAGGTCATAACTGATCAAAGTTGATCCATTTTTTTGATCGGTACCGAATTTCTAGTAGTGTTTTACGCTAATTAAGCTTTAAGTTGTTAACCTTATAAAAAGTTGGATGATCTGTTAAAATGGGCTAACTTACACATTGTAATTAAAATTAGAGCAAACTTCATTTATGGCCCATTGGTAGAAACTAATAGCATCTGGTAGCCCACAAATTGACCTATACAAGTCATATCCTAAAAATAACGACAAGTGTTAGCCTGAAATCATCAAATGACTCGCCCCTTCTTAAAATCGTGTGAACTTAGGTTTCTTCTTGCCCCTTCTTAAAATCTTCACGTTTTCACCGGCGGCCGACGATCTCCTCGAAATCAACGGCTCAAATTTGTTCTGTTTCTGACTCTTGTTGTTCAATTTCTTCTTCTCCGTTCCGACCACCGGTTTCCGATAGTCATAATTGTTATAATACCTATTTTCGATTTTCCGGCAATGAAACACCATGGGTATTTTTCATGAAATTGTTTGTGGCCTCAATACCGGAAAACCGTTGTAATTTGAGTAACAGCGATGGTGTTCATGAATTTTGTTCCCTCAAACAATTTTGTCGCCTCAATACTTCTGTTAGACTGCTTTCTTACTTTCATGTTCACTATTTCTATCAGATGAATTATGTGCCACATACAAGAAATAGTGGGTGAGAATGATGAAAAGGGTGTCAGCTCTAGTAGATTTCGTTCCCAATCTCGTTAAGGAAAAAGAAAAAAGAAAACAATGTGAAGAGAGATTGAATGGGAAAAGGAATAAGGATGATGATGGCTAAACCGCTAAAGGCTAATTGTAATTTTTCCTACTGAAGTATCTACGGAAGAGGAAAATTGCAGAGAGCAGTGAGTATGACAATTGGGGGAGTGAAGAGATATTTGAAATAGTGAACTAAAGTACACGTGGTACAATAAAGATGCACTACTTTTTTTTTTAAAGAAAAGTATATATTATATATATAAGGCTAAGTAGGGAGGGTTGTCTCCTCCCTATAAATATTGTTTATATATGCATTACTTTAGTCAACCATTAGGCCATCTATGGCACTAATATTTCCTAGAGCAGCTAGAGTTTCGCATTGTTTTGTACTACACAATCTTACATAAACATAATCCTCCATATCTCTTTCATAGAGATCGATTACAAAATTAGGAGGCTTAGCAAAAATACATAGTTTATCAAATGTCTTCTTTCTTAGAGCTTCATTTGCCAAAGTGTGAGCCACACCATTTCCTTGTCTGAAGCTATGCATGAATGATATCCTCCCATGCTTGGTTGCCTCCTCCACTAATGATCTGCATTCGAAGGAAAGTTTGTCGTTAGTTAGGGTGTTATTGTATATTATGTTTAATATCCGTTGCATCAGTTTCCACTTCCACGGGGAAGAGGTCTTCCTTGATTATTAATTGAAAACTGTAGCGTAGAGCCATAAGTTCTGTTTGTAACGGTGATGTTGCAAGAATTTTCATTGATGATCCTACACAGCAGCGTCCTTTCGAGTCACGTATTGCTGTTCCAATTCCACCTTCCATGATTTTTATGTCGAATGCACCATCAATATTTTCTTTGTACCACCCTAAGGGTGATTTCATCCACTTTACTTGTAATAATATAGTCCTCTCCACTATCACATTTTTATTAGTGTAGAAGTAATATTCATTTGTGTAAGCAAATATTTTTTAAATGTTGATAGGGTTGGTATTATTATTAATATTGTTTTGATTCCTTTTGTTCCAAATTTCCCATATTATAAAGAGAAGTAATTGGTGACAATGAACATATTTAGGGCTTATTTTTGGTTGTGTGTTCAAGAGAAAGTCCATCCAAAGTTTATTGCTAGGGTTGTCAACAATGTTGATACCAAAGTTGTGCCAAAGGTTTTTGGCTATATGGCATTCCCAAAATATGTGGCGAATAGTTTCCTGGTTATTTTTACAAATTGGGCATAATTGATCAATGTTTATACCAATTTTTGATAATAAGCTTGTGGTGGGAAGGCATCCATTGTATATTTTCCATATGAGGAATTTTTTTTGTTAGGACATTGGAGCTTCCAGAGCCAGATGATATTTATGGAATTGTTGTTAGTATCAATTAGTTGGTAGGATGAAGAGGTTGTAAACAGTTCATTTGAGGTGAGACTCCAACATATATTACTTAGGACAACTGAGTTTTCATTATTACAGGGAATGGAATTCATATAATTCTTTAAAGGGGTTGGTAGTTCAAAGGAGATTTTTTCTAAGCACCAAGTGTTATTATCCCTATTATTTTTGATTTGTAGTTTATCCTCTCCTTTTGGAAGAGGCTCTTGTATACTGCTCCTAAGGTCCTTATAATTTAGGATCCAATTTGTGTCCTAAATGTTGTGACATGAGTTGTTATGAACTGGCCATCTAATGCTTTTTTTACAGATAGTCCATCATTCCAAAAGACTTTTCCAAGTGATTGAAGAGCCAATTGTTTTCTTTTTTCTCCCATAAATACTAATTAGTACCTTTGCCCATAGGGAGTGAGTATTGTTGAGGATTCTCCAAGCTAGGCCTGTGATTAGGGCTTGATTTGTTTGGGAGGCGTTTCTTATACCTAACCCCTTTGGAAATTTCCTTAGTGACAATGTCCTAGTTAATTATGTGTAGTTTTAATTGGTCCTGGATAGTACCCAATAAGAAATTCCTTTGGATCATGTCGATTTCTTTTAAAGTTTTTTTTAGGAAGAATGGATGTTTGTATAAGGTGATTGGGAAGAGTGTTAAGGGTAGACTTTATGAGAGTACATCCACCAGCCATACTGATCCATTTAGCATTCCAGCTGTTAAGTTTAGCTCTCATTTTATCAAGGAGAGGAAGGTAGTCTGTATGCCTTGGGATGACATTTAGCATGGGAAAGCCTAAGTAGTTCCCAAAGCTAGTACTTGATGTTATTCCCAGTGTATTGTTAAAAGAGTCTTTGTGTCATTACAACAATTTTTGGACACTATTAATTTAGATTTAGCTTTGTTAACTCTTAGGCTTGAAAACTTACTAAAATTTTCTAGGCATTGATTAATGCTGGTGATGGTCTTATAGTTTGTTTCTCCCATAAGAGTTATATCATCCGCGAAAAAAAGGTGGGATATACTAGATGCCAAGGAATTAAGTCTAAGTGGAGTTCAGTTCTTGATATCCACCTGATGCTTAATATTGTAAGATAACATATTCATACATAGAATAAAAAGGTAAGGGGATAGGGGGTCACCCTGCCTGATTCCTCGAGAAGGGGTAAATTCTTCAGTTTTATTTCCATTGACGAGGATTGAGAATGAGCTAGTTGTGACAGCGTTCATTATGAGATTTGTAATGTTTTTAGGGAAATTATAGTACCTAAGCGTTCGATAGATATAGGACCATTCGAGCTTATCGAAGGCTTTCTCTTGATCAAGCTTTAGGATCATTTTTCCTTTTCCCTTACATTTGTTGAAGTATCTTAGGATTTCATGAATTATAATAGCACTGTCACTTCCTCTTCTTCCCTTTACAAAACTGGATTGCTCAATGTTTATAAGGTGGTCTAGGAAGGGCTTAATTCTATTTGCAATTATCTTGGTAATGGTTTTGTAAATAACATTGTATAAACTTATAAGACGAAAGTTTTTTAATAGGTTAGCATTGTTTATTTTGGGGATTAAACAGATGTACGTGTGGTTCATCTCTGGAGGAATTTTGTCGGTAGAAAATATATTGTGACAAAGCTTGATTATTTTCCCTCCTAATAGATGCCAAAATTTCTGGAAGCAGAAAGGATGAAAGCCATCCGGTCCTGGTGCTTTGAATGGTTTAAATGAAAAGATAGCTTTTCTAATTTCGTGGTTTGTAAGGAGTCTATCAAGGATTAATAGGTCACAATTGTGCGAGTAATAAGCAGTGTCATTGCATTTGAGAGAGCACTTATGGGAGGTGGTGAATAACCTTTAAGTAATTTGTGACATGATTTCTTATTAGCAAAATATTTTCTATCCATTTTCCTAAGTCATCCTTAAAGAAAACTATGTTGTTTCTTCATCTTCTATTTGTGGCCTTGATGTGGAAGAATCTAGTCTTAGCATCTCTTCGCGTAACCAGTCCACCCTTGATCTTATTTTCCAATAATCTTCCTCTAGTCTCAAGATTGAATTAAATTCCTCAACTAGTTTGGTTTCCAAATTCCTAAAGAAACTGCTTGTTTGGTAGTTTGGGGAATTTTGGATGCCATTGATTCTTTTTAGGGGCTTCCTTTTCCTAGTAAAGATGTTTCCAAAGGTTTGATTTTTCCAACTTATCACCATATCTTTGAAACTTTCCGCGTCTTCTAGTAAGTCTTTGTCACCCCAATTGACGGATATTAAGTTGCTAAATTCTGGATGATTACACCAAAAACTTTCTAGCCGGAAAAGTTTATTCCTAATAGAATTAATGGTGTTGTTCAAGTTTATCAAAATGAGATTATGGTCATAATAGACTTTAGGGAGGTGGGTGACAGTTTCATTGAGGTAGGCTTCTAGCCAACCTTCATTTGAATAGACCCTATCAATTCGTTCCATGATCAACCCATTATTATTTTTTCTAAAATTTGTCCAAGTGTATTTGCACCCTTTAAAGTCTAATTTTAATAGGTTACAATAGTCTAGGTAATTTCGGAGGGGTTTTGCTCTCCTTTGATTAATAGCCCTACCAGCAAACTTATTCGATACGTTAGTTATTTCATTAAAATCCCCGCCTATTACCCAAGGCCCTTTGTAACTATCATATATTTTCCATAGGTTATCCCAAAGCATATATCCATAATTAATATCATTACTAGCATATATAACACTAATTAGCTAAGCTAAGTTTTTAGGTCTAACCTCAATCATGGCATAAATGGCTTGTCCATTGCTATTGAAGTTTTTGATGGTGACCACCTTGTTGTTCCAAAAGATCACAAAACCTCCACTTTGTCCATTGGAAGGCACCTCTATCATCTCTGTAAGACAAAAAGCTTCCAATATTGAGAGGTGGCTTTCTATTATTGTTTCTAGAAGAGCGACTAGACACGGCCTATGTGAGCCCATTAGTTCCCTAAAGTTTCTGGTGAAATTTCCGTTATTTGCACCTCTGACATTCCAAATGACTACGTTATTGGGCTGGTGCATGGGCATATTATTTGGTGGATTGGTGTTTTGCATCACTCTTTGGGATGGAATCATAATCACTACATTGTTCCCACTATTGGATCCTGAGGTGGACAGATGTCCAACGAGCACTTGTACAATGTCATCGGGAAGCTGAAGATATACTTCTTGTCGAGAATCTCCCTAAATATCAATATTTTTACCTCGTTTAGACTTGAAAGAGTCACAGCTGGTTCCACTAAGTGTTCTAAGTCTTCCACTGCCTCGTCTCCCTCTTGGTTCCCTACTTGATTTGGTACGCTCATTTGTTGAACTTGCTCTTCCATGGGTTCTGGTTGTGGGTCTGGATGGTTGGGGAAGACTGGAGCATTCCATTGGATGAAGACTGGGTTGAGAAGCATCATGTCCTCCGGTGCAAAAGAAGGGTAGATTGAGGGGAGGGTTCTGTAAGACTTGTATGTTTGGGTGATGTGGAATGTTCCACATTTGCTGCATGTTGTTCACCAAGTTTTGGTTCATGTTGGGAGCTAATGGTTTGAGTATATTGTTTAACCATATTTGGTTCACATAATTTTTCATTGCTAAGTTCACGCCCTCCGATATGAGTTGGGCGAGGAAGTGAGTGTTTTGTATCACTAGGATCGATTCCTGGCCATTGATTTCCATATTGAAAGTTACTGCATGGCCTTGAAGTCCCAATTCTATCCACGACTGGGCAAGGTGATTTGGTGGTGTTGGTGGTTGGGCATAGATTGCCGTATTTTGTTGATGATAGGGAGGGAAGTTGGGAAGGTTATTCATATTTTGGTTGCGTGATAGGCAGAATATTTGGAGGAGTCGGTATCTTCTCCTGAGGAGTAGGGAGGTTCTGGCCATTTTTTGAAGATGGGATAGTGTTTATAGGGGGTGGAAGAGTGGACGAAGTAGTAGTAGTTGTAATGATTGGATCTACTTGTGATTAGGAGGCATATACTTGTGTGTTTCTTATAACAAAATCTCCCATGGAGATGTCATTTGCCACTTGTCCGTGGAGATCATCCAAATGTTTGTCATTTGATTGGGTGGTGGTTAACGGGCATGCATGCATGGAGGTAAGATGATCATTAGGAGATAGGTTAGTATTATTAGGGGTAATGATAGTATTGTTAGTAATCTTATTAGATGGGTTGGGGGTGGAGTCTATTTCCAAGTTTTTATGCATTTTTTTGTTATTCACTTTGTTAGCCGGATGGGTGGGCATTCTTGTGCCATTTGGCACTTGACTTGAATGCAAAATATTAGAATTATTATTGATTTTTTTTGTTGTAGATCATTCAAAACCGTGGGCTGGTTTTGTGGGTTTTGAAACTACTTTTGTCTTCCTCCATTTGGTCCAAAGACGTGTAATTTTCGAATAAACTTTGATCAATGCTAGCGGATGAAATTGCATTTATTGATAGGGCTTTAGGAGGGTTGGTTAATAGTTGCTTGTTAATATAGTATAAGTGTTGAGTTTTGAGGTACTTACCTGATCTTGAATCGAACAAGCAGACATTCATACCTGGGAGGGGATTTGGTTCAGTTGTGGCAGTGTGGGCATTTGCCATTTTGGCTTTACCTTTTCTTGGGAACTTGACTGTCATCCATTTTCCTTCTTCTTCTGAATTTTGTTGGCTGTTACCTTGCTTTTCTGCATGGATTTCCTTTGCATTGGTTTCTCTTGCTGTGGTTAGCAGCTTTCCTTGTGTGCAATATTGAGTCGCGTGTCCTAGTCTACCACAAGATTTGCCCAATATATCAATGCCCTCATACACGATTGGTTGTTTATGTTGTCAAATGAGTATGTGGTGTTAGACAGGCTGGTCAAGTGGAAGTTCAACACGTAATCTGGTGTAACGTCCCTTATGTGTAGCTGAGGTGCATGCATCAACTTTGAGAAGTTTGCCAATTGAATATCCTATTTTTGCAAGGACTATTCCATCATAGAACTCGGTGAGTAATTGTGGTAGTTGGATCTGAATGACAGTGAAGTTGTGTTGTGCTTTGTTTGCGGCAAAGTTTGGAACCCATTTTTGAGTGGATAGAAAAAAATTATTAACGAACCAAGGTCCATTATGTAGGATTTTTGTCATGTTTTCCTCACTAGTTAGTTTGACTGCATAGTAGTCTTCTCCCAGATCAATTAGAGGGAAATTCTCATTGAGTTTCCATAGGTCTTGTAATTTCTTTTTGAGGTAGTGGTGCATAAGTCGCTTCCCTATTAGTTTGATGATGATCGAATTTTTCCAAGGCATGTACATTCGATGAAGGTCATCTTGGCTGAGGTTTATTTGTTTTAAGAGCTAGTTAATTCATTTTGGCTTGGATCATCAGCTTGGATTTAGGCAATGTCAATATCCATATGATTTTCTAACTCTTGAGGTGGAGGGTTTACTACTCTGATAGTGAATTTGTCTCTTAGGAGTTTTCTTATATGAAGTAGAATTTTGTAATTGGTGGCTAGATTTATCCGGTGTCTTTAGTGGGATATTAATAGTAATAGATGATGGTTCTTGTAGTGAGATGTTTTCTCTTACTAGAAAAAAAAAAAGTAAAAGATGCACTACATGTGTTAACTTACTAATGAAGTAAGCCTAAATATAGAGTAATATTTACGGTGTCTTTTGTACAAATTATGAATGCAGCGTTCGACTGTTCATCCACCCGAAGTGCTGCTTCTAATATATAGTAATCTACTCATTATTTGGGTTTTGATGCGTGGAATCTCTTTTTCTTATTTTATTTTTCTAGTAGCACTAATATTTGTTTTTTCTAATTTCTACAATATATATAAAGGGTAATTTGTGCCAGTGACATAACTGAAATTGATGAATTGCACATAATTCATATCAACTGTTATTATATAAAATATATATATATAGATTGTTACTATACAAAATATATACTAAATAAACTATAACTATGCAAAAAATATACAAAAAAGATCGTCACTACACAAAATATATACTAAATAGACTGTCATTACACAAAATAGACTATCATTATACAAAAAATATACAAAATAGACTTCATTATACAAAATATATACAAAATAGACTGTCACTGTACAAAACTATACTAAATAGACTGTCACAATATAATTTATATACACTAGACTATTATTATATAAAATAGATACAAAATAGGTTGTCATTGTACAAAATATATACTAAATAGACTATTATAATACAAAATAGATTTTCACTATACAAAATAGACGATCATTATACAAAAAATATACAAAACAAATATTTCGGGCTACTAGATGCAATATGTTTGGGCCGAAGGGCTATTTTTTGCAAGTGAACCAAAACATGGGCTATTAAAATTTTTAGGGCCATAGAGGGTAGTTTTCTCTTAAAATTAAGAGCAGCCCGGTGCACTAAGCTTAGGGTTCGAAGAAAGGCCGGGCCACAAGAGTCTATTATACAAGAGACTGTTTCCAGTTTCCACGATTCGAACCCGTGACCACCTGGTCACATGGCAGAATTTTTTTTTTCCGATTACGCCAAGATCCCTTCATTGTAATTAAAATTAATGGACCGTTAATTCTATTCAAGTCTTTGAAGATACTGTTTAATTTCTACAGGTATATTAGCATCCAGTAAAGTGGGAAAGTGAAATGTCAGGCTGTTCAAATTACCAGTTACTTTCACTAGCAGTTTTCTTGCTGCTAATAGCTGTTGATGCAAGAAAAGCAGACAGGGTGAAATCCGCTGTTTTTCTTTCACCAGAGTTTGAACTGAAACCTGAATCAGTTGCTAACAAATATTACTACAACATAGATTTCCCTAAAGGCCATTTTGCTATAAAAGATTTTCATCTTGAAGTAGTTGATGAGGCAGGGAATTCTGTACCCTTACACGAAACATATCTTCACCACTGGGTTGTTGTAAGATATTATCAACCAAAAGGCGTAGAATTCAACGAATCAGATTTAATTGTTAAGAGAAATTCCGGGATGTGCAATGGAGTTCTGAATCAGTATTTTGGCCTAGGTTCCGAGACGCGAAAAACAGCCACAAATGTTCCAGATCCTTATGGAATAGAAATTGGTAATCCAGTTGAAGTACCTGATGGCTACGAAGAGAGATGGTTGGCTAATATACACGCGATTGATACACGTGGAACCGAAGATAAAGTGGGGTGTATTGAGTGCAGGTGTGATCTTTATAACGTTACAAAAGATGAAAATGGTTGAAAAATAGAACCGGATTATATTGGAGGCATGAGATGTTGTTACGATGAAATGAGATGTAGGGTAAAACAAGGGTTCAAAGGTAAGAAGAAAGCCTTTACTTGAAGTATACTGTGAAGTATATTGATTGGATGCCTCCATTGTACCTGTCAAGATATATATATTTGATGTCACGGATACTATTTTACATGGAAAAAGCCGCAAAAGTCAACAGCAACCGTGCCAGAACATAATTGCAAGGTGCGAGCAGTTTTGTATCATGTGTTATTTTCTTCATCCATATAAACTTGTGGTACATCACTGAGTATCATACTTGAAGGGAGCATTGGCTTATGTGATCAGGAGGTCACGTGTTCGAGCTGTGGAAATAGCTAGTCTCTTACAGAAATACAGAGTAATGTTATATACAATAGACCCTTGTGGTCCGGCTCTTCCACGGACCTCGCACATAGCGGAAACTCGCTACACCGGACTGCCCTTTTACTGAATATCATACTTAATATGCACATGATCCTGTACAATGGATAATCACACGAATGGATGATATTAATTTTCATATTAATGATATCTTTGCTGCCTAATTCTGTTTGGCTATCAATTCAAGCAATTAATATCCTGATTTCAGATTGAATATCAAGTGGAGTCATGTTCTGCAGAAGCTGTTGCAAATGTCGGGTGCACTCAAACAAATAAGATGAGTGTACCATTTCCTAGTGGTGGAGATGTTATCTACAGAGTTGCTCACCTACATGTAGGAGGAACTGGTTCAACCCTCCACGGACAGGTACTCTGAGTTATTTTATTTTGTTTCTTTGGTCATGTTATAACGGTAAAGTTGACTCCGTATGATTTATAGGTCACACGTTCGAACCGTGGAATAAGGTAGACTGCCTACATCACAGCCTCTTGGGGTGCGGCCCTTTTCCCGACTCAACATAATAAATGCAGGATGGTTCGTGCACCGGACTACGATTCTCATGTGATAATAGATTTACGGACATCTTAACTTGGCTTATTTGGGCTGCAACAAACTATAGTGTTGATAATTTTTTTTTGTTTCTTTTTCGGCTGAATTGGTATAGGATGGACGCGTCATATGCTCCGTTAGAAATATGATTCCTACTAAAATACAATAACCTTCATATTGAACAATTCGAAATTACAACTACATGAGCGGAAGCTAACCTGAATCCATGAGTGGAAATCGTTGAACCTCCTTTGATGATTGTCCAAAAGTCCTTATGAAGATTGCTCCTTGATCCTTCCTTCAAGATTGTCTTGAAGTTTATGTCCCCACAAGAATTCCTTACAAGACTTGAATATGTGAATGGTTTCACAACAATAAGAATACGACAATAACCAAAGTTGGTGTATGGTTTTCCACAAGAATTTGCAAGACAACAATGGAGTTTCTCTTGATTCAATGGGAGGAAGAAGAGATTATGTCTTGCAATAATGTGGGAACCATAACCCCCACTTTATAACAAAAGAGTTACATAACCCAAGAGTCACAAGAGTTACATAACTCAAGAGTCACAAGCATGTAACCATGATTACATATATGTAACCTTAGTTAGCCCATCATTAACTAAGGTTACCCTTTTGGGTATCTACACATTAAGCCTACACTTTATATGACAATACATTGGCCCCCTTAACATAATGTCCATAAGACCACAAAATTAGGCCAAACCAAAAGATAGCACATAACATATAATTTATCTATATATTGTTCATATGTATGTAGATATAAGTCCATATATCTTACAATATCCCACTTGGACGAGATACACATACATATGTACAAACCTTAGCATTATATGTTACAAAATAACCTTAGGAGCTCAAAATTGCTATCACAATAAAATTGTCATGAACAATCCGGTCCATCAATCATACCAACATAGGAACTAAGTGCTCTTCGTTACTCATTCGTAACTAGAACCAACATAGATCACGTATATCAATATAACCAACGATATGGATCAAGTGTAGGTATGTAGCATGGAAATAACATAAAGTGTGGTCAATAGAATGTCTATTTCCAACTGGTTCTCTTTATTGAGATCAATCATAAACTGTAAGAGTACAAAAAACTTTAAGACTGAATATCTGCGCAGATATAACTGAATTACTAAATTTCTGAATATAATGGACAATATATAAATGTACAATACAAACTCCCACTAAAATACATAATCCGTATCTGATTTGACACCCATACAAGCAATATGCTCATGAAATACTTTTGGTGTCAATCCCTTAGTGAGCAGATCCGCAAGCATGGAGTTTGTACTAATGTACTCAATGCACAATTGTCCATTTTGTACTCTTTCTTTAACAACCCGAAATTTGACGTCCATATGTTTTGCTTTCGTCAAACTACTGTTGTTATTAGCATAAAGGACTTCCGATCTATTATCGCATAATAGCCTAAGTGGCCTTTTGATGCTATCAACAATTCGCAGTCCACCAACAAAATTCCGCAGCCATAATGCCTCATTGGATGCTTCATAACATGCCATAAACTCCGCTTCCATGGTGGAAGTGGCTGTAAAGTTTGCTTGATGCTTCTCCAAGAGATAGCACCGCCCGCAAGCATGTAAATATAGCCTGAAGTAGACTTCAAACTATCCTGACATCCGCAAAATCGGAATCGGTATACCCAATGATCTCAAGCTGGTCCGATTTCCGGTATGTAAGCATGTAATCCTTTGTTCTCTGTAAGTACCTCATGACCCGTTTGGCTGCCTTCCAATGGTCCATTCCCGGATTGCTTAGATATCTGCCTAACCTCCCAACAATGTATGCTATATCAGGTCGTGTACATACCTGAGCATACATCAGACTACCTACAGCCGAAGCATAAGGCGTCTTCTGCATTTCTGAAATTTCATAATTATTATTTGGGCACTGTTTAAGCTAAACTGTCTCCCTTAGCAACAGGGGTGTTGCCTGGTTTACAATCTTGCATGCCAAATCTTTTAAGAACCTTATCTATATAGCCCTTTTGTGACAGACCGAGAACACCTTTGGAGCGATCTCGTTGTATCTGAATTCCTAATACAAAAGAAGCTTCACCAAGATCTTTCATTTCAAATTTCTTTGAAAGAAATTTCTTAGTTTCATGCAATAATGCTATATCATTACAGGCAAGCAGTATGTCATCGACATATAAAACCAGAAAAATATACTTACTCCCACTGAACTTATGGTATATACAGTCATCAGCAATATTCGGTTCAAAACCAAAAGATGTAATGACTGCATGAAACTTATAATACCATTGACGAGAAGCTTGCTTGAGCCCATAGATGGATTTCTTTAATTTGCAAACCTTTTTC
Source organism: Nicotiana benthamiana (assembly GCA_034376525.1). NCBI lineage: Eukaryota > Viridiplantae > Streptophyta > Magnoliopsida > Solanales > Solanaceae > Nicotiana > Nicotiana benthamiana. Next base: position 93,840,473 of record CM067340.1, on the reverse strand, counting down.
TTTGATTCATCCGAAACAAAGTTTTCAGCTTGCACCATATAAATTGTTTCCTCAATGTCACCATTCAGAAACGCTGTCTTAACATCCATCTGATGAAGCTCAAGATCAAAATGTGCTACTAATTCCATTATAGTCCTGAAAGAGTCTTTCGATGAAACTGAAGAGAAAGTCTCTTTATAATCAATGCCTTCCTTCTGAGTGTAGCCTTTTGCGACAAGACGAGCTTTGTACTTAATAACATTGCCCTCTAAATCCCTTTTGGTTTTAAAAATCCATTTACAACCAATAGGTTTAATACCTTCGGGCAATGTAACAAGCTCTCAAACGTCATTATCGCTCATAGACTTCATCTCATTATTCATGGCATCAATCCACTTTTGAGAGTTAGAACCCTTAATGACTTGACGGAAGTTGATTGGATCATCTTCCTCAAGTCCAATATCACTTTCTTGTTCTTGGAGAAATGCAACATAATCATCCGGAATTGCATTTCTCCTCTCTCTAGTGGATCTCCTTAATGGTACTTCAGTTTCTTGAGGTTGTTGAGTTTGATTTTAATTAGTAATTACAGGATCCTGATTGGAGAGATTTTCGAGATTATCTTGAACTGGAGTTGTATGAGCCGTGTCAGGAATGAGAACTCCCCGACCAAGATCAACAACTTGAGGGAAAGACACATGTTCTTCCTCAAAGACAAACTCTCTAACAACTTTATCTCCCCACCCCCAAAACTCAATATCCTCAAAGAACCTAGCATTACCCGTCTCAAAAATAGTTCTAGAAGTGGGATCATAAAACTTAAAACCCCTGGATCTTTCAGAGTATCCAACAAAATAGCTACTAACCGTCTTACCATCCAGTTTCCTTTCATTCGGCCTATAAGGCCTTGTCTCAGCTGGACAACCCCAAATGTGAAAATGCCTAATACTGGGTTTATGCCCAGTCCAAAGTTCATATGGGGTTTTGATTGTAGCTTTAGTTGGAACTCTATTAAGAATATAAGCTGCTGTTTTTAATGCTTCACCCCAGAGTGAGTCTGGCAAAGTAGTACGACAAAGCATACTTCTTACCATATCCTTAAGGGTCCGATTTCGTCTCTCAGCTACACCATTCATCGTAGGATTGCCTGGCATAGTATACTGAGGGACGATCCCACACTCATCTAGGAATTTAGCAAATGGCCCTGGACGCTGTTCACCTGAACCATCATATCGACCATAGTATTCACCACCACGGTCAGATCTAACGGATTTAATTCTTTTGCTTAGTTGATTTTCAACTTCATCCTTAAATGATTTGAACACGTCTATGGATTAGGACTTTTCATGAATAAGATATAGGTACCCATAACGAGAGTAATCGTCTATGAATGTGATAAAGTATTGTTGACCATTCCTAAAAGGAGTAGGAAATGGCCCACAAATATCTGTATGTATCAATTCTAAGACGTCCGAAGCTCTCTTAGCACCTAATCTCGTCTTGTTTGTTTGTTTTTCCTTGATACACTCAACACAAATATCAAAATTTGAGGAATCAAGAGAATCAAGAATTCCATCTGACACGAGTTTCTGAATTCTTTGAATGGATATGTGACCCAAACGTTTATGCCAGAGTGATATAGAATTCTCATTAGTTAATTTTCTTTTGGTACCACTTAAACTTGTATGCAAGGTTTCATTATTTGAGGTTATTGTATCAACCAAATATAGGCTATCAAATGTTGATAAAAGACCAGTACCAATAAGATTTGAATTCTGAAAGAGACTAACTTTATTATCACCAAAAGAACATGTATAACCGGATATGTCCAATTTGGGAACAGAAATTAAATTCCGTCTAAAAGACGGTACAACAAAAGTCTCATCCAAATCTAAATGAAAACCGGTCTTAAACAACAGCCTAAATTTGCCAATAGCCTCAACTGGCACCTTCTTGCCGTCACCCACATAGATGTATCTTTCACCATCATTTGGTTTTAGGCAGTTCAGGCAACCCTGCATAGATATACTTATGTGAGTAGTAGCAGCAGAATCTACCCACCAAGTATCCGTAGGTACCGAAATTAAATTAACTTCAGAACAAACAAGTGAAAGAAATGTACCTTTTTTCGCACGCCAGGCATGGTACTTGGTACAATCTTTCTTCACATGATTAGTCCCCTTACAGAAAAAGCAACCTAATTCAGTAATTTCAACCTTAGGTTCCTTATGTTGCTTAATCTTGGGCCTTGCAACCGCAACTTCCTTACCTTTCCTCTTCTTAGTTTCCTTAGAAGAGGATGCCAAATGAGCACTTTCAGTCTTATCCTGCTTTATCCTTTCCTCTTCTTGCACACAATGTGAAATGAGCTCATTTAGAGTCCATTTCTCCTTCAGGCAGTTATAACTGAACTTAAACTGATAAAAGTGTGCAGGAAGAGATATCAAAACAAAGTACACAAGCAATTCCTCAGGTAATACTAGCTTGAGTGACTTAAGTTTCGAAGCAAGATGAGACATTTCCAAAATGTACTCCCTAATGTTTCCCTTGACCTTATACCTCATGGAAACAAGTTTACTCAATAGTGTACTTGTTTCCGCCTTTTCGTTTTGCATAAAACGCTTTTCAAGGTTTTCAAGGAAAACTTTGGCATTAGCTTCATCATTCATAGTGCCCCTGAATGATTCTGGAATTGCACGCTTCATGATCATTAGACTCATGTGATTCGAGCGTTCCCACTTCTCCATCTCTCTCCTTTCATCAGGAGAGGATGTATCCTCAAGAGAAGCAGGTTGCTCATTCCGAAGTGCAAGGTCAAGATCCATGCAACCGAGAACTATCATGCTGTTCTCTTTCCATTCCTTAAAGTTTGTGCCGTTAAGCACGGGGATGCTATTGATGTTGGCAGATATAGAAGCAGCAGAAGAATTAACTGAAAATAGAACAAAAGGATTACTTAACACATGCTTACAATTACTTGAACTTTAAATTTGCTTTATAGATTCAAAATAGGCATATCCCGTTACAAGATACCTAGCCCAACATTGATTTTAGTCTTTCGACAAAAAAACAACTTGTAAGTGGTACTCTTGGTGTAGTGATCAAATATAGACAATAAACTCCTGTCAAATATCAAGCCTTCCTTTTGGCCGACTTAATATTCACATGGAAAACCAAATAATTGTCTCATATTTATCACCACAAGCATGTTCGAATTCCTGCCATATAACAACCTTCCTTTGGGACGGTGTTAAACGCATGGAAGACTAACATCCACAGTCATCTTATATTTCAAGATTAATCAATCTACACAATAGAGGTTACTTTGGCAACATAATGCTTCAATTGACTAATTTAAAATATTAGATTCTAAAAACTTTAGTTCCTTAAGCCATATTATGAATCTTAACTTAATATGTTACATGTTTTTGACATGCAACATCTGAATATTAATTGTTATAGACTTGAGAGGACAATTCCAGAATATGAAAATTGATGGACTAAAATAATTAATATTCAAAACTTAAATATTAATGTACAATACATTAATAAAAAAAACTTAATATTAATTGACATATTATTAATATTCAATTAAAATCTGAAACTTAAAAAACTTGAAACGTTTCAACCTTACTGGTCCAGGATAATCGATTATCTCAAAACAGATAATCGATTATTCTGGCATTAGAAAACGTTTCAAACTTACTGGACCAGAATAATCGATTATCTCAAAACAGATAATCGATTATTCTGGCATTAGAAAACGTTTCAAACTTACTGGACCAGAATAATCGATTATCTCAAAACAGATAATCGATTATTCTGGTATTCTAGAATTGCCAAAATTTCTGAAAATTGAGAGATAATCGATTATCTAAAATGAATAATCGATTATCTTTAGGCAGTGTCCAACAACTCAATATGATTTTCAACAAGAATCTTAAACAAGAAAACATGTTGTTTACATCAACCAAATCATGCAAAATTCAATGTTTTAAATCAGGTAAAGATAACATGATATTAAAACATCAAATTTCATCAAAACATAACATTCATAAAAAAAAAACATGCTATTTCATGGAACTTGAATTTCATAAATAAAATTCTAACTTTACTTGAACATGAACCTAACATAACATGAATCTTATGAACATCCAAATTATCCAAATATGAAGGTGGCTCTGATACCAATTGTTAGAAATATGATTCCTACTAAAATACAATAACCTTCATATTAAACAATTCGGAATTACAACTACATGAGCGGAAGCTAACCTGAATCCATGAGTGGAAATCGTTGAATCTCCTTTGATGATTGTCCAAAAGTCCTTATGAAGATTGCTCCTTGATCCTTCCTTCAAGATTTTCTTGAAGTTTATGTCTCCACAAGAATTCCTTACAAGACTTGAATATGTGAATGGTTTCACAACAATAATAATATGACAATAACCAAAGTTGGTGTATGATTTTCCACAAGAATTTGTAAGACAACAATGGAGTTTCTCTTGATTCAATGGGAGGAAGAAGAGATTATGTCTTGCAATAATGTCGGAACCATAACCCCCACTTTATAACAAAAGAGTTACATAACCCAAGAGTCACAAGAGTTACATAACTCAAGAGTCACAAGCATGTAACCATGGTTACATATATGTAACCTTAGTTAGCCCATCATTAACTAAGGTTACCCTTTTGGGTATCTACACATTAGTCCTACACTTTATATGACAATACATTAGCCCCCTTAACATTACCACAAAATTAGGCCAAACCAAAAGATAGCACATAATATTTAATTTATCCATATATTATTCACATGTATGTAGATATAAGTCCATATATCTTACATGCTCATCTCACCCAATCTATGGGAAAGGAAAGGCACCAGGAAATGAAGCTGGTTACATTGTTGGGATGTCTACTTGTTATCCTAAACCTGGCTCTGTCAAGATATTGGAAGGGGAGACTGTAACTTTAATATCAAATTATAGCAATAGCCAAAGACATACTGGAGTTATGGGGTTGTTTTATATCTTGGTTGCTGAATCATTACCAAAGCCTAATTCTACCCTACATTCTACAAATATTAAAGTAAGATCTTTAACTCATTAAAAATATTATTGGCAACTTCTATCAGTAGACACTTCATTCTGGCATCAATTTATTACTTCTATTTCTGCAGGCAGGTGAGAGAGTAATATTACATATAGCTGTTGGGGCATCGGCAGGGTTTTGAATTGGGCTACTTGTTGTTGCTGGTGTAATGTATCAACGTCGATAGACATATGGAGCATATGTAAACTTTTACCCTGTTTTATAGATAATAAAAGTTTGTAAGGAAATGTTTTTCCTACATGCACTAAACTATTACAACTCCATACAATCATTTTACAAGACAACAAAGTACTGAAAATTATAAGATTTTGATTTATTCTAAATGAGAAGTACTATATATATGTTTGTGGATAAAAAAAGCAGCCCGGTGCACTAAACTCCAACTATGTGCGGTTCGAGGTTCGGGAAGGACCATACCACAAGAGTCTATCGTATGTAGCCTTATCTTACATTTATGCAAAAGGTTATTTTCACGGCTCGAACTCGTGACATAAATATGTATGTGTGGATAAAGCCTATGGAACAGGCCGTCCCGTTCCGTCCCCCGTCCCGTCCCGTCCCGCTTCAAGTCTAACAGGATGGGACGGCCATTTCGTCCCGTTTGTCCCGTCCCGTCCCGCGTCCCTCGCCAGATTTTTTTGTTAGAAAAAAAAATAGCCATTTTGGCAAGCCATAATTGAAAAACTAGTTGTTGCCAACGGCCAAAACACCCCCTACCCCCCTCCCCAAACACCCCTACCCCCCTCCCCAAACACCCCCTACCCCCCAAACTTTTAATATAACCCCTAAATTTATTAAATTACACTTTGACTCTATTTTCTACTATAAATACCTCTCATTTTTCTTCATTTTTTTCCACAACAAATCAATCTTCTCTCTTAAATCTCTTACCATCTAATATTCCATATTATTCTCTCAAGTATCAAGATTCAACTTTCATGTATTTGGGCAAATGTTTTTGGAGCAACTTTCAAGCTTCAAATTAAATTCGTCAAGTATTTGGGCATTTTCTTCAAGTTTCAATATTTAATTACGGTGCACTCGTTCCATCTCCTAATTTTAATATATAATTTTTGCGTATCATTTTAGTGCTTAATTTTTATGTTTACTTTACGTGTTATATTTTCGTATTTCATTTGTGTGTTTAATATTTGTGTTAGCTTTTTTAATTTAGTTTCATATTTAAATTATGGCACCTAAAAATGCATTTGGTTTGCTTAAAAAAGTAGTAAAAAAAATATAGTAAAGGTGAAAGTTGTCCTAATCCTAACCCGTCCACTAGGCCTAGATTTAGAAAGAATATTGATGAAATGACTCATGTTGATGAAACTTCATTTTTCCAACCCCCCATATTTTATGATGTTCATGTCGAAGAACAATTAGATCATGAAATTTTACAAAGACAAGTTGGCAGTGGTATTATTTTTGAGAATGAAGAAAAAAAGGAAGAAGAATTAGATGAGACACCCACTAGTCCCGCAACAGAAGCTCCAATTCAGAGTCAATCTCAGTCTAGAGCTTAACCCATTGTACCCCCTGTAAGGGGTAAGCCAAAGGCTGAACGTCCCAAAACATCACTTGTATGGAAATTTTTTAAACATGATAAAGTCAATGAGATACTAACCACAGGGAGCGATAACGGCATGGAGCTCATGGAACATCAATCAATATTGCCAATTCCATTAGAATGCCCGACATATATTATTGAAAATTTACAAAGAAGCTATATAGGAGCTTACAAATATTAGTATGATAATTTGTAATTGGCTATTAAGAGGCCTAGTTCAAACAAAACCCTTCCTAGAAGGTGCCTATGTAGATTAGGTGCTCTTCAAAAGAATTATATTTGTGTTTGAGATTTGAAAGTTCTATTAATAAAATAAAAGGCTCTAAGCGTTGAATTATTATTATGAATTTTCTTAAATAAATTATAACTCTATTATAAATTTATATTTACTAGAATATTTTGTTACAAGTCTTTTATTTTAATATTTTATAATTCTTACTTAGTTTTGTAATTTTTGTTTTAACATTTAAGTTTGTTAAATAAGTCAAAAAACTAGCCGTTGCAAACTTAAAAACTTAGTCATTTTAAAAAAACTAGACATTTAAAACAAAAAAAGAACTACACTCAAGGCCCACGAAACTGTCCCGTCCCGTCCCTTCCCGTTTATTCCTGTTTGTACCGTCCCGTCCCGCCACCGTGCTGCATAATTCCCTCCCTTCCCGTCAATTTCGTCTCGTCCCGTCCCGACCCGTCTCGTTGGACATCCATATTTAAAGCCTAAATATGTCTTTGGGGAGCCTAAATTATATGTATAAAATTGTCACGACTTGAATTTCCCTTCGTAGGATGTCGTGATGGCACCTAGTCTCTAAGACTAGGTAAGCCTACCATTCATGAAAAAATAACTAAAATAATAATTAAAGTCTCAAAACTCACCAACTATATAAAATAAACTCTGCAACTCAGCATATATAACTCCCAAAAACCGGTGAATACAAGTCACAAGCTCTAAATAAATGTCTATAAAAGGATAAGGAAAATCATATAGACTAGGCATAGGGGGGCTCTGAAGCCTGTGGACGCCGACAGGTATACCTTGAAGTCTCCGCAGCTGAGCTCTCGCTAATACCCTTGCTGATAGAAGGTACCTGGATCTGCACAAAAAGATGTGTAGAAGAGTAGCATGAGTACACTACAATCGTACTTAGTAAGTGCCAAGTCTAACCTTGATAGAGTAGTGACGAGGTCAGGTCAAAGTACTAGAGGAATAAATAAGAGAAGTTGTACAAATGTATAGCAGTGTAGTAATGATAGCAATGAAATTGAAACAACAATAACATAAGGAAACAAAACATCCAAAGATAATTGCAACAACAGAGAAATACCAAAAAGAGTCAATACGGAGTTACCGCCTTGCAACCTCAAATCACTAGAATAGTTCACAATATTTTCTTATATCACCGCGGAATCCTTGTATTTAGTTTTGAAAATTATTTTTTCAAAATAGTATCCCATGTTTTAGCCGACCTTATCCCACCGTATGACTTCTAATAGTTCCCCTACTAGCCACGCGTATCAAGCGCACCTTATCTCACCGCATGCGTTTCAGTATCACAACGTATCACAATCGCACCTCAGGTGCCCAATATCATAACTTGCCAAAGAAATAAACAATAATAGTGTTTTTACTATAAAGATCCCATGTTTCAACCACAATGTACACAAGAGTCTCAGCAATAACAACCGGAAGTGAGTAACTCAACAGAAAAGTATTTCATAACGTAATACTTTGCCTCAATGTGAATCACAACCTTTATAACTCAATACCAGTTTAACAAGATATTCCAATAATAACAACTTCAAGTAAAGAATTCAACGGTCAAATAATAAATACGTAATAAAGGAAACAAGAACTTCAACTAAACATGTAGAACAATTAACAAGTAAGAGATAAGACAAGTAGAGCATGTGAAAATAGACTACATATGATGAAGATAACATATTAAGATAACTCGATTAAGGCATGAAAGGAATCTACATAGCCAAAACCGGTAAATTTTCACATTTAGCCCATGTAAACACTCGTCACCTTGCATACACGGGTTCCACACATCACATTTATCTCAAAACAACACCCAACTTAAGGGGTAATTTTCCCACACAAAGTTAGGCAAGCCACATACCTCAAAATACGCTAATCAGTCAATTTGTAGGCCTTTTCCTTAATTATCCAACTCCGAACGGCTCAAATATAGCCAAAACAACTTCATATTATAAACATAAACTATAGGAAACTATTTTGAATAATTAAATCACAATCTTTGCAAAGAAATAAAAAGTCATCTCAAAAGTCAACTTGGGCCCGTGTCTCGAGATCCAACCAAAATTATAAAATCCGAACACCCAGTCATTAGCGAGTGCAACCATATAAGAATTACTCAAAGCCGACCTCAAACCGCCTTTCAAATCCCCAAATTTTAGCCTAAGAAGTTTCACAAATTTTCCTCAAATTTCCAACTCAAATCACTAATTAAATGTTGAAATTAACAATTGATTCGTGTAATTTAACCAAAACAGAGTTATGATTTAGTACCCCAAAACTTTTCTTGAAAATATCCCGAAAAATCACCACAAACTGAGCTCTCTAGGCCCATGAATAGATTATGAAATCAAACCTTTGAAAATAGGCCTTTTCTACCCAGCGATTTTTTTTGCGAGCCTTTAGTCGCAGCTGCGATGCTGCACCTGTGGAGAAACCATCGAAGGTGCGGTTTCACTTAGGCCACGACTTTCCGCTTCTGCAGACCAAACACTGACCTCGGCCAAATCCCTACCACAATTAACTAGCGAGGCAGTCGATGCAATAATAACCCAACAAAGGTCGGGTTCAAATCCACATGGAGATAGAATATGGTATTAGGTTTATATCTAAATGGATTGCAAGCTTTGACTTCAATTGTACTTCCACAATGTTGATTAGGCTATTACTATATTTTACTCTATTGCATACAAAGATAAAACTAAAGGATAATATATTTTTTTTAGAATTGTATTGATAAAGGAATCTAGGGTCGTGACTTCTACCTAAGTGGTTAACTAAAGGGTTGTAAACAATAGGGCAAGTTTGATTTATCGGGTTCATGGTATAGCAAACACACACAATTTCTCACTCTATACCTCTCGACAGTTTGAGTGATTTTGCCCTACTTGGTTTTCTCAATTCCAAATGGGTATTTGCACAAATGAAGTAATATATTCTCAAGTCGTGTCTTACTTTCTCTAGATTCGACCTGTTAATTGGGGCTATAAATTTCTTGAATTCACCCCAGTTCCTTGTTAGCCAAGTTTTCCTAAACTTAGTCTCTCTTTCTCAAGCAAAGACTAGGTTAATTAGACAAGAATCAATGTTTGCAACCATTAATTCTAAAAATTAAGCATAAACAAGACTAAATATCACTAACCCAATCACAAACAAGCCCTAAAATTAAATACCCATTAAGTACCCATACTAGGATTGGGTTAATACCCTAGCTAAAGATTTAGCTACTCATATAAAATAAAGAAATACAAGAAGAAATAAAGATAGAAAGCATAATCATAGATTATAAAAGAAAAACTATTGTTAAGAAGTCAATCTAATACAATTTTACTCAAAGAAGTAAAGAAAAACGCTCAGGTGCACCTCTACAAACTAACTTTACATAAGAATGATAAAAAATTATATTTATACTAAGCTAAAAATTTCTGACAAAAATGCCTCTACTGAGGTTATGCGGCCGCATAATTCTGATACAGTCCGCAACATGGCCTATTGCGGACGCACAATTCTAGTGCGGTCCGCACACTTGGAAACTTGGGACTGGATCTTGAGGTATTCTTCAGTCCGCATAAAAATGGTTGCGGCCGCACTTGAACTTCTGCGGCCGCATATAAATGATGCGGTCCGTGATAGCAACGAGCTCAACCTAAGGAAGAGCGGGCACTAATACTTTATCCAATAATGGTATCGGGATCAATTTTCCACAGGGAGCTTCAATTTGGAGTTGAGTGTTTGTATGGTCTAGGACTATGTTTTAGCTCCTAATTGATCTTCTAACATTTTTGGTTTTCTTTTAATTATCAACTACAATTTAAGGCTAAGTTATGCTAAGATATTGATTCTAAGTTGTATGCAATATAGAGAAAGGAACTAGGGTCGTGACATGTACCTAGGTGGTCAACTAACTGATAGAGATTCCTAATGCAAGAATGATGATTATGAGAGATGCAATAACTGTTACACTTTTGTACCCACTCTCACACCTCTCGGTAGAGAGAGTGATTTTTCCCAATTGACTCTCTCGAGACCAATTGGGTAGGCCCATTTGCCCAAGCAACTTAGGGATCAAGTTGGGTAATTACTCTCTAGAGGTTTAACCCGTTAATTGGGACTACCATTCTCATGGTTCCATCCTAACTCCTTGTTGGAATTAATCTTGGAGTCATAGACTCTTTCCCAAGAAGAGTCAAGACCCACTAAGCTAGACTTAGTGTTTGCAACCACCAATTATGAATAAAAACATAAGATTAACCCAAATAATAAATACCCAACATCATTCATGCACTAAACAATCACACCCATTAATTACCAACACTAGGCTTGAGCCACAACCCTACCTAATGGGTTTAGCTAGACATAGTAGAAATAGAAATTAAAGAAATAGTAGATGAAATTGACATAATAATTCACTACAATGTTAATCTACTCAATGTCGACGCCACCTTTTTCAACCCCCTAAAAGGAGAAACTGGCTTTACGATATTATGGACAAAACATCTCTTTATTCCCGTTTAGGAATTGGGTTACGGAGTTTGAAGAGTCACCACCTAATAATTATAGTGCATTATGATACTTTGAGAAAAGAAGATTTTGAAAGAAAACCAGAGTTCGGGTAAGGGCTTGAAATTATCTCGAGGGGAAGGTGTTAGGCACCCCTAAGAATCCACTAGTGTGGTTCACGACCTTGCTTAGATGTGACTTCAAGAAAGCATAGAAATAGACAAGCAAAGTTTTACACATATAGAATATGAGCAAGTTGACAAAGAAGGATAGCACAAGTAACCGGGAATTTTAAAGAAAACGTTTAAACAAAGAAAAAAAGGAGGATCCTAGGTTTAACTATAATATGGATCATTCGATACAATATCCGCACATATTCCCAAAGAGGGGTCTCTTTATGATATTATCGCATCGTCAACATATCCATATTCTACCCTTCCCACCCGTAAATGTTATTTAAGTGTGTGGATTGGTCCTGAATACTTATTATGTACTATTACCTGTCCCATTCTATAGATCCTAGAGGGCATTTAGGATCACTATTTCTATAAGGTTGGGACTAGGCTGACCCCCTAGGTTCAAAGGTTAAAATTCTAGGTGAAATACAAGAACACATAGGACTTGCAAATAAGGGTTATCATATAAGCATGTAAAAGGCTCAAATATCCCTGTATAGACGAACACATAATTAGCACGACTCAAACACATTTAAGGTCTAAGGAAGGAAGAATCTTTCAAAAACTGGAGAACAGATTAAAACAGAAATTAGGAGGTTTTGCAGAAAAGTAACACAAGAGAAAGCGTTCAGAACTTTCAAAGAGGCAGTAGCAGTTTTGGAAATCTGCAGAAGTGTTAAAAAATACATTTGTGGAACATAGTTTTCGGACAAGCAGAATAGAAGAACAAATATGAGAGTATTTTAATAGATTGCAGAAGTATTAAGAAAACATGTCAGGTTTTGAACCTTTGAAAATCACAATATTCAGATAGCTTGAAAAATAATAGCCTAGTGCTGAGAAAATACAGTAGAAGCATTTGCATATATGGTTTGAAAATAATAGTCCAGTTCTGGACAAAGTAGAAATCTCTTGCCTAAGTAATTTTAAAGAAAATAGGGTAGAAGTTTATAAAAATGAGACAGCTTCAGAAATAGACGAGTTCAGGCAAAGGATGATTAATTCGAACATGACTTAGAGGTGATTAGCCCATTTTATCCGGCTTATGGCTTGCTTAGGCGTTATTAACGAATGGTGAGCATGCACATTTGCTTCCAGTTTTAATAAGAGAGTTGCTAACCAATTTTAACCCAGATTAACGAAGTACTTGACGATTGCATATAAAAGTTATAAAAGCATGGTATCTAATGCACAAAAGGTCCTATGAATATGGTATCTAAATGTGAGGTTAATGACTTTGTTGATTATTAATTAGTCATGTTTACGAGAATGTACAGACTAACATACTAAAAGTGAGAAGCCTAAGAACATGATTTCTATGTGTGAAGATGCATATCCTATAGCATGGTATCTATTGAACAAGTAAGTAAGTAAACGCCTATAGGCATGTTTTCCACCCATTCCCTTAACTAAACATTCATAACCCTCCCATATTCACTATATGCCCCAATACTCATATAAATTATTACAGCCCAGATAAATAAATTACAACAGTGATGAAAGAAAACAAATAAAAAGTTATCCAATAGAGAGCCTTCAACCAGGCCAAACATCCCCAACCTCACTTCTTTCGAGTTTCACAGCCATTACCAAGGCTTGGGAGCGGCAAAGTTCCCTAAGGGTTCATTTGAACCCCTGGCCAATACCAAGCACCCAAATTATCATTATTAGACAAGTGCAAGTGTGGAAGTGCCTGCCTTGTGCATCAAAGTTCAATGGGTGCTCAAGGTCTCCCCAGGCAATGCTTACACTAAGGGGGTGGAACCTAGTGTTCTAAGAGTAGTGAAGTTGTGATAGGGTTGAGAGAATTTAAAACATTTGAGATTTAGTTTAGTAGAAATAGTTGAGAGGCAATTTGAGAAAATTGTTTAAGAGACTGAAAGAGTTGAAATGAGTTCTTTTGATATCATTGGTACTAATCAGTATAAAACAGAGAATCACACAAATAAGGGCAAAGGGGAAGGGAACATATAAGTACAGGGATCTACTCACAAAGAGACAAACATAGTGAAGGCAGGTAATCAGACACATTTGTAGAACAACATGGTTAAGTTCTTAATGAACAAAACCCTAATACACTTAATCTCAGGGAGAGGTTTTAAGCTAATCAAGTAGCCAAGCAGACCTGGACACATAGTAGTGATACACAAGGAAAAGTAAACAGACATAGAGACAAGGAATGAGGTAAGGGGAACATGCTAAACTAAACTAAGTAGACTAGTAATACATGCTAGTGACAATGAGAACAGCAGAATCATAGATAAAAGCATACAAGGAACAAGATGAAGTGCAGGACTAACAAAAACATATTGTTTTGGGGACTATATACTAAATAGATAACATATCAGTTGAAGATAAATAAATCACAAAGAGCAATAGTGCACAGAGGAACAAGGTAAGCAGAGAGTGTGAGCATCAAAGAGAATAACAGTGTGCAGCAGCAATGTGAGAATAGCAGTAGCAGCAAACCCAAGTAAACGAAGCAGTAGAACCTAGTAATGTAGAAGTGATCAACCCAGGCTACTCAATCTTGGCTTTCAGCCGATCGAGTGCTCAAGTAAGAGAATGAGAAAGTATAGAAATAGCAGAGAAAGAGAGAATTCAGTGAGTTTGAATTCAGCCGGTCCACAAGTCGCTGCGTGCACTTCTTTCAATAGTCTGGTTGCTTCTTTTGCCTTGACACACCTTAATAGTCCGAAATCAAGAGTCCTCCTATATAGGATTCCTTCGCTGTGTAAGAAATTATTGGACAATCTCCGAAATGTTTGTTTCTGAGTAGGATTGGAAAGCTCTGGGTACCTTTATGTTGTCAAGTATTCCCTGATACCGTGGAACCAAGGTTTCCCGTCGGCTTCTTCCTCGACGTGAGCACAATAAGCCGGCTAGTCGTGAATCTTGACCGGAATGGGATCAATAAAATTTGTATCCGGATGCTAGATCATGGATGATAAAGTGCTAAAGCATCGGCGAAATCGTTCTGTGTTCTGGGAACATGTTGGAACTCCGTCTTTCTGAATCTTTTCCTCAACTCCTGCACATGGCGTATATAGGGGAGTATCTTGGAATTTTTGGTTGCCCATTCCTCTCGAACATGATGAATGAGTAGGTATGAATCTCCGATCACTAGCAGTTCCTGAATATTCATGTCAATGGCCAGCTTGAACCCTAAGATGCTGGCTTCGTACTCGGCCATATTGTTGGTACAGGGGAATCTGAGCTTGGTGGACACCGGGTAATGTTAACTAGTTTTTGATACCAAAACCGCTCCTATACCCACTCCTTTGAAGTTTTTGGCTCCGTCGAGAAACACCTCCAACCATCATAGGATTTTGAAATATCTTCTCCCATGAAGGCAATTTCCTCATCAGGAAAGTACGTCTTTAAGTTCTCGTATTCTCTTTATACAGGATTCTTGTCAAGGTGATCTTCCAGGTCTTGTCCTTTGACCGCCTTCTGGGTAACATAAATGATGTCAAATTCACTTAATAAAATCTACCACTTGATGAGCTTGCCATTAGGAATGGGCTTCTGGAAAAAATATATTTCAATGGATCTATCCTGGATATGAGATGAGTGGTGTAAGCGCAGAAATAATGCCTCAATTTCTGATCTACCCAGGTTTAATGCACAAAAAGTGCGCTCTAATAAGGAACATCAAGCCTCGTAAGGGGCAAACTTCTTGCTGATGTAGTAGATGCCTGCTCCTTCCTTACTGTTTCGTCATGTTGTCCCAAAACACAACCAAATTCCCCATCCGATACTACAAGCTAAGGCAATAGAGGTCTCCCTGGCTCAGGTGGAACCAAGACGGGCGGCGTTGACAAGTATTCCTTGATTCTATCAAAAGCTTTTGACAATCATCAGTCCATTTAGTGGCGGCATCTTTCTTTAGCATTTTGAGGATGGGTTCACAAATAACAGTGGACTGAGCTATGAATCAGCTGATGTAGTTGAGCCTCCCCAGAAAACTCATGACCTATTTCTTGTTCCTTGGCGGTGGAAACTCTTGAATGGATTTGATCTTTGAAGGATCCAGTTCTATTCCTCGGCGACTCACAATGAAACCCAATAATTTTCCGGGCGGGACCTCGAATGCACACTTGGTAGGGTTCAGTCTCAGATTGTATCTCCTCAGTCTGTTGAAGAATTTTCTCAAATCTTCCATGTGATCTGAAACTTTTCCGGATTTAATGATGACGTCGTTCAAATATACCTCGATCTCCTTGTCAATTATATAATGAAAGATTGTGGTCATGGCTCTCATGTAAGTAGCACCAGCATTCTTCAGACCGAAAGGCATCATTCTATGACAACATATTCCCCATGGCGTTACGAATGCCATTTTATCTGCATCCTCTTATCCATCCATATATGATGGTACCCAACAAAACAATCAACGAATGACTGCAGCTCATGTTTGGCGCAATTGTCGATTAATATGTGTATATATGGCAAAGGAAAGTCATCTTTAGGACTGGGCCAGTTAAGATCTCGGTAGTCGACATAGACTCTAACCTTCCTATCCTTCTTTGGCACCGGCTCAATGTTGGCTAACCATGTTGGATACTCCACTACTCTGAGAACAATGGCTTTGACCTGCTTGGTGACATCTTCTTTGATTTTCAAACTCATATCTGGCTTGAATTTTCTGAGTTTCTGCTTGACTGGCAGATATGTAGGATCTGTTGGCAGCTTGTGAGCGATGATGGACGTGTCGAGGCCGGTCATATCAACATACGGCCAGGCGAATAAGTCCTCATACTCTTTCAAAAATTCTGTGTATTCTTCCTTTTTTGATGGTGACAAGTGTACACTGATTCGTGTTTCCTTGACATTTTCTGCATCTCCCAGATTGAAATTGGACTTAGGTCTGTTCTCAAATTTTTTGACATCTTTAACAACCTTTTCTGGTATTTTGTCCTCTTCTGAATCTATGTCTGTTTGTCGCATTGTCTCGTTGCACGTTACAATCGTTGATTCATTATCAGGATATGTAATAGTAATGCTGTGTAAAATAAACTAAATGATAAAGAAAATAAATGAGAGAGAAATATAAAGATACATGGAAAGTTCTTTTGATTAAATTCATAATTATCTAAAATACCGGAGCTCTTTTTCAAAAGTAAAGACAATACTGAAAAGTAATATCAACTAGAGGTAAAGTGCGATGCATGTGTGTCATTTAGCCTTGCTACCCCGAGGCTCTACGGGCACTGGTGGTCCTGATTGACCAGTTGGTGAGGTGTTCTCCCCGATTCACTTCTTGAATGGAATGGCCTTCCTCCCTTTCCTCCTCGAAGGTAACACAATAATCCATATCATCCTCCAGAAATAGAATCTTCATGGCTGCTAGCGTATCATCTTCCTCTAATATGACATCTGCGGGCTGAAAGGTCTACTCTAACTGAGGCAAGGGGTGCTCCATTGGGTAGTAGGGACCGCGCCATGGTGGCGACCAATGCTGGAACTCCTCCCAAGTGTATTCATAACCCAGACCAAAAGTGGTTCCATACTTCTTCAACTAGATAGGCTTGGTGATACCCTGGAGATTCTTGCCAAGCCTCTTTCCGGGCTTGTATCCGCTGCAATTCAAAATTCTCTCGATTTTGCTATCCCACAGCTTATCCTTATCCATGGAATTGACTCGCTCGATGTGATGGTATGTTTCTCCACCTATTCTCTTTCTTCCTCCGATCATTGGGATAGCCTGGCGACTGTATATGGGGTTACTACCATCGCCATGAATGATTACTTCTTGATGATTCCACACAAATTTCATAGCTTGATGCAATGTTGACGCATGGCCGCAGCGGAGTAGTTCCTGAGTCGTCCTAGCAATAAATTATAGGACGTCGGTACATCAATACGTGGAACTCAACGTTGAACTAGGTTGGCCCCATCTGCAGGCATAAGCTAATCTCTCCAATGGTGTACCTCTGAGATCCATCAAAAGCCTTAACACTGATAGCCCCGTCTTTGATCTCGTGCAATTCCTTGCCCAATGTCCTAAGAGTGACCAGCGGACTAATGTTGAGACTGGACCCCCCATCAACTAGAATCTTGGTGATAAAGTGGTCCTCGCATTGCGCAGTGATGTGCGATGCTTTGTTGTGACCAAGCCCTTCCGGTGGTAGTTCATCTTCGTGGAAGGTGATCTTATGGCTTTCCAGTATCTGTCCCACAATGTTTGCCATTTTGCCTCCCATTTTGTTGCTGGGAACATAGGCCTCACTTAGTATCTTCATTAAGGCAGTTTTATGTGCCTCAAAGCTTTGTAGGAGGGCTAGAAGAGAAATCTGCGCCGGTGTCTTGTTCAACTGTTCAACGATCGAGTATTCTTTAGCCCATATTTTTCTCCATAGGTCATTGGGTCCAGTTTCCACAGCTCGCCCAGAAGCCTGCTTGCTAGTCTTAGCCAGATGTTCTGGCGTGTATACCCTGCTTGTTCTAGTCATGCCCTGTGCGGTAGTTGCTTCTCCAATGCGTGTCTTTCCTTTCCTTCTCGCCTTGGCTGTGTAGTCCCAAGGTATGGAATTTGTTTGGAACGGGGTCGTGTCTGTCATGGAGGCGGGAATATGTCCCTTGGGAGGAAACACAGTAACTTCAAACAGTGTAGGTGGTTTTGGAATTCCGAACTCAACCTCAATTGGTTTTGGTGCCTTTGCAGAAGGTACTTCAAATTTGAGTGGCATGGATACATTTACCAAGTCGCCCTCAGAGGGCTAAATTCTGACGACAATGAGATTGAGAGTAACCGTTGGCTTTTTAGGCTCAATTCCTTCAGCTATCAAACCTATTGACCCCTTGGGGTCCCAATCATCTTCGATCTCAGTCATGTGGTTGCCTCCACCCTTGTAGTCAGGCAGAGGGTTGTTGCGGACATTAGGAGCGGACTCCTTTGCTATTATAATCTTGTGGTCAATCAGATTATGAATCTTGTCTTTTAACGAGAGACACTCATCAATGGTATGGCCTTTCATCCCGGAATTGTATGCGCAAGTCTTGTTTGGGTTGATCTACTAGGACGGTTTTTCTGGAGTTACGGCTGGGATAGCGGTACCGTAACCTGTCGCTTTGAGTTTCTCATGCAATTGGTCAATCGGCTCGGCTATGGCGGTGTATTGTCTAGGAGGTTTGCGATCGAAGCTTGGTCTGGGTCGTGGGAAATTTTGGCGAGTAGGCGGTGATGGGTAGTGAGAAGCTTGGGAGTTATATGCTTGGGATACGGGTGCAGGTTGGGAATATCTGAGTGAGGCGGGTTGATATGTGGGATGTGGAGGTGATTGGTAAGCAGGGGGTGGAATTTGGTATGTGGGTGGTGGTGCTTGGTAATTTGGGGTAGGCTTATATGTGAGTGGAGCTGAGAGATAGGTTTGGTACTTCATGGCAGAGTTGTTTCTTTGTGCAGCCATTATGGAATTTACATCCTTCTTTTTTGTCGAGCCACCAGACTCTAGAGCCTTATTGGTGGCTTGAATGCCTCGAGGTTAGTGACCATACTGTTCTTGATGCATTCTTCAATCCTTTCTCCTAATTTGATGATATCGGAGAACTTTTGATCCTCAATTAGCATCAATCTTTCGTAGTACTGTGGATCTTGGGAATGGACAAAGAAGCTGTTCATTTATTCTTCTTCCAAGGCATGTCTAACCTTAGAAACTTCCGACCTCCAATGAGTAGCATACTCACGAAAGGTCACTGTAGGCCTCTTCTTAAGATTCAGGATATAGAACACATCTGGTGCGTTCTCAGTGTTGAACCTGAATCGATCCATGAAATCTGATGCCATGCTTACCCAGCTAACCCATTTCTTCGCATCCGGGATAATATACCAGGATAAGGAATCACCCTTCAAATTCCTCATGAATAGCTTCATACAGATCTTCTCATCCCTACCGACTCCTTCTAGCTTGTCATAATACATCCTTAAGTGAACCCTGGGATCTCCGGTACCGTCAAACAATTCGAACTTGGGAGGTTTGTACCCCTCTGGGAGCTCAATTTCTGGTTGAACACAGAGATCTTCGTAATTCAACCATTCAACACCTTTGTTGCCTTCAAAACCCTGAAATCGGTTTGTCGACTTCTTAATCTCGGTGGCCAAACTCTGAATGAGGGAACCTTTGTAGTCCGAATCAGCTACATTGGTGATTGAATGACCGTAATGTGGTACAATATCCACAAGGAAAGGAGCATTCTGGTTATCTGTCGTGTTTTGGGGCTCTGGGATAAGCAGTGGAGAATTGTTTCCTGTGTTGCAGACTTGGGTCTAAGCAGGCTGGGTTGGTGGCAGCGGTGGTGATTTGTTGGCATCATCAACAGCAAGAGTAATCAACAGACTTTCCAAGTTCCGGACTTGTTCCAACTCTTCTCGAAACCTCAGCAAGGTTTTCTCAAGATGAGCAACAGTTTCTTTGGTGATTGAAGATTCTCCGACTTCCTTTCTAGCATTGGTATCTTCCATTTTGTTCTTGTTCCTGTTTCTGGGGACTCGGAGAAGGAGGAGGTAGAGAAGCCTTTGATCTTGTGGAGTATGCTTATAGTGCCAGAATGCACGAACTAACCTTTTGGGAGGGGAATAAAAGTAAAAGAAAAATAAAAAAGGCAGAAAGTTAGTGCGGATTCTGATAAATAATATTGCAATATTGAAAGACATTGTGCGGGAATATAAATCGCTTCCTAATTTGGATGCCTTGTTTGTGCCCGAGGTAGGCCTAGCGACATAAAATTTGGAGAACTTGTACTGCTAAATGCCTTATTTTATTGATAAAAGTACGACGAATCCCAATAAGACACTAAATAAAATATCACTAATGGCCATTGGCCTTATTACATCATTAAAGCAAAAGAAAAGACTCCTAACTACTTGGTCCCAGAAGGACCTTCCCCAGATTTGGTATTCTTGCCTCCCTCGTACAGCTGCATCAACTCGTGCATTCCTTGCAGCAGGTAGGCTCGAGCCAAATGTCCGCCTGCGCTTCCCTAAGCATTTTGATAGTCTTTGATCCTTTGCAAGATTTTTCCTTACAATTCTACCAAACCCTGCTCTAGATACCCTGGACGGTTGTTGGCGTTGATAGCCATTTCTTTCCACTCGTTAATTAGCTTCTCCGGGGCTTCCTGTATTTTCCAATGTTCATTCTCGCATTCTCTCATCCTCTTGCGCAGTTGATTGTATTTGGCTTGCTTTTCAGCTTTCTCGTCAATAATTCTATGACCATAGGTGAACTCTGGGCAACCTAAACCAATGTGATCATCTTTTAATCAACCCGTGTAGTGCGGCACACACCCGGCATGATACCTGTCTGGTTTAATAGAATCTTTCCCTAGAAAGAGCTTACAGTGCCACATATGCTGAGCATGACACCTATGCGGGCTATCGTCATTTTGAAAGTCAGCCATGAAGTGACTCAATTTTTCTATCTTGGGTATGATTTGTTTCCTTCCAGCTTGCCTCATCACTTAGAGGGGGACATAAGGATGAGTTCTCCTCAGGCCATTGAGTATGAGGAACGGTGCATCTCAGGAACGGACAATGAACTCCCCTATCAGGAACCACTCAAACATCCATTGAATTGGCTCTTCTTTTAGATTTTCGAATAACTCTACCCATCCACTGGCGTCCTCTAACTGAGTGAACATATTGGGCATGAAGTTCATTCGCTTTGGATTATGAAAAGCGATATGGTCATCCCAATCTCTGCGTATGATTTCCTATATGTAATCGCCTTTCTGAAAGGTGTTCCAGGAGCCATAGTAAGTTACAACCCTCGAAATGTGGAGCCCCTTGATGACACTCCCCCAAGGCCCGATAGATATCCGCAATGATCATAGGTACTATGCTGGAGGATTGCACGTCGATTCCTTCCATCAAAGTCTTAGTAACCATGGCTAGTCTGGTATGGATCCTAGCCTTCTTCATAGGGAAAATTACCATGCTCAAGAAATAAAACCTAAACAGAAACACCCTTCTATGTATGTTCCCCAAAGAGGTGAGGACGAATTCATCCATGTAGGTGCGATATGATTTACTGTGGCCGAATCTCTCATATAGGAAGTCGAATGATATGTAAGAGTCCTTCAAGAAAGAAAGGGTGGGATTTCTCTCGAGTCACTTCATTTCAAGAAAACCTTTACTTTTGCATTTCTCCGACATGAGTAAACCCAACGTTTCCCAAGGGAAGCCAGCCAGGCCCCCTATTTCTTCTAGCAAAGGGGTCATCTCCAAATCCCCGAAATGGAACACTGATCGGTCACCATCCCAGAACAAAGTGGCAGCCTCAATGATTTTGTTGTTAGGTTGAATTTCCAAAAGCGAAGGCAAATTCCCTAAGTGCTTACGGATGAGGGTTTGATCACCGCTATGAAGATCCTCCCACCAGCTTAGCAACCTTGGGTGGATGTTGGATAGCATACCAAATCTGTGGACCTCGTGCCTTATTTCTGCAAAACAAAGTGTTAGACCCTTAACCCCACTAGACTTGACTACTTAAATCAATAATTAGTAAAAAGCATTCAGTTCTCCGAATAAATGCACATAACGTGAAGGTGTCCGTTTGGGTTTCAGGAAACCCGATGGACTTTGGTTTAGGCTATCTTAATGAGTCATTATGCGTACAACATAATTTACTCGGCTAGGGTTGACCATGATCTATGAACAATATAACGGAATAAGGTTTCTACTTTTGAAGTGCTAGACAAGGTACCCTTGAGCGGACAACTCAAGAGGGAAAGGCGCGGAACCGTCGACTACACCGTTGATCTTCTGGTTTTTACCGCAAGTATGCCTTTGCCACATTTAGGGTTTATAATATTGGAAGGGCGCAACCACTCATTATAAGTGTTGTTATAGGATTTATTTTGGCACGAGTGAATATGATATTGAGAAATGCAATTACAATAATGAAACAAGTTGCATGTATATTCACGTTCATAAACATTACAAAAGATGCTCGAAGATTACAACAAAATTCAAATAAAAGCAGAAATTAAAAGAAAAATACGAAGAGTCAAGTTTGTAATTGTGATGAAATAATTAAAACAAAAAATAAATGCTATTAAGGTAAACAAATAAATTAACAAAAGCAAATAATGGTAAAAGCCTTAAAGAAACTCTCGAGCAGAGTCGCCATGCTGTCAACTCCCCCTTTTCACCCCCCTAAAAGGCGAAATCGGATTTCCGATATTATCGACAAAACAACTTTTTATTCCCGTTTCGGAATTGGGTTACGGAATTTGAAGAGTCGCCACCTAATAATTATAGTGCATTAGGACTCTTTGAGAAAAGAAGATTTTGAAAGAAAACCAGAGTTCCGGTAAAGGCTTGAAATTATCTCGAGGGGAAGGTGTTAGGCACCCCTCAAGATCCACTAGTGTGGTTCGCGACCTTTCTTAGATGTGACATTAAGAAAGGATAGAAATAGACAAGCAAAGTTTTACACATAAAGAATGTGAGCAAGTTGACAAAGAAGGACAGAACAAGTAAAAGGTAATTTTAAAGAAAACGTTTAAACAAAGAAAAAAAAGGAGGATCCTAGGTTTAACTATAATATGGATAACTCAATACAATATCCGCACATATTCCCAAAGAGGGGTCTCTTTATGATATTATCGCATCGTCATCATCTCCATATTCTACCCTTCCCACCCGTAAAGGTTATTTAAGCGCGTGAATTGGTCACAAATACTTATTGTGTGCTATTACCCGTCCCATTCTATTGATCCTAGAGGGCACTTAGGATCACTATTTCTATAAGGTTGGGACTAGGCTGAACCCCTAGGTTCAAAAGTTAAAATGCAAGGCGACATATAAGAACAAATAGGACTGTCACATAAGGGGAATCATATAACCATGTAAAAGGCTCAAATATCCATGTATAGAAGAACACATAATTAGCACGACTCAAACACATTTAAGGTCTAAGGAAGGAAGAATCTTTCGAAAACGGGAGTATAGATTAAAACAGAAGTTTGGAGGTTTTGCAGAAAAGTAACACAAGAGAAAGCGTTCAGACCTTTCAAAGAGGCAGTAGCAGTTTTGGAAATCTGTAGAAGTGTTAAAAAATATATGTGGAACATAGTTTTTGGACAGGCAGAATAGAAGAACAAATATGAGAGTATTTTCAGAGATTGCAGAAGTATAAAGAAAACATGTTAGTTTTTGAACCTTCGAAAATCAAAATATTCAGATAGCTTGAAAAATAGTAGCCTAGTGCTGAGAAAATACAGTTGAAGCATTTGCATAAATGGTTTGAAAATAGTAGTCCAGTTCTGGACAAAGTATAAATCTCTTGCATAAGTAGTTTTAAAGAAAATAGGGCGGAAGTTTATAAAAATGAGACAACTTTAGAAAAAGACGAGTTCAGGCAATGACGGATTAATTCGAACATGACTTAGAGGTAATTAGCCCATTTTATGCGTCCTAAGGCCTGCCTAGGGGTTATTAACGAATGGTGGCTTCCAGTTTTAAAGAGAGAGTTGCTAACCAATTTTAACCCAGATTAACAAAGTACTTGACGATTGCAGATAAAAGTCCTAAAGGCATGGTATCTAATGCACAAAAGGTCCTATGAATATGGTATATAAATGTGAGGTTAATGACTTTGTTGATTATTAATTAGTTATGGTTACGAGAATGCACAAAATAACATACTGAAAGTGAGAAGCCTAAGAATATGATTTCTATGTGTGAAGATGCATGTCCTAATGCATGGTAGCTATTGCACAAGTAAGTAAGTAAATGCCTACAGGCATGTTTTCTACCCATTCCCTTAACTAAACATGCATAGCCCCCCCCCCCCCCCCCATATTCACTATATGCCCCATATTCTTACAAATTATTATAGCCCAGATAAATAAATTACAACAGTGATGAAATAAAAAAAATAAGAAGTTATCCAATAGAGAGCATCCATCCAGGCCAAACATCTCCAACCTCACTTCTTTTGAGTTTCACAGCCATTACCAAGGCTTGGGTGCGACAAAGTTCCTTAAGGGTTCGTTTGATCCCCTGGCCAATATCAAGCACCAAAAGTATCATTATTAGACAAATGCAAGTGTGGAAGTGCCAGCCTTGTACATTAAAGTTGAATGGTGCTCAAGGGCTCCCAAGACAACGCTTACACTAAGGGGGCAGAACCTAGTGTTCTAAGAGTAGTGAAGTTGTGATAGGATTGAGAGAAGTTAAAACAGTTGAGAGTCAGTTTAGTAGAAATATTTGAGAGACAGTTTGAGAAAATAGTTTAAGAGAGCGAAAGAGTTGAAAGGAGTTCTTTTGAAATCATTGGTACTAACCAGTTTAAAACAGAGCATCACACAAACATAGGCAAAGGGGAAGGGAACATATAAGTACAGGGATCTACTCACACACAGACAAACATAGTGAAGGCAGGTAATCAAACACAGTTGTAGAACAATAGGGGTTCAGTTCTTACTGCACCAAACCCCAATACACCTAATCTCAGGGAGAGGTTTTAGGCTAATCAAGTAGCCAAGCAGACCTGGACACATTGTAGTGATACACAAGGAAAAGTAAACAGACATAGAGACAAGGAATGGGGTAAGGGAAACATGCTAAACTAAATTAAGTAGACTAGTAATACATGATAGTGACAATGAAAGCAGCAGAACCATAGATAAAAGCACACAAGGAACAAGATGAAGTGCAGGACTAACAAAATCATATTGTTTTGGGGACTATATACTAAATAGATAACATACCAGTTGCAGACAAATAAAACACAAAGAGCAATAGTGCACAGAGGAACAAGTTAAGCAGAGAGTGTGAGCAGCAGAGAGAATAACAGTGTGCAGCAGCAGTGTGAGAATAGCAATAGCAGCAAACCCAAGTAAATGAAGCAATAGAACCCAGTAATGTAGAAGTAATCAACCCGGGCTACTCAATCTTGGCTTTCAGCTGATTGAGTGTTCAAATAACATAATGAGAAAGAATAGAAATAGAAGAGAAAGAGAGAATTCAGAGAGTTTGAAATTGTGAGAGATATGCAGTGGGTGTTGATGTTTCAAAGTGAATTGGGGAGGGTACTTATAGTACTAGAAGCGAGTACACAAACAAGGTAGCAATCATTAATTAAGGAAACAGATGTCGATCAAAATCCAATTAGGATTAGGAATCCCCTTTAACTAAGGAGTCAAAGACAAACGGTAACAAACATTGGTTTAAAAAAAAGGAAAAGAATCAATTAACTGTTGTGTTTACCTTTGTAAGAGTAGCAAGCATATAATATACCATAAGGGTCTGGCATGTAGAATCTTAAGTTAGGAAAATATACTGAAGGTTGTTTGTGCACAAATATGGTAGGAAAAATATAAGCTAATTCTACCAATTAGTCAAAGAATCTCGGACAAGACCTAAAAATCAGAGAGAACTGCTTCTAAGTAAGGAAAGCATACCCAAGTAAGGAAACAATTCAAAAGAAACCAGTAAGAACATTTAAGGGAAATCATATACAAATAAGAGATTCACAGAGATATTCAAAATCAATACAATATTGCACAAACACTAAACACTTAGGCCTATAAAGCGTGATAGGCATGGAATTTTGAGAACCCTAAGCAGGTAAACAAAGGATCGAAACCCTAGCAAAAAAAAAATTTAAGCATAGAACTCAAATAAACAAGGAAACCAAACACTTGTAACACGGACAAAAACAAACAAACACACAATACTCCAGAAAAGTAGAAGAAGCAATTTTGACAAAGGGGTCAGAAACCCTAACTTTGAAAAAGAGGAGAAATCATAGGAAAACTTAAGATAATCAGAGATTGAGTGAAAATTAGACTAAAAAAAATAGAGAATTGAACTGAAATCATTTTAAAAGCACAAAAACTAAAGGGACAGGAGTTGAAAATTAGTGTTTGCAAACAAGTTTAAGAAAGGCGGAACCTGGTCGTGAAACTCATCAATAACACAATAGAGAGCATCATCGTGTGAAAACCATCGGAGAACATTCGGCAAAGACTCAAGCGAGCTTAAATCTGTCGTCTTTTATGGCAGAAGCCCTTAGGCTTCGAGTTTGAGAGAGAAATAATGAGATACAGTACCATAGTGAGTGGTGGTCGAGAGGAGTAAGGATGGAGGTGGCGGAACAGCAAGGAAAGCCATCAGAGGAGAGAGAGGATCGAAGATTCTAGAGCGAACTCAGAGACGAGGGGTTAGAGGGAGAGACGGGCGTTTCATAAATAGGGGAGGGGTTATGGTATTTAGGTTGTTAATATAGGAAATTTAATCTGGGCTGTTGATCTCGTTTGATCAACGGCTCAGATCAAGTCTCGGCTGGGTCAGGTTATTTGATGGGTTATTAGGTCGGATTATTTCTCAAATTGGGTCGTCTAATTTGGCTAAAATTAGGCTGACATGGGAGGTTGAATCTGGGCTATGTTTTAAATAGAATCTTGCTATAGTTTAAATAGCCTCTTTTCCCAATTAATTTTATAAAATAACAAAAATAGTTTAAAAGAAAAATTGAAGGTACATAACTAATTAATAACATATACTATTAATCTAAAAATATTATAAATAATTTTATAATTATGAAACACAGTTAATCGCAAGATAGGCCATGATTGCAATTTTGTGCATTTAGTTTCAAAAATCCAAATGAATTTGTAAAAAATGAGTAAAAATTACACAAATTATATTTTGTTGTAAATATGAGAATGAAATATATTATTTATTAAAAATAATGATTTGAAAATAATTTTGGCCTCTATATTGTCGAAAATAATCATTAAATTGATTTTAAAAACCTTTAAAATTATGAAAAAATACTAAAATTTCCAGGCATTCTAATATATGCATACACATACTATTTTGAAATTATTTTGGGTGAAAAAGATATACATAGGGAAAAATTGGATATCAACACTCAAATTCACGTTAATACTAGAAGAAATTGCCTAAAATAGGCTAAAACTATGAAGTCTCGAGCTCAGCTGCTATCTGATACACCCAACTTAACCTAAAAAAGTAAAATGTTCTATTTATACAACACAGGAAGAACTGGACAAAAATACCCTTGAGGGTCTGGCGCGGACCGCGCACAAATTACGCGCGGCCGCGTATGGGTTTGGGTCTTCATCACTTGCTTTTGAAACTGAGGACGCGTACCACACAACTATGTAGTGCGGCTGCATAGGATGAAAAGCGCGGATCGCATAGAACTAGAGTGCGGCCGCGTAGAACTTTTGCAGAAAACACCACTCTCTGAACTTCATACACGCGGACCGCACTAATTTGGTGTGCGATCGCGTGGGCTTTTGCCATGAATGACTGAGTCTCTGAACCCTCATTGGCACAGACTGCATGGAAAGGAGTACGCGCCGTGCAGCTTGACATGGAAATTTCATGGTCTCTGAACTATACTGTGTGGCCGCGTGTCAAAGCAGTGCGGACCACGCTGGTTGGCTTGAAATGATTCATCCTCTAAACTCTCCCGCGCGGCTACGTGACACATCAGTGCGGACCACGCAGGTCATTTATTTCCCCACTTCACTTGTATTTTGCCACTTGGCAAATTTCACTCCTTTTAGAGCTGATCTTTGACATTTGTCATCTTCTCGCTCAAACCGGCAATCAAGCGCAACTTGTAAGCATTTTGGGACTAATTTATGGAAATTAACGCACAAAAATTAGGCAAGAATGGGTATAAAACATGTAGAAATCACAGTTATCAACTCTCTTAAACTTAAACATTTGCTCGTCCTCAAGCAAATAAAATGAGACCTACCCCTCAATGGAAAAACACCCAAGTAATTCTTGTTTATCCTAAAGTAACCTCAAGAAGCATCAATTGGGACTAACAATTGCCCTAAATGCGAATGCATCATTAACACAATTAAACTTTGTAAACTTGTGGATCAAGTGTGACACAAGAGCATCAAGAGTTGACACATCTCATCAAGGAACCTTTCTCAAGTACTTTGGTCATTGTGGAACCCAAACTCACACATCCTCAACTCTCCCTAAGTGAACCTCACTTTTTAGACTATTGAATACAAACTGAGGTAGATGGATTCTCATTCATATCTCACAAAGAGAAAGGCCATACGTCCGGGTCTAAGTACCATATGCTTTCCCCTTATGTAAGTATCCACTAATGTAGGCTTCCCTCAACTCAAGATCGTATAGGGCTTTTGAGGAGTCATTGTGAAGGCTTTGTGTAAAGGTAGGACATGTTTTTATTCGAATGGGTTCAATCTTCCCTTAAGCACTTCATTTGATTCATTTTGGCACACTTTCTTTTGAAATTCAAACCTTTCTCCTTTTGTCTACTTTTCTACACCTTTTCACTTTTTGTTGTCCTTGGATTCCCTTTTTGGTTCTTATTCACTTTTGTCTTTTTTTTTCCTTTTTCATTTCCTTCCTTTTCTTTTGCTTTTGTGCCTTTTTACCACATTGATGCCTTTATTGTCTCCCCCCCCCCAAAAAAAATTAGGCATTTGCCATTTATTCAAGGGAAGATTTGGGTGCCAATAGAGGGTCTCATTAAGAATGGGTATAGGCTTGTAGCATGGTTCATGAAAGAAAAAGATATAAGGCTCAAAAGGGGTGAACTATGGATCAATTCATTGGCAGATCATGGAAATTGTTCAAATTTTGCATTTTTGATCAATGAAAGCCTATAATCACGTCTCAAGTCAAGTTCCACCTATGATTTTTCCTCAACAAACATTCCGGGAAAGTTCTGGACCATCGGCTCGGTACTTGGGCTCACAATTCAAAATCTCACCACACACAATCAAGGATTGGTAAAGCCGGAGTCGAGGGCCCACAACGACCTTAGTTATGATTCAAGCGCACAATGGCCCATAATGACCACATGATGATTGTTTGGTCAACACAAGAGTCTCAAGGCCATAAATTCACCATCCTAAACACAACATAATGTCTTTGACCGTAAGATCAAAGGCAAATGTGCTAGGCCCAAGTGAAGCTTTGCTTGAGGTACCCTTAACTACAAAACTTTAAAATAAAAAAGGGACTCAAACCTTTAAGAAGGTTGTCACGCCATCTATCATTAGGAAGAGCCACCCGGTTCGCACAACACACTACCCTTGGAAAGAACCTTGGCATTAAGAAAACCAAGGGATTATTGCAAACACCAAAACAAAACAAAAAGGCTACAAGCCTAACTTTGCAACTAAAACGAAAAAATTTTAACGAAAAATAAAAAACCAAAATGAAAACCGAATGAATATGTACAAAAGGGGAGTAGAATATACAACTAGGGGTAATGAATATATACATAGAGTTGAAGAGCATCTAGAATGAAAAGTTATATACAAGCCATCTAAAAACTACGAATGTGCTAAAAGTAAAAGAATATATGCAGTAATCCAGAGTTTCAATCAAAATGGTAGGGCCACACCCCCACGAACAAAAGCTAGCATTGTCCCCAATGCTAACTATCAAAATAAGCACCAAAATGAAAGAAAGGTTATATAATAGCCCCTCAAGCCTCATCTGTCGCCCTGTGCTAATCAGTGACCTCCAAGTCTTCTGTATTGGCTGGAGCCACACACTGGTACCCGACCTGCTGTTGCTGCTCTGCTGGGGCAAGTGCCGAATCAAGAACCAGCTGACTAACTAGTGGGTAAGTGGACGGAACCTCTTGAACCGGAGCCACCTCTATCACAACTCCCTTAGTGCTAGGGAGTTTCCTCTTCTTCCTTGGCCTCTGCTCCTCCTCTTGTGACTGCATTGCTGCTGGCTTTACTCCTAGATCCTCAAATAACAGATCAAGCAGCGTATGATTTGCGAGAAGCTTGTCAACATCCTCTCGCACCTTCTGTACTGACTCATTTGAGGCTTTTGTCCTCCTAAACTTTCTATGCTCTCGATCCAATTTGTCTAGTGCCTTGCTGTGATCCCCATCTGTTTTTGTCAAGTTATCCTACTTCTCCATCATCTTTTCCTGGTTGGCCAGGATATGCTTCAGTTTTTCCTCAATTGAGGAAGAAATCTCGACAGTAACTAGTGCTCTCTGTGTCTGTACGTCAGTGGCCAATGTGGGCAACTTGGATGTCGCAGTTGACATCCAGCTTTCAAACTAGCTAAGGAATGGGTGAGCTGGTTTGTGGTAAACCGGTGAGTCTTTGATGAAGGCACTACTGAGTTAGCTGCAATAGAAAGACCAGATGCGGATGAAGGACCTGGAGGCAATGCCTCATTAGTAGCAGGGATGGTGGAAGGCAGTGGGCTGATCAATGACCGTTGGCTCCTCAGACTGGCAAGTGTGGTGGAGGTAAATGCCACATTCTTCTTGCCCCTCTTCGTGTTGTCTGGACCCTACTGACCGTACCATGAGTACGGGGCCACCGGAGGTACCTTGACATCATATCTCTTTTTCTTCACTTTCAAGTCTATGAACTACAAAGAGAGTGTGTTTGGGAAGGGGTAGTTTGTTT
Source organism: Nicotiana benthamiana (assembly GCA_034376525.1). NCBI lineage: Eukaryota > Viridiplantae > Streptophyta > Magnoliopsida > Solanales > Solanaceae > Nicotiana > Nicotiana benthamiana. The sequence goes on along the minus strand of CM067340.1, from coordinate 93,809,449 downwards.
GGGTCTCTTGACCAACTATAGAAATCACCCTTGACATGATGTTTCGCACATTCAAAGGAAACCCGGCCATGATAGAGGACACAAAAATATCTCTGGGAATGGGAATGTAGTGATCATGTGTGGACTGGTCAAGTCGACTACACACGAAAGTCAACCACCCCTTGGCTTCAAAATTCAAAGTGTTCCTATAGATCTTGTGTTGTCAACAAAACTGGGACTGTACTCGGAGCTGCCAAGTGATGGGGCAACCAAGAACGAACCTCCTCTTTCATTTCCATCTTTTCCAAATATTGAGATTCCTCCTCTTCTTGGAACCCCAAGAATTCATTCAGCAATTTACCATCAAATAACACAACTTTGTCCTGCACTTTTGTTGCTTTTGGGTCCCGAACTACGTGGTGAACATTGCAATAGAACTCCTTTACCATATGCTCATTTTCCATCTCACAGCTTTCCTTCAAGAATCCCCAACCCTCTCTAGTGCGGAATTGTGCTTGCACATGAGTGTTGAGAGGGACAAGATCAGCATCTATAAATTGCCTCTCCAGAATCAGTTTTCTTTTGGGCCACCACTCCCGAAATTTGTGAAAAGCAACCTCACTCACAAATATGTCTGCGCATGGCTCCGATTTTCTAGTACGCTCTATCCCCCCGACTTGTGGCTCACCTCCCTCAACATACCCTCCACTCTCCCCTGATAATGAAGTTGTGGGAGAGGTGGAGTATTATTGTTCTTCTCTTTCTACGGACTTATTGGACGAGTCCGAGATGACATTAACTGGTTTCTTAGATGTGGCTACATTACCATGATCCGGGGAAGGGGAATCATGGAGCTGAAGTAAAGTTGACATGTGGGTGGGGGAAGACTCCTAGGTAATACTCCGTGAAGGTGCATACTTACTCCCCGTGGAATGGGATGCAGCCCTGTCAGCTTCTCGAATTATCTAATGGGTTTTCTTTATCATCTCCCAGGTTTGGGGAGTGAGTATTACAATCCTCTTGCCTTCCCCCCTCGGGAGGAACCACCTCTCCCGGGTTTTCTTTATCATCTCCCGGTCGCGCGGGTAACCCGGGTTCGATCCCCGACAACGGCGCCATAATGTGATCGTAGCGAACTCGACCTAAGGAAGAGCTGGCGCTAATACCTTTTTCCTTATAGTGATATCGGGGTCAATTTTCCACAGGGAGCTTCAATTTGGAGTTGAGTGTTTGTATGGTCTAGGACTATGTTTTAGCTCCTAATTAATTTTCTAACATTATTAGTTTTCTTTTGATTATCAACTACAATTTATCAACTAAAATTTAAAGCTATGTTATGCTAAGATATTTATTCTAAGTTGTATGCAATATAGAGAAAGGCACTAGGGTCGTAGCATGTACCTAGGTGGTCAACTAACAGATAGAGATTCCTAATGCAAGAATGATGATTATGGGACTTATGCTATAACCGTTACACTTTTGTACCCACTCTTACACCTCTCGGTAGAGAGAGTGATTTTTCCCAATTGACTCTCTCGAGACCAATTGGATAGGCCAATTTGCCCGAGAAACTTAGGGTTCAAGTTGGGTAAGTACTCTCTCGAGGTTTAACCCGTTAATTGGGACTACTATTCTTATGGGTCCATCCCAATTCCTTGTTGGAATTAATCTAGGGGTCATAGACTCTCTTTCTCAAGAAGAGTCAAGACCCACTAAGCTAGACTTAGTGTTTGCAACCACCAAATCTTAATGAAAACATAAGATTAACCCAATAACAAATATACAACATCATTCATGCACTAAACAATCACACCATTAATTACCCACTCTAGGGTTGAGCCACAACTATATCTAATGGGTTTAGCTAGACATAGTAGATACAGAAATTGAAGACATAGTAGATGAAATTGGCATAATAATTAACTACAATGTTAATCTAATCAAATCCACGTTAATACTAGAAGAAATTGCCTAAAAGGCTAAAACTATGAAGTCTCGAGCTCAGCTGCTATCTGATACACCCAACTTAACCTAAAAAAGTAAAATGTTCTATTTATGCTACACAGGAAAAGTGGACAAAAATACCCCTGAGGGTCTGGTGCGGACCGCGCACAAATGACGCAGGCCGCGTGGGGGTTTGGGTATTTATCACTTGCTTCTGAAATTCGGGACGCGGACTGCACAACTATATAGCGCGGCCGCGCAGGATGAAGAGCGCGGACCGTGTAGAACTGGGGCGCGGCCCCATGGAACTTTTGGCAGAAAACACCACTCTCTGAACTTCATCCATGCAAACCGCACTGATTTGGTGTGCGGGCGCGTGGGATTTTTCCTTGAATGACTGACTCTGTGAACCCTCATTGGCGTGGACCGCGTGGAAAAGAGCACGGACCGTGCAACTTGACATGGAAATTGCATGGTCTCTGAAATTTTCTGCGAGGCCGCGTGTCAAAGCAGTGCGGACCATGCAGGTTGGTCTTGAAATGATTCATCCTTTGAACTCTCTTGCGCAGCCACATGACACATCAGTGCGGACCGCGCAGGTCATTTGTTTCCCCACTTCACTAGTATTTTGTCACTTGGCAGATTTCACTGCTTTTAGAGCTGATCTTTGACATTTGTTATATTGTCGCTCAAACCTGCGATTAAGCATATCTTGTAAGAATTTTAGGACTAATTTATGGCAATTCACGGACAAATCTTAGTCAAGAATGAGTATAAAACATGTAGAAATCACAGTTATCAGTCTGCACTCTTCAACTTTTGAACTTTGATCAACTCTCGAATTCTTCTATCATGCCAACCGCATAATAATGATCACTGCCGTATTTGACCTACTGCGGCGGCACATTTTTTGGTGCGGTCAACACTGGCTGAGTTGTTAATAACCACCTCTTTGAATCTCATTTTGCAGTCGCGCTAGAATTGTGCGGTCCGCACTGCTGGCATCATTGCCCCGTTTTGGCTCTTGTTCACTTTTGACTCCTTTATGAGTTGTTTTTGACTTATTTTGCTCGTGTTTTTAATATTCCTGCAAGTAAGTACATTTTGTTAGTTTTGGGGAATATCTTTAAGCATTTTTTAGAAAAATGCAAGTAAAAGAGAGAAAATAAGAAGTCAAAATCCTTACCTATCAACTCCCCCAAGCTTAAGTTTTTGCTTGTCCTAACGCAAATTAGGCAAATAACACCTCCATTAGAAAAAGTATAACGATCCGACCGGTCATTTTGAGAAGATAAGCTCCGTTCAGCGGCATAAGGTCTGGAAAAACTTTGGAATATGAGTATTGACTTATGTGCATGGTAGAATTCGGCTTTCGGATGGTTTAGAGTCAAATTGAAAGAAGAAATCTAGTTTTGGAAGTTTGAACGGTGAAAAGTTGTCTAGAATTGGACTTTTGGGTAAATGACCCGAAAAGGGTCGTGGATGTGTGAGAACGTGATTTTTGCTTTCACGACAATCACTCCAAAAGAAATCGAACAAAATAAAACAAATTGTCTTTGTGTATAATTCTTGAGAATTTGCATGGCATTTGGATAGTTATTTGTAGTTATTATTTGTGATTGTTTATTTTTATTAATTAAAAATACAAAAAAAAATACTACGTGCAAATTTAGGATCTTATTCTATATTTAGGAATTAATTAAATCATAATTTGGTTTTAAAAGAAAAATCACAAAATAGGCATTTTATTCTATTTTTTGTCATTTAAATGCGACATTCTGTGATTTTATCTTAATTAAATGTTTTAACGTGTGTGTTAATTATTATTAAGACTTTAATATCATAGTTTAATTTTGGTTTTACAAGTTGCTTTTAGAATTTTGTTAATTGATAATTAAAAGTTGAAAAGAGTTCATAAATGAAGGAAAAATTAGGATTGGGCTTAATCAGGCCCAAATTATGCAATGACCCAGTCCAGGTCCCCAAACGATGTCGTTTCTGCACTTCGTATTTGGGTCGTTGATTTTTTTCAATCAAACGGTCCAGTTCGGCCCCAACTTTCGTCAAACGATGCCGTTTCATGTGGTTTAATCTGAGCCACTCATCCCTCTTGATTCGGCTCCAAGCTCTCCCCTATACCCTACCAATTTCACCCAAAAACCGTTCCAGTGTCGACCTTAACCAAACGTCGTCGTTCCCCTTAAAAGTAAGGATCTAGGCCATTGATCAGGTTTGATCGAACGGCCAAGATCTATCCCCCCAACCACTGTATAAGCCTAATACCTACCCCAGCCCCCAGACCAAACACCCCCCTCTCTTTCCCTGTTCATCGTCTCTGTAACTCAAAAGACGAACCTCCTCAAACCCTAGCTGCCATAGGATTCCACCGCGTGAAACCCAGCGGCAACAACGCCACCGACCACCATTTTAACACCCTAGGGCCATCTAACCACCCCAATACAAATCCATTAACCATAGGCTCGAATTTTCCTGAAACTTCTTGAATCTTCGTTTGAAGATTCGAGCCAAAACTGAAAGAAACCGGCCCCAAAATTTCACCAGAAACTCCCCTGACCTCCCTCATACCCTAAATGATGTTGGTTCCATTCGAATCTTGGTAGAACTCTTTGAGCTTCAAATAAGCCGCAAGAACCCTAGAAACCTTAAACCATGGAATCTGTCCAAATTAAACGAAGAGTTAGGGTCTAATAGACCTTAATCAAAGTGTTCTTAGTTTAGAACACTTTGACTAAGGTCCGTTCGACGTCAAAGTGGTCAAGTCCATCTCTGTTCTTAAGTCTCTGAGGTAACTTTTCCTTTTCCCTTGTCATATGTTTATGTTCTTACCTGTTTATCATATTAGTTTAGTTTTTATTTGGTTTTTAAATTTCTTTCTGTCTATTCTGTCTGTCTTCATAGATCTTTTATTTGGTTGATTTTCTTTTGTTTGTTATTTAATTGTATCTGTTGTGATGAACTATGTGTTCAACTTGATTAAAGCCGTCGAACGGTTAGTTCATATAGGTTCCCTGTTGTGTCTAAAGTCACTGAAGTCATTTGGTGACATGCTTAGTCTATTTTGTTTATCGATTAATTGTTATATGTGATAGCTCGTATAGTCGATCGCATAAGTGTCGTCAACTGATTTTTCATGTTTAAATGCTAGAATAACATGTTCATAGATTCATACCAGTTATGTTTTTCTTCTTTTTGCCTTAATTGTTATGAATTAAGAACAAGCTTGTTAATGACTTGAACTTAGAGATTAGCCTGTTAATACCTGAATTTAAAAGCTGAGCTGATTGTTTCAGCTCATTATTTTGTTTCATTAATTGATGATTTCTGCGTTTGAATGCATTGAAATAAGCATTTCTGATTTTGTTTAGTTATTTGATTTTTTTTAAGTGATATTAAGGATTGGCTATAATTGTTAATTAGAGATTAGTTTTCGATAATTAGATGTTCGTTTCTGTTTACAGAAGTTTTGAATTAGAACAGTAACAATTAGGGGGTTTCAGGGGTAATTTGGAAGGAAAAATTTAGGATAATGGTTTAATATTTGTAATCTGATAGTGGGGTATTAGAGCTTTTCATTAATAAGTTAATGGGGAAAAAGCATAATGGTATAGGGGGCCACTAAGTCTTGAGTAATATTACTAATGAATTAGTCAAAAGAGGGGACAATTTTCAGTAGGATTGAAAAGTTATAAGACAACTAATAGTGGAAGACTACTTTCTGCTTTGCGTAGACCAATTTAAGAATGAGTAACTACCCACTAAGGCCTAAAATCTGGAAAAGAAAAGGTGATTGAAATTAGAGAATGAAATAAAAGGAAGAAGATTTTTCTTCAAGCAGGATCAAGTTTTTGGGCTGGCTTTTGAAGGAAAAGTGTCAGAGTTTGAGAGTAAAAAACATGCTAGATTTTTAACACTTAAAAGTTCAGTCTTTGAGAGTTAAAGAACAGATAATTAAAAAGTACTGTTCTATTGCATCTTTTGATTCTGGTTCACTGTGTTTCTGCCTATGATTGCATTTGGTATTGCTGGGGTTCCAAGTGGTTTTTCCTGGGTTGCTATTTGGTTAGTTGCCACTGTTTCATTGGGTTTCGGTGGATTTCTGCTTGGTTTTAAAATCTGTTGCTGTGTGTTGCTGTTGTTTTATGTTACTACTTTACTGATTCTCAGCTTCCTCTTCTTTTGATTCCGATACCAGGTACACAGCTGTAATCCTGCCAATTTTGTAAGCTTAAACATGAAGCATGAATATATATGAAAGAATGGAAGTTTGAAGTTGTGATTTAGTTTTAACTTTTCTTCTTTCAGTGATTATAGTTAGGATATTTCATATACTACTGCTATGTAAATTTCTGCCGCTTTGTATAACTGGACAGTTTTTGTAGTGATGTATTCAATAATGTTCTGTTGTTTTGGCTTGGTTATTAGGTAGTGTATGTTCAAATGCATGTCAAATAAAATCGGGCCTAATAGACTATTTTAATTACCATGGCAATCTAATTTTAACATTCAATGGTTTGAATATAGGATTAAAACTAGACCTCTAAGTTACCTCATTCCAACTGATTGCATTTCAAAAACTTGCAGTAACTTGTTTAATTAGACAGCATTGTTTTTACATTTCAGCGTTACAAATTTTGAATGTGTGTAAGATAACTTAATTAGGCTTCAACATTTGAATAGGATGGCCCAGGTCTCGTTTAATAACACATACGTTTGGACCTGGGCCCATGTTTGTTGAATGGCCTGTCCATGTGCACTTGTATTCTGATTTTAACAGACTTTGGTCGGAACCCAACTATTACAATACTTAAGCATGTAAATTAATTAGGACCTTTTTTTATTTCGTTTTTAGAGACGAATAAAAATAGAAAAACTGTAGTCACTTTATGATTATCCTTCTAAAATAAATGAGATAAGCCTCATCAAATAAAACACATAGATTGTGGAGCCCTCACAAGTGTATATATCGATTACTTAGAACTTGGGATTGGCCGCTTAGTGAATTTCACGGCCTTTTACCAAAGTAACAACGCATTAGTCTCTTTAGGCGCGTACATTAAATAATTTACCTTTCTAAACTCGGGTGCACATTTGTGTGACCCAAATCCAAATCTCAACGAAGTCGAAATGTATCAACAACCACGGGTGATATGATTCCGACGTGGTTTGAGATGCATTTTCACGACGTTGCAATTCTATTAAAAACAATGATAAATGCGGTTAATATTAAATAAAAGCACATAAGTTATACATGTATTAAAATCAGATATTTATCCATTTAAAAAAATTTAAGCGACCGTTCTAGAACCACGGGATCCTGGGGTGCCTAACACCTTCCCTCAGGTCAACAAAATTCCTTAGAATTGCTCTTTCGCAGACTTCGTTTGGAAAGTTGAATATTTTCCTCCAATAGGGATTCAAGATAAACCGGTGATTCGGGACACCAAAAGCCAAACCTTTCCCAAGTGGCGACTCTGAAATAAATAAATAATCCCATTTTGAATATTGTCACTTAAATTAGAAAAACTTCCCTATGCATCTATCCCTCGGGGTAGGCGCATAAAAAGGAGGTGTGACAGCTCTAGCGACTCTGCTGGGGATGTAACCCAGAACCACAGGTTCAGGGTTCAAGAATTCAAGCTTGGAATAATTGTTGTATTTGTCTTATTTATTATCTGATTCTTATTACATGTTTTGGCTTAAATTGCTAAATATTAATTTTTACCGCTTTGATAATTTTGAACTGTGTATATAAATTATTTTCTCACGCGCCCCATCTGAGTCTTCTTGAAATCAAATTGGGCATTTGCTTGACATAGCCCACTTTCTTTGAGATAGCTGAGGTGCTTGACACTCGGTGAAGTATTTTTGTCAGACATGTCTTAGGCGGGGAGCGTCGCCAGTTAAGATAGAAAGCAATGCTACCGGATACACTAGCCCTCCTCGGCTCGAGTTGTCCACTCGGGTAAGCCAGGTCTAGAACAAAAAATACAGGTTTTTAACCTAGTATAACAAAGCCTCATGCCGGATCCCTAGTAGGAACATTTGCTTGCGTCACGTGCATTTGACATTGGAGACTCAACATATGGGTTGGGTCTGTCTAGGACAGGTGTACCCGAAAGGAAAAAGACCATCCTGATGCATCTTGCTTGCTATATGTGCATTTATTTACTTCGGACTTGCATGTTAGGATAGAGGAAGAAAATAGAAATAAAAAAAGAAAAGTATGATGAAAAAAGAAAAAAGAATGAGTGATAAGTATTTAGAATATTCTCAAACTCTGCCGAAATTTTGAAAAAAAAAGGGTCATTTCAAAATGAGCCAAAAAATTTAAAGTGCCAGGTTTCCCGTGATTTGTCAAGCTTGACAGAACTGTGCAGGTTTGATTTTCACGGGATGTGAGATACGTAGGAAAACCTCATCAGTTCCGACCCTAATTTTCAAAAATCCAAAAATATTTTCTTGTAGTTCCTTCTTTAAAAAACTTTTTTTCCAAAAAATAAAAAGTAGTTTCAAAACTCAAAAAAAAATTAATATTTTCCTTCTTTCTAATGTCTTTCATAAAAAAAAAATTCAATAAAAAGTAAAATCTAAAATACGAGTTTCCTTCAGTTTGAAGTACGTTTTCAAAAAAAAAATTTAAAAAAATTTCAGAAACAAAATTCGAAAATATTCTTTTCTTCTTTAGAAGTATTTCTCTTGTAAATGCCATAAAAATATGAAAAATTTAAGTCCAAAAATATTTTTACTTTTCTTTAGAAATACCTTTTGTATACAAATAAAAAGCTTCGGAATTCAAAATATATATATTTTTTAAAAAATCCCTCTTTCGAAAATTAAGAGGCAACTTCCAAAATCCAAAAATATTTTCTTTCTTTAAAAAAAAAAGAAGAGAAAAACAATTCAAATTCAAACAAAAATATTTTCTTTTTATATATAAAATTTCCAAAGTTCAAATCAAAAGAGAATGAATTTTGTAGAAGTGTTCTTTCAAAATATCAAAAGAAATTCAAAAAAAAAGTTCCTTTTCTTCATTTAAAGAATTTTTTTTAGAAAATTCCAAAAAAATAAAAAAAAAAACAAAAAATATATATTCACTTTCTTCTTTTAAAGCATTTCTTTCAAAAAATTCAAAAAAAGAGTAAGCTTATTCTCGATCTCCCCGAACTACGCAAGATCTGATTCATGCGGGCTCATGCTACGTATTCGATCCCCATCGGATTCGATCATAGCCATAAAATTATTTGAGTGAAAAAATAAATTTCAAAAAAAGAGAGTAAAAAAAGGAAAAAAAGAGAGTGATAAAAAATAAAAGAGTGAAAAAAAAAGAGGGAAAAAGAGAGTGCCAAAGAATAAATGAGCGGCAAAAATAAGATGAAAAAAAAGAGGTCCGTACTGAAAGAGTTAGTTAAGGCGGGGGTGAAACATGCAACCGTTCAAACACGCGGTAGAAGTGTTTAACTGTTAGGTGCATTGCATCCCAACGTGTGATTTCCCATATGATAAATGTCTCAGAACTAACAAAGTTGTTGATGTGAGCAAATTAGCCAGGTTCTGTTCAGGTGGTTGGTTTTGCTGGTATGCGATGATGAATGCGCAACCTTACACGCTACCACAATATTATGCATAGAACCGAACTCCACTTTCCAGAAGTGCCCATCCTTACCAAGCTCCATATAATCCTCAACCAAATGTTCCCCAATACAACCCTCGCCCAAGAGAGCCTTTCAGAACGAATTGGTTCATCCCTATTGGTGAATCATATTCAAGCTTGTTCCAAATGCTAATCCGGCTAGATCTATTACAGCCAGTGGCCTCGAACCAGCCGAACACCGGGTCCCCCTCGCACTGAGATGATTCTATATGTGAATAACACTTTGGAGCAGTGGAACATAGTACAGAGGACTGTTGGACCCCCAAAAGGGTAGTTGAAGATTTGATCATAGCTGAAAGAATTGTTCTTTTTAGGATGAAGAAGCTCTTCGGGTGATGAACAATCTATTGTCTGCCCACAACATCGGGCCAATAGTCGAAATGATCCGTGAAGCTGAGAAACTTGATCCGGTACTGTAAGGCCATTGCATCCATTGCCGAGACAGAAGAAAAGCCAAAAAATAGTCACTGAACATGAAAGTTCCCTATCAGACGAGAGTCTCGGTAGCCAGTTTTGCTATCTTTTTTGCGTTCGGATTATCTTAGAGTGTGATACGGATGTTTTACTTATTGTCTTACTTTCCGATTCAAACCACTCTATCTTCAAAAAAAGAAAAAATTCAAAAAAAAAAATCAAAAAGTCAAAAGTCAAAAAATTAATATTTTATTGTCCATGAATGTCTCTTTTCTTAATCTTGCCATTTTCTTTCCTATTCTCTATTTAGTTCTATCAAATGCAGATTTCAATAACACGACATGCTTGCGGACTTCATGCCCGGATCTTGAATGCTGTCAGACCTCGAAATAATGAGTCAAGGATTAGATCGCAATGAAGATAGAGTTTAAGGAAATAAAACAAAGAGTTGGAAAAACTGGAGGAAAATTGGTTCCTGGATTGGAAAGGTCCATACATTGCAACAAGAGTATTTCTAAAAGAGTGCGTTGAACATGGGACACATCGAAGGAAATGTTTTTGAAATAACTGTCAATGAAAATGCAGTCAAAAGGTACTATGTTGGATCCACCATATAGTTCTAATATTCTCTGGTTTGGATGACGAAGGCTTTCATTCTTGCTACCCAAACACTATCAACCCTTTGCAAACCCATTTGAGCCGGTTACACTTCCTTGAATACCCTCTTTGGAACCTGAAAGTGTTATTGAAAAAATAAGAAACATAAGAGAGAAGGAAATTGAAATTAAAAAAAAAAGAAGAAAGAATTGGAAAAATAAGAAAATATATATACAAAAAAAGGAAGAAAAGATAATTAAAATAAATAAAGGAAACAGGATGGGAAGAAGAAAGGGAAAAACAAAGCAAAACAGAAAAATAAAAGAAAATAAAAAAAATGTTTCCCTGAACTACATTCGACTTGATTCCGAAAGGATGCGTAGGCAACCTCTCAATGAGGTTCAACCACACCAAAATAAAAATCCCAATTCGTCCAAAAAATAAAACTAGGGCAGATGATATAATGGTTCTTCCATGTGACCGCCGAAATGGTTCTAATGTTGTAGTTCCGTCTGAAAGCCTTTTTATCCCAAATACCTTGTCAAAGTCCTTCTGATCAATTGGAAAAGGCAGGAAAGCAGAAAACATCATTTTTGGAATCTGATACAATTCAAATTGAGGGAAATAAAATGAGTATCTTATTGGTGAAAACCTTTGGGCACCATAAGGCGATGGTGAGTAGAGAAAATGAAAATGAGAGAGTCCGCTCAGTGAAACCTCACAAAGAGCACTATCAGGTGGAGGGGAGAAGAGAAATTAGAGAGGTCGATTAGCAAAAACCCACAAAAGGCGCTGTCGGCCGAAAAGAGGATATTTCGTCACTAAATGTCATGGCAAGGTTCCCTGGTTTGGAAACATAGATCAATAGGTTAATGAGAAGTTGAAAATCGGTGCAGGTCGGGCATCCAGTCCAAAACGCATGTCATGTCAATTTGAAGCCAACATGCACCCCAAATAAGTCTTTCTCCCCCCCCCCCCCCAAAGGGACGCTTCTATTTTAAATTCTTTGTTCTACTCCTTGCTTACTTCTCCTTGAATCCCTTTCGGCTTAACTTAGAATTCAAATACTATTACAAAGAAAAGATGGAAGGACCGATTTCACAGGGCCCCGCCTGGCAAGAGTCGAAGAAAATACCCAGCCTCAGTGGTACGTCAGTCCCATTCCCGACTAACCATGGTGGTTGATTGCTTCCAAATTAAAGACGTTTGAAGAGAAAGAAAGTCAAAGGCACAGGTCCCAATGGCAGAATAAATTAATAGGTCATAGCCCACACGGGCGAGTAATCATCAAATCCTAAGGCTGAACCCGGTCAGTGTGAAAAGAGATTCACCATCAAGGCCAATAAGCAGTAAAGTTCTCTGTGGAAATGGGCCCGGGATCAAGCAATTGGAATGATCAAGACCACAAAATCAACCACCATTTCGACTAACAAATTGTTCTTTCTTGAAAACAGGTCTTATTCAATGTAACCATGCAAGAAGCATGTTCAACCCAAAAAGAAATGAAATGCGCAAGTGCTGAAACAGCTCAACAACAGGAAAAAAGACCAAAAGGAAGTTTCCTCAACAATTTTTCATGCATTCTGATAAATAAAAATGAAAACATATAAAGAGAAAAACCAAAGAAAAGAAAAAAGAAATAAAAATGAAAGTCCCAAAAGAAAAACAAATCATGGTAGCTTAGGATAGCTCACTCCTTAAAATATCCCGGCCCAAAAATCGAGGATCTCCCGGCCAAAAAACCGCGGAGCTTTTTCTATCTATGTCCCGGCCAAAAACCGAGGAAATCTCTGGCATAATCCAAGGAGATTTTTCTTTCCAAAATCCCGGCATAACCCGTAGATCTCCCTGGCATAACCCAAGGAGGGGTTTTTTTCCAACATTTGGTGACATGCGATCCATGTATAAGGGAACTAATAAACCGCGAAGCTTTTTCTATCTAAATCCCGACCAAAAAACCGCGGATCTTTTTCTATCTAAATCCTACCCAAAAACTATGGATCTCCCTGCTATAACCCAAGGAGATTTTGCTATCCCGGCATAACCCGTGGATCTCCCTGGTATAACCCAAGGAACATTTTTTTCCAATATCCCGGCATAACCCGTGGATCTCCCTGGCATAACCCAAGGATCCTTTTTTTCCGAATCCTAGCATAACTCGTGGACCTTTTCCCATATAACCCGATGATTTTCCCGGCATAACCGGAGGACCTTTCCAGCATAACCGAATGATTTTTCCGGCATAACCAGTGTACCTTTCCGGCATAACCTAATAATATTCCCGACATAACCCGTGAACCCTTCTCCGCATAAACTAATGATTTTTTCCCGGCATAGCCCCTGGACCCCTTTCCGGCATAACCCGATTATTTTCCCGGTATAACCCGTGGACCTTTTCTATCATAACCCGATGACCTCTACATAACCCATAGACCCCCCTCCCTTTTCCAGCATAACCTGGCCATTTTCCAGCATAACCTGGATCCATTCACAAGGATACACAATCCTGTTTTGATTGTTGAGATATGTGTCACAACTAACTCACGAAAGTTTTCAAGAGAAAATTGGGGCAGAAAATTTCGTTCGTTTGTTTGTTTTGATGTTTGAGCAGGTTGCCCTCAAAACACAAGGTACAAGATGACTGATGGAATGAGTCTCAATCCAGAATAAAGAAAAGAAGAAAAGAACTAAAAAAGAAGATGTGAACTCAAAGTGCTGAAGTCAAGAAGGAGGCGGACTACTCAAGATATGACTCAAGTCACAAGCTTCGCATGTCCCGACTTGATCCAAAGCGTAAGAAAGAATCAATACCTACAGTTGACGAGCATCAAGATTTTGATCGGAGTCTGCACAAAAACCACTCAAGACTCAAGACGAACTTCAAGATTTTATAGATAGGAATCTTGTAACTCGTAGTTAATAGTTTAACTAGCTTAGTTTTTTATTTTTTGGTTTAATAAGGAGCACGGCAAGCAGAAACAGCAGCAACAACAGTGGAATCACAGCTTCTCGGTAGTCCTAGCTACCAAAACTTCCCAAACTACATTGACGTGATTCCTGTTTAGCCCAGGATATGTAGGAAACCTTTGAAGCAAAGGTTCGGTCAATTCTTTCAAAAAACGTTTCACACGTAGTACTCGAACGGGCAAAAATCGCTCGTATCCGCTCACTTTATCTTTGTACGAAAATCCTTTGTGTTTGCGAACAAAGAGGGGCAGCTGTGAGCACGTGATTTTTTCTTTCACGACAATTACTGAAAAAGAAATCGAAAAAATGAAATAAATTGTCTTTGTGTACAATTTTGAGATTTTGCGTGGCATTTTGGATAGTTATTTGTTGTTCTTGTTTGTGATTGTTTATTTTTATTAATTAAAAATACAAAAGAATATGTTGCGTGTAAATTTAGGATCTTATTCTAAATTTAGGAATTAATTAAATCATAATTTACTTTTAAAAGGAAAATCACAAAAGATGCATTTTTATTATATTTTTTAGTCATTTAAATGTGCCATTTTGTGATTTTATCTTCATTAAATGTTTTAACTTGTGTGTTAATTATTGTTAAGACTTTGATATTATAGTTTAATTTTTCTATTACAATTTACTTTTAGAATTTTGTTAATTTATAATTAAATGAAAAAGTGTTCAAAAATGAAGAAAAAATTTGGATTTTGTTAATCAGGCCCAAATTATGCAATGACCTAGTCCAAGTCCCGAGTCTCTTAGACATCCCCAAACGACATTGTTTCTGTGCTTTGCATCTGGGCTGTTGATTTGTTTCAATCAAACGGTCCAGTTCGGCCCGACTTCCACCAAACGACGTCGTTTCATGTGGTTTAATCTGAGCCAGTCATCCCTCTTGATCCAAAGGCTCCAATCTCTCCCCTATACCCGACCCATTTTACCCAAAGATCGACCTAGTATTGACCTTAACCAAACTTCGTCGTTCCCCTTAAGTGAAAGGATCCTGGCCGTTGATCAGGTTTGATCAAACATCAAGGATCAATACCCCCCATCCACTATATAAGCCTAATACCTACCCCAGCCCCCAAACCAAACACCCCCCTCTCTTTCCGTGTTCATCGTCACTGTAACTCAAAGACGAACCCCTTCAAATCCTAGCCGCCTTAGGATTCCATCGCCTCAAACCTGGCGGCAACAACTCCGCCAACCACCATCTTAGTACCCTAGGGACATCTAACCACCCCCAATCCAAATCCATAAACCATTATGCTTGAATCTTCCTGAAACTTCTCGAATCTTCGTATGAAGATTGAGCCAAAACTAAACTTACCCAAACCGGCCCCAAACATTCACCATACACTCCCCTGACCTCCATCATACCCTAAACAACGCTGGTTCCGTTAGAATCTAGGTTGAACCCATCGAGCCCCAAATCAGACGTAAGAACCCTAGAAACCTTAATCCATGGAATCTTCTAAATTAAGCGAATAGTTGTGGTCTAATAGACCTTAATTAAAGTGTTCTCAGTTGAGAACACTTCGACTAAGCTTTGTTCGACCTCAAAGTGGTCAAGTCCAAGTTCGAACTTGGGTCGTCTCTGTTCTTATGTCTCTGAGGTAACTTTTCCTTTTCCCTTGTACTATGCTTACGTTCTTACCTATTTATTATTTTTGTTTTGTTTTTATTTGGTTTTTCAATTTCTTTCAGTCTATTCTGTTTGTCATAGGCCTTTTATTTGGTCGATTTTCTTTTGTTTGTTTGTTAATTGTATTCGTTGTGATGAACTATGTGTTCAACTTGATTAAAGCCGTTGAATGGTTAGTTCATATAGGTTTCCTGTTGTGTCTAAAGTCACTAAAGTCATTTGGTGACCTGTTTAGTCTATTTTGTTTATCGATTAATTGTTATATGTGATAGCTCGTATACTCGATCGCATAAGTGTCGTCAACTGATTTTTCATGTTTAAATGCCAGAATAGCATGTTCATGGATTCATATGAGTTAAGTTTTGCTTCTTCCTGCCGTTATTTCTATGTATTAAGAACAAGCTTATTAATGACTTGAACTTAGAGATTAGCCTGTTATTACCTGAATTAAAAAAGTGAGCTGATTGGTTTCAGCTCATTATTTTGTTTCAGTAGTTGATGATTTCTGTGTTTGAATACATTGAAAAAAGCATTTCTGATTGTGTTTAGTTATTTGATTTTGCTTAATTGATATTAAGAATTGGCTAAAGCTGTTAATTAGAGATTAGTTTTAGATAATTAGAGGTTCGGTTCTGTTTGCTGAAGTTTTGAATTAGAACAGTAATAGTCATGGGGTTTCAGGGGTAATTTGAGAAGGTAAAAGTTAGGATAATGGTTTAATATTGGTAATCTGATAGTGGGGTATTAGAGGCTATTATATTAATAAGTTAATGGGGAAACAACATAATGGTATAGGGGGGACACTAAGTCTTGAGTAAAACACTAATGAATTAGTCAAAAGAGGGGACAATTTTAAGTGGGATTAAAAAGTTGAAAGACAACTAATAATGGAAGACTACTTTCTTCTTTGATAGACCAATTTAAGAATGATTAACTACCCACTAAGACCTAAAATCCGGAAAAGAAAAGGTGATTGAAATTAGAGAATGGAATAAAAGGGAGAAGATTTTTCTTCAAGTAGGATCAACTTTTTGGGCTGGCTTTTGAAGGAAAGAGTCAGAGTTTGAGAGTAAAAACAGGTTAGATTTTTAACACTTAAAAGTTCAGTCTTTGAGAGTTAAAGAACAAATAATCAGAAAGTACTATTCCATCGCCTCTTTTGTTTCTGGTTCACACTGTTTCTGCCAGTGATTGCATTTGGTATTGCTGGGGTTCCAAGTGGTTTTTCCAGGGTTGCTATTTGGTTACTTGTTAATGTTTCATTGGGTTTTGCTAGATTTTTGCTTGGTTTTTAAATCTGTTGCTGGGTGTTGCTGTTGTTGTATGCTATTGCTGTGTTGATTCTCAGCTTCCTCTTCTTTTGCTTTCGATACCTGGTACACGACTGTAACCCTTCCAATTTTGTATGCTGAGACATGAAGCATGAATATATATAAAAGAATGAAGTTTGAAGTTTTGAAGTTTTGATTTAGTTTTAACTTTTCTTCTTTCACTAATTATAGTTAGGATATTTCATATACTACTTGTATGTAAATTTCTGTCGCTTTGTATAACTGGACAGTTTTTGTAGTGATGTAGTCAATAATGTTATGTTATTTTGGCTTGGTTATTAGGTACTATATGGTCAAATACATGTCACATAGAATCGGGCCCAGTAGACGTTTTTAATTACCATGGCAATCTAATTTCAACATTCAATGGCTTGAATTTAGGATTAAAACTAGACCTCTAAGTTACATCATTCCAACTGATTGCCTTTCTAAAACTTGCAGTAACTTGTTTAATTAGACATCATTGTTTTTAAATTTCAGCGTTGCAAATTCTGAATATGTGTAAGATAACTTAATTAGGCTTCAACGTTTGAATCGGATGGCCCAGGTCCCGTTTAATGCTACATACGTTTGGACCTGGACCCATGTTTGTTGAATTTCCTGTCGATGTGCACTTATATTCTGATTTTAAAAGACTTTGTTCTGAACCCGACTATAACAATTCTTAAGCATGTAAATTAATTAAGACCTTTTCTTCTTCATTTTTAGAGACGAACAAAAATAAAAAAAATGTAGATACTTTATGATTATCCTTTTAAAATAAATGAGATGAGTCTCCCCTAATAAAATACAAAGATTACGGGGCCCTAACAAGTGTATATATCGATTACTTAGAACTCAGGATTGACCGCTTAGTGAATTTCACGGCCTTTTCCCAAAGTAACAACGCGTTAGTCTCTTTAGGCATGTATGTTAAATAATCTTACCTTTTAAAACTCGGGTGCGCATTTATGTGACCCAAATCCAAATCTCAATGAAGTCGATGTGTGTCGACAACCACAGGTGCATTGATTGCGACGTGGTTCGAGATGCATTTTCACGACATTGCAATTCTATTTAAAATAATGATAAAAGCGGTTATAGTTAAATAAAAAAACATAAGTTATAACATGTATTAAAATCAGATATTTAGAACCACGGGATCCGGGGGTGCCTAACACCTTCCCCCGGGTCAACAAAATTTCTTACTTAGAAATTTTTTTTCGCACACTTCGTTTGGAAAGTCAAATATTTTCCTCGAATTGGGATTCAAGATAAACCGGTGACTTGGGACACCAAAAGCCAAACCTTTCCCAAGTGGCGACTCTGAATAAATAAATAATTCCATTTCGAATATAGTCACTTAAATTGGAAAAACTCCCCTATGCATCCATCCATCGGGGTAGGCGCGTAAAAAGGAGATGTGACATGATGATCTCAACAGCTTCGCATGGTGATTTAGGAATTAGTCGCGCATCCGGATTCAGATTTGGAGGTCCGTAGAGAGAATTGAGGCATTTCGACGAAAGTTGAAGTTGTAAAATTAAGAAGTTTGACCCACAGTTGAATTTTGGGATAATGGGGCCGGGATGCAATTTCGAGAGTTAATGCATCTCCGTTATGCTCTTTTGGACTTATATGCAAAATTTGGCATCATTCTGAGTTGAATTGATAGGTTTCAACATGAGATTCGTTATTTGAAGATTAGAAATTCATAAGCTTAATTTTTGGTTTGATTCATTGTTTCGATGTTGCGTTATGTGATTTGGAACTTCGAGCAAGTCCGTGTTAGGTATAAGCTTGTGTTTATTATTAGACGCGGTCCCGAGAGCCTCGTGTGTGTTTCAGATGGGCCACATATCCTTTTCTTCTATTTTTAAACTGCAGAAACTGCTGCTTCTGATATCCTTCTGCGCCGCCTTGCTGAAGAATACCTGAAAGATGTTCTTCGAGTTCGCAACTGTCTCTTTGCGTTCATGATGTTTTGTGTATTGCTTCATTGTGTTCACTTCAAGCATCCCATAATCGCGAAGGTATAATTTTCCTTACTTCGCGATCACATCTCAGGTCCCGCGTTAGAATAGAGTAATCTCTGGACCTCTATATTTACTTCAACGCGTTCGCACTCATTGTTCCTTAATCGCGAAGCACTGTCTTCCTCTTCTCTGCGATCACGTTCCTGTCATTCGGGTTCGCGATGTACATTTCTGGGCTCTCTAATATTTTCCCAATGCCATCGCGACCATCGTTCCGCGATCGTGATGAAGAAATAACTTGGCAGACAGATTAAATTAGGTTTCACCATTTTATCATTTTTTGACTTCTAGAGCTCGGTTCTTGGCGATTTTTTAAGGGATTTTCACTTGAGCGACTTGGGTAAGTGTTTCTCACTCAATTTAGACCAATTTCCATGAATATCCACTTAATTTGGTCCTTTAATTTCAGATTTCTAATGAAAATCGGTAGAACTTCATAGACTGAATTATTGGGTTTTGAGGGAGTGTTTAACCTTCGACCTTCGAGAATTTTATATGGTTGTATTCGTGAGAGTGCGAGGGTTCTGAAAATATTAAATTTATCTAACTCTGAGACATTGTCCTGATGGGAATTTTGGTCATTTTATCTAATTTCATGCTTTAGCATTGAATTAAATTATAGAATAATATGCTTGAGATGTTATTTACAACGTGTGATTTAATTGAATAAATTTGGTCCATTTGTAGTCGAGTACTCATGGCAAGAACGTGGTTGCTAGTTGACCTTAGCCGGTTTGAGGTAAGTATCTTGCCTAACCTTGTGTGGCCCTTAGGATTTGAGTCAGCTTTGTTGATTTTATTCCGTGTATGCGAGGTGACGAGTGCGTGCTCGGATGTGTTTGTGGAAAATTGTCCCTTTTAGGTTCTTAGTTCCTTGAAATCACCGAACATGAAGATGTTTCTTAATATGATTGAGTTCCTAGTTATTAGTTTCACCACTACATGTCGTACTTGGAATTTATTTGCCCTTCTTGGCATATTCTTGTTACCTAATTGACTTTCACTTGTTTAACTGTACATATTCACCCTTCTATTGTCACAATGTCATTCCTAACTGCTTGTCTTGATTTGGAAAAATAGTATTTCTATCTCTCATGCGATTACTTGTCTTAATTGGAAAGAAGTTAGACATCTTAGGTTTAGTTGATATTTCCATAAGTGTAACTATTTCATTCATGTTAACTTCCTTATTGTCTGGACACTTCTTGATTGTAACTTCCTCTGTGACTTCGTGCAAATATGTTACATGTCCAATTGTTGTGGTCACCAATGTAGCTATCACACGCTTATTATCTCTTGTTATTTGTTAAGGTTATTGTTCTTCTTGGTTTTCCGTGACCCTTCTTATGTATTATTGGTTCCCTCAGCGAGATGTTACTGTTTCCATTGTTGGTTCCCTTGCCGAGACGTTATTGTTTCTATTATTGATTCCCTTGCCGGGACGTTATTCTTTTTATTGTGGATTCCCTTGCCGGGATATTATTGTTCTATTGTGGATTCCTTGCTGGATTTCATTGTATTCTATTGTTGGATCCCTTGCCGGAATGTTTTTGTTCTATTATTTGGGTGAGGAACAGTGATAAGGCACGAACGGTGATGCCGTGCACATGTACATTTATGTTGATAGTGCTGTAATATGAGATACCAAGAGATACTCGATACCAAGAACCCCATCACATATAATAAAGATACCAAGAGATCATCGGGATACCAAGAGAACCCCAGAACATATATTGAGGATACGAAGAGATCCTCAGGATAACAATAGATCTCTAGCACATATAGTGAGGACACCAAAAGATCCTTGGGATACCAAGAGATCTCTAGTAAATATATTGATGAGACCATGAGATCCTTGGTATACCAAGATATCCCTAGCACACATATTTATGTTTGGGACTTCAGGAAGATATCCTGGGTGATCCCCTGTTAAACTCATTTTGTTCTGAGCTTATGCTTTTATTGATTCTATCCGTGTGCAAACATTTCGGGTGCTTGACATTCCACTTCTTATACTTATTAGTTAGTGAAGTTCTTGTTAAACACACCTGCACAAGCATACAGGTAGTTGGACGCTCCCCAATAGAGGTGAATACCTTCCGAGTTTTCTAAGGGTGGGGATACACCCTCATTCACCTATTATATATGTGAGAGTGGCTCTAGTTAACCCGTTAGTTGTCAGCATGACCTTGAGATTTATGGGGCACAGGATGCCAGGTGTTAGATTTCAGATACTAGGCTTTTGTAAGTTATGATTCATCCAAGACTTGGTATAATTGCGGTAAGAGTTAAATAAGATCTTATGTGAACATCATTGGAGGACATGAGTTGTTGACTAGTTGCCTTTGATGTGTCATGACCTTAGGAATTGGATTGTGGTTCTGCCGTCATTTCATATCATCATTTATTATATTCTCGTTGTTACTTGTTTCATTTCCCTTTATTGTGAACTGTAGCATTTTTAACCATCCATGCAGACTCCACATAGTTATATATCTTTTTTTTATCTCTCATGATTATACTGTTTATTTGACTGGTAGGTGCCTTAGCTATTCCTCATCACTACGCCATCGAGGTTAGTCGTGGTACTTACTGGGCACCGCCGTGGTGTGCTCATGCTACTCTTCTGCACATTTATGTTGTGCAGATACATGTACTCCCACTTAGTTCTGTTAGCCTTGGAAGGATGCGTATCGGTAGAGACTTTGAAGTATATCTGCTACATCCGCAGACCGAGGAGTCCCTTTCCAGCTTTCTATAATAAGTATAGCTCCTTCAGTATTTTCTCCTTTGTATATACATTCTTGAGTCAGAGCCTCTTATGTATACCTTAGCTTGTAATTTGTGAGATTCCGATTTCGGGAATAATTGTTAGCTTCAAGATTTGTTGTTGTATGTTCCAGGAAGCACCTTAAACAATGATTTATTTTATTAGTTCAATTTAATTTTTTGCTTCTGCAAATTGGTTTATATTCCGCATTGTTAGCCTCACCTAGTTGTAGGGATTGGGTGCCGTCACGACATGTTCACAGAGCGCGAACTGGGGTCATGACAAGTTGGTATATGAGCTCAAGGTTCGTAGGAGTCGCACATCACAAGCCGGTTTATTAGAGTCTCGTGGATTGGCACGGAGACGTCTGTACTTATCTGCGAGAGGCTATGTAACCGTTCGGAAAATTCCACTTCATTTGATTTCCTTGTCGTGCGAGATTTTTGACATCCACAATCCTATACCTCTGTCTTCTACTCTCTCACATATGGTGAGGACACGTACTATCCGAGATGATCAGGCACCCGCGCCCCTTGCTGCAGCTGTCGGAGATCGGGGTCGGGGTAGAGTTTGAGGACGCACATGTGGTGCAGCGAGAGCACTTGCGCAAGCGACCGCCAAGGTACCACTAGCAGATCCAGCTGGAGTCCTGTCACCTAACACGCCTACAGCTAGTACTACTTCATCCCTTCAAGAGACTTTGGCACAGTTCATGAGTATGTACACCACTTTGGCTCAGGCAGGATTGCTTCACCTTGCTGCAGCTACATCCCAGGCCGGGGGAGGAGCACAGACTCCCGCTGCCCGCACTCCTGAGTAGCGAGTGCATATTGAGCATGTCCCTAAGGTTATTCCTGCGCTAAATGCAGCACCAGTTCAGCCCGAGGGCATGGCAGCAGCTTCTGAGCAGGAGCAGATGAGACTTGAGAGGTTTAAGAGGTATAAGCCTCATGAGTTCAGTGGTTTAGCATCAGAGGATGCCCTGCAGTTCCTTGATGAGTGTTATCACATTCTCTGTACTATGGCTATCTCTGGATCGAGCGGGATCTTTTTCACTACTTTCCAGTTTCGAGGAGCCGCCTATTACTGGTGGCATACCTATGAGCTAGACAACCCAGACGAGGCAACTTCACTCACTTGGACCCAATTTTCAGATATGATTTTTGAAGAGTTTATTCCTTAGAGCTTAATGGATGCATGGTGCACGGAGTTTAAGCATTTGCGCTAGGGTTCTATGAGCGTCTCGGAGTATGCTGTCTGTTACACCAGTTTGGCTAGACATGCCTCAGCCTTGGTTTCTACTAATCGCAAGAAGGTTCTCCGATTTATTGAGGTGCTTATTCCTAGCATCAGGTCCACAATGGCCCGTGAGTTGGATATGGATATCCCGTATCAGCAGGTGGTGAGCATTACTAGGAGGATAGAGGGTATGAATGCTAGAGAGAGAGAGGGGGCAGACAAGGTCATGAGAGAGAGAGAGCAGACGAGTTCAAGAGAGAATTTAAGGAGGCGAGGAGGCCTCGTAGACCGGTGAGATATACTGGTCCTTATTTTGAAGGCAGGGTGCATCATGGCAGAAGTTTTACGGTTCATCCAGTTCAGTTCGCGCTTCAGGCTTTGGATGGTGACTTAGGTGTTCTTGGGTCTTGGAGTACTCGTACCGCCCAGTTCCCACCGCCTCATCAGCAAAGAGGGTGCTTTGAGTATAGAGATACTAGCCACATGGTGAGACATCTTCCCAAACTTCGGACCGATGTGTCACAGCGAGGTATTCTGACAGGTAGAGGGCGCCTTAGAGTGGTAGGCCCGACTCGTTGATGTGCTTCATATAGTAAGTTTGAGGCCAGTGTGCCAGCTAATGTCATTCAGGTACAAATTCAGTTTATGATAGAGGGGCAATATCATTAGTTCATCACAGTTCTGCTTGTCGGGGTAAGTTCCCTTATTTGTTGCCCCATTTCTAGGTGCATTTCATGATTTGTACTTTGCTTATGCGATTATCCAGTTAGGAGGTTCTGTGAGTGATATCCGTGTCTATCATTCGTGTTTAGCTGTTGCCAAGAGTTATGAGGCTACTAGTTAATTCATGTTGTCTGTTTCGGTAGGTATGATATGATCTCTGAGTATTCTTGGTTATGATCTATGATTTCTAGCCCCCAGTGGTGTGAGATCCAATCTGTGTGGTAATTCTTAACTGAATACATCCAGCTCCTCGCGAATAAAAAGATTCCAAAAAGTTTAATTTGAATTAATCAAGAATAGTAAATATTAAGTTGATCTAGTGAGAGTCTCTAGATGGATTGATGTGTACCCTACTTGTGATTCAGTGATTGAGGGAGATACCCTCGTGATTTCAGGTGATTTGATATGTTGAGACTGGGTTGTGTGCTGCGGTGAGATTTATATCAGCATAAGATCCTCGTGAGTCTTTTATATACTTTCATTCCTTCTTGTTAGATGTATTTGTAGATTGGTGTTTTAGAAGAATTTGTGCTAGTTTGATTTGTTTGTTAGTTCCCTTATGTGCTTACCTTTCCCATATTCATTTATTTTCGTTCTATGCTTCTTGATTTTTAGTTTGTGGAGTGTGTACCGGTTGGTGTTGGATGAGATTTGGTTATTTGGGTGTTTTGTTATGTGGTTTAGTGGTTATTGTATCATCGCTAGTGTTGTGGAGGTTTGAAGGGAGTTCCTATTGAATATGAGGCTTATGGACGGTACAAATTTGATCTCACGCAAGTATTACTATCAAAAATGTTATTATGGGCCTGTGTGTGGTGTGTCATGTTGTGTGACTGTACCTTGTGTGTGTTGGCTTATATTGAAATAGCTGGTTGAGACTGATACCGAATATGGATTTAGAATCGGGCCTTTTGGAACGGATGGAAGGTGAAAATTTTGGCTTGAAGGCTTATTGGTATTGTTAGAAAGGTTAAATTTCAGTTGAGGTGGTGTCATCATGCTTAAGTGGATTGGAGTGACATGGGATCACCCACGAGTGTATGTGGAAGTGTGCACTCAGTGACTTGAGGACTTCAAGGTGAATCTTAGCACGTTCAAGGACAAATATTGGCTTAAGAGGGGGAGGATGTAACGATCCGACCAGTCGTTTTGAGAAGTATAGCTCTGTTCAGTGGCATAAGGTCTGGAACAACTTCGGAGTATGAGTATCGACTTGCGTGCATGGTAGAATTCGGATTTCGGGTGGTTTAGAGTCAAATTGAAAGAAGAAATCTAGTTTTGGAAGTATGAACGGTGAGAAGTTGACCGGAATTGAACTTTTGGGTAAATGACCCCGGAATGGGCCGTGGATGATATCAACAGATTCATATTGTGATTTTGGACTTAAGCACGCGTCCTGATTTATATTTGGAGGTCCGTAGAGTGAATTGAGGCATTTCGGCGAAAGTTGAAGTTGGAAAATAAAGAAGTTTGACCCATAGTTGAATTTTGGAATATCGGGGTTGGGATGCAATTCCGAGTGTTGGATCAGCTTCATTATGCTATTTTGGACCTTTTTGAAAAATTTGGCATCATTCCGAGGTGAATTGATTGGTTTCGGCATGAGATTCGTTATTTGAAGATTTGGAAGTTCATAAGCTAGATTTTTGGTTTGATTCATCGTTTCGATGTTGTGTTATGTGATTTGGAACTTCGAGCGAGTCCGCGTTAGGTTATATGATTTGTGTGTGTGACTAGACGGAGTCCCGAGAGCTTCGTGTGTGTTTCATATGGGCCACAGATCCTTTTCTTCTATTTTTAAATTGCAGAAACTACTGCTTCTGATATCCTTCTGCGCGATCACGAAGCTTCTCCCGCGATCGCGTTTCCTTGTTGAAGACCATTTTGTTCTTCGCATTCATAGTCGTCTCCTTGCGTTCACGATGTTTTGTTTATTCCTTCATCACGTTAGCGTCAAGCCTCATGCGATCGCGAAGGTATAATTTTCCTTACTTCGCGATCGCATCTCAGGTCCCGCATTCTCATAGAGCAATCTCTGGACCTTGATATTTCCTTCAACGCCTTCACACTCATGGTTTCATGATCGTGAAGCACTGTCTTCCTCTTCTCCACGATCACGTTCCTGTCATCGGGTTACCGATGTACATGTGTAGGCTCTCTCAAAAATTCCCTATGCGATCGCGACCATCGTTCCACGATCGCGATGAAGAAATCACTGGGCAGACAAATTAAATTCCAATTTCGAGGGTTTCACCATTTATCACTTTTTGACTTCTAGAGCTTGGTTCTTGGCGATGTTTGAAGGGATTTTTACCTGATTGACTTGGGTAAGTTTTTCTCATTCTATTTAGACCAATTTCCTTGAATCTCCTCTTAATTTCATCCTTTAATTTCAGATTTCTAATGAAAAATGGGTAGAACTTCATAGACCGAATTATTGGGGTTCGAGGGAGTGTTTGACCTCCGATTTTCGAGAATTTTATATGGTTAGATTCATGAGAGTGCGAGGGTTCTAAAAATGTTAAATTCATCTGATTTCAAGACGTTGGCCTGAGGGGCATTTTGGTTATTTTATCTAATTTTGCGCTTTAGCTTTGAATTAAATTATAGAATCTGATGCTTAAGATGTTATTTACAATGTGTGATTTAATTGAACAGATTTGGGCCATTTGGAGTTGAGTACTCGTGGCAAGAACGTGGTTGCTAGTTGATCTTAGTCGGTTTGAGGTAATTATCTTGCCTAACCTTGTGTGGGGGACTTCCCCTTAGGATTTTTATCTTCTCTGTTGATTGTATTCCGTGTATGCGAGGTGATATTGCGTGTGCTCGGATGTATTTGTTGAAAATTGTCCCTTTTAGGTTCTTAGATCCTTCAAATCACTGAACATGAAGCTGTTTCTTAATACGATTGAGTTCCCTGTTATTAGTTTCACCTCTACATGTCTTACTTGGAATTTATTTGCCCTTCTTGGTGTATTCTTGTTGCCTAATTGACTTTCACTTGTTTAACTGTAGATATTCACCTTCTATAGTCATAGTATCATTTCTAACTGCTTGTCTTTATTTGAAAAAACCATATTTCCATGTCTCATGTGATTAATTGGACTTAATTGGAAAGAAGTTAGATATCCTAGGTTTAGTTGATATTTCCTAAACTGTAATTATTTGGTTCATGTTAACTTCCTTATTGTCAGGACGCTTCTTGATTGTTATTTCCTCTGTGACTTCGTGCAAATATGTTAAATGTCCAATTGTTGTGGTCACTGATGTAGTTATCACACACTTATTATGTCTTGTTATTGGTTGAGGTTATCGTGATTCTTGGTTTTCCATCACCCTTCTTTTGTATTGTTGATTCCCTTACCAGGACCTTACTATTTCCATTGTTGGTTCCTTGCCGGGACGTTATCGTTTCTATTGTTGATTCCCTTGCCTTGACGTTATCGTTTCTATTGTTGATTCCCTTGCCGGGATGTTATTGTTCTATTGTGGATTTCCTTGCCGGGATGTCATTGTCTTCTATTGTTGACTCCCTCGCTAGGATGTTGTTGTTCTATTTTTTGTGTGAGGAAGAGTGATAAGGCACGAAGGGTGATGCCGTGCACATGTACATTTATATTGATAGGGCTCTAATGCGGGATGCCAAGAGATCCGCAGCACATATATTGACGATACTAAGAGATCCTCGGGATACCAAGAGATTCCAAGTACATATATTGAGGATACCAAGAGATCTTTGGGAAACTAAGAGATCCCTAGCACATATATTGAGGATACTAAGAGATCTTTAGGATACCAAGAGATCCTAGGGATACCAAGAGATCCCTAGCACACATGTTAATGTTTGGGACTACATGACGATATCCTGGGAGATCCACTGTTAAACTTATTGTTCTGAGGTGATGTTTCTGTTGATTCTATCCGTGTGCATACATTTTGGGTGGTTCCCGTTACCTTTCTTATACTTACTAGTTGGTGGAGTTCTTGTTAAACACACTTGAACAAGAATACACATAGTTGGACACTCCCAATAGAGGTGAATACCTTCCAATTTTGCTAAGGGTGGTGATACGCCCTCGTTTACCCATTATATACGTGAGAGTAGTTGTAGTTAACCTGTTAGTTGTCAGCATGACCTTGAGATTTATGGGGCACATGATGCCAGTTGCTATATTTCAGATGTTGGGCTTTCGTGAGTTATGATTCGTCCGAGACTTGGTAAAATTGCAGTAAGAGTTAATTAAGACCTTATGTGAACATCATTCGAGGACATGAGTTGTTGACTAGTTGCCTTTGCCGTGTCTTGACCTTAGGAATTGGATTGTAGTTCTGCCATCATTACATATCATCATTTATTATATTCTCGTTGTTACTTGTTTCCTATCCCTTTATTGTGAACTGTAGCATTTTTGGCCATCCATGCAGACTTTACATAGTTATATATCGTTTCCTTATCTCTCATGATTATACTATTTATTTGACTGGTAGGTGCCTTGACTATTCCTCATCACAACCCCATCGAGGTTAGTTTTGGTACTTTCTGGGCACCGCCGTAGTCTGCTCATGCTACTCTTCTGCATATTTTGGTTGCGCAGATACGTGTACTCCCACTTTATTCTGTCAGCCTTGGAAGATATCGGTAGAGACTTCGAGGTGTATTTGCTAGGTCCGCAGACCGAGGAGTCCATTTATAGCTTTCTGTAATAAGTATAGCTCCTTCAGTATTTTCTCCTTTGTATTGACATTATTGACTCAAAGCCTCTTACGTATTTCTTAGCTTGTAATTTGTGAGTTTTCGGATTTTGGGAATAATTGTTTGCTTCGAGACTTGTTGTTGTATGGTCCAGGCGGCTCCTTAAACACTAATTTATTTTACTAGTTCAGCTTAATTATTTTGTTCCGCAAATTATTTTATATTCCGCATTGTTAGGCTTACCTAGTCGTCTGAACTAGGTTTCGTAATGATATGTTCACGGAGGGCGAACTGGGGTGGTGACAAAAAGAGATATTTCAGACAGCCTAAGATGAATCAATTACACATCAATTGGGACCAACAATTACCCACAACACATGAATTATCAACAACCCATGATATGACTTTTTGAGTACCATAGTTCTAGTGTAACTCTAGAGCATCAAGTGTTGACTCTATTCATCATGGAAGCTCGCTCTTTTATGTAGGTCATTTTGGATTCTAGAATCCTCCTCTTCTACTCTCCATTAGCAAATCTCACTTAAGAATGAAACATTCAAAGAAAGGATTGTGAACATTTCACTCATCTCTCTCAAAAGAATGTCACAAGTCCGGATTTTAGTACTATAAGCTTGCCCCTTGTGTAAATTAACACTAACGTAAGCTCACTCAACTTGAAATAATGTAGGGCTTTAGCGGGATGTAATGAAGGCTTTTGGATCAAGGTTGGACTTTTTGGACTAGAATGGTTTCATCTTTCCTTAAGCACTCCATTTTCACTTTTCGACTCATACTTTCTCGACACTTTGAGTCATTTACTTCTCCCTCCTAGGAACTAGAGAGACGTTACTCTTTCTTGAGCATGATATTTATTTTTCTCCTTTTCTATTCACTTCAGCTTTTCCTCCTTATTTTCTTTTGGATTCTCTTCAACTCTTCACTTTATTCACTTTCTTCTTGACATTTTGTTTTTTGTTCTTTCTTTTTCCTTCTCTTTTCTTCATTTCCTTCTCTTCTTTGTACCTTTCATCACTTTCAAACTCCTTTTATACCCCCAAACATATGTTTTTCCAATTGTTTCAAGAATGCTAAGGAAAGATCGGGTTCCAAGTGTAACATGGTTATTGAAAGAAAAAGGGTTTTGACTCAAAGGGGTTGACTAGATGTTGATGCCCAATTTTTCCTCATATATTTTAAAATATGCACACACACTTTTAAAGTATTGTACATGCATTTGCAAATATGCACAAGTATTTTTATAATTTTTCTACGATTTTTAAAGGCCCTAAATCCATTTATTTTGGCATTTTTAATTACATAAATGCTCAAAACTACCCCTCATATTATTTTATTATAATTTAATCATCTAAATTCATTATTTATATTCATATGAATGTTCAAACACATTAATTGTATTTTTATAATAACATTTGCATCTTTAAGACTATAACTGCATATTTTTCAAATATAGCCACTACATAGGCATAACTACATTAGTTATATAGAAATTTAATTTTTATATTTTTATAATATTAAATAACTATTTTAAATCACCTCCATGCTTTAAAACTATTTTTTATCATTTTATTAGTTATTTTTAGAATTATTTTAATTAGTAAAATGGATATTTAAATAACAGCCCCAAATTTACACCTAAAATCAGACCTTCCCCCCCCCCCCTCCCATTAAAATCCAATATATTAAACCCAAGCCCAATTTAAAATAATCCTAACCCAATTAAACCTACCTGACCCAGTAACTTTGTTTAATCGTGGTCGTTGATCTTTTAGATCAACGGTCTACGATTAAAGTTACCACATTAATCCCAAACGGCCCCCTAAATCCCCTTATTTCTATCATTTCCGCCACCTTTTGTTCCCTCATCTCTCAACTCTCTGTTAACCTAACCCTAAAACCTAGCCGACGTCACCAGCAAAACTCTCCGTCTATGGGGTTTCTCTGTATTTTGCGGCCCTTGTTAGCCTGCTATCTCTTCTTCTTGTTCGACTTTGTTGATCTATGAGAGAATCTCAAAGAGATTCAACCTGGTTTTGCTCAGAACTTTTTCACAAGCCTGTCTATTGCCATAATCAATGGGATTAGACTGATTTCCTTTCGTCTCCGTCATTTCCAAAAACCCTAGTCCTATGACAACTTGGGTCTTTTCAAACCCTTGAAGATCTGAAACGTTCTGAGTATTATTTGGTATTTTTCTACCGAAAAAATTTCTATTTCTCTTATCATTATTTGATTTCAGTGATTTCTAAGAACTAGTGTTCGTCCTAAGTTCTCTTCAAACAATTTTCAAACTTTCAAGTGTTTAATCTGACTATTCTTTACAGGTTTGATTAGTTTTTGTGTATATTCTTAAATCCTAGGTCTTTCTGTTTTCGGTACCAGTTATTTCAGTGATTTTCCCCTTATTTATTTATTTATTTATTTATGTCAATCCAATATACTGATTGATTCTTATTTGGGATTCGAATCATATTTTCTTGTTTTTTTTGGCATTCCACTAGGCAATCGCCTAGGACTAGATTTCATTAGCAATTGAAAAAAAGAAAATTACAACAAATAGGAAAAGTAAAGTAAGGGGGAATAGCACCGGTATTGTTACCCAAATAACACCACCGGCGTAAACCTTACCTTAGAAGTCCTATTGAGGCAAAGAAAATTCCTCATCTACTAGCAAGCATGTAAAAAGAAAGAACTGGCAAGAACTAAGAAATATGTGTTCATCACAGAGTTTATATCATGCTCTGTGATGATATTACATATAATAATACTAATGTGATGGTAAAATAAAAAGATGAAGAATCCATCAATGTGCTCTCCTTTCTCCAATTTTGTGAAAACTTCAAGTTGTAGATTCTTGTCTCCGTCCACAATTTTTTTCAAAATGTCTTCAAAATTCATGCTTTGTTCTTCAAGCGATTGGACTTTGTAGAAATTGTTTGAGTGACCTGATTTTGTTTTTCATTTCTCATTGGGGGCCTCCTTATGAAAGTGTGTTCAATCACCCTGTCGTCCCAACTTCTATCCCTTTCCCGATACTTCATATTTTTTTTACTATGAAATGGTGACAAGTCACATTTTCTTGAAGCGTCTGTGCGGCATTGGTTTAAGATATCTTCTTCCTCCCCTTCTTCATATATATGCCTACCTGTCAAAATTGCATTTGGCATCTCTTAAAAATCGCCTTGTGTTGTTATTTGTACAATACCCATATCTGCCTTGTTTTGTTGTTGTTTTTGCAAATTGTTGTTGCTCATCTTCACACGACCAGTAGTAGGATTAGCATGATTTAAATTGTTTAGTTTATCTGTTGT
Source organism: Nicotiana benthamiana (assembly GCA_034376525.1). Lineage (NCBI taxonomy): Eukaryota > Viridiplantae > Streptophyta > Magnoliopsida > Solanales > Solanaceae > Nicotiana > Nicotiana benthamiana. The sequence goes on along the minus strand of CM067340.1, from coordinate 93,778,134 downwards.
TACCATTGAATGCAAGAGTTGTCTTTCCTGTGAAGAGATTACTGGAGCATTTGTCACGATATGGTGCTGCCCCGCCTGTGACAATGCTACTGTTTTGCAATCAGCAGAATGAGAGTTTGTTGGTGTAGTTACATTCCTTTGCTGCTGCTTACTAGTATCCAAAGGTTGGCTCATTGCATCCAAAATTTTCCTCTCTTCCAAATTAGTGAGTGATTCTGTTGCGACAATGTTATTCTGCACAGATTTTGGCAGCACTCTTGCATTTTGATGATAATCTGATGTTTCGCTTGGGGAATTTTTTGTTGGACATTATCTTTTGTTTCCTTTTGGTCGAACTTAGTTGTTGCTGCATTTGAAGTAACTGGTTTTGCATTATTTGTTGGAACAAAAACTGGTGCATTATGATTCAAGATACTGTTGGGACTGGCTGCAAGTGACTGATCTGCTCGACAGATCATATTGCTATTTTGAAGTGGCTGATCTGCTCGACAGATCATATTGCTATTTTGAATTATTGCAGGTTTCCCTTGAAATTTTGGTGAAGCATCAATGTCCACTCCTGCACTATCCTGATCCAGCTCATGGTCTTCTTCTTCATATGAAAAAGCAGCAAGTCCATCACCCCAGCCCTCGTCATCATCAAACTCCCGTTGGTCTTCCATAGTTTCGAGTTAATGACCATCTTCCTCATCTTAGCTTGAATGACTTCTTTGTTATTTCTAGCAGATTTTGATAGTTCCCCATATTCTTTTATAATTTTCTCCACATGTGGACTGGAGAAATGAATCGTCGGAGAATTCTGATCCTTAGCCATATGCCGATTCTCTCTGGTCAACTTTCCATCATCATCATTCACATTTCCAAGTGTAGCAAATGAGTTAGAATTTTTAGGTAAAATTGTACTCTTTTGTGCATTCTGCAATTTTGTTTGGTTGGACAGATGACAAATTATCATTTGCATTATGTTTTCCAGCTTCCCTTGAGTGTTGACTAGCATCAGTATGATGTAAATCAAAACCACCTTGAACTAAGGCAACATTAGAGACATCTGCAGTAGGTGTACCTATAGAAGTAGTCACAGTGCCTTTTTGTTGAACTATATGATGCTGGTTAGAGGTATCTTGTCGAACTGACTTCAACGCAACATCATCATCCGTAGGAGTTGCTGTTATTTGAATAAGTTCACTCACATCATCATTGTTATCTATCCCAGAAGCATGTCGATCAACATGAGATTGCAAAGCAAGTGTAGAATCCTGCTTCGAATGTACTGTCCAGTTGGTAATATTGTCACCATTTGTACCAGATGCCGTAAACTCCAATTCCATAACATCACACTAATCCTCTACCTCTTCATTTTTCCCTGTACATTTAATGCCATCCAATGCTATATTTGCTTTTAAAATTGAATCTACACTAGCTGGCACATTTAGCTCCCCTGGAACTAGTTGCTGCACATTGTAGATATGGTGCTGTCCTTTGCATATTTCAGTTGAATTGGTAGTTTGAGAAGTAACCAGAGCTGATGCTTTATTCAAGTCATTACATCCTTGTTGTCTAGGATATTTCTAAAGCATTTGACTTCTCCCATGTTTGGACTGATAAAACAGTAGGATCTCTAGTATCTTTGTAAGAATCAGAAGCTTCCAAATTTGTACCATATCCCTGACCAAATAATGTAGTCTGCATCAAGTGTTGCTGCTCGACGATAATATGTTTAGTCCTTTTTGCGTTGTTTTGTGCTGGCGTCAGCAATTACAGTAGTAGGTTCTAAATTTGGCCCGCCCATATCTGAACCATCCAATGGAACAGTAACTGCTGCATTTGGCCTTGAAAGACCTGCTGCAGCTGGAACATTTGAAGCAATAACAATTTGTTGTCCTGCTTCATCAATCACATTAGGTCGAACCCCTTCAATTCGTCGTCCTTCAAGAGTAGCATTCAAGTACTCCCTAGCTTCACCTCCTCATAGAGGCAAACTGCCCCTTAATTCAGATTTGCCAACATGAACTGCTTCTTCATTCAAAACCTCTAAAGTCCAACGACACGATTTTACATCGTGACCTTCATGATTACAATACGTGCAGTATTTAGGTAAATTATCAAACACGATCTGCTGGTCATATTCAGCTATTTTTCCAGATTTCATATCTACTATCTTGATCTTGATTTTCTTTGGGTTATTGTCAAGTAAATTAATCAAGACTTTAACTCGTGCCGTACTAGGTCACGTTCGATCTTTAGTAGCCTTATCTACTGCTAGAGGCTTTTCCACGGCAGGTGCGATGGACATTAAGGATTTTTTTGCGAAAAAATTTGTTGGCAGCTCAGGAAACGAAATCCAAGCGATAGCTTTTGACGTTTCTTCACGAGGGTTAAATCCCATTGTCCATGGGAATGTTCTGAAGAAGAACTCATCTCCTTTTTCCTTAATATAACCAGTTGTTCTTGATAACACATTAGAATATCTTCAAATAGATTGAATCTTACCAGAATATGCCGATATTCTAGCTGTCCAATGTTGCAATTACCTCTGACGTCGAATTGTTTCGGCAAAATTTGTCTCAACTCCTGAAGCTCAGGCTTTCCATATGAAAATTTAATTACAACTGCTTGTTGAAGACCTTCCTCCCTAGTGAATGCATACAATCTATCTACTGTGAATTCAACAGTAGGTATTCCACGCTCAAATGTAACAGGACAGAGTTCCAACTTTGAGTTTTTGCGTCAAATTATTGCCCAGCAAGTTGCGAAGCGTATGTTTGTTGGGTACCGATAATTGTTAGATTTTCAATATTGATTTGAATAGCCTTTCCCACAGAAAAAGGTTGGGGAGAGGGCGTAGCATCCATGGTTGCTTTATCCTTCAAACACAGTCCATCACATCCACGCTATCAAAAGGAATAACGCTAGAAATTTGAAGAAATTCTGGTTGCTACAGTAAATCGTGAAAATAAGATTTAAGATGTAGGAAAATTGGTTACAGATTGGAGGTAAAAATCAATTGGGGATTGTTTGCAAAGAGAAGGGGATCGTGTGACACCAATTTTGTGAAAATCCACCGCCAAAATCCGGAGGTATGCCCGATGAATAGTGACGGAAGCACTATTCACCCTTCTTCCTAGAGAGAATATGTGAATAGTAACACTCTAGCTTCCTGTATTGTATATTATTTTCTTGTTAAGATGTACCTCTATGTGATTTTTACCTATGCCCTTATTTGTGACTTTAATTAGTAATACTTGACTTATTTCAAACTATCAGTCTGACTTAGGGAATTAATTGATTCCTACATGGTATGAGAATGATTTCTTGCCTTATTTAAGCCCTTATTTTGTACCGTTAATTGACTCTTATTATTCTAAGGGGTCTCTTCTGTATTATTCTATATAAATTGACTCACTAATTGGTTGATTGATTTATTTGATTACCCATGATTCACTGTTTATCTTTTTTTTTTACCTCATTAAGTGATATATATACTCTCATTCTGATTCTTCTAAGGACACGAACAACAGTTCACAAACGCACTCACACACAAACTCTGCTCTCATCTCTCTATACTACTTGTTCTTATTATTTGTCGAGTCGAATGAAAGCTAGGACTAGACTACTGAATCATGCGGCTTTACTTTCTGCTCCTGCTTCTTTGACCGGTATGCTCTCACTTTACTATCATGAAAACCTCTATATGATTTGGTCTGTGTATTTCCTATTCCTAGCATGGACCTTTGATGTTACTAAATTAGTAAGATCTTTATAGTCAGCATGTTTATCTTAACTAGACCTATGTAATTCATGCTCATTATCCCTAGTCAGTACGTGCAATGCTATTAAATTAGATTACATGCTCATGCTATTAAACTTAACCTATATGCTTCCTTATAATAATATGTCTACTTCTATATTGAGTGCAATAACATGTCTACTTCTTTCTGATTGAACCCATGTGTGTCCTACACTCAATCTCTTTATTCTTGCTTTAGTTAGACTTCTGTATTTCCATGTGAACCAGACTCATGATTATTCCTTCTTCACTGGCATATCCCTTCTATCTTATGTTCACCTCTGACCAATATGACTTCCTAGCCCTACTACCCCTCTGTATGTGACTGAGTGCTCACCTAGTGACAGTTAATTAACAAAGATGAAACTCTAAGTTACCTTGTTTCTGTATACCATTTGATTGCGGGACCTTTGTTTGAGTTACAATGATTAAATGACCCTGTTTTTTCTTTAATTCCTGAGAATCCAAAACTATTTTCTCAAAGACTGCCTCTTGTTTAAAACTCGTTTTCTTAGAACACCTGGGGTTTTTCCCCTCTAGTGTAAGCATCCCTTAGCAGTCTATGAGGCCCCTCTGAACTTTAACACACTAGATATGGCTTACCAAAACTTGCTCACAAAGGGTTACTTTGAAAGTTTTCTAGTGTGAGCATTGCCCGGGGTCTCTGAGGCCCTTGGGAGCTTTGACACACCAGGATACAATTGGATGCACTATGAGGTTATGGCACTTTTGGACTGGTTGAAGGCATGTTCTGCCAGGTTTGTCTTTTGGGCCTATATTCAGGCTCTCTGTAGTTGTATCAATTTCACTTGTGTAATTAATTATTAATGTTGGTCTGTAATAATAATTTCTTGTAAACATATATTGGGGAAATTTGTAAAAAGGGAGGGATTCTTATACATATCATGTTGGAAAAGGGTAGATACCATGCCTATATGTTGTTACAATATTTCTTTACTTCGATATCATGCCTATACGTTGTTACAATATTTGTTTACTTGGATACCATGCCAATAAGTTGATATAATGTTTGTTCATTTAGGCACCATGCCAATAGGGTTCAAAAATCAACCCTCCCTTCTAGATAACATGTCTATAAGTTTGCTGCGATGTTTGCTTAGATACCATTCCTATAGATTGTTACAATACTATTTATTTAGATACCATGCCAATAGGGGTTTTAAAATTAATCAGTCCTGCTTGTAAAAGATTAGTTTTTGCATACTAACAAGGTTTAAATCAGTCTTCAGCATATTTTTTAAAACTAATCGCTGCATTTAGATGTCATGCCTATAAGATTCTAAAACTAGTTTATGGATTTAACTACCTGTATCTATAAGTCTAATATCAGTTATTACACCCAGACAACATGTCTATAGAACTTAATAAACTCAAAATGTTTTAAACTGATTCCCAGAATTTTATTGCATTTAGAAAACATGTTTATAGGGCATTACAGATCCACGCCTACACAAGCCTATAGGTAATCAAGGTTTAATAAGAACTGTGAAACAATGCTTTGCTCGTGACTGCCCAAATTCAACAGGTTCTAAAAAATTAGTAGGCATACGGATTAGGTATCTATCACTTCGGCTTAACACAATGCTGCATATTCTCTGTTTGCCATGCTCGCCTAGATATCGTGTTCTAGGACCTTTCTGAAATATCTGAAATGTGCTGTTTGAGATGTGCACTTACTTGCTCTATTTGTAGAGGTAAAATGTGAGCCTTTTAATGTTTTATCCTTGGTCCAGTCCTACGTGTTTTGTTTGCCGCCTATAGTTTTCTCCTTTTAATTACTGTAGGAGAGTCTAGATCCACCTTAACTAGAAGTCCTAAATACCTCTAGGACTATATAAGTAAAGGGATGGGTAATGCACGCATATGATACATCTTAAGGTTGCTAGAACGCTTTAGGATATGACCAAGGGGAGGGTAATTGGGTAGTAAAGGATATGATGACCCATGCACTAATATCACGTGTAACCCATCTAGTTGAGGAAGGCTTACCGGGTATGGTACAGATTTGATTCTATAGGCTAACAAACCTAGGACTTCCCTCATCTTATTTACATACGTGCTTAGACCGCTTATCTGTTAAATTTCCTTTATATTATATGTGTGCTTAGACTGCCTATTTGTTAAATGACTAAGTCACATAATTGAGTTCATCCGGGACACACCATTGTGGCCCGCGAGGGATGCCTAACACCTTCCCCTCAAGGTTATTTTGAGCCCTTAACCCAAATCTCTGGTAATGCAAACCGGTTCTATGAGTTATTTGTATTAGGTGCCCTAAAGCACCTTAAATCCGTTAAGTGGCGACTCTTAAAATTCAAATACCCAATTCAAAAAGAAATGAGCTGTTCCTAATGAATATCGAAACCCAGACTCTACGAGGAAAAAGGGGGCGTGACACTAAGGATATCACATTGATAGGCCACGGAAGATTTCAAATTTCATGTCAGATCAAGTAGAGCCTACGATCAATTCTCAAGCCAAGCTACTCTTAGAATTTCACCTAGACAAATATTTGGGGCAAGTTCTAGATCATTAGCACGGGTACTTGGACTTGCAACTAAGACATCTCACCTCTCACGCTTCTGGATTGCTAAAGAGAACATAATCGAGGGACCATAACAACCCTAGCTAAGATTGGCAATCACAAATGGCTCAATTTGAACCACTCCATGAGTGCTTAAGTTCAACATAAGAGTCAAAAGAGTCTCAACTAGAGCTATTTTCCGCTGACAACTTGTTTTTAACCATACGATCCTAGGTAAATGTGTTTGTACAAGTAAAACATGCTTGAAACCTCTTTTATTCGTTACTCCTATACTTACAAAAACATAAAAGAAAATGGACTCCATCTCTTAAGAAGGTTGTCATTAAAAAAACCAAAGGCTTATTGTTCACTCAAAAGTTAGCAAACTAAAAAGAAGCTACTAAAGTAAATAAGAAGCCATACTATTTAGGAAAGGCAAACTATATAAGCTATGAAATAAACTATAGAAAGCGAAATACAAAAAATATACAAACCGAAGTCAACTGAATACATACATAAGGGGGAAGATATATACATAAGGGGAATGAATATTTACATCAAATAAGGGAATATATGCATACCAAATGAAAAGAAAGATGAAATAAATCAGAGTTATTGAAGCCCAAATATCAAATTATCAGAATAGACCACCCCCTAAATGAAAATGAAGCATTGTCCCCAGTACTTAACAAAAATAAGAACAGGGAAAGGGTAGAGAGTTAAGAGAACTCCCTATGAGGTCTCTGTCTACATAGGATCATCAGCAACTTCGGCCTCAAGCTGAATCTCATCATCACCAGGCTGAGGGCTAACTGGGTTGCTGAGCATCAGGATAATCTCTTTTGCTGTGTGGGAAGTGGCAACCAGCTCATCAGACTCGCCGGCTGCTGCCTCGGGTGCTGCTTATGCTGATGGAATAGTAGGCTCCATGAGTAGGTCCAATGGAAGGTCTCATACAGATGCAAACTTCGTGACCTCCTTTGTCAACTTCTCCACAGACCTCTTTGATGCTTGAGACTTCTTCATCTTCTGGACCTGCTTGGTCAAGTCTGCAATGGCCTTCCCATTTGCCACTAGAGTATCTGTAATAGACTTCTGGTTCTCCAAAATCTTCTTCAATACTTCCTCCACTGATGGAGGTACCCGTGGTTGTTCTACAATAGCACTAGAAATATCAGTCAGCTTTGTAGTAGCTGGGAGACTCGCAACGCAGTCTGAGGATAGGCAGATAAAGCTGACACTGGTAATGGAGCTGCTAATCTTACAGAAGCTTGTGGACCGCAGGATGAAGATAGTGGCATGACTGCTGCCCTTGAGGATCTCACAAAAATAACAAATCCTTAAGCAATTTTGATAGGCCAACTTCAAAGACTATGCACTTTGACACTTAGCCAAATTTTTCATACACAGTCCCTGCAATGCACACTCATTCCTGCATACACTTCAAAACTGGTTAGCACAAAACCAAGCCTATCTAAAAGAGGAAAATTAAAAGAAAGAAAAACACATGGGTTACCTCCAAGAAGCGCCTGATTTAACATCGCGACACAATGCAAATTATTAATCACTTGAAATGAAGAACCGCCACAATTTTGCCATCATCAACCTTTCCAAGGTAATGCTTAACCCGGTGGCCATTGACTCTAAAGACCTCATCATTATTATTTTTCAAATCTATAGAACCAAAGGGGATACATTCACTACTTCAAAGGGCCCACTCCATTTTGATTTTAACTTTCCCGGAAACATTCTTAATCAAGAATTGAACAATAGCAGAAGATCACTTTCTTTGAACTCCTTGTTGTGGATGTACTTGTCAAGGAGGCACTTCATATTCTCCTTGTAAAGGGACGAATTTGTGTAGGCATGATACATGAATTCGTCAAGATCATTCAATTGTAACACCCTTAGGTTTGCGGCAACATCCCACTCAAGGTTCAACTTTTTCGAAGCCCACATGGCCATATGCTCGAGTTCTACTGGAAAATGGCATGCCGTCCCAAATACTATTAATATGGAGAGATCCCAATCGGCATTTTGTAGGCTATCCAATAAGACCAAAGAGCATCATCAAGTTTTTTGGACCAATCCGTCCGGTTGGCATTGACGGTCTTTGATAAAATATTCTTGATCCCCCGGTTAGAGACTTCAACTTGCCTGATTGCTTGACGATGGTAGATGCTCGAAAATTTGTGAGTAAGGTATCAAAATATTGGTTGCAAAAATATGATCACTAATAACGGCCCTCGGAGTACCAAACCTTGTAAAGATGCTTTTCTTCAAGAATGCCACGACACTCCTCACTTCATTGTTGGGCAAAGAAACGGCCTCGATCCACTTGGAAACATAATCAACAGCGAATAGAATGTTGGTGTTTCCACAAGAGCTAGCAAACAGACCCATGAAATCAATACGCCACACATTGAAGATGTCTACCTCAAAAATGGTGGTGAGAGGCATTTCATTCTTCTTAGAAATCCCACCGGCTCTTTGGCACTCATCACAACACTTGACAAGCTCACTAGCATCCTTGTAGAACATAAGCCAATAGAATCCACAACTCAAAACTTTGCTGTTGTTCTTGCTCCACCATGGTGACCAACATATGGTGAAGAGTGGCAAGCCTTAAGAATACCCATTTGTTCCTCCTCCTCCACAAATCGCCGGATCACACCATCGGTACATATTCAAAAGAGATATGACTCAACCCAATAATAATCAAAGCAATCCTGTTTGAGCTTTTTCCTTTGGTTTGAAGAGAACTCATTCGGGACAATGCCGCTCACAAGATAGTTTGCTAAATTGGCAAACCATAGAATCCCGGTCATTGAAACGGCTAGGATATGCTCATCAGGAATTGAATCATTTCTCTTAAGGCCTTCATGTGGCCTCCCTTCCTCGTCCAATCAGGACAAGTGGTCCGCCACTTTGTTTTCACTACCCTTGCGGTCTTGAATCTCGAGATCAAACTCTTTCAATAGACCCACCGCATCAACCTTGCCTTGGAATATTTCTTGCTCATCAAATACCGAACCACCACATGGTTGGTGTGAACAATCACCTTAGTACCCATCAAATATGGCCGGAACTTCTCCATAGAAAAGACAATAGCAAGTAGCTCCTTTTCGGTCATGGTGTAGTTGACTTGGGAATCATTCATGGTCTTGCTAGCATAATAGACCGAATAGAAAATTTTGTTGATTCTTTGACCCAACACCGCTTCGACCACAGTATCTCTAACATCACACATGAGCTCAAAAGGTAAGCTCCAATCCGGTGCGGTAATAATAGGAGTAGTAGTCAACTTGAACTTGAGCAACTCGAATGCCTTCACATAATCTTATTTGAAATAGAACTTGGCATCCTTCTCCAAAAGTTTTCATAATGGGTTCACCACCTTGGAAAAATCTTTGATGAATCGGAAATAGAAACCCACTTGACCTAAGAAGCTCCTCACTCCCTTCACGGATGTAGGGGGGGGAGTTTGGAGATCACTTCAATCTTGGCTTTATAAAACTCAATACCATGCTTTGAAATTTTATGGACAAGGACAATGCCTTCCTCGACCATGAAGTGACACCTCTCCTGATTCAACACTAAATTTGTCTCCTCACATCCAGCCAACACCCTATCCAAAATGTTCAAACAATCTTCAAACGAATTCCCAACCATAGAAAATCATCCATAAATAACTCAAGAATGTCCTCCATCATGTCGGTGAAAATAGCCATCATATACCATTGAAAAGTCGTCGGTGCATTACACAACCCAAAAGGTATCCGCGAGAATGCGAAAGTACCATAGGGACAAGTGAAAACGGTATTCTCTTGGTCCTCGGGAGCAATAAGGATTTGGTTATCACTGGATTATCCATCAAGAAAGCAATAAAAAGCACACCCGACCAACCTATCCAGCATTTGGTCAGGAAATGGAAGCAGGAAATGATCTTTCCGAGTTACTTTGTTGAGCTTCCTATAGTCCATACACACTCTCCACCCGGTGACGATTCTTGTTGGGATCAATTTATTCTTGTCATTTGTTACCACAGTCACCCCTTTCGTTGGGACACATTGCATCAGAGAAGTCCATGAACAATCGGAACTGGGGTACACAACCCCGGCATCTAACTACTTGATTATCTCCTTCTTCACCACCTCCTGTTTTGCTTCATTCAATCTTTTTTTGTGTTTGATGGGGGGTTCGGAACCTACCTCCAAAATAATCTTGTGCATGAAAAAGGTGGGGATTATGCCCCGGATATCCACCAATGTCCATCCTATTGCTATTTTCCTCCTATGTAGCAACTCCACTGTGGACTATACCTGCACGTTAGGTAAGCAAGAAGAAAGGATAACCGGTAAAGTGGAAGAAGGTCCAAGGAATTCATACCTGAGGTTCGAGGGCAATGGCTTTAACTCCAAGGTAGGTTGCTCCTCCATTGAGGGCGTTATTGGAGGATTCATCCGGTATTAAAGATCCAAAGACAGCTTTCACTTCTCATAATTGTACAACCCCATGACTTGCAATGCATTTACACACTCCGCATAGCCATCACTCTCCTCTTCATCAACTAGATTGAGCAAAACAACTTACAATTTTTCTCCTCAACGTTCATTATTGCACTACCATCATCAACTATCACGTCAGTCACCAAATCCTCAAATGAACAAACTTTATTGTTATCCGGTTGCCTCATTGATTTGAACACATGGAAGACCACCTTTTCGTCACCAAGCCAGAAAGTGAGTTCACCGGCCTCCACATCAACAAGAGCCTTCCCTGTAGAAAGGAAAGGTCTTCCAAAAATTATAGGCACATCATAGTCCACTTCAAAATCAAGGATCACAAAATCCGCTGAGAGAATAAACTTGTCTACCCAAACTAATACATCATCAATAATACCCAAAGGCCTCTTTATTGTCCAATGCGCCATTTGCAACCTCATGGATATGGGTCTTGGTTTCCTAATTCCAAAGTTTTGAACACCGAGTAGGGCATCAAGTTGATACTTGCCCCAAGATCACATAGTGCTTTGGCAAATTAGGTTCTCCTAATAGTCCAAGTGATTGTGAAAGCACCCGGATCTTCCAAATTTGGATCCATAAAGTGCATAATAGCACTCACTTGATGGCCTCATAATTCATTGATCTTTTCTTGGTTACCAAATCCTTCATGAATTTTGCATACCCCAGCATTTGTTCCAATGCCTAATTCAACGACCTATTAATTAACAAACTTTTCATTATATCAATAAACTTTTTGAATTGGTTCTCACTATTTTGCTTTCTGGTCCTTTGAGGGTATGGAGGAGGAGGCCTTGGCATTTGTGCCTTAGCCTTTGGCACCACCGGTTTTGGCATGTCAATCACGTGTTCCCTAGACAGGTTCACTCCCTCTTGTGTCTCCTCCACACTTTCATCTATATCAATTCTCACTTATTTACTAGCTTGAACCACATTGCTTGGGATTTCATCCTCTTGAACCACAACATCTACATCCACAATCCTTCTTTGAATTGAGGCGGTAGCATCTCCACTTTTTCCACTTCTAGTAGTTATGGCCATAGCATGTGCCGTATTATTCTCAACCTTCGAGTTCACTACCGTATCACAAGGTAGTTCCCCTTTAGGACGAGTGTTCAACCCTTGTGAGATTTTGACTAATTGAACCTCCAAAGTCTGAATAGAAGTGTTGTGCAAGGCTATTTGAGCATCGGAGTCGGCATTCTTCTCCATCATCTATTAAACATGTATTCTACCTATCTCATTGTAAGAAGAACTTTTTCCTTGAGAAGGATAGAGATGTTGATTGGTTGGTTGTTGAAACATAGGAGGCCTTTCAAAACCCGGCCCCCGCTTGTTGTTATTGCTCTACTCTCCATTGATTATTTCCTCCCCAATTGCTTTGACTGTTGCCACCACCTTGATCATAACCATCATCTTGCATAATTTTTTCCGGACGATTTTGCATTTGTCGACCTTGTTGCCGCCTCTTGTTTACCATCATATTCTCACCTTCCATTGCATTCACTTGTTTTGGCCCTTGAACTTGTTGAAACTAAGCCTTCGCCAATTGGTTCATGGTAGTTGTCAACTCGGTTATAGCTTGCTCGTGGTCATGTAGCTCCTTATGTAGGTGAATAACATTAAGGTCACCTTGTGGCACGTTGATTCTGATTTTCCACGCCGAAGAGGTATCTGCTATTTCATCAAGTATTTTACAAGATTCGGCATATGGCGTGTTCATGAAGTTTCCCCGGCGAGTTGGTTAACCATACATTGGTTTATTGTGTTTATCCCCTTGTAGAAGGTCGGTTGGATCATGGCCTCAGTCATATCGTTGTTCGGGCACTCTTTGACCATGGTACGGTATCTCTCCTAAATCTCGTGCAATGGCTCATTGGGTTCCTGCTTGAAGGCAAGAATCTCATCCCTAAGCATCGCCATATGTCCTGGAAAAAAGAATTTAAAAGTGAACTTTTCCTCCAACTCATCCAAAGTATGAATGGAATGGTTGGGATGCCTCTCTAACTAGTCCAATGCTTTTCCCGTATAGAAAAGGGAAATAGCCTCAACCTCAGTGCGTCCTCAAAGACTATGGTTTGCTTGCTCCCCCAACAAGTATCGACAAAGCCCTTGAGATGCTTGAAGGCATTCTGATGTGAAGCTCCGGTGAAGGCTGCTCAAGCAGTGTAAGCATCATGTTAGTTATTTGGAAGTTGCCCGCCCTAATGCATGGCGGGACTATAGAACATGCATAACCCTTGATTGGAAACACTCGATGTGCTGGTCTTGGTGGAGGTGGGGGAGGGACGGCAACGTTTTCATGAGGTGGGCGGCCTCGTCTATTAGCTTGAGGTTCAAGAGGAACCTCATCCATTTCATCATCGTCCACTTCCTCCCCCAATGGCACATTTCAAATGGGATCATTGTTGAATGCCATTTTGCGTACCCAAAATCAATTCAAACACAAAATTAGTAACTTTGAAGGAAAGGAAGACAAAAGAAACAAAGACCTATATATATAGAAAAATCCATTTAACTCCTCAAAAACGATGCTAAAATTGACCTCGGCCAAATCCACACCATAATTAAGTAGCGAGACGGTCGATGCAATCATAACCCAACAAAGGTCGGGATCGAATCCACAGGGAGTTAGAATATGGTATTAGGTTTATATCTAAGTTAATTGCAAGCTTTGACTTCAATTGTACTTCCACAATGTTGATTGGTGTACTATTTCTATTTTACTCTATGGCATACAAATATAAAACAAAAGGACAATATTTTTGGTTTAGAGTTGTTTTTCAATTGATAAAGGAATCTAGGGTCGTGACTCCACCTAGGTGGCTACCCAAAGGGTTGTAAACAATAGGGTAAGTTTGATTTATCGGGTTTGTGGTATAGCATTTTCACACAATTGCTCATTCTATACCCCTCGGTAGTTTGAGTGATTTTGCCCAACATGGCTTTCTCAAGTCCAAATGGGTATTTGCACAAATCAAGTAATATATGCTCAAGTCGGGTCTTACTATCTTTTGATTCGATCTTTTAATTGGGGCTATCAATTTCTTGAATTCATCACAGTTCCTTGTTAGCCAAGTTTTCCTAATCCTAGTCTCACTTTCGCAAGCAAAGACTAGGTTAATTAGGCATGAATCAATGTTTTGTAACTATTAATTCTAGAAATTAAGCATAAACAAGACTAAATATCACTAATCCAATCACAAACTATCTCTAAAATTAAATACCAATTAAGTATCCACACTAGGATTGGGTTAAAATCCTTGCCAAAGATTTAGCTACTCATAGAAAAACGAAGAAATACAAGAATAAATAAAGATAGAAAGAATAATCATAGATTAAAAAAAGAAAACTAATGTTAAGAAGTCAATAAAAATTTACTGAAAGAAGTAAAGAAAAGCGTTTAGATGCACCTTTGCAAACTAACTTCACCTAAGAATGATAAAAAGTTATATTTATGCTAAGCTAAAAATATCTAACATAAATGCCCCTACTAAGGATTTGTGGCCACATGCTTCTGATACGGACCGCAACATGGCCTACTACGGCCGCACAATTCTAGTGCGGTTCGCACACTATGAAACTTGGGAATGGATCTTGAGGTCTTCTGCGGGTACGCATAAAAATGGTTGCGGCTGCACTTGGAATTCCACGGCTGCACATAAATGATGTGGTCCGCACTCTTCAGCTTTTGAACTTTGATCAACTCTCTGATTCTTCTATCTTGCGGACCGCATAATAATGATCACTGTTGTATTTGACCTTCTGCGACCGCACATTTTTGGTGTGGTCTGCACTAGCTTAGTTGCGAATAACCAACTCTCTGAATCTCATTCTGCAGCCGTACTAGAATTGAGCGGTCCGCACTACGGGCATCTTTGTCTAGTTTTGGCTTTTGTTCACTTTTGACACCTTTATGAGTTGATTTTGACTTATTTGGCTCGTTTTTCAATATTCTTGCAAGTAAGCACATTTTTTTAGTTTCCGAGAATACCTTTAAGCATTTTTTAGCTAAAACACAAGTAAAAGAGAGAAAATAAGCAGTCAAAATCCCTACTTATCAAGTGCGCACCTGCACATCCACTTCTGTGGACTAAAATTCACTTCTGCGCACTCGCTCTTGAGGGCAAGGCATGCTTCTACGACAATAGACCAAGCTAGTCCCGTCTGCATTTGCGACCACTCCTCTGCAATTGCGGACTGGCAAATCCAGATATCTCCACGCACCTGCGATCCCAGCTGGGCAAAAATACAACTTTGGTTTTGCGATCGGCTCCTCCTTTTTACGTGTCCGCACCTGCGGCTAGCAACTCTGCAGGTGTGATGACCCCAGAACAACAGTGGTTCAACAATTGCACAAGTCCAAAACTGTTCCTAATTCAATACGTTTCATACTCGGGGCCTCTGGGACCCCCCTCAAATATACCAACAAGTACCAAAATACCTAACGGACCTACTCGAAGCCAAAAATTACATCAAACAACATCGATTCTACGAATCGCAACCCAATTCAAGCCTATGAAACTATAAACTTCCAAAATCCAAAACTAAAGCTGATTCACACAAAAAGAACTCCGATGACTTCAAACTATGCACACAAGTCATTATGACATGACAGACCTATTCCAACTTCCAGAATTTAGATCTGATATTTATATCAATAAAGTCAACTCCCGGTCAAATTTTCTAATCTTCCTAACCTGAAATTTTCTAACTTTCGTCAATTCATACCGAAATGACCTGCGAACCTACATCTAAGATCCGGATATGCTCATAGGTATAAAATTACCATATGGATCTATTAGAATCGTCAAAACTCCATTCTGAAGTCGTCTACACAAAGTTAAACAATGGTCACTCTTTCAACTTAAAGCTCCAACTTAGGGACTATATGTCCCATTTAACTGCGAAACTCACCCAAAACAAAAATCAAACATCCCTGGCAAGTCACGTAACTATAGTACAACATAGAGGAGTCAATAAATATGGGGTCAAGGCTAAAATATTCAAAAAGACTGGCTGAGTAGATACATCCTCTCCCTCTTAAAATAAATGTTCGTCCTCGAACGAGTATAGATACATACCTGAAGTGGTAAAAAGATGAGGATAACTGCTATGTATATCATGCTCGGTTCCCCAAGTCACCTCCTTGACTGGTTGACTCCTCTATTGAACCTTCACTGAAGCAATGCTCTTCGACCTCAGCTTTCGGACCTGCCTGTCCAAAATGGTCAACGGCTCCTCAACATAAGACAAATCCTTGTCCAACTGGTTCCGGAGCATGGGAACATGGAATACTGGATGAGCTACAACTAGACTAGGTAGAAATGCAAGCTTGTAGTCCACCTCTCCAATCCTTACAAGAATCTCCAAAGTCCTGATATATGTAGGGCTCAACTTTTCCTTCTTTACGAACCTCATAACACCCTCCATAGGTGAAACTCAAAGCAAGACCGGATCCCAAATCACGAATGCATTGTCACGAACCTTCCGATGCGTATAACTCTTATGCCTAGATTGGGCTATATGAAGTCGATCTTGAATCAATTTAACCTTTTTCAAAGCAACCTGAGCCAAGTCTGTACCCAATAGCCTAGCCTCACCCAGCTCAAACCAAGCCACCAGAGAACGACAATGCCTCCTATACAAGGCCTCATATGGAGCCATCTCAATGAGCAACTGGTAGTTGTTATTGTAGGCAAAACCCACAAGTGGCAAGAACTGATCCCAACAACCCCTAAACTCCATCACACATGCAAATAGCATATCCTCCAATATCTGAATAGTGTGCTCGGACTGCTCCTCCGTCTAAGGGTTAAAAGTTATACTCAAATCAACCCATGTGCACAGCTCACGCTCTACGGCCTACCAGAATCGCGATGTAAACCGCGTACTCTGATTAGAGATGATAGATATCTGCATGCCATGAAGTCAGACAATCTCACGAATTTAAACATGATCCAACTGCTTTGAAGAATAAGTAGTCACCAATGGAATGAAATGAGCTGACTTGGTTAACCTATAATCACCCATACTGCATCGAACTTCCTCTGTGTTTGTAGGAGCCCACTAACAAAACTTGTAGTAACTTGCTCCTATTTTAACTCTAGAATCTCTAGCCTCTGAAGCAATCCAGCTGGTCGGTGATACTCATACTTCGCCCGCTGACAATTTAGGCACTAAGCTACATACCCCATTATGTCCTCCTCCGTCCTCCTCCACAAATGGCGCTGCCTCAAACCCTAATACATCTTAGCAGAACCCAGATGAATGAAGTATCGCTAACTATTGGCCTCCTAAATGATCAACTCACACAAACCATCTACATTGGACACACATAGCTTTGCCTGCATCCGTAACACGTTGTTATCCTTAATATTGTCCTCTTTGGCAATGCCTTGTTGAACTGTCCTTGAGGACAAGAAGATTAAGGTCGTCATACTGACTCTCTCTGATACGATCATATAGAGAAGATCGAGATACCACACATGCCAAAACTAGACTTGTCTCCGAAACATCTTATCTAACAAACTGATTCGCCAAGGCCTGAACATCCAATGCTAATAGCCTCTCTGCTGCCGGTAGATATGCCACACTTCTTATGCTCTCTACCTCTCGACTCAAGGCATCGGCCATCACATTAGCCTTCCTGGGATGATATAGAATGGTGATAACATAGTCCTTAAGAAACCCTAACTATCTCCGTTGACGCAACTTAAAGTTCTTTTGTTTGAACGGATGTTGTAGACTTCGGTGATCGATATAGACCTTACAAGGGACACCGTACAAATAGTGTTGCCAAATCTTTAAGGCATGAGCAATAGCTGCTAACTCAAGGTTGTGGACATGATAATTCTTCTCATGCACCTTCAGTTGTATAGATGCGTAGGAAATGACCCAATCATCTTGCATCAATACCGCCGAGTCCAATACACGGCGCATCACTATATAAAGTTTAAGACCCCAAACCCGTAGGCAACACCAACACTAGGGTTGTAGTAGTCTTGAGCTTTTGAAAGATCTCCTCATACTCCTCGGTCCACCTGAATGGAGCATTTTTCTGGTTCAGTCTGGTTATAGGTGCAATAATAGATGAGAAACCATCTACAAATCAATGGTAATACCCTGTCAAACTAAGAAAACTCCAAATCTCAGTGACTAAAGACGGTCTAGGGAAACTCTACACTGCTTCAATCCTTTTTTGATCTAACTTGATCCCCTCACTCGACGCTACATGACCAAAAAACTCCACTGAATCAAGCAAGACTTTGCACTTTGAAAATTTTGCATACAACTTCTTTTCTCTCAAGGTCTGGAGCACGGTCCTCAGGTGCTTCTCATGATCCTCCCGGCTCTGGGAGTACACCAAGATGTCATCAATAAACACAATGATGAATGATCCAAGATAGGGCTGGAATACATTGTTCAAGTGCATGAATGCTGGTGGGGTGTTGGTCATCCCAAATGACATCACAAGGAACTCGTAATGACTATATCGAGTCCTCAAAATGGTCTTCGGGATATTTGGCCCCCAAATCTTCAACTGATGATAGCCTGATTGCAAATCAATCTTTGAGAACACTTTGGCACCTTGTAGCTAGTCAAATAGGTCATCAATGCATGGTAATAGTGTCACGCACTCTTTTTCCCTATTTCATCAAAAAATGGGGTTTACGACATTTTGGGTATAGGAGAACTCATTCCTTTTGGGAATTGGGTTTTTCATTTGAAGAGTCTCCACCTAATAATTTAAGGTACATTAGGACACCAATAAGGTTCACTTCTAAGTTTATTTTACAACTAGATATAGGGTAAGGACTTGAAATTATCCTAAGAGGAAGGTGTAAGGCACCCCTCAGAATCCACTAGAGTTGTTCCCGGCCAGACAGTTTTGTGAATTTTGTACAATTAGCAGATAGGAAAGTATCGGCTCAAATAGTAGGGGATTTGACTTTAAACACATATGAGTTTGAAAATGATGAAAGGGCGAATTTTTAAAAGAATTTACAATTCTATAAATCCTTGAGAAAAAAGGAAATGAAGGGGGGTGGGGAGTTCTAGGTTTATTTATAATATGGATCACATCAATACGCTACCCGGTATGACACTCTTCAGAAGAGGGGATACATGTGGTATTAGTGCACCGGTCATCATATCTATATCCACCTTTCCCACCCCATCAAGGCATTGAAGTGCGGAATGGTCTCGACCTCTATTGCATGCTATTACCCGTTCCATTCCTATCAGTCCTAGAGGAATTTAGGATTACTATTCCTATAAGGGGGAGGATTTTAGACTGACTCTTAGGTTTTTAAAGGTAAAAAGACTAAGGCAACATTCAAAACACATAGAATTGCCTATTAGGGGAAACATATAAGCAACCAACAGGCTCATATATACCTCCTCAAGTAAAGCACATAAATAGCATGGCTCAAACACATTTAGGGTCTGAATTTAAAGTAGTAAGGAAAGGGGAGTTTTAATTGTTGAGGCAGACCAGTTTATTACATAACCTAGATAAAAAGTCCAAATTAGGCCTGTCTGCTGGTTGTAGCAATTACTAATTACAAAGGCGGATTTAGTTTTTATTGTTGTCACCTAAGGCTTGCCTAAATATGTTTGGTGAGGTCCTATAAACATTGATGCCTAGTACTAGTACTGCTTAGGAGCGTAGCAAAACAATGACAGTTTTAAAACGAGCGATTTAAGATCCTATAGGCATGCTTTCTAAACCGTATTAATAAAAGAAGAGTAGGTTGTTTAAAAATAGTTTAGAACAGTACGAGTTAAACTGATTTTAGGTCATTTTCGGCAACCAACCGGTGGAGCCGGCCTCCCCACCGTCCCCCATGCCTGCACCCTCCATAACGGAAGTATGTAGAAACCTTGATCCGCTTACTTCCTCCTTAATAAGATCGTGATGAGGAGTGACCTTTTACTTGACCTCAAGGATCGGCTTAAACTTGAAACTGTCTCAGAAGCAAAGAGATGCCAAATAATAGAATTCATGGAGATCTTGGCCTTTGATGAAGATGAACTGATGTATATTAGTGCTAATTTCTGATTCCTCTACACATGATATCTAGTTGAACATTAAATGAAGCACTCATGATTTACTTGAAATTCCTATAGGTATGGTTTCTATGAAAAATATTAATTTTAATCTTATGGAAATGATGTTTGATTATAGCCGTTTAGATCCTAAAAACATGGTGTCTAAATGTAGTAATAGAACATGTTTATTTAAAACAAGTCCTATACGCATGTTATCTAAATGTAGAATTAAAACATGCAGAATTTAAAACAGGTCCTATAGGCATGCTATCTAAATGTAGAAATAAAATATGCAAAATTTAAAACAGGTCCTGTAGGCATGTTCTCTACCCTTCTAACATCTAAACATGCATAATTACACATCCCCTTTTCACTAGACAAACCCCAATGTTCATTAGAAATTATTACAGACTACATAATAAATTACATTAGAAAAGTGTAAAAGAAGAATTTACAACCAGAGGAATCCTGGTTTTTTATTTCCTCTATAAGTTATGGAATAAACCACCTCAAGCACCACTTGTTTCAAAGCCTTTCTCAGACCTGGGTATGTCAAAATTCCCTAAGGGTCTCAAGGGAATCCGGGCAGTGATTACACCCAGGTTTGCATAACCGGATAGAGATGAGTGCATTATGGAAGGGATGTGTCCAAGTTCAGATGGAGCTCATGAGTCCCAAGGCGAGACTCACACAAGAGGGGCAGATCCTAAGTTCTAAGAGTGTAGTGGAACTGCAGAAACAGATATTTATTTAAAATTGGGCTGAGAATAGTAAAGGGTAAGGATAATTTGAAAACAGTAGTAGTAAAACTTAAACTACACAGGATCAGCAGGTGCACAAAGGGTCAGGAGTTTGGGAATATATTGCATGAAGCATGTGACGCTAGGAGGGTCAGGTTTAGACATACACAACAATATGTGACGCTTTCATGCCCATAAACCAGTCAGGGAACACAAACACATAAGGGAATACGGGGTTTGGGATTCATAATTCAGCAAATCACATAATCAAGTGAGCGACAGAGTATACATATAAGGGAACACATTAATTTACAGCATGCTTAGTAATGAAACTTAATTGCATAAACATAAGCAGAAACTGGCAAGAGTGAAAGAAATAGTAAAGAAACATGTTGTTATTGATACTTGAAGATTAACTAGGATATACCAGTAAGAAGCAAAGTGCAGAAAGGAAAAATGAGTAACTTTTCACAGCCTAGCCTTGGCTTTTAGCCGGCTAGATAAAAGAAATAACACAAGTAGTAACAAAGAAAAAAGAGAGAGTTTAAGTGAAGTTTGTGTTCTAAACTCAGATGGTTTGTTCGTGTCTTTGAAAGAAAAGAAGGTGTGTATTTATTGTTTTTAAAACAAGTGCAGAACAAGGTAATAAGTAAAGTCTTAACACAAATATAGAAACAATCACCAGTCATAATCAATTACACAAGTGATCCCCTTTAATTAAGGAATCACTGTTTAACGGATAGTAACAGGTTCAAAGAAGGAATGAAATCAGTTTGAGAATAGATTGATTAATTCCATATAAGGGGTAGTAAAAGCATGCAGCGAACAATCAAATCTGAGTACCAAAAATACGCTTATTTTAGGATAGAAATCAGCAAGGTAAAAATATCACAGTAAAGGGAAAATAATCAATTAGTTTTAAACAGGCGAGTGAAATTAGGGTTCATAAAAGAAAAGCTTTTGAAATCAGTCATAAGATCAAGGTCAATCAAGGAAGAAACATGCTTCAGCACTTTA
Organism: Nicotiana benthamiana; assembly: GCA_034376525.1. Taxonomy (NCBI): domain Eukaryota; kingdom Viridiplantae; phylum Streptophyta; class Magnoliopsida; order Solanales; family Solanaceae; genus Nicotiana; species Nicotiana benthamiana. The sequence goes on along the minus strand of CM067340.1, from coordinate 93,756,468 downwards.
GTATATAAATAGAGTGAATAAAACATCATCCGTGCTAGGCCAAGCACATTGGCAAAAGAAAAAACATACAATGGTAGAAGAAATAAGCATAAGATTCAGTAGATAGTCAAGATTCACACATATAGCCAAAGTGCAAAAGAGAGTCAAAACAAGTAAAGGTCTCACAGGAACAAGTGACGAAACCCTTTTGAGAAATCTAGGTATCAACAAGGGTTGAGTTGAAGAGATAGTAAAACTCAGAATCAGATAAGTCACATATAGAAGAGAGAGTCACAAGCAAAGAACTTTAATCGAATCAAGTGCATACTCAAAAAATAGTTCCAGACCAAGAAGACCTAGGGTTTCCAACAATAATTGAGTTTAAAAGACAATAAAACAAATAAGTCAAATAAGAACAAGGAACTTAATCAAACACGTACACATCTAACAAACAGTTTCAGGACTCGAACGAGACCACAAAAGGAACTAGGGTTTTAACATGCTGAAAAAGATAGAAGAACGACATGAACAAAACATAGCAAAATCACAAACACATTAAAATCAGAGATTGTTGAAAAGAAAAACTTAAAGGAAAACCCTAATCGGAGAAGATGAAGGGTCATTTAGAAAGAAAGTTTTAAAAACTTTCGAGAAAACACTTAAAGCACTCATAGCAAGTACAGATCTAAAGTAGATCTGAAAGAAAAATCAAAAGATCTTAATGATTATGGTTTCGAAAAACCCAAAAAAGGTAAGAAAGACCTTGAAAGTTTCTTATCTAACCGGGAAAGTCAAGGATCTGCCTTAAAAGCCATGAATGGCAGGAGAAAGGTCATGGATGGCCGGAGAAAGGTCATGGATGGCCGGAGAAAAGCCGCGAACAAAAGTCAAGCAAGGACTGGACCAGATTCCTTCGAGGACTCGCCATGAAACCATAAAAACCAACACCCAAGAGCCATGGGAGGCTGATACATGTCTCAAATGACCACGAGGGGCCATGCCTTAGGAAGTTATTAGGGTGGGGTAAGAGGGAGGCGGCTAGGGTTCATGAGAGTTTCAGAGAGAAGGGATATTCAAGGGCGGTGGTAGGTGAGAAATGAGATAGGTTTAGGGGTCGTTTGGGGTTAAAAAATGAAGGGGGAATAGTGGCCATTGATCTAAATGATCAACGGTCAGAACTAAAGGGGTTAGGTGGGAGACCGGGTTGGGTTGTGTAAATTGGGTTATGGGGTCTGGTTTGAGTGGGAATTGGGTTCAAATAAGGCTATAATTGAAATGAAATTGGGAAGCATTTAAATAGTCATTTTTTCCCTTTTAAAATTATAAAAAATAGTAAATTAATTTCTGGAAATAAATTGAAAGTGCTAAAATGATTATGACATATAATTATCAATTTACAAATACAGGACTTAATTCTCATGAATATAAGCGCAATTAAATCCTAAAAGATGCTAATGTTGCAAAAATACAATTTAGCTTTTAAAAAAATATTAAATAAATTTGTAAAAATATGCAAAATATTCCCTTAGCTATATCTTAGAATGAATATAAAATCCCAACAAGTGAATCACCAAAATGATAATTTTGGAAATAATTATTGGGTTTTTACGGATAAAAATAAAGAAATAAATTGGTTTAAAACCCTTTAAAATTTAAGGAAAAATAATAAAACACTTGGACATACTTATATATGCATACATATGTTGTTTTGAAGGTATTTTGCATCTTGAAAAATATATAGAAAAAATTGGGTATCAACAAATAGATACATGTTCTTCATTGTAACCTTGTTCAACTATCGATACACAATTCACATGCGCATAGAATCATCCTTCTTCTTTATAAACAAGACCGAAGCACTCCAAGGTGATACACTAGGCCGAATGAAACCCTTATCCAGCAACTCTTCCAAATGCTTATTTAACTCCCTTCAACTCTTCTAGGGCCATATGATATGGTGGAATAAATTTGGGCTGAGTGCCCCACAATAAATCAATACCAAAATCGATATCCTATCAGGCAGCATGCCCCTAAGATCCATTGAAAATACATTTGGATAATCCATCACTATTGGAACTGACTCAACGTTAGGAGTATCAATAATGAAATCTCTCACAAAGGCTAGATATGCCTCACACCCCTTCCCAATCATCCGTTCTGCCTTAAGGAAAGACATCACCCTACTAAGAACATAATCTAAAGTATCTCTTCACTCCAACCGCAGAAAACCTGGCATAGCCAACGTCACCGCCTTGCCGTGACAATCAAGAATAGCATGATAGAGCGACAACCAATCCATGCCTAAAAGAACATTAAAATCTACAATACTGAGTAACAATAGGTCAGTCTGGTCTCAAAACCACCAAGAACAACCAATATATTAGGTCAACAACAATAGAATCTCCCACAAGAGTGGACACATAGATAGGAGAAATCAAAGACTCATAGGATATACCCAAATACGAAGCAAAATAAGTTGATACATAGGAATAAGTGGAGCCTGGATCGAATAAGACTGATGCATCTCTATGACAAATCGGAATAATACATGTGATGACTGATTAGGATGAACCGCCTTCGTCCTAATAGGAATATCATAACATCTGACCTGGCCTCCCCCTCTAGGACGACCTCTACCCGCCCTATCCCCACCTCCAGCTGGCTGAGCAGGTGGAGTGGCAACTGGTGCAGTAACCACGACCTGAGAAGTATTGGGGCCCTATGGAATACGTCGAGTTTGAGTAGTCTGTAGAGGTGCACCCCTCCTGAGTCTAAGGGCAGTACCTAATCATATGACGACTGCCGCCACACTCAAAACAAGCTCTCGAAGGATATGGCTGCTAGAACTGGCTTGGGCCTGAATTGCTGGACTGACCATTGAAAGCACCCCGTGCAGGAGGTACACTAGACAATGGCGGTGCATAATGGTCAACCTGAGCCTAGGGAGTATCCGAAATACCACTAGAAGCTGGAAGTGACGAATGAACAGGAAGACTCACATAGCCTCTACCATGGGGGGATGCAACTGGAACAGGGGCACCACTATATGTGACAAAATATTGAGGCCTCATTGCATCCCTCTCCACTCTCTCCCAGGCCCATATGCCCTCCAATATCCTAGCAATCTCCGTAACATGCTAGTATGGGATGTCAATCTCCAAATCTCGAGCCATGATGAATCTGATACTGGGGTTTATCCCCTAAATTAAATCAATGAACTCGCTCTTTGATAATAGAGACTAAATCTGTTGCATGTCGGGACAACTCGATGAACCTGATAGCATACTCTGACATGGTTATAGCACCCCTAACGCAACTACTCAAATTTTTTGCGACATGCATCACGAAGGCTCTAGGAACAAACTCCCTCTTCAACATATCTGAGAACTAATCCCTAGTGAATGAAGCTGCCTCGATCGAGCTACGCAACTCATACACTTGCCACTACTGATAAGCAGATCCCTTAAGCTGGAACATAGTGAAAGCAAGCCCACTCGACTCCACAATACCCATAGTACAGAAAATACATCGCACCTATCAATAAAACCATATGCATCCTCTGAAGCAAAAAATTGAAAGTAGGAGGGTGGTATTTCGTGTCACCCTCGAGCCTAAGATGCTCCCCCTCAGAAGTTGCTTCACTAACCTCGGTATGAACTGGGACGACCCGCTGCACTAGTATGACCTTTGGGACCCGATCAACGTGGACCCGCTGCTCTGGGGTATGGGCGGTGGGAGCCTATGCTCTTCTTCCGGCCTGAGATGTTGCAGGAGCAAGTGGAATCAACCCTGCCTGAGCTAGAGCGCTAAACATGCTCAAAAATTGGACGAGGATCTCCTAGAGTTCAGGGTAGTAACAGGCATCTCAAGTGTCTACTCTCCAACTGGAGCTAGCAGTAGATCCTGTATAGAGGCTAGGGTATGTGCCCCTGGCTGCATTACGTGCTCGTCCTCAGCCTCTGCCCCGACTTCTCGCGGCTTTATCAAGGGCGCGGGTGTCTGATCATCCCATCCAACTGTGCATGTCCTCACCATCTATAAGAGAATAGAAAGATAGAGATTGAGAATTTCGAAGCCAACAATTTCGTGCTATAAGGAACCAAAGAATTGAAGAATTTCCTAACAGTTCCATAGCCTCCCGAAGATAAGTACATACATCTTTGTACCAATCTACGAGACTCTATTAAACATGATTGTGACTCATAACACCTATGAACCTAGAGCTTTGACACCAACTTGTCACGACCCTAATTTTCATTTGTAGGATATCATGATAGCACCTAGTCTCTGAGACTAGGTAACCCTAAAATTTATGCAGAAATAACTGAAATAATAATTAAAGTCTTAAAACTCAGCAACCATATATAATGAACTCTGCAACTCAGCATATACAACTCCCAAAACCTGGCGAATACAAGTCACAAGTTCTAAATAGTAGTACTGAATAATCCTATACATCACTATCCATAAAAGGACAAGGAAAATAGAGTAGTCTAGGTAGATTGGGACTCCAAGTCCTGCGGATGTCGGCATGTATACCTTGAGTCTCCGTAGATGAGTTCTCGCTAATACTTGGGCTGGTAGGAGGTACCTGGATCTGCACAAAAAAGATGTGTAGAAGTGTAGCATGAGTACCACCATAACAGTACCTAGTAAGTGTCAAGTCTAACCTCGGTAGAGTAGTGATGAGGCCATGTCAAGGCCCTAATATAATAAATAAGAAAAGTTGTACAAGTGTATGGCAACGTAGTAATGACAACAATGAAATTGAAACAACAATAACATATCAAGGTTAGCTATACAAAACTAAAGCAAATAATGCAATACATTGAAAACAAGGAATAATATGCTAGAGAAACAAGACATCCAAGGACAAGTGAAGCAATAGATGAATACCATCAAGAGTCACTACTGTGGTACCGCCTCGTAGCCTCAAACCACAAGAATAATTCACAATCTTTCCCTATATCACCACGGAAGCCTTGCATTTAGTTTTGAAAATTATTTTTCGAAATAGCATTCTGTATTTTAGCCCACCTTATCACACTGCATGACTTATATTCCCCCTACTAGTCATGCGTATCAAGCCCACTTTATCTCACCGCATGTGTTTCAGTATCACAACGCACCTCAAGTGCCTAATATCACAACTTGCCAAAAAAACAACAATAATAGTGTTTTCACAATAAAAGGATCCCATGGATCAACTACAATGTACATAAGAGTCCCAACAATAACAACCGGAAGTGAGTAACTCGGTATAATAATATTTCACAAATTAACACTTTGCCTCAATGTGAATCACGGCCTTTATAACTCAATTCTAGTTTCATCAACAGGTTATTCCAAGAATAACAACTTCAAGTAAAGAATTCAACCGTCAAATAATGAATAAGGAATAAAGGAAACAAGAACTGCAACTAAACATGTAGAGCAATTAACAAGTAAGAGATAAGATAAGTAGAGCATGTGAAAATAGACTATTGATGATAAAGATAACATGTTAAGATAACTCGATTAAGGCATGAAAGGAATCTACATAGGTAAAATAGGTAAATTTTCACATTTATCCCGTGTACACACTTGTCATCTTGCGTACACGTCTTTCGCACATCACATTTATCACAAAATAACACCAAACTTAAGGGGTAATTCTCTCACACAAAGTTAGGCAATCCACTTATCTTAAAACAAGCTACTCAATCGACTAATAGACCTTTCCCTCGATTGTCCAATTCTGAACTGCTCGAATCTAACCAAAATAACTTCATACTATAAATATAAACAATAAGAAACTATTTCGAAGAATAAAATTACGATCTTTGCGAAGAAATAAAAATTCAACTCAAAATTCAACCCGGGCTCGCGTCTTGGGACCCGACCAAAATTATAAAATTCGAATACCCAGCCGTTAACGAGTCCAACCATACAAGAATTAATCAAATCTGACCTCAAATCACCTTTCAAATTCACAAATTTTAGCCTAAGACGTTTTCGCAAATTTTCCTCAAATTTTCAACTAAAATTACTAGATAAATGATGATCATTAACAATAGATTTGTGTAATTCAACCAAAATCGAGTTAGAATTTCTTACCCTAATATTTTCCTTGAAAATATCTCGAAAAATCATCACAACTCGAGCTCTCTAGGTTCAAAAATGGATTACAAAATCAAACCCTCGAAAGTAAGCCTTCTTGCCCAGCTATTTCGCTTTTGCGGCTCTTTAGTTGCATCAACGACACCACACGATGCCGCACCTGCGGAAAAACCATCACAAGTGCGGTTTCCACTTAGGCCGTGACTTTTCGCTTCTACGGGCCAAACAGGTATATGTGCATCCGCTTTTACAGACTAAAATGCATTTTTGCGCACTCGCTACTGCGGGCAAAGCCTGCTTCTGCAACAATAGACCAAGCTAGCCCCGTTCGCATCTGCGACCAGTCCTCCGCACCTGCGGACTTGCAGATGCGGATATATCCTTGCACCTGTGATCCTAGTATGGTAAAGCCAGCTTCACTTCTACGACCGGCTCCACGCTTCTGCGTGTCCGCACCTACGGCCAAACCCTCCGCAGGTGCGATGACACAAAAACAACAGTGGTTTAGCAATTGCACAAGTCCAAAATTGTTCTGGATTCAATCTGTTTCACATCTCGAGTACCTGAGATCCGGTATGAATATAACAAGTTACAAAACACCTAACGACCTACTCGAGGCCAAAAATCACGTCAAATAATATCGATTCTACGAATCGCAACCCAATTCAAGCCTATGAAAATACGAACTTCCGAATTTTAAAACTAATATCGATTCATACCAAAATAACTCTGATTGACTACACACTTTGCCCACAATTCATAAATGACATGACAGACCTATTCCAGCATTTGAAATTGAGATCCGACGCCAATATCAATAAAGTCAACTCCTCATCAAACTTTCGAGCCTTCCAAACCTTAAATTTTAAAACTTTCGCCAATTCACACTAAAACGGCCTATAGACTTCCAAATCAAGATCCGGACACGCTCGTAAGTCCAAAATCACCGTATGGAGCTATTGGAACCGTCAAAACTCCATTTCAGAGCTGTCTACACAAAATTAAAGTACAGTCACTCTTTCAAATTAAAGCTCCAACTTAGGGTTTATATGTCTCATTTCACTCCGAAACTCACCCGAAACTAAAACCAAACACCCCCAACAAGTCATGTAACCATAGTACAACATAGAGGAGACGATAAATATGGGATCTGAGCTAAAATACTCAAAACGATCGGTTGGGTCATTACAAAAATTAAATAAAATAAAGTATTTCTCAAATGATCCAAATCGGCGGGAGCCTAAATATAGCAGTAAGCAAGGGCGAACCTACATGTCTTAAAGGGTGGTCAATTGACCATATATTCGTCGAAATTTTTAGTTACATATAATGTATTGTGAACACCCTTTGTTGGAAATTCTTTTTCACTTATTTTAAGTTTGAACACCTTTAAATAAATTCCTTGCTTCGCGATTGATGCTGTGTATTACCCTCCCTAGTATGGTTTCAAATAAAAATGGCCAATCTCTATCAATGTGGGAAATTACTGGAGCTCCTGGTAGTTTTAAAAAAATATGACAGGAAAATGGGATAACTTGTGCTCAAGTATTTCAAAAGAAAACTTTGGATCACATATGATAGACGATTTAGGAAATATAGTTGTGCAAGAATATTATTTTAGCAAACATTTTTAAAAAATTGCCCATAGTTATTTAGGAATTAAACCCATTTTTCAGTTTCCTATTTTGGATTATACTCTATTTTCATTTCCCAATTTGATGGACAAGAAGTACCAATCAAAAGCCACTAATTAGATTCAGCGTCTCTCTTCACAAATGAAAATCCAAAGTACTATATGGTTAATTGAGCAATAACAGTGACAACTTCATCTTTATCCATAGATCTAATTGATTAGATGCGTTGGATTTGTATTTCAAGCGACGTATAGTTAGTCTAAAAACAAATCCTAAGCGAGCACTCTAATCATTATTTGTTGGATATGTACGTGAGTTGTTAAATATTCATGCACATTCTTTTCGCTGTTGAAAAGTGGATAAGGTGGTTTTCTTTACTTGTTAAATTATATTACTATAACAAAGTGATGTGAAATTTAAAAGTTGTCATCATACAAGTTTTAGTTTGTTGTTAATTCGTTTAAACTCTAATTTCAATTAAGGGATGCATGTGTGCGCTTCAAACTTCCATAGCCCCATTACGGGATAAATATATAACTCTAAATCTGATTACATAACTGTATAGTTCGAACGATACAACTATTTAATAGATTATCTTGAAATAAGAGATTGTTTGGATTGACTTTTAAGCTGGTCTCTAGATTGACTTTTGAGCTGGTCAAATTAGTTTTTAAGCTTTTTAAATTTTTTTCAATGATTGACAAAGTTAAAAAATACTTAAAATAAATTAAAAATTATTTAAAACAAGCCAAAAGTAATAAAGCTGTGCAACTTCAACTTATCGCTTTTTGACTTATAAGCTATTTTCGTTGAAAAGTTACTTTTTAAATTCAATCCAAACGGGCTCTAAATCTCGTCTAGTATATGTTTTTTCAATATTCACCTATGTCTATTCACTTTCTTGATTGAGATTCGCTGGTATATGGACCAATGCGATCTAACCCATATCGGAATAGTAGATCGAATAAAACCAAGATAGAGATTATGATGAGTACGTGGTACAAGTCACTTTTGAGAAACATTTTTATTCGTGACTTGATTTTTTTTTTTTGGAAAAAGTATTTTGTATATATTTCACCATGTTGTTAATATACATCAACTGTTCCTTTTGGACTATCGAACAGTTCTCATACGGTATTTCCTATTTTAATGGAAAAAAAAAAAGCACTATTTGAAAGCACTATTTCCTAATGTACAAGGAATTTCAAGGGGTACATTGGGGGTAGCTATTTAAATACTGTAGTGTGGTTTATCCATTTCGGCTTCCTTTGTCCTGTGATGTGTATTTGAAGTACAATCTACCTTGCTCTCTGTGACGTTTCGTTCTTCGACTGTTGAAACCTTCGGGCGTTCCTTTCCATCCAAACATTATATACAACTGCCGCGAACGTCACTCCCAATATCATTTTACTTGGGTGCCTATTGTTTACTCTGCTAGTAACCCATTGCACTTCTGCATTCCATCTTTCTATTGTTCTAGTAAAGTTCAGCCAGTGTAGTATTCCTTGCCATAGTTGCCGGGAATAAGGACATTCAAAGTATAGATGGTCATATGTCTCGACAATGTCTCTTTCACAGAGTACGCATGATTGGTCAGTGTGTATACCCCATTTTGCTAGCCTGTCAACTGTGGCCAGTCTTCTATGCAGTGCCATCCATAGTATGAATTGTTGTTTGGGTAGGTGACTTGATTTTTTTATTCTTGACGTGCATGCCATGTGTCATTTTAGATGGTAATAATGTAGTAATATTTTAAAGGCTTTGAACAAGTGTCTTAGCCATTCTATAAGACTATGATAAGTGGCAAACTTAATCAACTACTTTTTTGCCATGTACAACAAATTTACATATAATTACAATTATAAATTGTCATTATTTGGCAACACAATTCATCCACTATCAAAAGTGCTTTTCTACTTAGAGCCTGTTTGGCTTAGCTGATTTAGAGTAGCTAATAAGCATTAGGTGCTGAAAAATATTTTTAAGTGCTGAAACTGACTTAAAAAATAAACAGTATCGTATTTGAATAAAAGTGTTGAAATTAATAATAAGCAGCTGAAAAACTGGATATACGAAGAGTTTTGTTTTTAAAAAAGTGATTTAGAGATACAATAGTAAATATTTTGGTCAAACGAAAGTGCTTATAAGCTGAAATTTGATAAGTTGAGGGAGACCAACTTATGACTTTTAGCTTATTTTTGACTTATAAGCATTTTTAATTTTATCAAACACGTAGATAAGCCAAAAAGTGCTTATAAACTAATTTGACCAAGTTATAAGCTTAGCCAAACACCCCCCTTAGCCTTCTTCTCTTTCACTCTTAGTTTCTCTTATTTCCAATTTTTCATATGATTTTTTTTGTCCTATTCTCTTTGCAATCTTTTTGGATTATTGTAATATAAATATTTTGCTAATTCATGTTTACTCTAAATAAAATAGAGGTAAGCTTGTTTAATCCTAGAAAAATATTTCACGTCGCTGAAATAGTTTCTTAGGACAGTGCCCACCACGATTCAATCTAATTTGTGTATCTACTTACAAACAACATTGAAACAGAGATATTGAAATTCTTGCTCTCAATTACTACAATCTAAGAAACTACGGCAAATAATAGTGATGCTGATAATACTACCGATACCGCCAATATTGGCACTACAACAACCCCAGTTGCATTGCTATATGCTAGGCCATTTCCAGATATGTCAAATATTGAAATGTTTGTCAATAAACATTTCAAGCGTTGGCAAGAACGTATTTGTCACGATCCGCATTTTTCCACCATCGGGAGTCGTGATGGCGCCTACTGTCGAAGCTAGGCAAGCCAATCCTTTTAAAACATTTTCACAAAAACCTTAATCTAAAACAATGTAAATACTGAAATAATTAAATAAAATCACGCGGAAGACTTTTAGCAACAATAGCAATGATAAAGTGCGGAAATTAGTAACATGCCTCTACCCAGTATCTGATATCAGTACTTATGGACGACTAAAAGAGTACTAGAAATAACAGTCTGAAAGAAATACATAACATGTCTGTTTTGATAAAATAAAAACAAACTGGAAGAGATAGAGGAGACTCAATGCCCGCGAACGCCAGCGAACTACCTCAGAGTCTCTGGACTGAAGGATCGCTCCCTAACTACTACGGTCCGTAATTTGTGTCCTGACCGGTGCACAAAAGCGCACAGAAGTGTAGTATCAGCACAACCGACCTCATGTGCTTGTAAGTGCCCGGCCTAACCCCGGCGAGGTAGTGACTAGACTAAATCGGACCTACCACAATCAGCCTGTACAGATATATGTGCAATAATGGAAAGATAAGAAAAATTTAAACAGATAGTGGGGAGGGGACATGCTGGGGGTGTAACAGTTCAATTATAAATCCAACAAACAAGAAGTAGAACTGAATATATAACACTAAATAGAGAAAGCCAGTGAATCAATAACTGCACGGCACCGCCCTTCGTGCTTTTACTCTCATTTCTCACCGAAACTGCCAAATATAATGCACGGCATCACCCTTCGTGCTTTACTCTCAAAACACAATGCACGACATAACCCTTCATGCTTTTACTCTTAATACATAGTGCACGACATCACCCTTCGTGCTTTCCTCACGTAACTCTCACATCAAGGCACGGAAAGACCCTTCGTGCTCAAATAATCAAGAAACATGGCACGGAAAGACACCTCATGCATAATCTCTCTCTTCCTCACCTAATCAATGGTCACAACCAACCGAGAAAGGAATATAAAACAAGATAAAATATTCCGGCAAGGGAGAATAACTCAACAATAAGTCCTGACAAGGGAATATAGCTCAACAATCAGTCCCGGCAAGGGAAAAAATACCAAAATTTCTTCTTTATCTCATTTTCTTCTCAACTATCACTTCATAGTGCATTTAACAAGTAATTATCACAATTTTTCACTTCTTTCGCAATTTTAATAGCAAATATGAATCAAGGTCATGCTAGACTCGGGCATATAGGTAACCGTCACCATACCTATACACTGACTCCACAGAGAACATAACAAATATCATCCTAATCCTACTCCCTCAAGCCAAAGTTAGATCAAACACTTACCTCGAAAGCTTCCAACTCAACTCACGCCTCTAGAATAGCTTTACCCCTCGAATTCGCCTCAAAATCGATCAAATCTAACCATAATTTACTCAAATATATCAACAAATGCTAGTTAAATCAATTTGAATGCATAAGAATGAAATTTCCAAAGTTTTACCCAAAACTTCCCAAATTGCCCCCAAGCCCACGTGGTCAAAACTTGATGTTCAAACCAAAATCGGGTTACCTATTCCCCCACGAGTTCATATATGCAATTTGTTTTGAAATCGGACCTCAAATTGAGGTCCAAATCCCCAATTTTAAGAGAACCTAGGTTCTACCCCAAATCCCCATTTTTACCCATTGAAAGCTTTGATTTTTTAAGTTGAAATCATGATAAAAGATGTTAAAGTTTGAAGAAATTGAGTAAAATTTGACTGACAATTGATTAGGGAGAGAAGGAGTCGCTAGAAAATCGCTACTGGAGGTTTGGGTTTTAAAAATATGAAAAATAAAGTGTGAAATCGTCTAAGTATAGGTTGCACAGTCGCAGATGTTGCAATTGCGTGGTTTTGTTTGCAATTCCAAAGAATACAGAAAAGTAGCGGATGTCACTATTGCGAGAAATTAATCGCAATTGCAAAGAGGGCAACAGTGTTCACATTTGCGAGAATGTCTTCGCATTTGCAAAGACTGGGCTATAAGAGGGGAATCGCATTTGTGAAGATTTTCTTGGCATTTGCGAAGACTGGCTAATAAAAGGGTAAATCGCATTTGCGAGTTTTTCCTCACATTTTTGAAGAAGCAGGCCAAAGGGGAAGGCTCGCATTTGCGAAGATTGCTTCGCAAATGCGAAGACTGCAGATACCAGCTGTTAAAAAGCTTCAAAATGAGCCTAACACCTATCCGAAACTCACCCGAGCCCTCGGGACTCCAACCCAAACATGCACCCATCCTCAAAAACATCCTACAGACTTACGCGTGCGTTCAAATCGCCAAAATAACATTAAAATCAAAGAATCAACCTCCAAAACTCATGATTTTCATTTCAAGGCTCAAAACTTTAAATTTTCCATTTTTAGTCCAAAACACATCAAACGGCGTCTGTTTTCAACCAATATTTATAAATAGTTCTTAACGCTCATTTAAGATTTGTACCGCGCGTCGAAACCAAAATACGAGCCCGATACCATTACTTTTTATCAAATCTCATTTTCCTTTTTCCTTAAGCATTTTCAGAAAATAATTTCACAGAAAAATTCCGTAATCGGGCCTGGGACCTTGGATTACGATTCCGGGAATACGGCCGGGTCCAAATTTCCTTACGGACCCTGCAGGACCGTCACATCACAGGTCCGGGTCCGTTTATCAAAAATATTGACCAAAGTCAACTATAGCAATATTATTATCAAAATTTGTAGTTTTTAACACAGAATTCAAATATTTCCACATAAAAATTTTCTGGGTTGGCGAAAGGATTATGCACGCAAATTGAGTCAACCAAATAAGAGGTTTTTAAGGCCTCAGAAGCATAAAGGGAGAATTACGGTGATGACCCTTTGGGTCGTCACAGTATTTTCTCATTGCTTGATATCCATGGTGTTGCACATGCATTGCTGCATCCACAACCTACTGTAGACGCTGATAATAAAATAGTAGAATCATGGCAATACACCAACAAGGTATGCCGTCATACCATATTGCAAACTATTTTTAATGAATTGTTTGACGTGTATTGCATTTATAAAGAAGCAAAAGCTATATGGGAAGCCTTAATTAAAACATTCACTGCTGAAGATGCTACAAAATAAAAATTTGTAGTAGGAGAATTTTATCAGTGGCAGATGAGAGATGATAAAGAGATGAACGTACAAAGCAATAAATTTTAAAAATTATTAGAAGACTTGAAGGCCGAGGGTATGTCTTTACCAGAAAAATTTGCTGCTGGAGTGCTAATTGAGAAGTTTCCTGACTCATGAAGTGACTACAAAAACAACTTAAAGAAGAAACAGAAAAATTTTACCATTGAAGAAATTGTGATCCACATCCTAATTGAAGATTCCAACAGAAAAGAATCTGCCAAAGGTAGGATGACAGCTCTTAAAGCAAACTTAGTTGAAAGCATCAAGGTATGAGAATACGTTTCAAGGTTACAAGTCTAAAAATACTAACCTTAAAAGAAAAAAAAGGTTGTTTTGTCTGTGAAAAACCAGACCGTGATGCCTCATAGTGGAGGTACAGAACAAGAAATGCCAAAGGAAAAACTAATACTCCTAAGGCAAACTTAGCCGAAGGAGGTGATATTATTGCAACTATTATTTCTCAAGTAAATATTATAGCACATGCAAAAGAATGTGTGATAGACTCTGGGCTACTCGGTACATTTGTGCAAATCGAGAAGCATTTTCCTTTTATACTCCTGTAGAGGATGATAGAGAAGAAGTCTACCTTGGAGACTCAAGTACTACCAAAGTCTTGGGTAAGGGTAAAGTTCTCTTGAAACTCGCTTCGAGAAAAACATTAGCCCTTGTTGATGTACTACATGTTCCTACTATGAGGGCAAACTTGATCTCTGTGTCCTTGTTGGAAAGAGGCTGATTGAAAGTGTCCTTTGAATCTGATAAGATCATAATGACCAAAAATAATGTGTTTGTGCAAAAGGGATATTATAACCAATGACTCTTTGTACTTAATATTTCTGGTGTTATCAATGGAAATGTATCTACTTCTGCTTATATGGTTGAGTCTATTTCTCTATGACATGCTAGACTAAGGCATGTTAATGTCGCATATATAAAGAAAATACAGTCACTAGGATTAATATCTAGTTTAGACTCAAATAATATTAACAAGTGTGAAATATGTGCTGAAGATAAAAGTACTAGAAAGAAACGTTTTTCCGTAAATAGAGAAAACTAAATTGTTATCTTTAACTCACACTGATTTAGATGACTTGAAGCAGACTATGACTAGAGATGGTAAAAAATATTATGTGAATTTTATTGATGATTTTCTGGATATACTAAGTTATATTTGTTTAGAAATAAAGATGATGCATTTAATACTTTTATTTCTTATAAAACTGAGGTTCAAAATCAACTTAGTAGAAAAATCAAGAGAATATAGATTAGATAGAGGTGGAGAATATTTATCTTTAAATATTTTATGAAAATAATGGAATAGTTCATGAAGTAACTCCCTCTTATTCATGTCACGACCCCAATCTCGATCGTGATGGCGCCCAACAAAATTGCCAGGCAAACCCGACCAATTAACACTCGCAACTCAACCACACAATCCATTTCCAATTTATAGCATTAAATTATCAAATAATATAGTTTTAGCAGTGATCATAGACAAAAGTATTATGAAAATAATAACAACTGCCAATAAAACTCCCTAAGATAAGAAAATAATAAATCATCAGTAATACTGATGTTCGCAAATG
The DNA here is from genome assembly GCA_034376525.1 of Nicotiana benthamiana. Lineage (NCBI taxonomy): Eukaryota > Viridiplantae > Streptophyta > Magnoliopsida > Solanales > Solanaceae > Nicotiana > Nicotiana benthamiana. The sequence continues at coordinate 93,741,239 of CM067340.1, read as the reverse complement.
CGGAAATAATAAAGGGATAGGGGAGGAGTCGGGCCCTGCAAACGTCAGGCAGCTACCTCGACAACTCCTGAGAAACTCTTAAGCAATAAAAGCTCAACTATGATCCCGAGACACCTGAATCTGCACACATGGTGCAGGGAGTAAAGTGAGTACTTCCAACTCAGTGGTAATAGACATATATAATGACTGAAAGTATGAAATCTCAAAAATACCACAATGTAAAGCTAACACTAACAATTTAGCATGGTTAACGGTGAAACGAAAACAGGGCAGAAACAACTAGATCAGATAAACATCAGAACATGAACACAATGCAATGCACATGACCGCTGCAGCGTATAGCCTGATCTGTTTGGGTACCCCACTCACTATGGGGGTTCATACTTCGGAGGGGCTCCTACAGCCTAAGCGCAATATCATTGTAGCACTCGGACGGACTAAGCTATAGTCCCCGTTCAAAAATTACCCGCACTCACCGTAGAGTACGTTTCTCGCCTCAATACAACATCTTAGTGTGATATACCAGGGTTTCAAACCCTCAGGTCATCATCTACATCTCAAGCCGGCCGAAGACTAGCTCGCAATGCCCTTTCCTCTTGTATCGACCTCCTCCCGCGTCGAATCTGGACAAAACCACAACAAATACATTACAATGTGCCAAAGAAACATAACCAATCGAAAATACTCAAAAAACACAAAAAATCACGAAGTTGGCAAAACTCGAGCCCCGGGCCCACTTTTCAAAAAAATTACGAAATTCACATCACCGGATTCCTCGTCTCGCCATGAGTCCGTACATATAAAATATACCAAAATCGCAGTTCAAACGCTCCATCAAATCCCAAATTTTTGTTTCAAAACCCAAGCCCTAGTTCTTCAATTTTTTACCCAAATTTCTAAGAATTAAATGTAGATTCTTCAATATGATGATGTTTCTAGGCATAGAACTTACCTCCAATGAAATTTCCAGTCAAACCTCTCTAAAAATCTCGTCAATAGATCTCAAACTCGCTCAATAATGGAGGAAAATGATAGAGCTTGCGGATGAAATAAACCCTTTAATCCCTTACCGCTTGTGCGTGACCGCTTTTGTGGCCAAAATGATCGCTTATGCGGTTTCACTTAAAATGCCAGGGACCGCTTTAGTGGTCCAAGACTGCTTATGCGGTTCCCATTCCGCACCTGCGGTCCAAGTCAGAACCTCCTCAGACCGCTTTTGCGACTCCATAGCTGCATCTGCAGAACCGCCTATGCGGTTCCCTTTTTTGCAGATGCGGAAACAACAGCACCTGCAACTTCCAATTCATGCAACAACTCTAAGTTCTCCGTTTAACCATGCTAATTCACCCCGAGGCCCCCACGACCTCAACCAAAAACACATACATGATCTAATACTTCATTCAAACTTGATCGGATCATCAAAACGCTAGCGTCAACATCAAAATTCTCAATTATGATCAAATTAAAGCCTAAATCTCTTAAAAATTTCCGAATTACATATTCGATCAAAAAAATTACCTAAACACCTCCGAATGACCTGAACTTTGCACGCGTATCCAAAATCACCTAACGGAGCTACTGCAACTCTCGTAATTCCATTCCGACCATCGAATCAAAATCTCACCTTTCAACTGGAGTTCGTCAAAATTCAAACTTCGCCAATTCAAGCCTAATTCTACACCGGACCTCCAAATTCAATTCTGATTTCACTCCTAGGTCACAAATCATCACCTGAATCTAAGCGAATTATCAGAATTCACATCTGAGCCCTCTAACTTAATAGTCAACTTCTAGTTGACTTTCCCAAAACGAGCTTTCCTTTATGAGACTAAGTGCCTCATTTCCACCCAAAACCACTCCAATTCTACCCGATCAATGCAAATACTGATATTGTAACATAGAGAAACACAATATGAGGGAAACAGGGCGATAACTCATGTGTTGACGGGCTGGGTCGTCACATTCTCCCCAACTAAAACAATGCTCGTCCTCGAGTGGGTCAAGAAACATACCTGAAGTCTTAAATAAGTGAGGATATCTGCTCTGTATCTTCTACTCGGTCTCCCAGGTGGCCTCCTCCAAGGGCCAACCTCTCCGCTGCACCTTCACCGAAGCTATGTCCTTAGATCTCAACTTCCGAACCTGACAACCCAAAATAGCCATTAGCTCCACATCATAGGTCAAGTCCTCATCCAACTAAATCGTGTTGAAGTCTAACACATGAGACGGGTCCCCATCATACTTCCGGAGCATAGAAACATGGAACACAGGATGAACTCCCGACAAGCTGGGTGGCAAAGCAAGCATATAGGCCACCTCCCCAATCCTCCTGAGTATCTCAAAAGGTCCAACAAACCGTGGACTCAACTTCCCTTTCTTCCCAAACCTCATAACGCCATTCATAGGCGAAACCTTCAACACGACCTTCTCGCCCACCACATATGATACATCTCGAACCTTCCGGTCTGCATAACTCTTCTGACGCAACTGAGCTGTACGAAGTCTCTCCTGGTTCACTTTCACCTTCTCTATGTCATCCTGAACTAACTCTATCCCTAATAGTTTAGCCTCATCGGGCTCAAACCAACCAACCGGAGATCTACACCATCTCCCATATGCCTCATACAGTGCCATCTGAATATTGGATTGGTAGCTGTTATTGTAAGCAAACTCTGCAAGTGGCAAGAACTCAGCCCAAGAACCTCCAAAATCAATAACACAAGCACGCAACATGTCCTCTAATATCTGGATAGTACGCTGGGACTGCCCGTCCATCTGAGGGTGATACACTTTGCTCAGCTCTACATATGTACCCAACTCTCGGTGAGAAGTCCTCCAGAACTAGGAAGTAAACTGTGTACCCCTATCTAAGACAATGGAAATTGGGACCCCATGCATACGTACAATCTCCCCGATGAAAATCTCCGCTAACCGCTCTGAAGAATAGGTAGGACACACCGGAATGAAGTGCACAGACTTGGTCAGTCTATCAACAATCACCCAAATCGAATCAAATTTCTTCGAGGTATGAGGGAGACCACTCACAAAATCCATAGTAATCCTTTCCAATTTCCACTCCGGAATATCTATCCGCTGAAGTACACCCCCAGGTCTCTGATGTTCATATTTGACCTGCTGACAGTTGAGACACCGAGCTACATAACTCATAATATCCTTTTTCATTCTCCTCCATCAATAATGTTGTCTTAAATCCTGGTACATCTTCGCGGCACCCGGATGAATGGAATACCACAAGCTGTGGGCCTCCTCTAATATCATCTCCCGGAGCCCATCCAAATTGGGCACGCAGATCCGGCCCCTGCATCCGCAACACACAATGTCACATCTCTGGCATCATCATGCTAGACCTTGTCCTTCAGGACAAGCAAATGCTGTCATCATACTGGCGCTCTCTAATGCGGTCACACAAGAAAGATCGAGAAACCACACAAGCCAGCACTCGACTAGGCTCAGAAATATCTAATCTCACCATCCGATTGGCCAAAGCCTGGACATCAACTGCAAAGGGCCTCTTCGGCAACTATATTGGCCTTCCTTGGATGATATAGAATGGTAATATCATAATCCTTGAGTAACTCAAACCACCTCCACTGCCTCTAATTAAAATCTTTCTGCTTGAACAAGTATTGAAGACTGCGATGGTCCATGAACACCTCACAAGATACGCCATATAGATAGTGCTTCCAAATCTTTTAGGCATGAACTATTGCAGCCAAATCCAAATCATGAACAAGATAGTTCTTTCCATGGGGCTTTAACTGACGAGAAGGATAAGAAATAACTCCACCCTCTGCATCAACACGCAACCAATACCGACTCTCAAAGCATCAAAATACTCCGTGTAAGAACCTGAAGTTGATGGAAATACTAATACCGGAAGTGGTCAAACTCACTTGAGCTTCTGAAAGCTCTCCTCACACTCATCTGACCACATAAATGGAGCACTCTTCTACGTCAACTTCGTCAAAGGCGAAGCAATAGATGAAAAACCCTGATAGAACCTGCGATAATAACCCACCAAACCAAGGAAACTCCGAATCTTAGTAGATGAGGACGGTCTAGGCCGATACTGCATCGCCTCGATCTTCTTTGGGTCAACCTGAATACCATCACTAGACACCACGTGTCCCAGAAAAGCCACAGAACTAAGCCACAACTCACACTTGGAGAACTTTTCATAGAGCGTCCCCTCTCTTAGTCTTTGCAATACCACCCTCAAGTGTTGTGCATGCTCCTCATGGCTATGCAGTACACCAGGATATCGTCAATAAAAACAATCACAAATGAATCGAGATACGGCCGAAATACATTGTTCATCAAGTGCATGAACGTGGCTGGGGCATTAGTCAGCCCAAATGATATCTCTAAAAACTCATAGTGCCCATATCTTGCCCTGAAGGCCATCTTCATTATGTCTGAATCCTTGATCTTCAACTGGTGATAGCTTGATCGAAGATCAATCTTAGAGAATACCTTTTCCCCCTGAAGCTGGTCAAAAAAATCCTCAATACGAGGTAGTGGATACTTGTTCTTCATTGTCACCTTGTTCAACTATCTCTAGTCAATGCACATTCGTATTGTGCCATCCTTTATCTTTACAAATAAGACTGGTGCACCCCACGGTGACACACTCGGGCGAATGAACCCTTTATCTAGGAGTTCGTAAAGTTGCTCCTTCAACTCCTTTAGCTCTGCTGCTGCCATACGATAGGGAGGAATATAGAGATGGGCTAAGTGCCCGGCACCAGAACAATACCGAAATCAATATCCCTGTCCGGCGGCATGCCCGGCAGGTCTGCTAGAAACACATCAGGGAAATCCCTCACAATGGGGAACCGAATCAAGACTAGGAGTCTCAGCTCCAACATCTCTAACGAAAGCCAAGTAGGTTAAATAACCCTTCCCAACCATCCGCTGGGCCATTAAGAAGGAAATCACCCTGCTGGGCACATAATCGGTCATACCTCGCCACTCGATCCTCGGAACACCTGGAATAGCCAACGTACCTATCTTGGCATGACAGTACAAAATAGCATGGTACGGGGATAGCCAATCCATACCTAAAATCACGTCAATATCTACCATACCCAATAATAACAAGTCAACTCGGGTCTCCAGACCCCAAACCGGATCATTATCTCACCTTTCAAAAGGAGTTCGCCAAAATTCAAACTTCGCCAATTCAAACCTAATTCTACACCGGACCTCCAAATTCAATTCTGATTTCACTCCTAGGTTACAAATCATCCCCCGAAGCTAAGAAAATCATCAGAATTCACATCCGAGCCCTCTAACTAAATAGTCAACTTCCAGTTGACTTTTCCAAAACAAGCGTTCCTTTAAGAGACTAAGCATCTGATAATCATCCAAAACCACTCCAATTCTACCCGATCAACTGAAATACTGATATTGTTACATAGAGAAACATAATATGAGGGAAACGGCACGGTAAATCACATGACGACGGGTTGGGTCATCACAATTCATCTGAGTCAAATAGAGTAGCTGAAAGAAAAATAAAACATTGAAAAAGATGATGAACTCTATGTTAGTTAGTTCTAATGCTCATGATAATTTGTGGGGTGAATCTATTTTATCTGCATGTCACTTATAAAATAGAATACCACATAGAAGAACATGCAAAACTCCTTATGAATTGTGAAAGGGTTATAAACCTAATTTAAAATATTTAAAAGTGTGAGGGTGTCTTGCTAAAGTTCTTTTGCTTGAACCTAAAAAGAGAAAAATATGTTCTAAAAATGCTTATTGGATATGCTGAACATAGTGCTGCATATAGATTTCTTGTTTTGAAAAGTGAAGTGCTTGATTGCAATACTATAATTGAAAGAAAGAATGCTGAGTTCTTTGTATATGTTTATCCACTGTCTGATAAAATTTCTCACACACATGTTGAAACAAATAGAGAAATTACATCTAATGAGGAACTGAGAAGGAGTAAAAGGCCTAAGAAAGAATATTTTTCTTATGGAAATGATTTTCATATTTTTCTTGTCGATAATGAACCATCAGATTATTTTGAAGCTATATCTTCTTCAGATGCTAAATATTAGAAAAGGGCAATAAAAATTGAAATTGATTTTATTAAGAAAAATAATAGATGGATTTTAACTGATTTACCTCCTGGTATATAAAGCTTGGTTAGTAGAAAAAAGATTTTCTCAAAAACAAAATATAGATTATTTTGAGACATTTGCACCGATGACTTGAATTTCTTCTATTTGAGTTTTAATCGCCTAAGCTTCAATCTGTAAGCTTTTTATCCACGAAATGGATGTAAAAACTGTTTTTCTAAATGATTATTCAGAAGAAGAGACTTATATGGTTCAACTTAAAGGCTGTGTCATTCCTGGACAAGAAAATAAAGTTTGTAAATTAATTAAATCTCTTTATGGCCTTAAACAAGCTCATAAGCAGTGGTATGAGAAATTTGAACATGTCTTGCTGAGAGACGATTTTTCTTTAGTTGAGGTGGATAAATGTGTTTATATTAAAATGGTAGATAATGATTATGTGATTATATGTCTGTATGTTGATGACTTGCTTATGTTTGGTACAAATTTATATTGTGCAAAGTTTTAAATTATTTCTCTCTGTTAATTTTGATATGAAAGATTTGGGTGAAGTAAATATGATATTAGGAGTTAAAGTAATAAGCAGTGAAGATGACATAATGTTATCACAAGAATATTATGTTGAGAGACTTCTTAAGAAGTTTGAATATTTTAATGTCACACCAGTGAGCACGCCTTTTGATGATAACTCTAAGTTGAAAAAGAATAATAGTGACCGAGTTGCTTAGTCTATATATGCTCAGATTATTGGGAGTCTGATGCATTTAATGAATTTTACAAAGCTTGATATAGCCTATGCAGTGTGTAGACTGAGCAGTCCCAACAGAGAGATTGGTTTGCATTAGATAGAGTAATGAAATATTTGAGAGGAACCATGAATTATGGTATACTATATAGTGGATTTTCTTTTACTTTAGAAGGGGTACATTGATGCAAACTGGATTTCTGATTCAGATGAGACAAAATTCAATAGTGGTTATGTTATTCACTCTTGGTGGTGGTGCAATATATTGAAAATCAGCTAAACAGACGATCATTGCTAGATCGAATATGGAATCAGAGTTTGTAGCTCTGGAGTTAGCTGGTTCTGAGGCTGAGCGGCCAAGAAACTTCTTAGCTAATATCCCTTTAATAAAGGACGAATTTCCTCATGTGTTTATATATTGTGATTATCAAGAGGCAATAGCTATTGGAAAGAATAAATCTTATAATTGTAAAAGTAGACACATCAAATTGAGGCATGATGTCATAAAATAGTTTTTGAGAGATGGAATAATTTTCATTGACTATGTGAAGTCAGAGATAAATTTGGCTGATCCTTTGACTAAACCCGTTGGAGGAAAATTAATTCTTCATACCTCAAAAGAGGTGGGGTTAAGGCCGACATGTTGTCAATTGAGATGGTAATTGAACCTATGTGATTGGAGATCCCATGAAGTAGGTTCATATGGATAATAACAAGTCGATATTGGCACTGAAGTACTAAAAGAGAGTGCTTGACTGCTACTAATTGAAAGGGTGAGTTATAACTCTTAATGAAATTCATAATCCTTATGATGGTGTATTTAAAAGCAGTATACACTTGATAAATTCACCTATATGAGAGTGGAGTGGGCCGTTCCTATAACATTTTCGCCTAGTCTCTAGAGCGCTCATGAATAATCAGGTACATGCATGACCTATTGGCCGCAAAACCGCGTTGAACAACAAAATTACCGGGGGTCAAAATGTGATTGATAATTTTTCTGACTTATAATAAGAATCAATTGTTCATAGAAATATTACATTTCACCAGTAGTTCTGTGAGTTAAATTTTATTGGTCTAAGTTTGGTTCATAGTCCAGAAGACAGCATACCGATTACACTTAGACCATACAAATTCAACAAGTTTACTTTTGGGTCTTTAAAATAGTGGGGGACTGTGGCAATATTTTAAAGGCTTTGGGCAAGTGTTTTAGCCATTCTAGAAGGCTATGCTAAGTGCCAAACTTGATCAACCACTTTCTTGCCATACACAACAAATTTACATACAATTACAATTATAAATAGTCATCATTTGGCTGCACAATTCATCTACCATCAAAGTACTTTCTACTTAGCCTTCTTCTTCTTTTCTCTTAGCTTGCCTTATTTACAATTTTTCTTATAAATTTTGTTTGTCCTATTCTCTTTTCATTCTTGTTGGATTACTGTAATATAAATATTTTGTTGATTCATGTATTCTCTAAATAAAGTAGAGGCAAGCTTATTTAATCTTGGAGAAATATTTCATACTGTTGAAATAGTTTTTTAGGACAGTGTCCAACATGACTCAAGCTAATTCCTGTATCTACTTACAAAGAATATTGAAATAGTGTTATTGCAATTTTGCTCTCAATTACTACAAATAATTCCATCTTTTGCAAGTTAAAGCATGTAAAACAATGTACACAAAGAAAGGATGTGTAAAATTTAGAAGTTAGAGGTGTAAAATATGTAAACAGATACACTTAGATAATATAAAGTAAAAAGTAACAATAGTTTATCACATAACTCGCTATAATTTGCTTAAGCATGTGGAAATTGAAACCTTGGAAGAAAGTAATCTTGCATATAAACGAAAAGTGAGATTGAAAGTTTTAGGATAAAAGTATGATCAAATACACATAAAAGTGCGATAGAATTTCTTAATATTTATCGAATTATAACCATGAAAGTTGAGAAAATCACAATTCGGTCAGCAGTTGAGTTATCGTTTTATTGGAAATTTTAACCCAGCAAGAGTTTGAAGATAACCCTGCCCTGCCTTGGACGAAACCATTTTAGACCGTGGAGCGCGAGACGCACATGCCTCGCTCCCGTCCATTTGAGCTGAATTTTCTATTATACAGAAAAATAAAGATAGTTGACAAAGGGCATATATGTTATTTTATGAAAACTCCTATACTATTTGTAATTTTTAAATGTAAAGTGTTATTAATATACGTAGACTCCACATTCTCATAAGCACAACATTCCTTTAAATTTTTTTGTTGATTAGACTACATTTGCAAGGAGTAGTGCACGCAAAAACTCATTTGTGACGTTCCTTTTCCATTTTGGTAAAATTACTAATGTTGGTTTAGTCAATTAGAAGTTTACACAAAGAAAGTAAACTTAATTTTTAAATAATAGAGCAACAAAAAAATATCTTTAAATATTTACAAGATTTTCGTATTTAACCATACTGTTTTGAAAGCAATTATAAATTAAAATTAAAAGGTTTTTATCTATCCACACTATTTGAGGGAAATTTCAAAATCTAGAAATTTCATATCCAAAAGTAATTTTAAAAAGTATAGTTTATTAAATCTCAAAAATTAATTTAAGTGATGAGATTTGTTTATATTTTATTAGCGGGCTATCTCTTCGATGCTTAATTGATGTGAAAATTTAATCTACATGGTTTGAACTTATTCTTCCCTGCTAAGTTTTCAAGTATCAATAAATTATACTAAACATTATTTGATATAATCTTTTATAGTGTTTCGTTATGAAAATTAACATATGATAAATCTATAGAATGTTGTTTCGTGTTAACTTTCATCAAGTAGCTGATTGTTTCATTGTTAAAACAATTGCGAACCCAATTTAAATATATTCAAGAATAGTTTACAGCTAGATTGGTAAGCTTCTTATTCTAGAAAATTTATTAATATAGATGAGGAGCTGCGAGCGGCTGGAGATTGTTGGTGGTCGGCGGGGTAGAGGGAGGCCTAGGAAGCATTGGGGAGAGGTGATTGGCAGGACATGACTAGAATGCAGGTTACCGAGGACTTGACCCTTGATAGGGGAGTCTGGAGGTCTAGAATCAGGGTTGCAGGCTAGGGGCTCTTAGAGTCCTTCGTTCGCCCCACCCGGGGTTGGGTATGGGATAGTAGGGTTACCCGTAGATGACTAGTGTTTTAGCGTAGGTCCCCTCTTGGTTGGTAATATGGTAGTTGTCGCTTGTTATTGTCGCATGCGACGGTATTTATGTTTCTTATGTTTACATAATCATTTACGTTATTTTTGCAGGATTACTTATGCTTTGTTTTGTTATTGTGTTTTGTCTTGCCTTGGTTCCTAACTTTATCTTTGTTTTCCAATGCAGCTTTTCATTCTGTCCTATGCGCCGAGGGTCGCTTGGAAGCAGCCTCTCTACCCTTTTGGGTAGGGGTAAGGCTGTCTACATATTACCTTCCCCAGACCCCACCTGGTGGGAGTATACTGGGTAGTTGTTGTTGTTGTTGTTGATGTTTATGTTTGCTATGGATGTTAAAAATGAGTATTATAGCATGTAGTTATTTTATGTTAATCGGAGCAACTTAAATAAAATATAATTTATAGTTTAATTTTAAGTAAATTATTAAAATAAACAAATTCTAAATTGTGATCACCAATATCATCCCTTATGCGTGATTAAGTGAATTTAACAACGATCGATTTATCAATCAAATAATTAATTGACTAAGAGTACAATGTTGGGCCCGTACACGGGTCTTTCCTCATCTCGCAATACTATATAACACTATCTTTTTAAGTACATCTTTGAAATACAACATAAGATAAGGTTGATGGAATAAATACATAACAAACCTAGTGTCTTGTAATCTAGTAAATATAAATTCATTCTGAAAGTTATTTTTAGTCGATAACTTGAACCAATAAGGTTTATACAAGAGATGGTTAGAAAATTAGAAGTGTATATATTGTGTAATCTGATGCTGATTACTTTTTTGTTTTGAATATAAAATATAAGAGAACTAAGATTACTGAGGGGCCCACGGAATCTATTTCGTAAAATCTCGAGTAAAAGAACTGAAACCTGCAATAGGTGTGGTTAGAGCCTTAACCAGATGTAGAGTAATCAATATGGGCTGGCCCGCTGGACCGGTCCAACCCTACCACGACCTCAAATATCCGATCGTCATGGCGCCCAACACAATATTAGGCAAGCCCGACTAATTCGTCACTTTCAATCCCTTATGTAGAATTCATTACCAATTAACAGGATTAAATGCCAAATGAACATAATTATTACTTTGTAACAATAGTTAAAACAGTGTGAAAAACCCATAAAATATCAACACAAATCCCACCGACCTGGTGTCACGAGTCAAGAGCCTTTAATACAAGTCTAAGTAGCAACTTATACATATAGTTGTCTAGAATGCGAAAAATAAAGAGAATAAGGGGAGAAATCGGGTCTTGCGGACGCCATGCAGCTACCTCGATGACTCTGGTGATAATCTGGACCGCAAAAAAAACTCAAACTATGCCTCCAGGATACCTGTATCTGCACACATGGTGCAGGAAGTAGAGTGAGTACTCCGATTTAGTGAGTAATAGCAATAAATAATAACTGACGGAAAGAAAACTCGTAAAAACACTATGCAGTTCTATATTAAAACAGTAAGAACATTAAAAGTAGCGACTGAATGAATAAGTCAGATAAAAATCCTTTAAGCTAGTGTTCATCTCATTTACTTCTCATATAACCGAATTCATAATATAGTGTTGCGGCGTGTAGCCTGATCCACATAATATACTGCTACGGCGTGCAGCCCGATCCAAGGGGTGCACCTATTCTATTTACGAAGAAGAAAGATGCCACAATAAGGATGAGCATTGATTAGAGGCAGTTGAACAAAGTAATAGAGAAGAACAAGTATCCTTTGCCTCGTATTGATGATTTATTCAACCATCTTCAGGGAGCGAGAGTGTTCTCCATGATTGATCTTCATTCGGCTAATCACCAGTTAAAGATCCGGGATTCAGATATTAACTACTTTCAGGACTAGATATGGGCACTACGAGTTTCTTGTCATGTCTTTCAGGCTGACTAATGCCCTAGCAGCGTTCATGCATTTGATGAACAATGTATTTCGGCCATATCTGGATTCATTTGTTATTGTTTTTATTGATGATATTCTGGTGTACTCGTGTATCCACTTGAATTGGTGAAATTAGCATTTTGGCGATATCCGGTTGGTAGGTGAGATTTTAATCCAAGGGTGGGAATGGAATTCCAATAGATGTTGTAGCTTCTTTAGGTGATTTTGGATATGTGTGCAAAATTTCAGATAATTCGGAGGTATTTTGGTTGGGTTTTTGATCGAATGCGAGTTTCAAAAGAATTGAATGAACTTAGGCTTGAATTTGATACACACTAGGTCGAATGAACCCCTTGTCCAAGAGTTCCTGAAGCTGCTCCTTCAACTCCTTCAACTCTGCTGGTGCCATACGATACGGCGGAGTGGAAATGGGCTGAGTGTCCGGCACTAGATCAATACCAAAATCAAGGTCCCTGTCCAGTGGCATGCCCGACAGGTCTGTAGGAAAAACATTGGGAAACTCCCTCACAACGGGAACATAATCAATGCTAGGAGTCTTGGCTCTAACATCACGCACAAAGGCTAAATATGACAAACAACTCTTCCCAACCAGCCTTCAGGAAAGAAATCACTCTACTAGGGACATAATCAGTCACACGATGCCACTCGATCCTCGAAACACTCGACATCGCCAAAATGACTGTCTTAGCATGACACCAATCCATGCCCAGAATAACATCAAAGTCCACCATGCTCAATAACAATAAATCATCTCGGGTCTTCAGACCCCCAATAGTCACCAAACACGATCGATATACATGGTCAACAATAATAGTATCACCAACTGGGGTAGATATATTAACAGGTAAGGAAAGACACCCTCTGGTCATACCCAAATGATGAGAAAAATATGAGGAAACATAGGAATAGATGGAATCGAGATCAAATAAGACTGAGGCATCCCTCTGGCAGACTGAAATAATACTTGTGATAACAGCATCTGAGGCAACAACATTTGTCCTGCCCTAAAGAGCATAAAAGTGAGACTAACCACCGCCCGATCGGCCTCCCCATCTAGGGCGACCCCTGACTGCCTGACCCTCACCCCTAGCTGGCGTGGCGGGTGCTGAAGAAACTAGGCCAGAAGATGAGGGCTGACCCTTCTGCTTAGATGAGCTAGAAGCATGGAGACACTCCATCTGCATATGCCCAAACTCTCCACAAACATAGCAACTCCCGGGTATTGGGGACTAGGAATGAAGGGAACCCTTTGCGCCAGAGTGCCTAGCTGATGCACTCGGCATGGAAGAACCTTGAGCAGATGGAACAGATTCTATTTCTTTGGATCTGAGCTGAATCTTGTCTATTTCAACCCCCCTAGATTCGGATTCGACTTTTGAGCCTTTCAACAATTAACCAATTGAACCTTCAGAGGAAATATTCCATTGAATATTCTTTCTATTTGTACCTTTTATGGTTCTTTGGAAATATCCCATATAAATAATATGAGAGATAAGGCAAAAGTCATGTAATATTCTATATGATAAGAACATTTGAAAAGTAAGCTCTCTAGATAAATACAAAGGATAACTTTCTGGAGAGATTCGACCTTTTTGGATTATCAATTGTCATTTCTACCATATCCGAGAAAGTGCTGACCATTCTCTTATATTCTTGTCATTCATTATTGTCCGATGGAGGAATCATTCACCTCATTCAATATTAAGTGAATCTACCTCGTTATTTACATCTACTGTCATTGATTATTATTTACTACTTGGTACTTCACACACATTATTACATTTGACACATTTATTGTTAGCACATTAATTTCGATTCTTCACTGCTCATATCGTTCGTACTGTCAACTCAAGATCTGAAGTTATCAACTTAAGCTAGGATTAATACTTCTTGATAACTGATTAATAATTTAACCAAAAATTATTATTTTTTGGTCAAACAGACATGTGGGATTAAAAATATATTCAATTAAATATATAAAAATATAAAAAACAAAAAATAACAAGAAGAGTAGTCCAATTTCAATTTGATAATATTTTATGTGAATATAAATAAATTTTTTTCTAAAATATTTTATTATTTCTAATTTAACTAATTAACATTACACTGTCCAGGAAGTCACGGGTTCGAACCGTAAAAATAACCTCTTGCAGATATGGGGTAAGGCTGCGTATAATAGACCCTTGTGGTCCGGCCCCTCCCCAAACCTCGCGCATATCAGGTGCTTAGTGCATCGGGATGCAGTTTAGATGAAAATAGCGATGCTAAGACATCTTTGTTTCGCAGGAGGATTCAAATATGCTTGATAAAGATGATTTGTTAGTGTTAAATATGTCATAAGTACTTTGAAAATATTTTTAAGTAGTTTATTTTGAGTATCGACTTTAATGAATTAAATATTTTCCTCTTCTTTTTCTTTTGTATTTTATAGTAATAATTTGGAACAATGTCAAAACTTGTTAAGTTTTGCAGAAATTTTCTATCCAACAAATATATATACATATATATATATATACCCGTAAATGCTCATGACCCACGTAGGGCTAGGTTGGGCCGGCCCAACCTAATCCCTAATTCAAAAGTCCTCGTAAGCTGAGCTAGGTCATGCTGGGCCAACTCGTATTAACAACTCTAATTAGAAGTCATCTTATTTTGGAATAAGGGATTATAATCTCAAAATTAAATTCAAAATTAGCTTGTAGCACATTTGGTAGAGTTTCTTACTTTAGGATTAGTAATTTTGTTTTGTGATACTATTTTTATCTCACGCTTTATGTGGGATAATAATTTTGGAATTATTAATCCCTAGATAAAACACCAAAATGATGTATTTGATCTCCTCCAAAAAACTTATTGCAAAATAATTTAAGAAATTTAAAGTTAAAATTAAAATAAAATTTGTCCATATTTATTCAAATTTTGTTGAGGCGTGTAGCCCGATCCAATAACAATAGTCGATTGCGCTCACCGGGGGTGTGCAAACTCCAGAAGGGCTCCTACATCCTAAGCGTTATACTACTGCGGCGTGCAGTCAGATCCGTATAAATATATATTATTGTGGCGTGCATTCCGATCTAATAGTATACTGCTGCGGCATGCAACCCGATCCATAGCATATCAAATACCATCATAATGGCGTTCTCGACCCCTCTCAATCAATTTAGATTTGGCCTCTCAGGCACACTAAGATATGATATGGTTCCCAACCGACACGTTATTCCCATTAGGATTTACCAATTTTTAAAGTCAGCTCATAATATATTTAACAGTGAAGAACATGACTCAGGGTAAGTTTTTAACAAGTACAGTGAGGTCAACAGTACAAATGCCCCTATGGGTTATACAGGTCGGCACAAGGCCCAAAACATGGAAACTAGCCCAGACTAAAAAGATATTAATTAAGTCTCAATCAAAATACAGTAGATTACCAATCGGGATGGACCAAGTCCGAATCCCCAACAATATCTGACTCCACGCTCACCATTAAATGTATGTCTCATCTCAACATAGAACTACCTTGTGCAAATCTAGGGTTTCAAATCCTCAAGACATCATTTATAACCATTACTCACCTCAAGCAGGCCGAAATCCTAGCTCGCTACTCCCTTGCCTCTCAAATCAACCTCCTTGAGCGTCAAATCTGATCAAAACCGCAAGGAATATGTTACAATAGGCTAAAGGAATACAACCCAATCGAAAAGACTCAAAAAATATCAAAAATCACGAAGTTGGAAAAACCCGAGCCCCGGATCCACTTCTCAAAAATCAAAAAATTAACATCACTGGATTCCTTATCTCGACACGAGTCTACACATATCAAATTTATCAAAATCAGAGTTCATTTGACCACTCAAATTCTACTTTAAAATACCAACTTCCTAAGCCCTAGATTTACCCTCTTTTGATGAATTTTCACAAATTTCAATGTAAATTCTACCATTAATTCATGTATTTAGGCCAAAGAACTCATCTCCAATCACACCTAGTCGAAATCCTCTTCAAATTCCGTCCAAGAGCTCTAGAGGTTGCTTAAAAATGGTGGAAATGGACTTAAGCTCCCAGAACAAAATAAGCATTAAAACCCTTATGATAACAGGGATTTTCGTGTTTGCGGTCCCATTTCCGCATCTGCGACCACCGCTTCTGCGGAAATGCCCAAACTTGTCCATTTTGCTTCTGCAATACACCACTGAATCTCCGGCACCGCAGATGCGGCTCCAAGCCCGCACCTGCGAAAGCATCCTTTTTCCTCAAAACTCGCATCTGCAACCAATCACTCGTATTTGCAGAACCGCATATGCGGCCCTTCTTCCGCGGATGCGGAAACACCAGATACCAGCAAAAACCAGCAATTTCACCAAGTCCAAAACCATCCCGATGGCCATCCAAAATCACCCTAAGGCCCCCGGGACCTCAACCAAAAGCAAAAACATGATCCAACAACTTATTCAAACTTGCTCGAATCATCAAAACACCACAAATAACACCTAAACCATCAAATTACATCAAATCCAAGCCTAAGTTCATCCAATTCTTTCGAAACTCGCATTCGATCAAAAACCCAATCAAAACACCTCTGAATGATCTAAAATTTTTCACACACATCAAAAATTACCTAACGAAGCTACAAAAACTCTCAGAACTCCATTCTGACCCTCGGATAAAAATCTCACCTACCAACCGGATATCGCCAAAATGCTAATTTCGCCAATTCAAGCCTAATTCTACATCAGTCCTCCAAAACAACTTCTGATCACGCTCCTAAGTCACAAATCATCCCCCGAAGCTAATCAAATCACCAAAAATCACATTTGATCTCTCTAACTCATAAGTCAATATCCGGTTGACTTTTCCAAAACAAGTCTCCCGTAAAGACACTAAATGTCTCATTTCCTGTCAAAACCAGTTCGATTTAAGTCCAACACACCGAATACTGATAACGAACCATGAAAAGCATAAAATGGGAGAAACTGGGTGGTAACTCACGTGACAGCGGGTCGGGTCATCACAAACCCAACTTGTGATTTAATAGGTTTGTGCAAAGATTATTGTATCCAATTTAAAATGAGACTTTTAAGCCTGACCCAAGTATGCCCGTGGCCCATCAGGCTTGGCCAGACTGGGATATGCTGACATTTTATGGGTTAAAATCGAAGTAGAGAAATTCGACATGCGGAGACGATTGTCATGAGTGACCTGCATATCAATATGGGTAGTTTGGCCGAGGCCGGTCAGTGATCAACAGAACAAGCTACTGAGTGGTTCATCAGGGCCGAGGTCGAGCAGCATAGGTAGAAGTAACGGCTAGTATAGCATTAGAACCTTCAGAGGAAATATTCTATTGAATATTCTTTCTATTTGTACCTTTTATGGTTCTTTGGAAATATCCCATATAAATAGTATAAGAGATAAGGCAAAAGTCATTTAATATTCTATATGATAAGAACATTTGAAAAGTAAGCTCTCTAGATAAATACAAAGGATAACTTTCGGGAGAGATTCGACCTTTTTGGATTATCAATTGTCATTTCTACTATATCCGAGAAAGTGCTGACCATTCTCTTATATTCTTGTCATTCATCATTGTCCGATGGAGGAATCATTCACCTCATTCAATATTAAGTGAATCTACCTCCTTATTTACATTTACTGTCATTGATTATTATTTACTACTTGGTACTTCACACACATTATTACATTTGACACATTTATTGTTAGCACATTAATTCCGTTTCTTCACTGCTCATATCGTTCGTACTGTCAACTCAAGATCTGAAGTTATCAACTTAAGCTAGGATTAATACTTCTTGATAACTGATTAATTAATTTAACCAAAACTTATTAAATTTTGGTCAAACAGAGATGTGGGATTAATAATATATTTAATTAAATATATAAAAAACTAAAAATAACAAGAAGAGTAGTCCAATTTTAAATTGATAATATTTTTATGTGAATCTAAATAACTTTTTTTCTTAAATATTTTATTATTTGTAATTTAACTAATTAATATTACACTGTCATGAGACCAAGAATCACGGGTTCGAACTGTAAAAATAACCTCTTGCAGATATGGGGTAGGGTTGCGTATAATAGATCCTTGTGGTCCGGCCCCTCTCCAAACCCCGCGCATAGCAGGTGCTTAGTGCGTCGGGACACGGTTTATATGAAAATGACGATGCTAAGACATCTTTGTTTCACAGGAGGATTCAAATATGCTTGATGAAGATGATTTGTTAGTGTTAAATATGTCATAAGTACTTTGAAAATATTTTTAAGTAGTTTATTTTGAGTATCGACTTTAATGAATTAAATATTTTCCTCTTTTTTTTTTCTTTTGTATTTTATAGTAATATATTGGAACAATGTCAAAACTTGTTAAGTTTTGCAGAAATTTTCTATTCAACAAATATATATATATATACTCGTAGGGGCTCATGACCCACGTAGGACTGAGTTGGGCCGGCCCAACCCAATCCCTAATTCAAAAGTCCTTGTAAGCTGAGCTAGGTCATGCTGGGCCAACTCGCATTAACAACTCTAATTAGAAGTCATCTTATTTTGGAATAAGGGATTATAATCTCAAAAATAAATTCAAAATTAGCTTTTAGCACATTTGGTAGAGTTTCTTACTTTAGGATTAGTAATTTTGTTTTGTGATACTATTTTTATCTCACGCTTTATGTGGGATAATAATTTTGGGATTATTAATCCTTAGATAAAACACCAAAATGATGTATTTGATCTCCTCCAAAACACTTATTGCAAAATAATTAAAGAAATTTAAAGTTAAAATTAAAATTAAAATTTGTCCATACTCTATCTAGTTTAAACCAAAAGGATATTACATATTATATCTCGTATATCTCTCTTTTAGTCTAATAAATAAAACATCTACTCATAATATAAAAATATATCCATTAAATAATTTATCATTATTAATCTTACTATTATAATTTTATCATTATTAATTTCAGGATAATTTGTTCACCAACAAAGGAGGAGTGAGAGTGGAAAATACGGCTAAATCGAGTATCTTTTGTTCTCCTAATATTAAGTATGTACAAAATAATAATTTAAAAGAATTGCGTTTTCGAACACATAAAATTTAAATCTTGGCTACGCCTCTATACACCAATCAAACAAGATAGGTCCACATATATAATATTCGTTCCCCACCTAATACATAATTATTTCATTGGGGTTGTACCAAAGTGTCAGTTGTACCCGTTAAAATACGAGTGTCCGATAACCCTTCTGGTTTTATTTGAACTGCAATAGATACCTCCTTTTTAGCTGATGTGGCGCTTGGTGTGTTTTACACCTGATGATTGCGCATGAAAGGCCTAAAACTTTTATTTTTTTCTTTTTTCTCTTTCTTCCTTTCCTTTATTCTCTTTCTTGTTTACTTTTACCTTAAACTTCATCTACCATTGTCACACCCCCAACAACTAGCTTCTTCCCTCTTTTTTTATTTTATTTTTTTTCTATCCTTTATTTATAAATGCCTTGACTTTTTTCTTTTTCTTTTTTTCGTTTTTTTTATATTTACATTTGTCTTCTTCCTTGTAATATTTTGCCAGATAAGTTGATGATTCGGTGAGAACCAAATTTTTTGTTACAATTATGTTTCTTCTTTTCATTTTACTTTTTTTTCTTCTATATTTTTCTTTATCTTTTTTCTTTCTTTCCTTACTTCTTTCTTTTTCCCCCTTTGTTTTTCTTTACGATGTTTCTCACCGGGAAAAATAGTAATTCCGGAAACATTATCCTTTTGACAATTTATCTTCATCATTTATTGTTCTATCCCCCATAAATTTAGAATATTAATTTTATGCTATTTAGAGGGCCTCATAAATTTTATCTTGCCTATTATCTTCAGTAATCATTTGAGTTAAGATAAGAGTTTTTCGATGGGTAATATAGGGTGGCCGGCCAAAAGAAGCAGAGAAAGGAGGGAGATGAAAGGGTTATGGTTACAAGGAGAAATGAGAGAAATGGCGAAGAAAAGAGACAGAGAAAAGAAATGCAAAAGAAAAAGAATAAAATAAATTTAAGAAGACAAATAAAAGGGTAAACTGGAAAAATTAAAACTAAAATGAATTTGACACGTGACAAGCAAATATTGGCGCATGATTTGCACTTCTAAGAACCTTTAACAACTTGCATCATTCGCAAAAACAGTCCAACATGAGCAGGCCAATTTTTCTCATTCTTCTTTTGTCACGATCGGAAGTTTTTTTACCATCGGAAGTCGTGATAGCGTCTATTGCTGATGTTAGGCAACCCTATCCTTTTTAATCATTTTCATAATATAATCTAAAATAATATAGCACTTTTAATCTAACGATGCCCAACTCAAATCATTTACAAGTTTTGTGAATACACAGATCATCTAGCACTGACATTCTCTGCAAACATCGCATTCCTTTCCACATCAGGTGAGTCCACTTTCTTAGGCATCCCAATTCTTCAAAATATAACACATAACCTCCAATTATACATAAGATATTTTACATATACATAAGTATCGTACCGCTCAAAACCCTCCGCAGGAGATAACCCACCTGTTTCGCCTCATTCCAATATTTCCACATACCTTCCACTATCATATACGCAATACATAGCCATTTAGTCTTTCTGAGTCTGAACTCATACCGCCACACATATTGCACCTCACATTCCAACTAGGAGATACAAAAATATTCTTCACTTGCCATGCCTCGGGCTACACAACAGACCGCAATAGGAAACAAGCACCTAACAGCTCATCTATTATCCATCATACTTCTCCGTCACTACCAAAATTATATAGATACACCTCGCAGTACTAACATACTCATCACATGGATATTCGGCCACCATTATGGCTAATAAGAATAACACTAAACATAAAAGTTCAAAAAACTCGCTCACACAATCGGCACCTCGGTGCTCAAGCCATAAGCAAATATCCGGCCTCAAGTCCTCCAGACTGGCCCAACCCAAACTCACGGATTTTGCCTCTCACCCATCAATCGGGGAGTCACAAGCCATCAAGGCACATATACTACTGAGCGCTCCTGTGCGCATAGTAACGTGTGGAAGGAATTTCAAGAATTATATCTCAAGCATAATCAAGTACGCACTATAAGAATTACAATAATAGGAAGCTTTCCGAAAGGTTCTGCAGCATCTCGAGGATAAATACAGACGTCTCCGTACCGATCCGTGAGACTCTACTAACCTTGCTCATGACTCGTGAGACCTAGTAACCTAGGCTCTGATACCAACTTGTCACGGCCCCAATTGCATACCCGGTCATGACGGCGCTTCTTTTGAAGACGAGGCTAGCCAACAACCCCAAATACTCTTTCGGCAGCTATTAAACATAAATGAATTGGAATATTACGTAATGGCATTTAACTATGAGATTTTATTTCAATACAACCTGATCGGGGTGTCACAAGTGACAAGCATCTAGGAGTGCCTTTATTAAAATTCAAAAGTTTATAATACATAGAGTAAAATCTAGGAATCAAGGAGAAGAAGAATCTCGGTGCCGCGAACACCGGCGGTCACCTTGCTTAGCTATGAAAGTAATACCTTCAATCCGCTACTAACCCGCCACCGGGTGATCAGGACCTGCAACTGCACGCAAGGTAATAAAAGAGAATAATATCTGAGCGATAAGAAAACACATATGAGCACACCAAACTGCTATAACAGACTGAACATCCCATTTGAGAAAAAATGAAATACCGTGGACAAATCCCTTTTGGAAAAATCTCAAGATCAGTTCGAAATCTCTTTTGAAAGTATGCTTTTTTTCAACAATTGTAAAGATAATTTCAACAAGTAGGAAGTAATCAGAAACCTGCACCTCGGGCTCATAATCAACCTCTCAGTTCCGTATCAGCCCCGCGGGCTCACTCCTAACTCACAATATACCATATCAGCCTCTTGGGCTCAGCACTCCTTAACATATAATACCAGGGTATCGTCAACAAGGCAAGTAACAGTTGTGAGCACGTGATTTTTGCTCTAAGGAAATTATTCCCAAAAATCCAAATTAAATGATTTTTTATTACAAGTTTTGTGCATTTTGGTGGCATTTTCTGATAATTTTTGCATTTATTTGTGCATGTTAATTTATAAAAAAAATACAAAAATACTTATTTGCATTTAGGATTTAATTTCATATTTTAGGATTAATTAGGGGTTAATTTGGTTTTGCTAAAAATATGAAAATTCACAAAAAAATTAGCTCATTTCGCATTTTAGTCATTTCTATTTGGAAATTGTCAAATTATATTCTTTCAATAATTTTAGGAATTATTTATATAGTTTAAATATATTAGTATTTTAGTATAGTTTCAATTTTATAAAATCAGAAAAAAAATACAAAGAAAATTTTAATATAATTAAAATACAGAAAAAAAGATTATAAAAGAAACAATTGAATAATAAAAAAAAATAAAAGAAAAAGAGAAAGATGGGGGGCTACCTAGGTTTGGGCCGTTACATTAACTTTCTCGGCCCAAGTCTTTCCCCTCCCAAAACCGGCCCAAACAAATTCCCACCCCCACCCGGTCCATTTCAGTAACCCTCCAAACAGTGTTGTCCTAGGAAACCAATCCAAGCCCTTCATCTTTCAATCCAATGGTTGGTATTGTCCTATTTTGTTCCATATATAACAATCCGAACCAGTTCCTCCCACCACATCTCACTCATCTCCTTCACACCCCACTCCTCTCCAGAAACCCTAATTGCGCCGCCCTTAAATCCCCATGCCGCCGGTGGCGGCGCCGCCTCCAATCACCACGAAAATAACACCACTGAACCACCAGACCACCCTCGTTACGAATGCATGAACTATTTGCCTCAAATCAGCCTAAAAGTTCTTGAATCTTTAATCGAAGATTCAAGCCAAACATGAACTTCATCCAAACAATCACAAATTAATGCCTGATAGTCTATATACCTTCCTCATCTCGAGTCTGGGGCTGTTTCTCTTTGAATCTCAACAGGACGCCTCCAATCTCACATCTAGGGTTCGTGCTTTTCCAGACTATGTTGTCAATTTGCCATGCGAATTAACTTCAAGCTAAAATTATGGGTTTATCCCCTGTGAGATGAACCGGTAACTTTAACTCGGAGTTAATTTTGAAGTTCCTATTTGAAGATTAGCTATCTGTAAGTTTTCTGTATCTCTGTCCATTTAGTTTCTGTTTTTAGTTAATTCAATTTGTCTATTCGTTTAAGCATAGTGGTAGTTTTTCCGTCGAGTCATAGCATCAATTCTTCTTCTTTGAGTTGTTTTCTGTGTTTAGTTTAATTCACCTCAGATAGATTTCATCTCTTGGTTAAATTCTGGTTATTGATGGCTGTAATGCCCAATTGATTAATGCTAATTAGTCATTTGTGTTATTAGGTTTTAGTTTACCCTGTTTGTTCGAAGTTTAAATTTGGAACACATGTTGAATGTCTGGCTGAACTGTTCTATTTCTTTTTCTGATTATTGATTCTATATGGATTGTTATCTTAGATGATTCTCTTTTATAATTACTATTATAGAGTGATTAGTTTGGGTCGTTAGTTAACTATATTGGTCTGATTTGGATTTGGAAGTTGTTTGAAAATTGATTTCGTTTTAGTTTTAATTTGTTCAATCTTAATGTTAATGAAGAATTGGTTTGGGTATAGCTGATAGTTCACTTTTACTTAACTGCATTTAAAGTTTAACTAGGTAAAAGGGGTTGTGGTTGGTTGGTAATTTTAGGAGTGGTCAAGGGCACATTAGGGATAAAAAGGGTAATTTTATAAGGTTTGGTAATTTCAAAACATGGGTAAGGGTAGTATAGGCATTGTATAGCTAAAACAACCTTCCAAGACATTCCAAATGGGGCTTTAGTATAACTTTTAACAATTTTAGTAGTAGTTACTTGGGGAACAAGTTAGAAATAAGAGGGTTAAAATGAAAATGGGTAGGAACTTATGTTGAAAACCTTTTGGCTGATTTTTTTTCTTCTTTGCCTATATAAAAGGCATCAAATGCCTTGAGGTAGGGGGTCTTCAATTTTTCAGCCTAAATATTTCATAAGAAAATTTGGTTTCTTCTTTCATAGTAGTCTTAGATTAGTTTCAGCACTTGGATACACAGAAAAGACAAAAAAATACATACAAAAAAAAAAAGAAAACAACAAAAAGAAGAAAAATCAATGTTTCATTGAATGAACATGGATTGATACTAACAGCCAGTGGATCTCTTTACATTGTTTGTTCAAATTGAGTTTGGGTTTTACTGGGTTGGTTTGGTGCATTTTAAAATCAATTGGGAGCAAATTGAGTTAGTTTGGTTGGATTTTCACGTTAAGTTTGGTGTTCATGTGTTGCTGGGTTATTGTTCTGAGTTCCTGGGCTGTGTAGTGTGTTGTTGATTTATTAAAAGTGTTGCTGCTTGAATTTCCCTCATACTCTGCTGCACTATAGCTACTGCTGACCTCTTCCTCTTTTATTTCACTTAAAATTTCAGGTATTTGTTCTGAACTTCAACATCATGTAAAAATTTCAGCTGAAATGAGAAATGCATTGAAGCCCTTTTGTTGTAGATCTGTGGTTGAACAGCTTTCACTGCGTTTAAATAGTTTACTTCTGTGATTTGGCTAGTTATTCGTTGTAATCTAAATTTGGACTGTGATTAAGACTATTTCTCTAGAACTAATTATTTGCCACGTGTTGTAATAGGACTGCTGAATTGAATTTTTTTTCTAACAGTTGAAAGGCATTTATGTTCAATAGATTGTACATTTAAAGGCTGGAAATGGTTTAAGGGTTCGTCACTGCATTTAAGCTCGATAATTATCAGTGGGTTTGAATCTGGGTCAATATCATTTTGAAAGGTAATGGTTTTGTAGTAAAAGTTTGAATTCATGAACTGGTTGAGTCTCGTGCATCTTAAGTCCTAGTAACTGTTATCTTAGTGTGGTGAAATGAGTGTTGGAATAAACGCATTGAGTTTAATTGGTTTTGCTTGATTCGTGGATGGTGAATTCATGTTGACATCAGTTAGAGGCTAAGGAACCAGGGCCCATACACGTTGATTCAGCCTTTTGAGCCTGAAAACTTATTAGTATAATGTTTATAAAATTTGGAGTTCATGTCCTTTGATAAAATAATGGTGAGAGTTGGTCATTGGTACCTCATTGTGGTTTCTGCGGTATTTACTGCGACTTGTATCAAATGACCCCTGGGATTCGATCCTCCATTCCCAAAACGTCTGGCCAACTTTTGGAGTTGGGCCCAGTTTCAGGCCCATCTTTGGGTCCTGCATGAAACGCGTGGGTGGGCTCTTTGGGGACTATTGATAAAGAATAAATAATTGATGCATTAATTATAGTGAGGCACTCAGGTTTTGAGTTAGGTAGTGGATTTTAAACTAAAAGGTTCGTCCTTTTGTTTGGATCCAAACTTGAACTCGGAGTCCGAACTCTAACAATCAATTAGGATTTTTCTTTTCTTCTAGAGACAAAAATCCAAAAATAGAAAATATAGTCACTTTTAGGTTTATCGTTTTAAAATAAAATGAGACGTGTCTCGCCTAACAAATATACAAATTGCGGGGCCCTTAATAAAGGTTTATAAATATCTAGAGAATCGGGAAGGGTCATTTAGTGAGTTTCATAACCATTCCAAAAGACAATAACGTGTCAGACTCTTTTAGGCGCTACTTTAATAAATTACACTCCTAAATACGGGTGAGCATTTTATGCGGTCCAAATCCAAATCCTAATATGTTGAACTCCCCCATTCTTAATACATCATCGAAAGGTCTGCCCATGGCCGGGATCAAATAATTGAAGTAAGTGGGCCCCTGGGCCTGTATGAAAATTTCAACCATCCCTTCTTCACCTATCGGGGTATTGACTCGAGCAGCTTGCTCTTTCCATCTGAGCCCAAACTCTCTAATGCTCTCTCCTGGTTTCCTTTCCATTCTAGATAGGGAGGAATGGTTTGGGAAAAAGTCTTTATCGTACAGAAAATGTCGCACAAAATCTCGACCCATGTCTCCAAGCGTGTACCACTTCCCGATATCTTGACGATCATGATATCCCAAGGCTTCCCCAGTCAGGCTCTCACTGAAATGCGACATCAACAACTCATCTTCCTTGCCGATATTCCTTATTTTATTGTAGTAATTTCTCAAATGGTCCACTGATCTCCCCGCCCATCATACAAATTAAACTTCGACATCTTAAACCCTTCAATCTTTCTGGATATCTCATTCCGCTCCACTGTTTTAGTAAGCTTCGTAGTATCACAGGGAGACCCAAAATGAAGAGTGTGATGGTATGGACTCGAGGCCTTGAAAATTGGTTCTGGAATGTAATGTTGGGCATCTGGGGCTGATGGCGGAGGATACCCACTAGCCCAAGCTTTTTGTATTCCCACTATCCGTCTTTTCAACCTCAAAACCTCTTCTTTCAACTCAGGTTCTGATTCAACAATTCCCCTACACTGATCAGTAATACCTGTGTTCAACCTTTTGCCAGCCATGACTGCCCTGCTTTTCGACCTTGTGTTGTATGGATGAGTTACCACAAATCAACCACCTCAACTTTCTTCACAATTCAAAACAAGACATGTTAGGATGGATTGAGCCGGTCCTCATAATTAACAATATCTTTTCTATTTTTATTCAATTTTTCCTTTTACATTTTTCACTTTTTTCAAATTTTTTAGTTGTGGTTGAATCATATGGAGATTGCCTACGTATCATGACCCCGTATGAATCAGACTGAGCATAGTTCTTGCAAATAAAAAGTAAACGAAAATAAAACAAGTTTTTCTGGAATTTTCCATTTTCATAATAACAAAAAAAACTGACCAACTTAATGATGAAATGCAGACTCGAAAATCAAACGACCCATATATTATAATCGAAAGAGACACAAACCCAAAAACAAAATGACAAATTCATTCTCCTATATGCCAATATTGATGCATAATCCGAACAGTATTTACTTGACCAGTGGCTCTTTTTCTTGTTTTTGAAATTAAAATAAATGACCCGATATTGCACATACGGACTTCCAGCGCCTAGGGGACGAAGATTTTAACGATGTGAGGGTCAAAAACAAAATATGACCAAAGGTGGCTGTTTATGCAAAGTCAGCCTTTTTTGACAAAAATGGCATCACCTGATTTACTTATGACAAAAATTATACATTTTTTTGGCTATTTTTTGTAATGGGGAGGTTGGACCCGATGAGAGTTGCCTACGTATCTCACTCCCTGTGATAATCAAACCATGCGTAGTTCGGGCAAATTAACCGAACTATTTCAATATAAGACATTTTTTCATTTTATTTTTGGAGTTTCATAAGCAAAAATAAAAAAATTTAGTTTTAAAAACAAGAATATTTTTCTTTTCTTTTTCAATAAAACACTCGATTTTTTCATTGGCAAATAAACTATGTTGAAACAAGAAAAACAAAAATCAAGACTCTTTTTTTCTTTTCTCATGACAAAACAAACTATTTTTCATTTTCCATTTTTTCAAACAAGACAAACTAAAATGACGGACTCTTTTTGAACTATAAAATATTTTTATATTTTCTCAAAGTTTCGGCAGAGTTCCGACAGTACTTCGACATCGGTTTTTCTAAAACAATCAATTAACTCTCCAACTGCTGTTTTTCACTCTTTCCCTTTTTTATTCTTAATTTTCTAACATTACTGAGATTCAAAAGCCGATCAACATGCAAGCCCGAACAAATAAATGCACAGAAAACAAGTATGATGCATGAGGATGGTATTTTCATTTCAGGTTGCTAACCCTAGACGGACCCAACCCTTGTGTTGAGTCCCCTAAGTCAAAATGCACATGATGCAAACAAGAGTTCCTTCAAGGGATCCGGTATGGGGTTGATTTATTGTAGGTTCAAAACCTCGTGTTTGTTCTAGACCTGGCTTGCCCGAGCGGACAGCTCGAGCCGAGGAGGAGGCAGTTATCCGCAATACAGAAGCTTCGCCGACTTTGCGACTTATCCAAACCTCGTTCTAAATTGGGATTTGACATTAGATAGAAAAAAAAAGTCGTACACCGTACACCATTCTTCACGATTCAGAAGACTCAGAGAGGAGATGGGTTTCGGCACAGTTTATATACAGTTCACATAATATCGAAGCGGTAAAAGCAATCAATTAGCACGTTAAGCACATATCATGTAACAAAATCAGATAAAGACAAACACAACAATTATTCTAATCTTGAATTCTGAACCCTGAACAAAACGTTCTGGGTTCTTTTCCCCAGAAGAGTTGCCAGCAGAGTCGCCAGAGATGTCACACCTCCTTTTCCTTCTATACACCCCTGCAAATGGAGCGTAAATGAGTTTTTCCAATTAAAGGACAATCATAATGGGATTTTATTATTATTTATTCAGAGTCGTCACTTGGGAGATTAATGGTGTCCCAAGTCACCGTTTGAATCCCAAACCGAGGAAAAAATGACTCTGTTAACAGTCTGCGCACCAGAAATCCGGATAAGGAATTATTTTAACCCGGGAGAAGGTGTTAGGCACTCTCGAGTTCCGTGGTTCTAGCATGGTCTCTCAACTGTTGCATTTAGCTATTATCTGATTTTATTACATGAAAGACCTATGCGCTAATTTTTACTTTTAATCGCTTTTATTTAATATTTATTTAAGAAAGTGAGCGTCGTTTCAAATGTGTTTTTGGATTGCGCCGAATCAAATAAACTCGTAATCCTAGACACACTATATTCAATGTTTTAGCATTTAGATTTGGGCTGCATAAGATTTCCACCCATAGTTAGGAATGTAATTTATTAAAGCCACGCCTAATAGAGTCTAGCACGTTGTCATCTTTTTGGAGGGTCGTCAAATTTGCTAAACGACCCTTCCCCATTTCTAAATATTTTTTAAAACCTTTATTGAGAGCCCGCAATTTGTATTTTGTTGGGCAAGGTGCGTCTCATTTTATTTTAAAGGATAAGCCTAAAAGTGAACTATATTTTTTACTTTTTTGTTTTTGTCTATAAAAGATGAAAAAAAATCCTAACTAATTAATACTAAAAATTCGGGCTTCCAGTTCAAGTCCGGACCCAAACAAAAGGACGGATCTTTTAGCTTGGATCCGTTACCTAACTCAAAACCCGCACGTCACATTTCAATTAATGGACCAATTGCCCACATCTCCTTCAGGCCCAACAAGACTAGACCACACATTAGGCTCATCAATAAGCCTGAAATCTACCAATTCGTTCAGGCAGAAGGGCTTCCGAAATCTGAGCCTAAAAATTGGGCCCAAATCCAAAATTGGCCTGATGCTTGGATGGAGGAGCAAATTCCATGAGCAGCTCGATTCCAGCCACCCAAAAATCACGCAATTACCTTAACGAAACACAAATTGCCAAATCTCACCACTATTTTAATCAATGAACCTGAACTTCAAATTTTCTAACTCAAGATATTGTCTAATCTCAACGTTAAATTACTAATCAGCTATCATGAACTAACAACAAACCAAGTTCACCCTAATTTAACTCAGTGCCTTTTTTCCAACATTGATTGTCATTACACTAAGATGACTAATGACACAGTTACTAGGATTTAGGGTGAAAGAGAGTCAACCAGTTCATGAATTGAAACTGTTACTACAAAACCATTACCTTTCAAAATGATACTGACACAGATTCAAATGCAATGATAATTATCGAGCTTAAATGAAGTGACGAACCCTTATACCATTTCCAACCTTTAAATATACAATCTAGTGAACATAAATTCCTTTCGACAGTTAAAAAAATTATATTCAACGGTCCTATTACAACACCTGTCAAATAATTAATTCTAGAGAAATAGTCTTAATCACCGTCCAAATTTAAATTACAACAAATATCCAGCCAAATCTAAGAAGTAAACTATTTAAACGCAGAGAAAGTTGTTCAACCACAGATCTACAACAAAAGGGCTTCAATGCATTTCTCATTTCCCCTGAAATTTTTACATGATGTTGAAGTTCAGAACAAATACCTGAAATTTGAAGTGAAATAAAAGAGGAAGAGGTCAGCAATAGCTATAGTGCAGCAGAGTATGAGGGAAATTCAAGCAGCAACACTTTTAATGAATCAACAGTACACTTGACAGCCCAGGAACTCAGAACAATAACCCAGCAACACACGAACACCAAACTTAACGTGAAAATCCAACCAAACTAACTCAATTCTCCCAATTTATTTGAAAATGCACCAAACCAACCCAGTAAAACCCAAGCTCAATTTGAGAAACAATGTAAAGAGATTCACTGACTGTTAGTATCAATCCATGTTCATTCCATGAAACAATGATTTTTCTTCTTTTTGTTGTGTTCTGATTTTTGTATGTATTTTTTTGTATTTTTCTGTGTATCTAAATGCTAAAACTATCTAAGACTAGAATGAAAGAATAAATCAAATTTGTTTAATCAAATTTTAGGCTGAAAAATTGAAGCCCCCTACCTCAAGGCATTTGATGCCTTTATATAGGCAAAGAAGAACGAAAAATCAGCCTAAAGGTTTTCAACATCAGTCCCTACCCATTTTTATTTTAACCCTCCTATTTCTAACTTGTTCCCCAAGTAACAACTACCAAAATTGTTAAAACTTATACTAAATCCCCATTTGGAATGCCTTGGAAGGTTCTTTTAGCTATATAATGCCTATACTACCCTTACCCCTGTTTTGAAATTACCAAACCTAATAAAATTACCCTTTTCTATCCCCAAAGTGCCCTTGACCACCCACTAAAATTACCAACCAACCACGGGCCCTTGTACCTAGTTAAACTTCAACTACAGTTAACTAAAAGTGAACTATCAGCTATACCCAGACCAAATTCTTCATTAACATTAAGATTGAACAAGTTAAAACTAAAACGAAATCAATTTTCAAACAACTTCCAAACCCAAATCGGACCAATATAATTAACTAACGACCCAAACTAATCAATCTATAATAGTAATTATGAAAGAGAATCAACTAAGCTAACAATCCATATAGAATCAATAATCAGAAAAGAAGAAATGGAACACTGCAGGCAGGCATTCAACACGAGTTCCAAATTTAAACTTCGAACAAATAGGGTAAACTGAAACCTAATAACACAAATGACTAATTAGCATTAATCAATTGGGCATTCCAACCAACAATAACCAAAATTTAAAACCAAGAGATGAAAATCTATCTAAGGTGAATAAGACTAAACACGGATAACAACTCAAAGAAGAAGAATTGATGCTACGACGACTGAAAAACTACAACTATGCTTAAACGAATAGACAGATTGAATTAACTAAAAATAGAAACTAAATGGACAAAGATACAGAAAACTTACTAATAGCTAATCTTCAACCAGGAACTTTGAAATTAACTCCGAGTTAAAGTTACAAGTTTATCTCACGGGGGATAAACCCATAATTTTAATTTGAAGTTAATTCGTAGGGCAAATTGACAACATAGTCCGGAAAAGCATGAACCCTAGATGTGAGATTGGAGGCATCTTGCTGAGATTCGAAGAGAAACAGCCCCAGACGCGAGATTAGAGATGTCAATAGATTACCAAGTATCGATTTGGGCTTTTTTGGATGAAGTTCATGTTTGGCTCGAACCTTCGGTTGAAGATTCGAGCAGTTCTAGGCTGGTTCGAGGAAAACGGTTCATGGATTCGTAACGAGGGTGGTTAGGTGCTCTAGGGGTGTTAATTTGGTAGGGTTTGGCTACCGGCGGCTAAGAATTTTGGGGCGGCGACATTAGGGTTTCTGGGAGGAGTGGGGTGTGAAGGAGATGAGTGAGATGGGGTGGTGGGGAAACTGGTTTGGACAGTTTTATAGGAACAACCTAGGACAATACCAACCGTTGGATTAAAAGATGAAGGCTGAGATTGGTTTCCTAGGACGACGTCATTTGGAGGGTTACTGAAATGGACTTGGTGGGGGTGGGAATTTGTTTGGGCTAGTTTTGGGAGGAAAAAACCTGGGCTGGAAAAGTTAATGTAACGGCCCAAACCTGGGATGCCCCCCTCTTTCTCTTCTTTTTTTTTCCATTTTTCAATTGTTTCTTTTATCTACCTTTTTTGTATTTTAATTATATTAAAATTTTCTTTGTATTTTTTTCTGATTTTATAAAATTGAAACTATACTAAAATCCTAATATATTTAAACTAAACCAAATAATTCCTAAAATTATTGTAAGAATCTAATTTAACAATTTCCAAATAGAAATGATTAAAATGTGAAATGAGCTAATTTTCTGTGAATTTTTATATTTTGATCCAAAATAAATTAATCCCTAATTAATCCTAAAATATGAAATTAAATCCTGAATGCAAATACGTATTTCATATTTTTTTTATAAATTAACATGCTCAAATAAAATGCAACAATTATCAGAAAGTGACACAAAAATGCACCAAAATAGTAAAAATAAAGAAAAATTATTTATTTGAATTTAATAGAAATAATTCATATATAGGGCAAAAATCACGTGCTTACAGCTGTAAAAGGGTCACGTGGGGGACCAATGATAGTTGAGGGCAAATGAAAAAAAAAAAAAAGAGGGTGCAATGTGAAGGTGAAGCAAGTGGGCCCAGTTCTAATTTTCTTTCACACTTTTTCAAGAAAAATGAAAATGAATATTCCAAAAAAGAGTTTGCGCTTTTTCATATCTTTTCCATAATCAGAAAATAAAAAGAAAGGAAAACAAAAAGAAAGAAAATCCCAAATTGTTTTACACGTTTCATCAATTTTCAAAAAAAAAGAGACAAAAAATGTGCTTTCTATAAATTAGTTTTTCTTTATTTCACCCGTATCTAATCGGCCCGAACTACGCATATCTGATTCTCGTCTTTCGGGGCGTGATACGTAGGCAACCCACATAGGGTCCGGTTTTCCTAGTAGATTTTTGGTTCTTGTCTTTGCGGGTCTTAGCCAAATCTTGCATTTTTAGCCATATAGGTTAATTTTAGAAAAATAATCACAGCAATATCTTGCATGTGTCGAATAGGGAGTGTTTTTGTCTCACATAGTGTTAGTTTAAGTTTTCTCATACAGGTGTGGATTTACTTAACGATGTTTGAGTAGGACAGAGCTCAGGACATCTAGTCAGGATCGTTCATTCAGGAGTGGATTAAAAGAAGATTTTCTTTTCTTATATTTTGACTCTGTTTTTCTTTTATGTCATTTTGTTTACCTTTAGTTTGTATAGTAATGTCGAGTTTTGTTATTATTAATGTACCTTTTATTTTGCAAAGATGTGTAATAAATCAAAATCAAAAAAAGATGTTGCATTTTATATTTTTGTTATAAGTTTTCTTTAGAATACTAATTGTAAAAATAAAAAATAGTTTTGAGGTGATTTTTCCTTAAGGCAATTAATATCTAGGACATAAAATAGGTTGTTTCTATATTTTCTTTAGTATATTAAGACTAAATATCCAAATAAAAAAAGAAGAAGAGAATGTTGTTTTAGTATCTCTTTAAGAGTTTTCTTTTAAGGTGTTAAATCAAAATCCACAAAGATTTTTCTCTCCTTCAAATATTTTTAATCTTCATTTGGTTTATTTCAGAGTTTCTCCCTTAGGTAATCAAGTTAAAATCCAAAAATATTTTATTTTATCTTTTTCATGGTTTGTTTTGAAGTATTGCATCATGATATCAAATGAAGATTTAAAATAATTTTCATGTGGTTTATTCATTAGATTTTCTTCCTTAAAAAAGGGTCAAAAAAATATTTTTCTCTTCTAGGATTTTTCCTTAATAGAGTATTTGCTTCGTAAAATTGAGTTTGGATTTATAGGATCTTTCCTTAACAGAGTATTTGCTTCTATGATTTCTCTTCTAGTATTTGCTTCAAAAAGTAGCTCGAGTTTAGAATAGGTTATAGAACATTCATGATAGAAAATTCAAAGAAAAAAAGGATTTGCTGCTTCATTTCTCTTTTCTCATCAGATTGTCATAAAAAAAACAAAAAAAGTGAAAATAGCAGTTTGTTTACTTTTTTCCCGTTCTTCCCGAACTACACATGGTTTGATTCTCACAGGGCGTGAGATATGTAGGCAACCCTCCTCGGGTCCAACCTCCCCTTTACAAAAAAATAGCCCAAAAATGTCAAATTTTTAGTTTTTGCCACAAATAAGTCAAATAAGGCCGCTTTGTGAAAAATAGCCAAATGTTCCCAAATGGAACGCCGGAAGGCTGAATTTGCATAAAGCGGCCGTTTTTGGTCAAATGTGATTTTTGATTGGTTGAATACACAGCCTTTAAATCTTTGTTTTCGAAGTGCTGAAAGGCCGTGTTTGAAAATTAAGTCTTTTATATTCCAATTTGAAAACGCACAAAACAGCATATAAACAATCTTATTTCTTTTGAGTCGAATAAAAGTTTTTATTTTGCCTAATCACCTTAATAAATGTGCACGATGAGCACAAATCAAATTGAATTGTTCTCAGTTTTTAGCGAGGTCCCTCTATATCTCCACATGTGGTGGAATGATCTGGGAGATGATAGTAAAAAGACAGTGGAAAGAATTTGGGGAGGTCTCGTCAATATGTTAGATATCAAGCCAAGGACAGATGTCATTGAAACTCTAATACCATTTTGGGATCCCACCCGTAATGTATTCCTCGTTACAGACTTTGAGCTTACACCTACACTAGAGGAAGTTGCGGGTTATGCAAGTTTGGATGGGAATTCGAGGGGTCAGTATTTGCTTTCACCTAGACCGGTGTCTTCACATGGGTTTTTGAATTTGCTACACATTAATCGGAAAGTGCAAGATGACGATCTGTCAAAAGGCTGATGTACTCTCCAATTCTTATATCAATGGTATAGTACTCCTCGGGGTTTTGAAGAACCAAATCTCGAACTAACTCATCATAGGGACAGAAACAAGTGGGAGTCAAGACGTCCTTTAGCTTTCCTGACGGCCTTCCTGGGAATCGTGGTTTGTCCATGCAAAGATAGGAAAATAGAGATAGGCCTCGTAGGGATGGCCGACATTGCAATCAAAAGGCCTAACAGTACTGTGGTCCCTTTGGTGTTATCTGAAATATACCGAGCCTTAACTGTGTGTCAAGAGGGTGGTGATTTTTTCCAGGGTTGTAATCTATTACTCCAACTATGGATACAATAACAACTCTGTCATCGGGTGGGATACATGAATCACAGGCTAACTAGAAGAAACTACATCAGTGGTTTTGAGAAGTGGGTAGCGGGCGTTGAATTCTGGTTCGCACGATTGAGGTGATTAACAGCTAATCAAGTTTAATGGGCATTTGGATGGTTGCCTGATACCGAGGTAATACACATGGCAGCCCAATAATGTCATATTCTGTTGATCGGGGTTCGCAGTATCCAGCCCTATGCTCCTCACGAGTATTGAGCCAACTAGGAAGGTTTCAGACAATCCCTACTGACGTGGATATAAGCAAGCATGCCATTGAGTTAAGTCTAGTAGCCTCATTTCCCGAAAAGGAAGTTCGAAAGGTATGGAATGAGTGTAGATTTCTTGAGTCAAAAACCATGGTTCGCGAACGAGCTAAGGGAGAAGTAGATCCAAAGTACAATGCTTGGTTTGGGAAAAGGTTCCAGATTCAGAGACCTGCTAAAAGAGCCCATGTCCAACAATTTATGGACGACTCACAAGAACAATGGGGCTCGTTGGCAAAGGAAGAAAAATATCGGGCAGAAATCGGCAAATTGAAGCAACAGATTGCATACTTGACTTTCGAGAGAATTGTGCAAGCGGCAGCGGACCAAAGTTAAAAGAATAGACTAAGTCAAGAAAATGAGATGCTTAAGGCTCAAATACAGTAAATGAAGTTAACCGCCAATAATCAACAAAGAAGTAGGTCAGATGAGAGGCGCATAAAGGGTTTGGAAAATGATGTCAATGGGTGTCGGGACGAGTTGGAAAGATCTAAGAACATCGTGGCAAAGTTCAAGGCATAATGAGCTACCAAGGTAGAAGTGTGTCGTCAGTATTTGAACCAACTAAAGCGGGATCACGAGAAGATTGTGGCCGACTTGAAAAGAAAGGTGGCCGCTCTCGAGGAAAAATGGTCAAGCAGGCCAAAGACTTTGAAATGGAAAGTGGGCATTGTTATGACTTATTGGCAAAAATGGAGGTGGAAGTGCGAAAATTGCAGGATCAGCACCTGCAAGATTCTCAGGCCATAAAAACATGTAGTAACCAGATAAGACGTCTCAAGAAAAGAAGCGAGTCAAAGACAGGATCAGAGCCATTGCTCATGCCATTTTGAGAAGATGTCGTGCGTGTGAAGATATGACTGTTACTACGTTTGTCCCAGCTGTAGTGATCTTTGTCAAATGAAATTTGCTTGAAATAGAGTAGCTTGAACAGATTTGGAACCCAGGTCCGCGTCGAGGCCGAATGACACCCCGTGGACACCTAGGTTTCGGTCATTAGAGTATGTGTAGGTTGTGTATGTATCTTTTCCTATTTCGAGTCTGTTTGTCCATGTCAAAATGAGTATGTAGTTTGAAGTTGGTATTTCGTCTTAGTTTGTGTCTGTCATTTCCTTTCCAAAATGTTTAGTCTGTAATAATTTGTGTTAGTAATGAAAATTTGAAAATTCCCAAAAAATTGTTTTCATTTTATTTTCGCATATATTCTCACAAACTACGCTTGGTCTTATTCGTGCGGGGTCACGATACGTAGCCAATCTACATAGGATTCGACCATAGTCGTAAACAAAAAGAAAAAGAAAGAAATGGAGGTAAAAGAAAAGAAAGATAGATAGATGGCGAAAATAAAAGAAAAAAGAAAGAAAAGAAGAGCGGAAAAACAAGGTAAGAATAAGAGCGGAAAAAGAGCAAGAGCGGAAAAACAAAGGTAAGAATAAGAAAAGGAAAAAAAAGAGCGGGATAGAATGATAAAATGAAACAAAAGAATTCCAGGATGATACATGTGGTCGAGCAAATGCATAATAGAATTGATTAACTGTATAGGTGCATTCATGCCAATGTGCGGTTATCAAATCTGTTAAGACCTAATCGTTAACGAAGTGGTTATTTTAAATGTGTGAGTACAGGCAGGTGGTTAGTTGATTGGCAACTCACCATTCTAACACTCGCTCGAAGGATAAAGAAATTTCTGGACAAGATTCGGATACTAGTATTGTGGACCCCACAAAAGAGGTCGATGTGATTGATGTGGGGGCAATGAAAGAAGAAATGAAGAAGTTGAAAGCCCAAATGGAGACCATGCACCGGGATTGGTCTAAGGGGTACCCATCACCATTATACCCCGCCAACCCCTCTTATATCCCGCACCTAGCGCAGGCTCGGGAGTCTTCCACTCCCGAAACATCTCCACCCTTCCAGTATAACACCCAAGGGAATGCCACTACTTCATATGCTCCACCGGCTCCACCACCCAAACAAAATCCTCCTCCGCTAGCGGCTCCAATATTTGTGGCTCCCCCTCCGGATCCATTACAAAGGTCCTCTAGTGAACCACTATTTCAAGCCCTTGACGCCCAATATTACCCGCCTGAGCCCACCTTTAAGGCTCCTGAGAGGTATTCATATTCCCCTCACTTGGAGATCCCAGAAGAAGTCCAGAAACCAGTTAAAAATGCAGAGCATGAGGAAGTGATCAGAAAATTCAAAAGCCTGGAGCAATCCTTCAGGACCATGCACAGATTGGGCAGCCAAGTTAGTGTTGTCTATAAAGATTTATTCCCTTTCCCGGATGTCCAGCTGCCCGCGAGGTTCAAGATGCCTAAATTTGACCTGTACGAGGGACAAGGTGACTCGGTCGCTCACCTCCGAGGATTCTGCAGTAAGATGCGAGGTGTTGGGGGAAAACTACCGATAGCCTACTTCGGTCAGAGTCTCAGCGGGTCTGCATTGGAGTGGTACGCCAGACAGGACCCTAGCCGATGGTATACATGGGATGATCTGGCACAGGCATTCATTGGCCATTTTTAATACAACATCAAGATGGCCTCTGATTGTTTGTCATTGCTGAAATTTAGGAAGAAGCCGGGAGAAAGTTTTAGAGAATTTGGTTTTTGATGGAGACGAAAAGCAAAATTTTTTGTTGAAATCTCAAAGAAAGGTATAGGTGAAATTTGGAACAGTCATTTCAATCTTTTTCTTCCAATTCTAAGAAAGAAAAATCCGTCAATAAATGACGAACTCCATTATACAGATGATAGGACAGGGCTAAGGCAGTAATCTCGACGGAGATTAGGATGAGCTTCCGCCAAAAGTGGGGGATGGTATCATATTCTCTTATAAGAGAGGCACGCCTGCTTTTAGCTCGTAGTTTCACTCTTGCTTTTGCCTTACCTTCTATTATATTAGTAAAGGGCGAATGGGGGGCGTGTGCAATAGTTTTCTTACTTTCTCTCGATCGCTTCAATGCCTATAATTTGAGAGATAAGAGGAAAGCCCTCTCTCGAATTCGAAGATGTAACACAAATAATGACTCTCTTCGCCGGGATGTCAGCAGGTTAGGCAGCTCCAGCCATCGACAAAGGAATACCGATCTCTACCCGTGTGAGGCCTCGTAGCCAGGGAGAACCATAGAATCGGAAGGTTATATTAGAACATTCAGCAAGCAGCCAGAGTGGATCCCCCAATGAGGGAAAACGAGATGGTAGACTATTTTATGCAAACGTTAGAGCCAACATACTTCAGTCATCTAGTGCCTTCTGTGGGTAAATCAACAATGAAGTAGTGAAGATGGGCGCAATGATTGAAGAGGGTTTAAAGTCTAACAATATCTTGAGTTATTCAGCGGTGAAAGCAACCACGTAGGACATACAAAGCGATACTGGTGGTATGCTGGGAATGAAGAAGAAGGAAAACGTTTCCACAGCAGAAGCTAGCACCTGGTCCAGGCCCAGCAATCCCCTACCCTACTATAGCCAACCCAGACCCCACCACCCAAACTACCCATATACCCCATACGACCCACCACAATATTACTACCCACCCCCAGAACCACACTTCTTTGTCCACCATGCCCAGACATACACGCAGCCTCCGGCGCATCTGCAATGGCGTGCGTCGGCTCCCCAAAATACATATACACCTCCACAAAACACCCATCCACACCCCACGGCCAACTGACCAAGACCCGGCTTTTTCCCGAACCAAAATTTTCGAAATGAGAGGGGGCCAAACAAAAGAACTTTTACCCCATTGGGAGAATCTTATACCGCTTTATTCCATAGACTGAAGCAGTTGGGAATGTTAACCTCAATCGAGCCCAAAGTACCAAACCCACCTCCCAGAAACCTGGACCAGTCCGCCAGCTGTGAGTATTGCTCGGGAATGCAGGTGCATGAGACTGAAAAATGTTGGAAGTTGAAGAATGCAGCACAAGAGCTTATTGACAGCCACCGTATTAAAGTACAGGCCCCGGAGGCACAAAACATCAAGCAGAACCTGCTACCAGCACATCCCGAGAATAACATGATTGAGTTGGTACATAAGGATGGAGAGGTGAAGAAACCCTCACAAACTGTGATGATGATTTGCGCTATTGAGACCAGTTCAAAAGAGAAGCTGACCGGGGAACAGGCAGGGTGAACTTGAATAGTACAAGTGACAAGCCAGTGGTAGTGATGGGGAAAGAATTATTTGTTGTTGCAAAGAAACTGGAACCAGTTAAGTTGGTGGTACCGGGGGCGTCACCCACGCCCCTGGTTGTTTTAAAAGGTGCTTACATAGAGCCGATGATCATCAAGCCAGTAGTACAGTTACTCAAGGTTGATAGCAAAGCTATGCCATGGAAATATGAGAAGGTGATAGTAACATACAAGGGAAAAGAAATTGATGAGGAAAGATGTGAGGCGCAAGGGTTGACTCGATCGGGGCGTTGCTTCGCTCTCGGGGAGTTGAGAAATGCTAGGGCTATTAAAGACAGTCTAGTATCGTTAAAGATAGTTGTTACGGAGGAGGAAGCAGAGGAGTTTCTAATAAAGATGAAGGTACTAAACTATTCTAATTTCAAGCAGCTGAGGAAAACACCGGCCCATATTTTGTTGTTGTCATTGTTGATCCACTTTGATGAACATCGCCGAGCTTTGATGAAAATATTAAATAAAGCCCATGTGCCTGATAAGATTACAGTGAACCACTTGAAGACAATTGCTAATAGGATATTCGAGGTAAATAGGATAACGTTTTCGGCTGATGAGTTGCTTGTGGAAGGAACCAAGCATAATAAATCCCTTTACTTGATAATCAAATGTGAAGATTCAGTAGTGACCAGAGCATTGGTAGATAATGGATCTAGTGCCAATATTTGCCCGATGTCTACATTGAACAAGCTAAAGATCGATAATGATAGAAGCCATAGGAACAGTGTGTGTGTCCGAGGGTTTGACGGGGGCAGAACAGAAATGGTAGGGGACATTATCCTCGAGTTAACCATTGGCCCAGTTGAGTTTACCATGGAGTATCAGGTGTTGGACGTTGCGGTATCATACAATCTTTTGTTGGGACGGCCATAGATCCATGCGGCAAAAGAAGTGCTTTCCTCACTGCATCAAATGGTCAAATTTGAATGGGACAGGCAAGAAGTGGTGCTACATGGAGAAGACCCCACAAGCGATGTAGGTGATGATATTGTGCCCTTTGTAGAAACTGATGACGATAAGGGGCAATGGGTCTATCAGTTTTTTGACACGATCACCGTGAACAAGGTACCAGAGGGAAAAAGCATTCCAATTCCCCGGGTAGCAGCTGCAACCGTCATGGTGGTTTTAGAAATGATGGGTAATGGGTTCGTTCCGGGAAAAGGTTTGGGCACCAAGCTTCATGGGATTGTTCAACCCGTTTCCTTGCCTAGGAAGTTAGATACCCTCGGGCTGGGGTTCAAGAAAAAAACATCAGATATCAGAAGGGCCCACAAGTTGAAAAAGAAATCTTGGGTTCTCCCTAAACAAATTCCACGTCTGTCCAAATCCTTTGTTAGGCCAAGGGCCAAAAAGCAGTTAGCAACATAGGCGACAGGTTCATTAATTGGAGCAGATGGGAATTTGGATGAAGTGTTTGAGAGGGTATTTGCTGAAATAAACATGGTTCAGGCTGGTGAAGGTTCCAGTAATGCATACATTCAGTACGTTGGGCCACATGCTAGGATCAATAATTGGGAAACCACTCCTCTGCCAGTTCAGAGGGAGTCGCGGTAGTGGGACTTTGTTTTTTTGTTTTTATTTTCACCTGGATTATTCCAGGGTTTGTAATCCTTGTGACTATGTTCCGTCCATTTGGATGAGCTAAGCCCTGTTATCTTTACATTTTAGTAAAATGCATTTTTCTTTCCTTCTTCTTTCCTAATTTTGTTTCCATTTTTCTTTTGTTTTTTTGCATAGTTCGTTTTATGCTTATATCAATGACATGACATGCATGAGGACTTCTCGGCCCGGTCTTATAAGCCAACATAACTCAGAAATACAAGAAATTGAATGTGACGATGAACAGGAATATGACGATGATGAAGCCTATGAGGAAATTAGTAAGGAATTAAAACACTTTGAAGAAAAACCCAAACCGAACTTAAATGACACAGAAGTAGTTAATCTAGGGGACCAAGATAATGTTCATGAAACTAAAATAAGTGTTCATCTGGAGCCGCAGCTCAAGCAAGACATAATCGCGACATTGTTGGAATATAAAGACGTGTTTTCTTGGTCCTATGATGAAATGCCAGGGCTGAGTACTTATTTGGTGGCTCACAAGTTGCCTAACGATCCATCACTCTCACCTGTTAAGTGTGAAGATTAAAGAAGATATCACTAAACATTTTGATGCAAAGGTCATTCGGGTTACTCGGTATCCCGCCTGGTTAGCTAATGTTGTGCCTGTACCAAAGAAAGATGGAAAAACCAGGGTGTGCGTTGATTATCGAGATCTCAACAAGGCGAGTCCAAAAGAAAACTTTCCATTGCCAAACATCCACATATTGATTGACAATTGTGCCAAACATGAGATTGGTTCTTTTGTGGATTGTTATGCGGGTTACCATCAGATCTTAATGGACGAGAAAGATGTAGAGAAGACGGCATTCATCACGCCGTGGGGAACATACTGCTATCCGGTTATGCCATTTGGTTTGAAGAATGTCGCGGCAACTTACATGAGGGCTATGACAACGATCTTCCATGATATGATACACAAAGAGATTGAGGTGTACGTAGATTATGTGATTGTGAAATCAAGGAAGCAGTCTGACCATGTCAGAGATTTGAGGAAATTCTTTCAAAGGCTACGCAGGTAAAATCTCAAGGTTAATCCTACAAAGTGTGCTCTTGGGGTGCCATCTGGAAAGTTGTTGGGGTTTGTAGTAAGTCGACGGGGTATTGAATTGGATCCATCAAAGATTAAGGCCATTCAGGAATTGCCGCCTCCGAGAAACAAAACTGATGTGATGAGTTTGTTGGGAAGATTGAATTACATTAGCAAGTTCATTGCTCAGCTCACAACTACTTGTGAACCAATTTTCAAACTGCTAAAGAAAGATGTTGTGGTTAAATGGATGGATGAATGTCAGAAAGCTTTTGATAAAATAAAGGGATATTTGTCGAATCTACACGTGTTGGTTCCGCCAGAACCAAGGAGGCCTTTGATTCTATATCTGACAGTCTTGGATAATTCATTTGGCTGCGTATTGGGGCAGCATGATTTCACAGGCATAAAGGAGAAGGCAATCTACTATCTCAGCCAGAAGTTTACATCTTACGTGGTTAAGTATACTCATCTTGAGAGGACATGTTGTGCCCTAACTTTGGTGCCACAGAAATTGAAACATTATTTGTCGTCCTATACTACTTACCTCATATCTCGGTTAGATCCACTTAAGTATATTTTCCAGAAGCCTATGTCCATATGAAGGCTTGCAAAGTGGCAAATTTTGCTTATAGAGTTTGATATTATCTATGTGACCCGGACATCAATGAAAGCACAAGCCTTAGCTGATGATTTAGTTGAGAATCCAGTTGATGATGATTATGAGCCTTTGAAAACTTATTTCCATGATGAATAGGTGATGCATATTGATGAATTGGAGCAGATAGATAAACCAGGATGGAAATTGTTCTTTGATGGAGCGGCAAATATGAAAGGCATGGGAATATGAGCCGTACTTATTTCTAAAACAGGTCAGGACTATCTTGTTACGGCTCAACTTCGTTTCTATTGTACGAACAACATGACGGAATATGAAGCATGCATTTCGGGATTGAGATTAGCTGTGGATATGGGTGTCCGGGAAGTCCTGGTCATGGGTGACTCGGATCTATTGGTACACCAAATTCAAGGAGACTTGGAAACACGGGATTTGAAATTGATACCATACCAACAGTGCCTGGATGGGCTTTGTCAACGATTTCAATCAATAGAGTTCAGGCATATCCCAGGGATTCATAATGAGGTTGCCGATGCTTTGGCTACTTTGGCATCGATGTTGCATCATCCAGATAAGGATCATGTAGATCCTTTGCAGATTCAAGTCTATGATCAAAATGCTTATTGTAATGTGATAGAAGAGGAACCTGACGGTGAGCCGTGGTTTC
The DNA here is from genome assembly GCA_034376525.1 of Nicotiana benthamiana. Classification (NCBI taxonomy): domain Eukaryota; kingdom Viridiplantae; phylum Streptophyta; class Magnoliopsida; order Solanales; family Solanaceae; genus Nicotiana; species Nicotiana benthamiana. Next base: position 93,697,679 of record CM067340.1, on the reverse strand, counting down.
ATGACATCATGGATTATATTAGGATGGGAGCATATCCGGCACAGTCCACCGGGGATCAGAAAAGAACTATTCGTCGATTGGCCAGAGGATTTTTCTGAGTGGAGGAGTACTGTACAAAGGAACACCAGATCTCGAGCTGTTGAGGTGCATGGATGTGAGGCAAGCCACAACTATCATGACTGAGGTACATTCTGGAGTCTGTGGACCGCACATGAGCGAATATGTCTTGGCAAAAAAGATCTTACGGGCAGGGTATTATTGGCTTACAATGGAGCGGGACTGTATCAATTTTGTATGCAAATGTCATCAGTGACAAGTGCATGGAGATTTGATTCATTCTCCACCGACATAATTGCATACGATGTCATCGCCATGGCCTTTTGTCTCTTGGGGCATGGACGTTATTGGGCGATTGATCTAGCGGCACCAACTGGGCACATGTTTATCTTAGTAGCAATAAATTATTTCACCAAGTGGGTGGAAGCGAAGACGTTCAAGTCTGTGACTAAGAAAGCTGTGGTGGATTTTGTGCATGCGAACATTATTTGTCGGTTTGGTATACCAAAGGTGATTGTCACGACAATGGGGCTAATTTCAATAGTCATTTTAATGGAGGAAACATGTGAGCATTTCAAGATTACTTAGCGCCATTCTACTCCGTACCGCCCTAAAGCAAATGGAGCGGTTGAAGCGGCCACAAGAACATAAAGAAAATACTGCGAAAAAATGGTTGAAGGGTCTAAACAATGGCATGAAAAGTTGCCTTTTGTGTTGTTGGGATATTCGTACTTCGGTGGGGGCGACTCCTTATTCTATGGTTTATGGCACCGAGGGAGTAATACCAGCAAAAGTGGAGATCCCGTTACTTCGGATCATTGCAGAGTCTGAAATCCACGATGATGAATGGATAAAGACCCGTCTAGAACAGTTGAGTTTGATTGATGAGAAAAGGTTGGCATCAGTGTGCCATGGCCAATTATACCAGCGAAGGATGGCAAGAGCATATAATAAGAAAGTACGTCCGAGGAAGTTTGAAGTTAGACAGTTGGTGCTGAGGCGTATTTTGCCCTATTGGGCCGAAGCAAAAGAAAAGTTCACCCCGAACTGGCAGGGGCCATTTGTAGTAACCAGGGTGTTGTCTAATGGTGCATTGGAATTGACAGATGTAGAAGGAAAATGTGTAGAAATGGCCATCAATGCCGATGCGGTCAATAGATATTATGTATGATTTCTTTATTCTAAATGTACTTGTTTGTATTTGGCATATTTTAAAGATTGAAATGATGAAGGCGTTTTGTTCTGCTATCCAAATACTTTTACCCTTTGTTACCCTTTTGAGCCTTAATTATTTTCGTTTGTACCCTTCTTTCGGAATCAACGGCACAATCAAGAAACGCAGGTGCCGAGCATAAAGTAAAGAAAACGGAAAATGAAAGAAAAAAAAAGAGAGAAAAAGAAAAAAGAAAAGAAAGAAGAAAAGAAAGAAAAGAAAAGAAAAAGAAAAGAAAAGAAAAGAAAAGAAAATAAAGAAATGAAAAGAAAAGAAAACAAGAAGAAAAGAAAAGAAAGAATCACAACAAAGGTAATTACGATAACGTGAACTACGTTTGACTTGATCCCAAAAGGGTACGTAAATAGCCTCGCTGAGGTTCAGTCATACCAAAATAAAATTTCAAAAATCCCCAAGCAAGAAACTGGGGCAGAAGTTGTGATTGTTGAAAGAAGTCGGATTCCGAAAGTTGTAGTTTTAACCCCCATTTTAAATTGTTTTGAGCCTTTATATCATTTCTTTCTAACCCTATCCAAAAGCCCATATTACGGTCCAAAGAAAAACCTTCTGATCAGTCTTTGAGACATGCCAAGATAAGCAGTTAAAGGCGATTCATGTCAGGGGCAACACTCCGGTCCAAGCAAGAAAAATGAAAATGAGAGAGTTTTTGAATGATGAAAACCATCATGGGTATTGCAAGGCGATGAAAGCTGAAAGAAATAAAATGAGAGAGTCTTATTGGTAAAACCTTCACATGCACCTTGAGGCGACTGTAAGTTGAGAGAAAGAAAAAAATGAGAGAGGTTTATTGGTAAAAACCCTTTGGGCACTACAAGCCAAATAAGGAATGTCAATCAGATTGGATAAGTTGAGAATTGGAGCCAAGTTTCACAGTAGAAAGGTACAACACGAGCTGAACATCAAGTCTGATTGACAGAATAGCAATAGGTGCATGTCATGGTCATTAGAGTTGGTATCCTCTTCTGATAGGTCTCTACTTTGTAGTTTTCTCTTTTAGGAATTATCTCTTTCTATTGTCCTTTACTCTGTTCCTTTTGTCTTGTTTACTTCCTTTTCTTGAGTCTGTTTGGTCAAAACAAGCGAGAAATGACTTCAAAATTTGTCACCAGCTTTCTAATTGCACAAGACAAGATATGGCTAGTACATCAAAGTGTCATGAGTCAAGAAAGAGCGATAAGCGCACTGAGTTGGTAACAAATAATATGCTTTGGGATTCGTATCAAGTACAAAGGCTTGGTATATATCAATTTGTGAACAATACAACAGATGGAGGGTTAGGGTGAATGAATCAATATGCTTTGGGGATCATGTGAAACGCAACGGTTTGGCAGATATCATTTCATAAGCAATGCAACAGATGGAGGATATTGGGTTTGAACAAAGAAGAGGCATTTTTGTGATAAGAGCGAAAAAGGAGGTGTGACAGCTCTGGCGACTCTGCTGGGGATAAGAACCCAGAACGTTTTGTTCAGGGTTCAAAATTCGAGCTTAGAATAATTGTTATGTTTGGCCTTATCTGATTTTGTTACATGATATGTGCTTAATATGCTAATTGATTGCTTTTACCGCTTTGATATTACGTGACACCGGAAGGCTAACCTTGCATAAATAGCCACCTTTGGTCATATTTTGATTTTTGACCCTCACAGCCGTAAAATATTCGTCCTCGAGGCACTGGAAGGCCGTGTTTGTAATACCGGGTCATCTATTTTAATTTGAAAAAAATAAGAAATGAGTCAATGGTCAAGTGAATACTAAAAATATTTTGTGGTTATTATAAAAAATAGAAAATTCCAAAAATATTTTATTGTCGTTTACCTTTTATTGGCACGAACTACGCCTGGTCTGATTCGTGCGGGGTCACGATACGTAAGCAATCCATATAGGATTCAACCACAACACACACCAGAAAAAAAAATGATAAACAAAAATTAAAAATGGAAAAAGATGTTGTGAATAATGAGGACCGACCCAATCCATTCTAACATGTCTTGTTTTTAATTGTGAAGAAAGTTGAGGTGGTTGGTTGTGGTAATCTAGAAACACAAAATCCAAGGAAAAATGATAACCGACATTGAAGTTGTTACAAGTGCTCAAGAGACTCAGGGTCAAAGGGTTCAACTAGAGTCTACGGTGTTTGAGGAAAATATAACACCAAATCAGAAAATGACTGAAATACATCAAGCATGGGCCAATGGTCAAAGAGAGCCCTGTCATGAGTCACAATTTGCTACACATCAAGAACAGTGCCACGCTTCGAAGTACCACTCATACTCATTTGATCTTCCTGCAAAGATAGAGAAGCTTGCCCAAACGAGAGTATGGGAAGAAATAGCCCAAGAGTGAAAAGATAGGAACAATGGCTGAAAAACACGGAAGCAATATCAGGTCAAAAGAGTGTTGCCTTCAGAGATCTATCCATGTTCCCCGATGTCCACTTGCCGCCTGATTTCAAGATCCCCAAATTTGAAAAGTCTAATGGACATGGAGACCTCATAGCCCACCTGAAAAGGTATTTCAGCCAATTGAGAGGTGTGGGAAAAAAATGAAGAATTGCTTATAGCTTATTTTGGGGAAAGCCTCACGGGAGTAGCATCTGAATGGTTTTTGGATCAAGAAACATCTTACTGGTACGTCTGGGATGACATGGCACGGGCCTTTGTCAAACAGTTTCAATACAACATCGACATCTCCCCAGATTGCATTTCCCTGTCTAACCTGAAAAAGAAACCTACTGAAAGTTTCAGGGAATATGTCATCAAATGGAGAGAGCAGGCAGCTAGGGCTAAGCCACCCATGGATGACCATGAGTTAATCACTGTCTTTCTACAGGCTCAAGAGCTAGATTATTTTAAACACATGACGTCTGCGGTGGGTAAATCCTTCCAGGAAGCGATCAAAATGGGAGAAATGGTGGAGAATGGTCTTAAGACAGGCAAAATTATAAGTCAAACATCTCTCAAAGCTGCAGTTCAGGCTGTTGAAATTAAATCTGGTAACACGAATGAGAGGGGTGAAGAAATCATGATAATATCAGGGTTGAGAAAAGGTCCTAGGAGAACATCTCGAAGGTATGTGCAGCCTCATCAAGTTTTCCATGACCCCCCTAAGCATTAATATCCACCTCCGAACCCTCCATACTATGTTGATCCATCCCAGTATGTTGCCCAACCATCAAATCAACCAAGAAAGCGAGCACGAGTATCACAAAATTTCCACCCGCCTCCGCAAAATTTTCAAGTACCTTATAACCCACATCCAAGCCAGGGGTATAGAAGGGAACAAAAGTTGAAAGATAGGTTTACACCAATAGGAGAGTCCTATGCAAGCTTATTTGAGAAGTTAAAACAACATGACATGATTGCACCCATTCCTCCAAATCAGGTGGACCGGCGTACGAGAAGCTTTGACTCGTCTAAAAAGTGTGAATACCACTCCAATGCTCTGGGGAACAGTGTGGAAAATTGTCGGGATTTGAAAAGGAAATTAGAAAGAATGATTCAAGAAGGGGTAATTATGGTTAATGACAGTGACAGGGAGCATGTGAATCCTTTTGGGAACTTGTTGACTGAAGTTGATGATATCGAAGTTGGTAATGATCTTAGCAATATTGATGCAGAACTCAATTGCTAATATGCCGATCTTGGTAATTGGAAAGACACTTCATCTCTTGGCTAAATGGAGAGAAGTTTTGGTGGTTTATTTTGTTGTCATTTTTGTTGTCAGGGTTATTTTCAGGGTTGTAATCCGGATATTGTCTTGCAAATCAAACCCTTCTATTCTTTTATGTGTCTAGTTCCTTTAGTCGCCATCTCTTATGTAGTGTTATCTAGGTTTGTTTTCGTATTGTACCCCAGATTGTGTTGCTTGTTTTGTTGTTAAACCCTCCACCATCTGTTTAATACAATTCTCTGTTTTCTGCCATTGCAAGTCATTTTTGTTTAGTTCTTTTTTATTTCTAAAATTCTTTTTCTGTTGGCTTTAGTGATATGACATGCATGCATAATTCTCGGTCAGATCTTTAAAACCATTTCGAAGACGGTGGGGGCACTTGAGAAAATATGAATAGATTTGGACGTTTTGATATTTTTTCATGCCCGAACCATGAGAAACTAGGTCAATTAAAACATAAGAAAATCCCAAAAAAGAACAAGTCGGCCAAATTGACAGGGGACGGACGTGGTAATAAGAGTAGGAGTGTTGCCCAATAGCACATTATGCCTGATAGAAGTAGAAGAAAAATATATGGAAATGGCCATCAATTCCTATGCAACCAAGAGGGTACCTATTTTGATCGTACCTATTTGTACTTGGCATATTTTGAGGGTTGAAATGACGAAGGCATTTTGTTCTGCTATCCAAACACTTTTTCCCATTGTCACCCCATTAGAGCCGATTTTATTTTCTTTCGCACCCCTCGTTCGGAATCAACGGCACGATCAAAGAAATACAAATGCTGGAAATAAGCAAATGGAAAAAAAATGAAGAAAAAGAAAAGGAAAAAAGAAAAGAAAAGAAAAGAAAGAGAAGAAAGAAAAGAAAAAGAAAAATGAAGAAAAGAAAGGAAAAAACTGGAAAAACAGAAAGAAAAGAAGAGAGAAAATCACAACAACATAGTTTCTATGACGTGAACTACATTTTACTTGATCGCAAAAGGGTACGTAGGCAACCTCTCTGAGGTTCAATCATACCAAAATAAAATCCAAAAGTCACCAACCAAGAAACTAGGGCAGAAGTTGTGATTGTTGAAAGAAATCGGATTCTGAACGTTGTAGTTTTAACCCCATTTTGAATTGTTTTGAGCCTTTATATCTTTTCTTTCCAACCCTATCCAAAAGCCCACATTACGGTCCAAAGAAAGACCTTCTAATCAGTCTTTGAGAAATGACAAGTCAAGCAGGAAAGGTAACTCATGTCAAGGGCAGCACTCCGGTCCAAACAAGGAAAGTAAAAGTGAAAGAATATTTGTGATGAGAACCTTCATGGGTACCGCAAGGTGATGAAGTTAGAGAAAAGAAAACTGAGAGAGTCTTATTGGTGAAAACCCTCATGGGCACCTTGAGGCAATGGTAAGTTGACAGAATGAACAAATGAGAGAGATTTGTTGGCGAAAACTCTTTGGGCACTACAAGCCGAATAAGGAATGTAAATCAGATTTGATAAGTGGAGCATTGACGTCCAGTTTCACAGAGAAAGGTGCAACAAGAGCTGAACATCAGATTTACTTAACGGAATAGGCCGCAGGTACATGTTAAGGTCATTAAAGTTGGTATCCTCATTTGATAGGTTTCTACTATATAGTTTCCCTTTAGGATTCATCTCTTTCTTTTTCCTTCACTCCGTTCCTCTGTTTTGTTCATTTCCCCTTTCTGATTCTTTTTGGTCATAACAAGTGAGAAACGATTTCAAAATTTGCCACCAGCTATCCAATTCAACAAATCGGTTTGGCTAGCATATCAAAGTGTCACAAATCAAGAACATAACGAGAGCACTGGGCTGGTAATAATCAACATGCTTTGGGGATCCTGGTGAAGCACAAAGGTCAGGAAAATGCTAGTTCATGAGCAGTGCAACAAACAGAAGGTATAGGATTTTGAATGCGGAAGAGGTGTGTTCTATGATAAGGATGGTGGAGAAAGTGGTTAACCAGTAAGCACGCAAAGCATGGAAAGGAGAGAAAGCAAAAGCCATCTCCAGCGGAAGTACCACAACCAACCACCACAATTTAAACTGACAAAATTTTCTTTAATTTGAAGTAGGGGCATGGAAATGTTATTGATGGCGGAAAGATATGCTGGGGCAGAAAACTTTCTGCCGTTTTGAAATTTTCTTGAAGTCGGATACACATAGGAGGAACATGGAGGTCAATAAAAGTTTAAAAAAGGGGGAAATAGTTTTCAGGAAAGAGGCACCGGTTTTAAGGCAAGTAATTTTTAGAGGATTAAAATACCAGTTGTTAGAGAAGTGGTTTTTGAAGGAGGAAAACATCAGTTTTTAGGAAGCAGTTCTGAAGGAAGGTAATTCAATTTAGAAGGCAGATACAACAAGTTTCTAAGGAAAATGGTTAAGGTGAAAATCTTAGTCCGATGATTTTTCACCTAAGATAGAGAAATCTTAGTCTGTTGAATCTTTCACCTAAGATAAAGGCATAATTTGGAAAAAAGGAAAGCCAGAAGTTGGAAAAAGGAAAGAAGGCATAATTTGTAAAAAGAAGGGGAAGGCAGAAGTCGGAAAAAGAAGGGGAAGGCAGAAGTCGGAAAAAAAGAAAAGAAGGCGTAATTTGGGAAAAGAAAGGAAGGCATAGTTTGGGGGAAAAAAGGAAGGCAGAATTTGAAAAAGAAAGAAAAGAAGTTGGAATTTGAAAAATTACGAAAGTCTGAAGTCGAAAAATGGACCTAGTCTGAAGAATTATCTCCTAAAATCAAAATCTCAGTCCGATGAATCTTTCTCCTGCGATCACACAAAAATGGACCTAGTATGATGAATTATCTCCTAGAGTCAAAATCTTAGTCTGCTGAATCTTTCACCCAAGTTGAAAATCTTGGTCTGATGAATTGTTCATCTAAGATAAAAGGTAAGAATCTTAGTCTGTGGTCAGGAGCCCGCATGGATAACAGAGGAATACATTTCAGTCTTTATATTTGAAGTTGTGAAACATCTCAGTCTTTAAATTTTCAAGTTTTGAGGTCAGGAGCCCTCCTGGATAACAGAGGATACATTTCAGTCTTTAAATTTTACAGTTACATTTCAATCTTATCACAATTCAAGTTTTAGTTTTCAATTTTTGATAATATCTAGTAACAAGCATCCAGTTTTACAAACTGGGGCAGAAAGTTTTCTTTGTTTCGTCTTTTTGGAGTCAGGAGCCCACCTGGATAACAGAGTAATACATTCAAGTTCAAGTTTATTCAAGTTCAGTAATTTGGGGAGAAGGAACAACATCATAGTTAGCAAGTTGAAGTAACAACAAGGGATTTTACCGAGAAAACACAAGACAATGAGGCAACAAGGAAATACAAGACAACTAGGCAACAAGGAAGTACAAGAACAAGTTTGAAGAATTTAGATAGGATTTTTGTTATTCGTAGTTCATAGCTTAGGCTAGCTTCATTTATTTTTGATACGGTGTAATAAAGAAGGTCAGCAAGTAGTAGAAGCAGCAAACGCAGTGAAATCACAGCTCCTGGTAGTCCCAGCTACCAGACACTCCCGAATTACACTGACCTGATTCCTGTTTAACCCAGGATATGTAGGCAATCTCTGAAGTAGGGTGCGGTCAAACTTTTCAAAAATGCTTCACACGGAATTTTCAAACGGGCAAAATCGCTTGTATTTGCTCACTTGTCTTTGCACGAAAATTTTCGTGTTTCCGAGTAAAGAGGGGCAGCTGTGAGCACGTGATTTTTGCCCTATATATGAATAATTCCCAAAAATTCAAAAAAAACGACTTTTTCTTATTTTTACAATTTGTTTTGTGAATTTTTGTGTTATTTTCTGTTATTTGTTTGCATTTTATTTGCGCATGTTAATTCGCATGAAAATACAAAAAATATGCATTTTCATTTAGGATATAATTTCATATTTTTGGATTAACTAGGGGTTAATTTATTTTGGAACAAAACATAAAAATCACAAAAATAGTCCACTTTAGTATTTTTATTGTTTTAATTGTGAAATAGTTGCGATATAGTTTTTAAAAGTAATTTTAGGTATTAATTAGCTTAGCTTAAATTTTTATTTTTATTTTTATTTTTACATACTTATGAAAATCAGAAAAATAATACAAAATGCAAAATGGAAAAACAAAAAGAAAAGGGAACAAAAGAGAAAGGAAAAAGACCAAAAACAAATAAAGAAGAAAGAAGGAGGTTGCCCAGCTTTGGTCCATTTTGATTCACCCAACCCCAGGCCCAAAATTAATCTAGTCGGACCAGCCCACAACCTTTCCCAACCCGGTCCAGCCCCCTCCTCCCCGAAACGGCGTCGTTTAAGTTACGTTGGATCTGAGCCGTCGAGGTCTCATGATCTAGCTATTACGAAGCCCCAATCTCTTACTATATATCTGTCTGAACGCCCCCCTCCCCCCCCCATTCTTCTCTTCCTCCCAGAACCCCCCTTCGTGAACCCTAATAAAACGCGTGCCTAAATTCCCAGGCCGCCGGTGGCGGCGCCCGCTCCAAATCGCCCTAACATTACACCCTCACACCATCTTAACCCCCCCAACATGAATCCATGACTTATTCCTCTCAAATCTTACCAGAATCCCTCAAATCGTCAAAACCCTAGTCGCCGCCCTCATTTTCTCCGCTGGCGGCGCGGCTCAAATCATCTTCAAATCTCTTCCCCACAACCCTCAAGCCCCACTGAACATGAGGATAACCCGAAATTCCCTAGAACCCCAACCTTCCCCGTTCGAGCCCAAATTTGAAGACTCAAAGATAGACTCAACAAGTCCCTAATGTTGTTTTCATGCATACGAGGCCCGATGTGATTCAAGACTTACGTTAGTTTATTGTTCTCACTTAAAACAATAGATTAATGGTAGTTTTGGCTCACTCCGAGAATTGACAGTCTTCAACCAAACCTTGAAAGCTGGCCTAGTTCATCGCCTTCGTTGATTTTGTTTCGGCCAAAACTGGTATCGATCCTTCTTTTCTTATTGTGTCCATGTTACTGATTTTTGTTAAGTTTTAATTAGTTTGGCTTGCATCATTTTCTAAACTGTTTGCAAGCATGATTAGAACTAGTTGTTCAAATTTTTGCTTAGCTTATTCAGGGTGTTTAGAATTCCTCTTTACATTAATTCATTCTTATTGAAGTCTGGGTCAGTTGAAATTTCAAGTGTTAATTGCTTGATTTAATTTCTGGATTTGGGCTTTATTTGGGTCACCATTGGCCCATTTCAAGAGACCAGTTCTGTTTGGTATGGGTTTTGGGCAGACTTGACCCATGTGATCTTCAGATCGTCCAACTGACCCATTTGAGATTGATAGGTAATTACATAGGCTTTAAAGGGTAATTGGGGTAACACACCTAGGGAATCTTTATTGTAACTTAAATAGGAAGCTTCTTCTAGGGGTCTTAGAATACTTTCATATTTTGGGTTAGCTCAACTTATAAAGCAAGTCATAATTATAGGGATACTTAAGCAAAACGAAAAATTAGCAAAGGGTGTAATTCAAAACTGAAAATCTGGGGGTTGCCCTTTATTTTTTCCTATATAAGGCACCTTTTAGTGGCTTAATGAACAAGTTAGGAGCCCCAAAATTTCCCCAAAAACTCTCTCTACAGATTTGAAACTATTTTGAATAGCAAAAATGAATAGGAATTCAGAAGTCTTCTCTTAGATCTTAGAATATTCAAAAGAAAACCACAAAACAACAAAAAACGATAGAAAAACCAAAGAAAACTATTGTTCCATAGTAAATTCCACTTTCATTTCAAGATTTGGTATGTGATTTGTATTCTCTGGTTCAATATCTGGTTGCTGAGGTTCAAAAGCTATCTGGCTTAATTTCGAATGATTTTGGGTTTAAGTAAAGCTGATTTTAGTCGAGGTTTAGTCTATTAAAAATTTCAGAAGATATCTGGGTCAATTTTGAGTTGTTGTGACTATATCCTAGCTGTTTTGAGAATGAACCAGTGGGGCTGTGTTAATTGATCTGCTTGTGTTCAAGTTTTTGGATTTGATTTGGTTTTGAAATTCTCTTGAGCTGCTAAGTTCATTTTCTGGGCTATTGGGGAGTGATTTCTGGCTGATTGATTTCTGCTCATAGATGTTGTTGCTGACTGATTCTGCTTCTTCCTATTTCTAAATTCCATGTACATTTCAAGCCTACGTTGATGTATCTATTACTGTTGAAACAATGAGATGAAGCGGAAGCCACTTTTCTGCTGAAAATTTTGTTGCTTCTGTTTGTTCTATACAGTCTATCTGTTTTGATGGTTCATTGTAACTAACTAAGATGGATTCAACTTACAATAGATGTGCACTATCCATTTGAAATGGTATGAATGATGGTCAGTTTAGTATGTTTGTTTAAATTGAGTAGGTTATTGGACTTTTAAACTAGTAAATGCATTAGTGTGTGAATTTCATAGTTAATAGTTTCAGCTTGGTTAGTTCACGTTATTAGAATTGGAGTAGTTAATTGTTGTAGTGCAATGTTAAGTGAAATAGTTTACTATGCAGATTTTATAATAACAATTTGAGATCATTTGTTATATAGTTTACACGTTAATTTGAAAATTTAGGCATTAGTGAATCATTGTTAAATGTACCAATTGGAAATAGGAACACTGTGTTTGGTCACTAATAATCTATTGAACGCGTTCATGAGAATTTGGATAATTGTTTGGGTAAAATGGGAACATGGCACGCTGGCCAAAGGGATTCGAACCCTGGACCGTTCCAACATGGCCACTGTGTCCGCTCAGTTTGGGCTGATGATAGGCCCATTGCCTATAATTGTTAGTATTGAGCTGGAAGCAGCATGTTGTAAAAGAAGGTTTGATCGAATATCAAGTAATGTGACACATGACCGAGGATCATGTTTCATTAATCTCTTCTCATCAATCCAATGTGAAATTAACAAACTTAACCAACACAAGAGGGATCTAACAATTAACGGAGAAAATTTTAAATCTACATGAAGCTACATGAGAAGGAAAGAGTAAAATAAATAAATAAAAGTTTCCAACACAATTACACTACTCCAAATCTGATATTCAGAAACTGACCAAGAAAGATGAAATACAATTTCAATGAATCGAAGGCAAATCAGTCGAACCCAGAATGAGGTTGTTCGCCTAAACGTTTCATATTTTTCACTACTCACAATCAAACACATCAAACAGCCAAAGATAACATCATATAACAAGAATAGATCGACAAACATATCTTTCGAGCGCGTATCCCAATTAGCAGCTAATTCCAGGCAAAAACTCTACTGATTCACTCATAGAATCCAACTCAGACATAGTATCGACCACAAACAAGAACTATCCACAAGCAGAATTCATCCAACTTAGATGACGAGATTCAAGACCCAACTAATCAATTAAAAGCAAATTAACGAAGAATGTCGACCAAATAGACACAAACACCACAGTCCATCGCAAATAAGAATAATGAGAAAAGAAAGAGCTGAGTTGAACCTGTTGAGCCAAAAATTCTATAAGACTTTGAGAATCAATAGATATAAACTTCCGAGTTGAAATTTCAAACCAAATCGAGCATCCAACCGTGGAAAGTGGAGATGAACAACAATAAATGGACCCGAACCAACAACGAGGCTCGATCCGAAATCAACCTCGATCAAATTCCATCAGAATTCATGCTTATCTTCCAAATTCAAACAAAGCGACAATAGAAAAATCAAACAGGAACCGAAAGTGAAATCAAGACCTAAAACCGGAAACCTCGTCGAATCCGAAACAGGCTGCCTTCAATGGCGACCTCCACATGGATTGAACTCAGAAATGGCTCCAATTGTGCTTGAGTGCATGAGAGTGGTCGCTGCTGGTTCTGTTGCTGGCAGTGTTACCATTCGCCGGTGTCCAATTCCGGCGAGAATTAAACGAAAGGGTTGTGTGTTTATGTTCTCTTTTTGTGGAAGAAGATTAGGAATAGGGGAGGGGTCCCTCCTTGCAGCGCAGCCTTCAGGCCTTATTTTTTATCCCTCTTTTTCAGATTTTTTTTAGTGTTATTTATAGGTAGAGTCTAGGTCTAGGTATATTTTGTGTATTTTACCCATTGGTCCCTAGGTTTTTTTGATAAGTCCTTAGGATCTTTTTTATTTATTTGTTATCTCAAAGAAGATTCTAGAAGGGTCCCTAGACTACACAACGACTCTTCTTTTTTTATATTTTTAAAAAATAAAAATAATAATAAGATAGAAATGCTACACCATGCCAAATATAATCCTAGTTAATGAAACAATTTTTTTTTTGGAAATTATATGAAGATGAAAATAAGGTACTATTTTGTGGTTTTATTATTTATGAAAATGGAAAAACTAAAAGATTTTTCATAATTTTCATTTGTCTTGTATTAGAGTAAAGTAAAAGTGTCAAAATTAATTGAAATAGCGCTATTAGGCCTAAATTGAATATTTACATGCTAAAATATGAAAAATCTTGGGGAGGGTCAAAAATCACATGTCTACCGCCGCCCCTCTTTAACTAGAAACACGAAGAGTTTGCAGACAAAGAACGACTAGACAGGTTTTATTACCCGACCCTTATTTGAAGAGACTAAAACTAAGAGAAAAGGGGAATGTGACCGAGCCTTGGTATCTGAGCAGCATACATATCCTTGGCTATAAAGGAATCAGGTCACATGTAGTTCAGATGCGAGTGAGGTGACGGAGTATGCCGAGGTGGAGAGCCACTCGAGGTGCCGTTCCGCCGAGGTTCCGGTCCGCGGTCCTGTTATTACATCAAAAATAATAACATGAAAAAGACTAGCTAAGCCTATCAACTACGAGTTACAAGATTCCTATCTATAAGTATTCTGAAGCTTGATCTGAGTCTTGAATGGTTTTTCATGAAGACTTTGGATCTGAACCTTGACGCTAGCTAGTTGCAAGTGCTAACTCATTTTTCCTCAGCTTTTCGGACCAAAACCAGGTATGCAGTGCTTGTGACCTCGGCCATGTCTTGAGCAAACCACATCTTTCATCAATTTCTACATTTGGATTTACTTCTTGCCTTTCAGTTTTCCTTTTTCTTTATTGTGACTAAGTTCTGTTGATAATCTCGGATAGTTGACTCGCATTCTCGCCGCGAGCTTCTTTTGTTGCTAACTTGAATTGTGTTCTGAAATGAATTCTCTTATTCTCCAAGTAGGCACCTGATTGCCAATATTCGAACTGTCTTCCTTTGAACCTTGCTGCTTTCCCTTGAAATTTGTGCTATCTTCCTTTGAAACTCGAATTTCTTTCCCTTTGTTCTTGATCTGTCTTCCCTTGTTCTCCAGGTGGGTTTCTGATTACCAACATTTACACCATTTTCCTTTGCAACTTGAACTATCTTCCCTTGTTCTCCAGGTGGGCGCCTGATTGCCGAAACTTTCTATGTTCTCTTGTTTTCCATGTGGGATCCTGCAACCAAAACAAACAAAGATTTCTGCCCCAGTTTGCACTAGGAAGATTTGTGAGTTGTTAGCAAAATTGTAAACCACTTATACTACTAATGCAATGATGAGAGTAAACCAAAGGCTAGACTAGGATGTGCATCTCCTATGAATAAAACCAAAAACTTTGACTAGCAAATGGGTCTGCTAAAATAAAACCTGAATCAACTAAACTTAGGAAGTGCGTCTCCTAAAGATATATTTAAATGACCAAAACTAGGAAGTGCGTCTCCTAGGGATGAAAACTTCAGTGACTAAAACTAGGAAGTGTGTCTCCTATGAATGAATTATCAATTTAGGAACTATGTCTCCTATAAGAACAACTTGAAAGACTTTGATTAGGAAGTGCGTCTCCTATAGGTAAAACTTCAATGAACCAGACTAGGAAGTGGATCTCCTAGGGGTGAAACTTCAATGATTTAAACTAGGAAGTGCGTCTCCTATGGGTAAAATTTCAGTTTAGGAAGTGCGTCTCATACTAATGAACTTCTCAATTTAGGAAGTGCGTCTCCTATAGGTAAAAATTCAATGAACCATACTAGGAAGTGCGGCTCCTAGGGGTGAAATTTCAATTATTTAAACTAGGAAATGCGTCTCCTATGGGTGTAACTCAACTTAGGAAGTGCGTCTCCTACGAATGAACATTCAATTTAAGAGGTGCGTCTCCTATGGGTAAAACTCAATGATTTAAACTAGGAAGTGCATCTCCTGCGAATGAACTTTCAATTTAGGAAGTGTGTCTCCTATGGTCGAATTGTCAATTTAGGAAGTGAATCTCCTATGAATGAACTGTCAATTTAGGTAGTGCGTCTCCTATGAATGAACTTTCAATTTAGGAAGTGTGTCTTCTATGGGTAAAACTTCAATGAACCACACTAGGAAGTGCGTCTCCTATGGGTGAAACTTCAATGATTTAAACTAGGAAGTGCGTCTCCTACGAATGAACTTTCGATTTAGGAAGTGCGTCTCCAATGGTCGAACTGTCAATTTAGGAAGTGCGTCTCCTATGAATGAACTTTCAATTTAGGAAATGCGTCTCCTATGGGAAAAACTTCAATGAACCAAACTAGGAAGTGTGTCTCCTATGAACTAACAATTTAGGAAGTGCGTCTCCTATGAATAAAAAATAACCTGAAAACCCCAGACCAGGAAGTGCGTCTCCTCGGGGTGGAGCTTTCATGATTCAAACTAGGAAGTGTGTCTCGTGCGAATGAACTTTCAATTTAGGAAATGTGTCTCCTATGGTCGAACAGTCAATTTAGGAAGTGTGTCTCTTATGAATGAACTGTCAATTTAGGAAGTGCATCTCTTATGGGTAAAATCTCAATGACTCAAACTAGGAAGTGTGTCTCCTATGAATGAACTATCAATTTAGGAAGTGTGTCTCCTATACGTGAAAACTTCATGATTCAAACTAGGAAGTGCATCTCCTATGAATGAACTCTCAATTTAGGAAGTGCGTCTCCTATGAATGAACTCTCAATTTAAGAAGTGTGTCTCCTAAAATAATAACTTGAAAGACCTTGATTAGGAAGTGCATCTCCTACACGTAAAATTTCAATGAATCAGACTAGGAAGTGCGTCTCCTAGGGTCGAACACTCAATTTAGGAAGTGCGTCTCCTAAGCAAAAATATAATTTGGAAAACTTATATTAGGAAGTTTATCTCCTAGGGGTAAAACCATCAGTGACTCAAACTCAAATGATCCAAACTAGGAAGTGCATCTCCTAAGGTTAAAATCTCAGTTTAAGAAGTGCTTCTTCTAGCGGTGATGTGTGATTTTCTCAATAGCCTTTGCGTAAGAAGAATTGGGGCATTACATCTGAAAATTTCAACCTTCCAAAATTTGATATGAACATTGCTTCTGTCCCTGTTTCAGACAAAGAAATCTTGTGAGTCTAAACATGGTGGTTGGTTTGTGGCCTTGACTTTGCTGTGATTACTCCTTCACTTGCCATGATAACTTTGATTTCACCTTAAAAGACCTTGCTTGTTCTTTGACTAACCTCTTTCTCTGTCACCCTTATCACAAAATACCTCTTCTCCGTTCAAACCCAACAGCCTCCATCAGTTGCATTGCTCATGAACGGATATCTGCCAAACCGTTGTGTTTCACATGATCCCCAAAGCATATTGATTCATTCACCCTAGCCCTCCATCTGTTGCATTGTTTACAAATTGATAAATACCAATTCTTTGTACTTCACACGAATCCTAAAGCATGTTATTTGTTACCAACTCAGTGCGCTTGTCACTCTTTCTTGACTCGTGACACTTTGATGTACTAGCCAGATCCTGTCTTCTGCAATTAGGAAGCTGGTGACAAATTTTGAAGTTATTTCTCACTTGTTTTGACCAGACAGACTCAGGAAGAGGAAGTAACCAAGACAAGAGGAACAGAGTACATGACAATAGAAAGAGATGATTCCTAACAAGAAAAACTACAAAGTAGAAACCTATCGGATGTGGATACCGACTCTAATAACCTTGACATCCACCTGCGGCCTATTCTGTTAAGCAAATCTTATGTTCAAGTCTTGTCGTACCTTTTCACCGTGAAACTGGGCTTCAATGCTTCCGCTTATCCAATCTGATTCACAATCCTTATTCGACTTGTAGTGCCCGAAGGGTTTTCACCATCAAGCCTCTCTCATTTTGTTCTTTCTCTCAACTTACCGTCGCCTCAAGGTGCCCGTGAAGATTTTCACCAATAAGTCTCACTCACTTTTTATTTCTCTCAGCATTCATCACTTTGCAGTACCTGTGAGGATTTTTACAATAAGACTCTCTCATTTTTGTTTCTCTCCTGCTTGAACCAGAGTGTTGCCCCAGACATGAATTACCTTTACCTGCTTGACTTGACATTTTTCAAAGACTGATCAGAAGGACTTTCTTTGGACCATAGCGTGGGCTTTTGGATGGGTTTAGAAAGAAAGGGTATAAAAGGCTCAAAACAATTCAAAATGGGATAAAAATAAAACTTTCGGAATCAGATTTCTCACACCAACCACAACCTCTGCCCCAGTTTCTTGCTAGGGGATTTTTGGCTTTTATTTTGGTATGACTGAACCTCAGCGAGGATGCCTACGTACCCATTCGGGATCAAATCAAACGTATTTCACGTCATAGAAATTACTTTTGTTGTGAATTTTCTTCTCTTTTCCTTTGTTTTTCTTTTCTTCTTTTTTGTCTATTCGTTTTCTTTTCTTCTTTTCTTCTTCTTCTTTTTCTTTCTTTTTCTTCCTCTTTTTAATTTTCTTTTTTTTTTATTTTTTTCTCTCACTTTTTCATTTTTTTTTCTTTTTTTTCTTTACTTATCTTTCACGCTTGTGTTTCTCATCCTTTCTACTGATTCCGAAAGAGGAGTATGAAAGAAACAAAATAAGGCTCAAAAGGGGTGACAAAAGGGTAATGTGTTTAGATAGCAGAACAAAATGCCTTCGACATTCCAATCTTCAAAACATGCCAAGTACAAACAACACAATTAAACAAGCATTCGTAACATCTTCTGATAGTGCCAGACTTGATAACTATATCCGTACATTTTCCTTCTCCATCCGTTAAATACAACGCACCATTGGGCAACACTTTTACTCTTATTACCACGAAAGGTCCCCTGTCAATTTGGCCAACTTGCTTTTACGGTTTCTTATGTTATATTTGCCCTAATTTCACATGGTTTGGGCTTCAAATGATCTCAAAGTTTCCAAATTTGCTCTTATTTCCTTCAAGTGCCCCTGCCATCTTCAAAATTATTTCAATGCTTCATGACTAAACTAACTTTTGAGCTCAGGATGAGAATTATGCTTGGATGTCATGTCACCAAAACCAGCATTAAACAAAAGGATAAAAAAGAATTAAACAAAGAAAAATGACTAGAAATAACGAAAGACAAGAAATTACATTAGACAGATGATGAAACGTTCGAACAACAAAACAAGCAAACTAAACTAGGGTTACAACCTTGGAACAAACCTAGACAACACTAAACGGGCTACTACGACTACACAAACTAGGCAAAATAAAAGGATAGATGGATTTGATCACAAGACAATATCCGGATTACAACCCTGAAATAACTCGGACAACAGAAATGACAACAAACTAAACCACCAAGCTCATCTCCGGCTGACCAAGAGATGGAGTGTTTTTCCAATAACCAAGCATATCATCTTAGCCACTGAGTTCTGCATCAATATTGCCAAGACCATTACCGAATTCAATATCATCAACTTCAGTCAACAAGTTCCCAAGAGGATTCGCATGCTCCCTCACTGTCATTGATCACAATTACCCCTTCTTGAATCATTCCTTCTATTTCCCTTTTCAAAGAACGACAATCTTCAATGCTATGCCCTTGGACATAAGACAACATGCATCGTACAGCAGGATCAAATCCTTTTGCATATGTGTCTGGAGTATAGCCAAGGAGCGGCTAAATCAGGCCAGAATGTTTTAATTTTTCAAACAAGCTTGTGTAAGACTCCCCAATTGGCGTGAAACTATTTCTTTTCCTTTGTTCTCTTCCCTGGCACTGTTTTCTTGGGTTGTTGGGTGCTTGAGAATGTTGTGAAGGCAAGAATGCATTATGCGGTGCTGGTGTTTGCCATAGGGAGTGGCCTGGTGGTTGGACAGATGACCAGACATTGTTCGGAGGATGATACTCAGGTAGATTATGTGGAGCTGGGGGATATGTTTGGGATTGGGGTTGAGGCTGGTTGTATTGGTGAGGCGAATCCTTTGGTCCATGTCGTGACTCTGAAACAACCATGGCAACATCATCATGTTCCTTCTGATCCAGCGAGCTTCCTGTGTCGCTCTAAACTGCTTGTGTTGTGGCTTTTAAGGTAGAATAACTCATGAGCTTGCTAGACTTCAGCCCATCTTCTACCATTTCGCCCATTCTTACCACATCATTAAAAGGCCTACCCACAGCCGAGATCAAATGCCCAAAGTAAGTTGGTTCCCGAGCTTGAAGAAAGTAGTCGACCATCTCTTTTTCCTTCATCGGTGGATCGTCTCTGGCATCTTGCTCTCTCCATTTGAGGTCATACTCACTAAAGCTTTCATTAGGCCTTTTTTCCATCTTGGCGAGGGACCTACGATCAGGGACGATTTCCATATTATACTGAAAGTGCCTGGCAAAGGCGTGAGCCATATCATCCCAAGTGTACCAGCTATTAGCATCTTGGCGGGTGTACCACTCCAGAGCTGCCCACTCAGACTCTAACTGAAATACGCCATCAATAATTTATCTTTCCCACCAGCGACTCTCATCCTACTGCAGTAACCTCTCAAATGAGCCACGGGATCTCCGTGCCCGTCATATAAATCAAACTTCGGCATCTTAGACCCAGCAGGCAGTTGGACGTCAGGAAACAAGCACAAGTCGTTATATTCCACGCTCATCTGGCTCCCTATCCCTTGCATGTTTCTTAAAGACTACTCTAAGATATTCATCTTCCTAGATACCTCATTTTGCACCGCTATCTTACTAGGCTTTTCAGTTCACCAGGAACCTCAAAATAAGGAGCGTGAGAGTATGGATCCGAGACTTTGAAAGTTGGTTTTGGATCATAGAGTTAGGCATTGGGGACTTTAAACACAGTCTCGTTAGGGCATCGAGGAAAAATAGCTGGTGGAGGAGCTGCAAGAGCCTGAGTGTCCAAATGAGCGGTATATGAGGTGGTTTTGGCGGGTAGGGTGTGAAAAGGTTGTGGGGAAACATCAGCAACAGTGGGAATCTGGATTTGTGATAGTGGTGAAATAGTTGCAGGGTTTCCCATGTAGTTAGTGGGGAATGAAGATGGATGCCCCCTGATCCAAGACTGATACATTTCTGGCATCTGCTGCTTCGCCCTTTAGAGCTCCTCTTTTAATTCGGACTCCGACTCCACCGACTCCCTTGAGGGGTCAATAACTCTTGTGCCCAAGCTGTTGCTAGCCATGACTACCTTACCTTTTGACCTTGTGTTGTATGGACGAATTACCTTAAGAACCACAAACCAACCACCCTTCTGCTCTTATGAGGAGAACAAAATAAAGTCATCGTGTTAGCGTCAGGGCATTTAACAACTAAAATATCACATTTCGAGTAATGCACCTAGCAACAATTAACGGTTCAAGAATGACTTCTAGGGTCACAAGGTCACTTGGCATCATCCCAATTTGTCTATTTCAATCCTCTCTTTCCTTTGCTTTTCTAGCACTTGCTTGGTCATTTTCCTTTCTCTTTTTCCTAATTATCGCTCTTTTCTTTCCTCTCATTTCTCACATCCCATAATTTCACCCTCTTGTTTTCCCTTTTTTTCCTTTTCTTTTTCTTTTTCTCTTTCTTTTTATTTTTCTCTTTCTTTTTCTTTTAATAAAAATAAATAAATAAATAAATAAATAAAAATAATAATTCGATCGAACCCTATGTAGGTTACCTACGTATCATGACCCCGCATGAAGCAGATCTTTATGTAGTTCTGCAAGATCATGCATAAAATAAGCAAACTGACATTCTCTTTTTCTTTCCTTTTTTTTTTCTTTTCTTTTCGTATTGTTTGTTGTTTTTTTAGAGTACAAAATCAGAATATAAATTTACTGTCTTTAAAATTCAAGTTACAAAAGTACTATTACTTTGCAAATCAAAACAAAAAAAAAGTACTATTACTTGCAACTAAACTTCAATAATCAAGTACAAAAAGAACAAACAGTTGCCTTTTGATGGATCTCAACATGTACTGAGAACGGAGCTCATAGGGGACAAGGAGGGATTTTTGTTGCTTTATTTGTTAGAAAGGGACCGAACACTCCAGCCAAGCACAACAGAGTGTTGAAAACACTTTACGAGCTATTCAAATAAAAGAACAAATCGTTTCTTCCTCTTCAAAACTTTCGGTTTGTTCTTGCAGTCCTAGTTTATACTTCTTCCAAACAGGCAATTCACAAATGATAAAATCCTAGAGACAATACCGGGGATACTTGGTACTTGAACACACCTCCTTAGTGTTAATCTGTGTCAAATGACCCCAAAACAACAAGCTCTGAAACAAGAACCTGAAAATAGTTTTTCACTAATGAACCTTACTAAAAATACCATTGATAAATCACAAGTAGGGGTGTGCAATCGATTTATCGATTCGATTTTGACCCTTATCGATAATTACTTATCGATTATCGATTTATACATATACTTATCGTTATCGTTTCAATAAGGTTTCGATTTTTTCGATTTCGATTTATCGATTTTGGGGGCTTATCGATTCGATTTATCGATTTTCAATAAGGCAGATTATACCAGTCAGTAATAGTAGTTGCCCATCTGGGATTCACATTCAAATTCAGTGAAGTTTGATTCCTATTTAATCTTCACTACCCCAAACCCCACCCCAAAGCAAGAAACTCCAGAAAGCAAGCACGTATAGAGCCTAACAATGAAGAATTATGCTCTTCATAAGTTTCAAAGCATCCCGAAAACAAGTACCTTTCCGGGTTCGGGAGTGAATTTTAGTGTAACTGCTGCCCTATCGGATAACTCTTCCTCCTTGCCAGCATTAGTAGATCCATTGGCTTTAGCTCACTGTCAAGAGGACAGTAAAATATAACTATTACTACTAATCCATATTAATGTTCTTGGGATAAAATAACAGAAGAGGAAAATAAATCTATTAGAGCAAAATCTCTTTGATAAGAACAAAACTAGTAGTCAGTTACATAGCAATACATCACATTCTTCTACAAAGTATATTATTTAAAATAGAGAACTTACATAGCAACTAACAAACTCTAGCAAACATCGTCGGTGGAAGCTTCTTTGCCAAGATTAGTAAAATCTAATAAGAAAATATATTAACAAGTCAAACAATTAATATATTATTTAACCATCTTAAACAATACAATAAAATTTATTAAAATATACATACCTTCCTCAAGTGTCTCAAGAAATCTAAATCTTCCTCAATATTTACAGGAAGTGATTCACTCCGAAGCCAATCTTGAAGCCAATCTGGTTGACGATCCTCGCAAACATGGAAGCTTCAAATCCAACTGTCATGATCCTAAAAAACAGCTAAGCTGACACTGCAACTGTTAAGGATGTTCAAAAGAGCAACAACAAGAAACCTGCACAGATTTCTCCAGAAAAGGATGCTACATTGCAGTCCCTGGATCCTGAAAAAACAGTAACAAATCTTGCAGTGTCAACTGTTCTAGTAGGGGAGAATCATACAACAACAACTGCTGCTGCTGAAGCTGACACTGATGCTGTCTCAAGAAACTGCTGTTTTACAGACTAGTGATAATCGACAAGCTTTTCAAATACAGCACCAGAAAAAAACAACTAATAATGTACAACAAATTCAACCGTGGGATGATTTTTCAGATGATCATCAAAACAAGCCATCAGTTTCAACTATTGGACAGAATCAGAAAATGAGAAAGCTCCCAACGAGAGCTGCAAAACAAAAACAGGTCGCTCAATCCAATGTTTCAAAATGCAGTCGAACGAAGATCATACCATGAACTGTGAAGTCGTTTTGACAACCATTGTGATCGAAGGCAACAAACTACAATACAAGGACGGATATGTATATAAGAAGATACAGAACAATACTAAATTAGATACAATTCTTTACATGGAAAATTATAGCTATAGGACTCTTTTACAAGTAATATCTTTCCATACCAAATATACCAAGAAATAAGAAAGGAAAATAACATATTTATCTCTCTATGCAGCATACGATCTCCATTCTTTCTTTTTGAATGGGTATCCCACAAACATACATTTTCTGCTTCTACTTGCAAATTTATCTTTATCCCGCTTTAAGTGATGTGCATAACAGAGGCATCTAAAGGTAAGATCAACTATAGAAATCTACAGACAGCTAAGATCAGAAGCCAGATAAACATTTTATGGTTAAAGAACTAAATCTTCCCAAACACTTGAGTTGCCACAAAATAATCGTGTTTCACATAAATGACCAATGTAAAATAATAATAACAAATAGCCACTTAGAATATATATAAAAAATTATAACCGAAACAAATTGGGGAAAAAAAGAAATTGGGGAAAAATGACAATAAAGCTGACCTGAAATATGAAAAGAACTTACAAAAAGCACTTCAAAGTGGGAGAGAGCGGCGATGTTTCTTATTAATGTTTGGGAGAAAATGAGGAAGAAGATGAAGAAGAAGCTGCGCAGGTTAGGGTTAGCCAAAGTAGTAGTACTATTCTGTAACTAATGTATTGTATAGCAGTATATATGTGAAAATCCCGAAAAATCAAAAGTAATTAAACGAGCTTAATGTTTGTTGGGGAAGAAGAAGAGAAAATGAGGAAGAAGATGAAGAAGAAGCTGCGCAGGTTAGGGTTAGCCAATTCTGTAAGTAATTTATTGTATAGCAGTATATATGCGAAGGGTTAGGCACTGGTAGGGTAGTAATATTATTATAAAATAAGGGTATATTTGTCTTTTTACTATATCTTATCGATTTATCGATAAACCGATAAACCGAATGGCAAAAATCGAAATCGAATCGATAAACCGATAAGGAAAATTTTCCGAAATCGAAATCGAATCGATAAACCGATAAACCGATATCAATAAACCGATAACAAATAATCGATTCGATTTATCGATAAACCGATTCGAATGCACACCCCTAATCACAAGTGCACCAGCTCAATTATTATATAAATATGGCTTTGATGACTTCATCACCATATGGACAGTAACTGACAGTAATACCAACTTTGCTCGAACAAAAAACTCTGCAAATATGTAGCACAATCAAGTGGTTCTTTTTCTTAAAACAAAATTTAAGGCCCATAACATCATTCAGGAGATCCATGAGATGTAACAAAGATGCAGGACCAACCACATAATGCAATAACTCTTACCTTTCCTACTGCCAAGGCCAACAAGGAATATTACTAAGAATGTGGCTAAACTTGAATTAGCCCGGTTTACCCTCCGAAATCACCTCGAGGTCCTCAGGACCTCAATCAAAAGCACCGACATGACTAATTACCTCATTCAAACTTGCTCGGGCCATAAAAATACCAACAGTAACATACAAAATCAACAAATTCCTCAAATTCAAGCCTAAGTCATACTAGAATTTTTCCAAATTCGCATTCGATGCCAAACCCAACCAAACGAAGTCCAAATTACCTGAAAATTTGCACATATATCCAAATTCACCTAACGAATCTATTGCAACTCTTGGAATTCCATTCTGACCCTCGGATCAAATTCTCGCATACCAATCAAATTTCTCCAAAATTCTAACTTCGCCAAAATAGGTTAACTTTCACTCTAGACCTCCAAATTCACTTCCGTTTTTACTTCTATGTCATAAATCATCCTCCGAAACTAGTCGAACCATCGGAAATCCATTTCGATCCCTCTAACTCACAAGTCAACATCCGGTTGACTTTTTCCAACTTAAACTTGTTAGATAATACGCTTAACGCTAGAGGGGGGGGGGGTGAATAGCGTTATAATAAAAAATAACGTAAACTTGCGGAATTTAAAAATTGCAGGAAATAAACAAGTGCGATAAGTAAATAAATAAGAATGAACGCACCGATATATTCTGGTTCACCACAACCCGTGGCTAGTCAAGTCCTCGAGAGACTCTCTCGAGATTTTCACTAACTTTGTCAAGCTTACGGGTGCTTAACAAACTGTTACAGTTGCTCAAGGATACCCCACCTTAAGACTTCACTTGCTCGAGGATACCTCACCCCAAGACTTCACTGTTAAGCTTACGGGTGCTTAACAAACCTTTACAACCTGAGGACACAAGCCTCAACAACCTTTGCTCGGAGATACAACACTCCAAGACTTCAACCAAGGAAACACAAGTTCCTTCTTACAACACAAGGGACTAACACTTCCCTTCAAGTGTATAAAACACTTAACACTCACTTAACAAGACTCTCTTAATAGAGTGGATATGAGTAAACAAATACGCTCAAGAACACAACAATAAATCCAAGACCTTGGCTTTCAAAATATGATAAAAAAGATCAATAAATGATATTGGAAATGTATGAAAGCTTATGAATGTTTTGGTCAGAAGTTGTGTGTTTAATGAGTGATTTTAAGGTGTATTTATAGCTCCAAAATCACTCCTAGCCGTTGCTATGATCATAAATACAGATTCTGAAAATCTGTTAGATAGTCGACTATCCGATACGGTTATTCGACTATCTTGGCAACGGCCACAAGGATAGTCGACTATCTGATATGGATATTCGACTATCTTGGCAACGGTCATCAGGATAGTCGACTATCCGATATCAGATATTCGACTATTCTGACCCTGCGGAAATGGTCCGATTTTAAAACAACTAACTTATTGAAAATAAGTTATAAAATATTTTTCAAAGCTTTGTTTGAAGATATAAAATATTATAAATATCTTAAACATGAAAAACAATTGTAATGACCATTCCGAATCAATAAAAACATTTAAAATCATTTTGTTTTAAATGTATTGAAAATATTTATTATATAACATTTAAAACCAATTTGTTTTAAATGCAATAAAAATATTTATGATATGCATATATTGTAAAACCATTTATGATAATCATTTATGATATGCATATATTGTAAAATCATTTATGATATGCATATATTGTAAAATCATTTTATGATATGCGTTGTAAAATTATTTTATGAGAGAAGCCAAGACTCAAACTTAAAGTCGGATCAAGATCACAATAAAGATAATATAAATAAGACTCAACAAAAGGTCTTCATTTATTTTCATTGCTTCTCTCGATCTTGTCTTGAACTTCTTGGACTCCAATTCTTGTCCGCTCAAATAACGTTGCATAGCCTTTTCTTCCTCTATGCTCATTGTAATTTTGCATATCAATTCTTTATCTTCCTTTTGCATATCTACAAAATGAATAGCACTTTAGTTAAAATATAAATTAAAGTGTATTCAATAATAACTCACATTTATTTGGCATATATTATTTTCCATTAAATTGGTTTGTCAATTATCAAAACATATAAGTATGAACATATACATATGTTCCAACAATTTCCCCCTTTTTGATAATGGCAAACGTTCATGGGAATATGCATATACCCTTTATAAAAGACTATGCCAAATATAAGACAAGTTATTATTGAGTTCCCCCTCAGTTTATGCAATAAATATTTAAAACTAATAAATATGCATATAAATAAATAAGTATGCATATACCCTTATCTTTCCCAATGCATGGAAAATAAATATACCATTAATCTTCCCAAAAGCATGATTAAAGATAAATATGCATATACCCTTAATCTTCCCCCTTTTGACATTAACAAAAAGATAATTTCATTAATGAAGAAGGAAAATTACAATAAGAGTAATTGAAAATATTTTACAATGAATGAAAGTACATTGCAAATGATGAAACTACAAATAATGAAGATACAAGTCAAGAACTTTCATCGTCGCCGAAATCATCGTCATCGCTAGAAGTACTTGCGGAGTAGACGCGAGAATACGAATAATTGACATGGTCAAAATATCCGTGGATTTCGTCACTAAGCCTACGCACATTTCTTTCCGTGCGAGACACATTACTATCGATTCGATTAATTGAAGTCGATAAAGAGGCAAGTTGATCCAAGATGGCTTGAGACACATCCGGTTGGGCACGAGGACGACGAGCTTGAATTGGAGGAGGAGGATTTGGAATTTGATCATGTGGTTGGTCATGGCCATGAAAAGAGGTCTCTTGAATTTCCCAATGTTTGGTGCGAGTTTTCTTGATACCAACATTGGTGTTGACTTGAGATGCTTCAAGAAGATGCATTATAAGTAATGCATAAGGAAGGGGTTTGTCACTTCCTATTGAGTCAAACATATGTGTAAGAACAAATTTACACCAATTTATGCGTGCTTTGGAAATAATAGCATGCATGATTTTTGCATCTTCACGGCCAATTGTCATGTGATTGCTTTTTCTCGGTTTAAGAATCCGAGTGACAACATAGAGAATCAAACGAAATTCCGGAAAAATTCCTTTAATAGGAGCTCTCTTTTGCTCTTGAGAGAATTCAAATTGTCCAATTCCAATAAGGTTGAAGAGGACATTTTCATCATAGAGTATTCCTTCGACACCGGTATATTGGTCGATGTCTTGGTCATCACGAGGAAGATTTGTGATAGCTTGAATATTTTTTTCACTTAGAAGAATATGAATACCATTTACTTTGGTAGAAAGAACTCCATCTTCATCTTTCTTAAGATTCGAATAAAAGGCTTGAATCAAAAGAGGATGAATAAAATCATACTTCAAATAAACAAAGTCAAGGATTGAACTTTGTAGGAGTATATTGGAATGATTAGAATCCGCTAGATATCTTGCGGTTGTGAATCGAGGTGGAAGAATATCTCGATTTTCAAAGTTTCTAATAAATCGTTGAAGCTCATTTTCTTGTTCAAACCAAAGAACGGATCCATCATCATAACAATGTAGAGATGGAGGAGGATTTGAAGAAGAAGGGATATTCTTTCCGGCACGAGAGCGTTTAGAGCTTCTATTTGCCACTGAAATTTGTAGGCAAGAAGAACTTTTGGAAGAAGTTTGGAATAGAATTTTTGAAGAGAATTTCTTGGACAAGAATGATTTTGGAATGAAACAAAGAGTGCACACTAATCCTATTTATAGAGTTCAAGAAAACATAGCATTGAATGACAAAAACCAGATTTTTGGACTGATTGGAACAGCTATAAAACGGTTAGATTTTTGAAATTTGACTGAGGATAGTCGAATAACTTATTGTATAGTCGACTATCTGGGAACGATATTCGAATATCTTCTGGGATAGTCGAATATCTGGAAACAGATATACTCGAATAACTTCTGGTTAGTCGAATATCTGGAGAAATAGCTTGATTTTATGGATAATCAAGTTATTCGAATAACTTCTAGTTAGTCGATTAACTTCGACGACTTTGAAAAAATCGTTTAAGCAGAAAATATTGGAAAAACAATTTTCATTTTATGGAATTCGTTTATTAAAAAAATAAACTATATTTTTGGTAAAAATGTATATCATAATTTTATGAACATAATTTTATCAAATCAAATATGCTATTTCTAAATTCACAAGTCAAGTAAGAAAGATAATATTGACTTGAATTGAAACTTTATCTTGGTTCCCCCTGAATTTAGGGCGATACCTGCAAAAGAAAATACGCGTCTTCCACGCTCAAGTCAGTAATATTCAAAATATAAATGCAACCAAAAAAAATGTATGCATTTAGATCAACGTTTAACCGCATTAGGACGTGACTCCTTTGAACATGATTTATATCTAGCACTTCAATAAACGCTAAATATTATATCAATTCTGCTAGCAATAAGGTAAAGTGAGGAACGATCATACCTTTGTAATTCTTGGTATTGCTCTCCTTACCTTTCACATTTCTGTCAAGACGGTCATATAAATTCATTGAAGTGGCCATTGCTTTGGTGTTGCTTATTTCAAAGCGATTTAGCAACTCATTGAAATATTGAGCATGACAAATGAAAGTTCTCTCTTTCATTTGTTTTACTTGCAACCTCAAGTTGAAATTGAGCTCGTCCATCATGATATTTCAAAAATTTGCTAGTCATGAGTTTTAAAACTCCTTGCATACAAATTTATTAGTTGCTCCACGCATAATATCACCAATAAGAATACAAGAAATATCATCAATGAAATTCATGCAATCTATTTTCCTTAAAAAAAATCCCTTTCAAATAAGGCAAACTAGAATGTGAAGACATTTCCCCTTACTTGAAGCATATCACCTAAACACTTCTTCTTTTTGGCATTTAGCAAGAAGAGAGTATATTGAGGAAAAACTATGAGGAGTATGCAGTATGAGGATTGATAGAAACTTATGAAGACATACCGACAAAACATAGGTCTACCCATTGTTATGAAACAATGATAAAGCCATTTATTGGAACACATAACAAATGTATCAAATGTTATTTTATTAACAGTGATACTAATTGTTGTTCTTAGTAAAACATATTCCCAAAAAAATGTTAACTGTTAACAGATCAACAGTTTTATTAAAACTATAAATCAAAAATATACCAACCATTTTTCAAAAAAAAATTATATTCATCAAGAGTTTATTTTTAACAGAAATGCTTTTATCAACTGTCAAAAACATGAATCATTTATTTCAGGAATATATCAATTATTTTTCAAACTGAAATTAGCATTCATCAAAAACATGAGTTGATAAAAGTAATTGATATCCAAAAATAATTATCAAAACATGGATCAATCATTTAATACTAGATACCAATTGTTGTTTAACAACAAAATTTTAACATATGAATCAACAAAGATAATTGATACATGTCAACTATCACGGTTAAGCATGTCAATAATTTTAACAATATAAGAACCAAATTGACAACAAACATGTTAATATCGGTTGCTTGCACATATCAATAATTCGGTCTTTATCGAAAAAGGATAACTAACCAACATTCCCCCTTGATGCAATGAGGTTCCGTGCTTGGTGCATCTACTACAATATTGTAGTCTTCAAGCACACTTGCAAAAGTACCTAAAAATAGGTTTTTGGTATCCAAACACTTTTGGGTCCTTGGGGGTTAGGATAATAATAATCATAATCAATACATAAATCTCTATGTTTAGCAAAACAAACGGGTGCTATGTGTCCTACCCGGTTGCAGTAGTGACATACAACATTCGGGTTGTGCATATGCCTAGGTTGTGCCAAATACGTTCTAGGTAATCTAAAACATCATTCCTGGGGGCGTTGAAATTTCTAGAGTTATTTCTAGGCGGTCTAGAATAATTATTTCTAGATTCATTTGCACAATTCCTAGAATCGTTTCTAGGTGGTCTAAAGTTATTAACTCTAGACTTATTAAACAACCTAGTATCGTTTCTAGGTGGTCTAGTCTCATTTCTAGAATTATTTCTAGGTTGCCTAAAATTATTATTTCTAGGCTCATTTGTATGATTCTTATTCTTTTTACGCCTTCTATTTTTCTTAGGCTTTTTCTTCTTAATCTCTTCAATAGTTTTAGGAGCATCTACACTATGTTTTTCTAGTGTGTTCCTAAGTTCAATGTTTTCTAGTTTCAAAGAATCACAAGATAAACAAATAGAACTTTTATCAATTGAAGAAGATTCATTCATTGCTTTAATCTTATTTCTAAGATAAAAAATGTCATTTTTCAAGAAATCATTTTCTTTTTCTAAAACATCAATTTTATTTTTGAGAACACCATTTTCATTAGTTAATGTTTCAAAATCTATTTCTTTCAAAGAAGAGGATTTTCCAAAATCTTTTTCTTGTAAAGAAAGTGTTTTCTGAAAATCTGTTTCTTGCAAAGAAAGTGTTTTCTGCAAATAAAATGTTTTCTTCAAATCTTTTATCATTTTGGAGGCATTAACAAATTCACCATACAGTTCTCCTGATTCTAAGCGCTATACAACATATTTATCGCCTTGGTATTGTATTTACTTACCATGGCTTCCCCAACTTTAGTCGTCATTTGATCACCATGCTCGATAATTTGCCATAGACGAAAGTTGCTTGATTTGATGAAGATTCTCATTCGGTCTCTCCAATATGTGTAATTGCTTCCATCAAATATTGGAGGCAAGAAGGTATAATGACCTTCACCTATTCCTGCAAAAGCATTACTAGTAGAAGCCATAGAAGGATTCTCTCAAACTGTTAAGTCTTTCAGAGAGTTAGGCTCTGATACCAATTGTTAGATAATACGCTTAACGCTAGAGGGGGGGTGAATAGCGTTATAATAAAAAATAACGTAAACTTGCGGAATTTAAAAATTGCAAGAAATAAACAAGTGCGATAAATAAATAAATAAGAATGAACGCACCGATATATTCTGGTTCACCACAACCCGTGGCTAGTCAAGTCCTCGAGAGACTCTCTCGAGATTTTCACTAACTTTGTCAAGCTTACGGGTGCTTAACAAACTGTTACAGTTGCTCAAGGATACCCCACCTTAAGACTTCACTTGCTCGAGGATACCTCACCCCAAGACTTCACTGTTAAGCTTACGGGTGCTTAACAAACCTTTACAACCTGAGGACACAAGCCTCAACAACCTTTGCTCGGAGATACAACACTCCAAGACTTCAACCAAGGAAACACAAGTTCCTTCTTACAACACAAGGGACTAACACTTCCCTTCAAGTGTATAAAACACTTAACACTCACTTAACAAGACTCTCTTAATAGAGTGGATATGAGTAAACAAATACGCTCAAGAACACAACAATAAATTCAAGACCTTGGCTTTCAAAATATGATAAAAAAGATCAATAAATGATATTGGAAATGTATGAAAGCTTATGAATGTTTTGGTCAGAAGTTGTTTGTTTAATGAGTGATTTTAAGGTGTATTTATAGCTCCAAAATCACTCCTAGCCGTTGCTATGATCATAAATACAGATTCTGAAAATCTGTTAGATAGTCGACTATCCGATACGGTTATTCGACTATCTTGGCAACGGCCACAAGGATAGTCGACTATCTGATATGGATATTCGACTATCTTGGCAACGGTCATCAGGATAGTCGACTATCCAATATCAGATATTCGACTATCTGACCCTGCGGAAATGGTCCGATTTTAAAACAACTAACTTATTGAAAATAAGTTATAAAATGTTTTTCAAAGCTTTGTTTGAAGATATAAAATATTATAAATATCTTAAACATGAAAAACAATTGTAATGACCATTCCGAATCAATAAAAACATTTAAAATCATTTTGTTTTAAATGTATTGAAAATATTTATTATATAACATTTAAAACCAATTTGTTTTAAATGCAATAAAAATATTTATGATATGCATATATTGTAAAACCATTTATGATAATCATTTATGATATGCATATATTGTAAAATCATTTATGATATGCATATATTGTAAAATCATTTTATGATATGCATTGTAAAATCATTTTATGTGAGAAGCCAAGACTCAAACTTAAAGTCGGATCAAGATCACAATAAAGACAATATAAATAAGACTCAACAAAAGGTCTTCATTTATTTTCATTGCTTCTCTCGATCTTGTCTTGAACTTTTTGGACTCCAATTCTTGTCCACTCAAATAACGTTGCATAGCCTTTTCTTCCTCTATGCTCATTGTAATTTTGCATATCAATTCTTTATCTTCCTTTTGCATATCTACAAAATGAATAGCACTTTAGTTAAAATATAAATTAAAGTGTATTCAATAATAACTCATATTTATTTGGCATATATTATTTTTCATTAAATTGGTTTGTCAATTATCAAAACATATAAGTATGAACATATACATATGTTCCAACAAAACTTTCCTTAAAGAGACTATTTGTCTCATTTCTATCCAAATTCAATTCGAAACACCTCAAACTCGCCACACAGTGAAGAAGCATAAAACGGGGAAAAGGGGATGGAGATACAGGAGACGACGGGTCGGGTCGTCACAGATAGTAGGCGCCATCACGACTCCCGATGGTGAAAAATTAGGGTCGTAACAATAAATGATAAATAATGTACAAAAAAATATTTTAATTGAAAGAACTAAAAATTAAAATAATGGAAATAAAAGTTTATAAAGAAAATAAATTAAAATAAAAAAAAAGAAAATAAATTAAAATGTAACCTTGTATACACAATTTAATTACCACTAATTCTCACCTCCCCTTGAGAATTGGAGAGTGTAATGATACCTTTCCAATTACACCCAATTCCATACTGATCAAGTAATTATTTGGCTAGATAAACATGTCAAACTGTATAATCACACTCAATTACACCTAACTCCAATTCCCAAGTGGCTTTCCAAATATGCTCTTAATTTTTTGCTCTTATAACAAATGCTGAATAAATCTAATGTTTCTAGACATGTAATTTTGAGCCTCCCCATGATTTTACGAATTTTAGTGATAAATATTTAATTTAGGCTTAATATAGTTATTTCAACTAATTCTGACTCTTTTTTATTATTTTGAAAACAAAAATTTAAAATTACAAAAATAGTTCCATATTACTCTATTAATTCAATATTAGGTATTTTTAGAAAGATATATTACTTTTAACCTATTTTAATCCTAATGTAATCCTTGAATATATCAAATATAGTTCCAACTATAATTTTTAGTTTTATTTTTAATACTAATAGTTCCTCAAAATTAATATAAAGTTTTTATAGGTATTTAATTTGAATTTTTAGCCCTTATTGGCCCAGTTTTGCATATTTTTGAAGCCCAAATACCTTTCCATGCCCAAACCCATCAAATTTTTCCCCTATTTTTTGAATTAAAGACAAGAGCTAACCCTAAGGGTCTTCTTCCTCAACTAGACAAGCACACAACAAACAAAACCATAGCAAAGGAAGACAAGACCTAACCCTAGCACACCTACACAACATACCCTCTCAGCCGTTGGTTCACCACCAAAATAGCCATTGCCGCCTTCCACCCTTTATCTCTAAACTGACCCAGCAATGCCCAACCATCTCTCTCTCTCCGGAAAAGGGAATGTAGCACCGCTGGAACGAGGCCATCAACATCCAAACGACCACCTACCACCTCCTTCTTCTCCAGTTCCTAGCCACCCTTGTACCCTCTTCTTCACGACTATTGTATCACGGCTCCTTTAGTAGAGAAGGAGAGGCCATTTTTGACCTTCTTCTTACACGAAACGACCCCTCTGACCAACTACTCTCAACTGTTACAATAACAACCAACGAACGCCCAGCTCGCCGACCACCACCTAGCTCATCGGAAATCGTGCTGCAGCAGCCGTAAACCACCGCTGCTCTATTTTTCTTCTTTTTCTAATCACATTCTCGCTTGTTTTGGAGGTCCCTTTCTCTTTCTCTTATGTTCTAGATCTATAACGACCCGACCGGTCGTTTTGGATCCTAGTACGTAGTTCAGTAGTTTGAGTCCATGAGCAGCTTCATTTCAGGTATTGTGACTTGTTCGCATGGTCGTAATTTGAGTTCATAAAGATCAAAATTAAATTTAAATGAAAATTCTCATTTTAGAAGCTTATAGCTGAAACAATGAACTAGGATTAGATTTTTGAGTAAACGAACTCGAGTCGGGATCTGAATGTTCCAGCAGGTTCATATAAGGATATCGGATTTGGGCATCTGCCCGGTTGGGGTTTTGGATAACTCGGGAGCATTTTGGCGCCTATTATGTAAGTTAGCATTTTGGAAAAAATTTCATAAGTTTGGTTTGAAGTACATTTCAGCATTATCGATGTCCGTTTGCAATTCCGAGACTGGGAGTAGCTCCGTATGGTGATTCTGGAGTTGTGAGCGCGATCAGAAGTAAATTCGGAGGTCTGTAGGTCATTTTGAAGCTATTTGGCTAAGGATAGAAATTTCAAGGTTTTTGAGAAGTTTGACCGAAAGTGGAATTTATTATATCGGGGTCGGAATCCGATTCCGGAAGTTAGAATAAGTACGTAATGTCAAATATGACTTGCGTACAAACTTTGAAGTCAATCGAATGTGATTTGATAGGCTTAAGCATCGGAAATAGAAGTTGGAAATTTCAAAGTACATAAAGTTTGGATTGGGGATCGATTCATGATTTTATCATTGTTTGATATATTTAGGGCCTCGAGTAGGTCGGTAATGTATTTTGGGATTGGTTGGGGCCTCGGGGGCCTCGGGTGAATTTCGGGTGGTTAACAGGTCGAAAGTTGGATTTTTGAAGAGCTGGGCAGCTAGTATCTGGTATTTTCGTTTTTGCGGAAATGGGACCGAAGAAGAGGCCCCTCAGAGGTGATAGGGTGGACCGGAGAAGTGGTTTTGATATGAGGCTCGAGGACCGTAGATGCATTCGAGATTCCGCATAAGTGGGACCGCATTTGCGGAAGAGATGATCGCAGAAGCGAAAATGAGGGCTAAGCCCAGGACCGCGAAGCATCTAAATGGCCACATAAGCAGACTCCACAGGTGCAAAAATATTCCACAGAAGCAAAAAACGACCGGGGCAGAAGGTTTTTGAAACCCGATTCTGGGTCATTTCTCACCACATTTCACTTGGTTTGGGGGCAATTTTGGAGAGCTTCATGGAGTATTTTCCGTCATCTATGTTAAGGCGAGTTACTTCAAATCATTTCCATGTTAAATACAAGATTATACCATGTATTTAGGCATGAAAATTGTGGGAAAATTGAGGGTTAGAGGAAAACCTAGAAAATTAGTATTTTAGATTTTTTATCACGATTTTGAGTGGGGAATTAAGAAAAATTTTATATTTGAGTTCCTATGGTCATGGGTAAACTTTATCTTCGAGAATTTTGGATTTTCGGGTATGCGAGCCCGAGGTCATTTTTTTCATTTCACAAACGAAGTTGGAAAATTGTATAATTTGAATTGTAACCAAGTATTTGAGTATATTCTCATCAGTTTGCCGTTATTTGGCTAGTTTTGTAGCTTTGTGCGCTTGTTCGAGCTTTCAGAAAGAGGTGAAGTGTCGGTTATGAGTCTTCGGAGAAAGGTGAGTCTCCTTTCTAATCTTGTAAGGGGGAAATTACCCCATAGGTGAGTTAAACTGATTATGTGCTCCTATTTGTGGGGGCTATGTATGCACGAGGTGACGAGAGTCCGTGTGTAGCTACTATTATACTATTGTCCGGGTAGACTAGGACCCAAAAGCATGTTATACTTGGATTAGGTGTGAACCCATTGATGGTTTGGAATGCTTAAATCATATTGAATTAACAAAAGGATTTATAAAAAGACTTAAGCTCTGTTTTCTCAAAATATTAAAGAGAATTGACCTTTCTTGGATATTTGCTCCATGTGGACTTCTTGGCTGATTATTTGTCTGCATGTGTTTATATTTCTGTTGGAACGGGCCGATCGCCTCAGTGAAATGGATGCATCTATGGTACAGGCCGCTCGACCCTCGACTGTGCACACTTTACATTTCTGTTGGAGCAGGCCGTCGGCCTCGGCATGGTGTGCACATGTTTGTGTTGTTATCTTGAACTCATTTGAGTGGCTTATGCCACATTATGGCTCGAGATCATTTTGTTAATAATAACAAGAAAATTAAGGAAATTATCCATGAAAGAATTATATGACTACTTGTTTTCCATATCTGGATTAAAATCTTGTTTATAAAACAAATCCACTGTTTAATATATTTATTAAGGATAAATAGTCATTGGACTGCTAGTGAGTGTCAGAATTGACCATCTCGTCTCTACTCCTTCGGGATTAGACGGCACACTAATTGGGTACACGTTGTTTTTGTACTCATGCTACACTTGTTGTGCATTTTGTTGCACAAGTATATGTGGTTCCAGAGGTCTACTAGACTTAGCAGAATGGATGATTTTAGGACTAGGTGCGCTGCATCATTCGAGATGGCCGCAGCTCAGGTAGTCCCTTTCCAACACTGTATTTACTTTCCGTCCAATGTATTCCGGACAGATATTGTATTTTTATTCCTCTTATCAGTAGTTGATCATGCACTTGTGACTCCGGGCTCTGGGATGGTTTGAAATATTGTATTAATTGATTAACTCTTAAATGAGATTTGAAACTATATTTTTTTGAAAAATTTCTAAATATGGAAGAAAATCATGTATTTCCAAAAGTGTTAAAATGAGATTTGATTAAGTAATCTGGTTGGCTTGTCTAACAGCAGTATCTGGCGCCATCACAACTCTTGGTAGATTTTGGGTCGTGACAAGATCTTTATTTTATACATGGTTTTGTGTTTAGATCATGATTGTGCTTGAATTAAATGTGTTTTGATTATTATATGTGTGATTAATGATTTTGTTTTCTTGGTGATAGTTTGCTAATACGAATGACGGGCAATGGGCATACTTGATGCATACTAAGATTAACAATCCAATCGTAGACTTTTTCTAAATTTTTTTCCTATTCAAAGTCTAAATGTTGCCGCGAAATGTACAAATTGTGTAACCTATCGTCTTGAATGAGTTTAACCGTTTAAGTAATATAAAAAGGGGATTTGAATTTCTTAAGACAAATTGACCATGAAAAATACCAATATAAATATGCTTTGAGTCTTGGATAATTTTTATTTCTTTTTTGTTATTCCCTTATTGCACTTTTATTAATTGAATCGGTAGAAGCATGCTTAGGCCGACCACACTTAAGTAGGCAAGCTTTAGGATTATGGGTTAGTTCGAGGCGAGAGGTCGTTCCTTAGTTAAATTTATTCGGGGAATTCCACAAAGGATTTGTATATATTATTATCCAAGGTATGCCCCAAAGAACTATGTATATATTTCGGAGGTCTTGACGAGCATGGTGGAAAAGTCGTAGTATAGGTTAGCTTAGGATTTTTCTTTTCTTTTTCTTTTTATTTTCTTTTATTAGGTAGGGATGACCTTGAGCCTCTTGTATGTTTATTTCCTTTTCTGTGTTTGTTACCTCAATTGAATATTTTAAAAGCCAACTACATCTAGTACGCAACCGTGACTTTCACGAGACTTGGGGAGTGCTTAACAGCTTCTCCCGGAGTCCAATGAATCCCCTTACCCGAATCTCTAGTGCAAACTTAGTTTGGAGTCCAAAATATTTTAAAAGGAAAATCATTTTTTAAAAAAAACGGTGACATGACACTTCGAAGCAAATGCCAGGTGATGAATCTGAGTTAATACTTTAAAAAAATTGTCACCTTTCAAATGGAAAACCTTTTTGGAGCTTTACTAAATTCTTTTATTAATTTTAAGAGGGTTTAGAAGAGTCTGTTGAAAAAGGGGTGTGACATCTCTGGCGACTCCTCTGGGGAGTTGCAAGTTCGAGCTAGTACTTGATCTTGTTGGTTTTTTAGGATGTTCGGTTGAGGTTTTTATGTGTTTTGTTTGATTTATTTGATTTTTATTTTTTTATGTCATTTTATTATTCGCTAGTTATTTTATGTGTTTACTGTTTTTCCTTTATGTATTACTGCTTTATAACTGTCATCATATGCATTACCCGGTTAATTCTTTCTGCAACAAGTCTCAGAGCATGCATCGCGTGCTCGAACTCTTTGTTCAGTCACCCTTTATTTAGGAAGGGGGGTCGTTGGACATATGGAGCGGGTAAAAAGCTTGAGAAGCCACCATCGACCATACGCTCGCCCGAGTTGCCTTGTTAGTGAGCCCTAAACTTAGGTCAGTCTTTAGGTCATTTTTATTTGCACTATGTCATTTAGACCTAGCAGGGCTCAGTCTCAGGCATCGTGTCCCGTTGTAGGAAGCATATCCAAATTTTGTCAAAATGCACCCGTGGCTCAAAATGACATTTAATCATCATATGTGCTAAATGTTGCATTTGTGAGGGTAAAAGGTCATTTGACGGACCGATGTTTTAGAAAAAGGGTGAACAATGAAACAAGTAGGGCCGACTCGCATTTTTCTTTATAGTTTTTCAAAAATAAAAAAATGAAAACGACAAATCAAAAAAATATTTTACAGTTTTTCATTATTTTTCAAAAATTCAAAAAAGTAGAAAAAGAAAATCCAAAAAGATTTTACACTTTTCCATTATTTTTCAAAAATATTAAAAAAGAAAAGAAAAGGAAAATCCAAAAAAAAATTACATTTTCCATTATTTTCCGAAAAATCAAAAAAAAAGGAGAAACCGAAAATTCAAAAAGATTATACATTTTCTATCATTTTTTCAAAAATACGAAAAATATGGTTTTTCCAAATTAGTTGCATCTTTTAAAAGGCTTTCTCGCATGTCCAATTTTCTCGAACTATGCGAACCTGATTCTCGTCTTCCAGGGCGGTATACATAAGCAGCCCACATATGGTCCGGTCTTCCTAGTGTCCTAAGTTCTTGGCTTCCGGGGTTGTAGCCAAATCTTGCATATTTAGCCACATTTGGTCACATTGGCCGTTTAAGCAAAATAGGGCTATTTTCTCAAACAGATTTGTTATCCATGTCTTAGATCCCAAATCCCACAGCAAGCTGTCCTCTCATTTTTAAGGTCGACTCCTATTGAATTTGCATATCTAGCCACATTTGGCCATTGTTGCCAAATGGGATAAAAACTTGTTCAATTACCCATGTCTTAGGATTTTGAGTCCACAACCATGTGTCATATTATTTTGAGGTCCTTCCTTCTTGAGTTTGCATCTTTAGCCACTTTTGTCATATCGGTCGTTTTTGCAAAATGTATCATTTCTGTAAATTAATTTTTTGTCCGTGATTATTGGGAATTTGAATCCATATAAGACTTATTGAGGCATTTCCCATGACTATAGGGTTAATCTTGTTGAGGTTACACTTCTATCCACTCTTGGCCACATAAGTTAATTCACAAATAGCCCAATCGCGTCTTGCATGTGTCCCATAGGAGGTGTTGCGGTGTTGCATAGTGTCTTGACTCGCTAACTCTTTTTGGTCTTATTTTTCTTATTTAGGTATTGATCATTCTACCACAGCTCGAGCGAAAAAGATATCCTAGGACCACTGCATTCAGGAGCTACATGAGAGTCTTTTTATATTTTGAGCCTGTTTTCGAGTCTATTAGTTGGTTTCATAGTCTATCTGTCTTTTGCTATCATACTTTCTACGATGTATTTGAAAACATAAAAAAGTTGTAAATGAAAATTTCAAAAGATTTTTATTTTTAGTTTATTTGTCCATTACTTTTTTCAAGAACTACGCTTGATCCGATTCATGAGGAAAATGATAGGTAGGAAACCTACATAGGGCTCGATCGAATCATCTTTTTTAAAAATATAAAAAAAGAAAAGAGAAAATGAAGTTGTGGGACGTGCGAAATGAGAGGAAAGAAAAGAGCGATAGTTAGAAAGAAAAGGGGGGCAAAGAAATAAAAAGCCAGGCAGTGTTAGAAAGGAAAATGAAGAAGGAAATGGGGCAAGAAGAGTGAAATTGGAATGATGCCATATGACCTTCGTACCCTCGAAGCCATTCTAGAACCTTTAATTATGACTAGGGGCATTGCACGCAATGTGATATTTCAATCTGATAAATGCCCTAACGCTAACATGTTGGCTTTGTTTCACTCCTCTTTGTTTCTTTCATTGTTATCATAATATAGGGTGGTTAGTTTGTGGCATTCTGGTGAGTCATCCGTACAACACAAGGTCAAAGAGTAAGGTAGTCATGGCTAACAAAGACTTGGACACATAATTTGTTGACCTGTCAAGGGAGGTTGAGAAAATCAGAATCTGAATTGAAGGAGGATGTCCAAATGTTGAAATAACAGATGGCATAAATGTATCAGTCTTGGATCATGTGGTATCCTCCAACTTCATTCCCTACTAACTACACAGAGAACCCTACAATTATCCTGCCACTCTCCCAATCCCAGATGGCCAATACCGTTGATCTTTCCCCATAACATGCACCAGGCATTACCCCTTTCAACAATTACCCTGGCACTTCCTCTCAAACTTTCCAAGCTCCACCAGCCAAAAAAACTGTATTCCTATCTCTAGATACACAATACTGTGCCCTGAAACCCACCTTCAAAGTCCCAGATCCTTACTCCTACACTCCCTACTTTGAGCCCCATGTTGAAATTCAGAAACAACCCTAGAACGTGGAGCAAGAGGAGATGTTCAGGAAGGTAAAGAGTCTATAGCAATCATTGAGAAATATGCAAGGGTTGGGAAACCAGTGAGTATGGCCTATAAGGATTTGTGTTTGTTCCCCGATTTCCAACTGCCCGTCGGGTTCAAGATGCCTAAGCTTGACTTGTATGATGGACATGGGGATCATATAGTCCAACTGAGAGGTTATTGCAGTAAAATGAGAGGCGCTGGGGGAAAGATGAACAATTGATGGCGTACTTCAGCCAGAGTCTGAGTGGGGCAGCTTTAGAATGGTACACCGGCCAGGACGCCAGCAGGTGGTACATCTGGGACGATTTGGCTCAGGCCTTTGCTCAGCATTTTCAGTATAATATAGACATTGTCCCGGATCACCTATACTTGACCAAGATAGAGAAGAAACCCAATGAAAGTTTCAGGGAATATGGTTTCAGATGGAGGGAGCAAGTTGCGCGGGTCAATCCTCCGATGGAAGAGGATGAGTTGGTCAAGTACTTTCTTCAAGCCCTGGAGCCTATTACTTTGTCTATTTTATCTTATCCATTGGTAAGCCTTTCAATGATGTGGTAAAGATTGGGGAAATGGTAGAAGAGGGACTGAAGTCAAGCAAGATCATGAGCTTTTCCGCCTTAAAAGCCACAACACATGCAATTTAGAATGACACAGGAAGCTTGCTAGGCCAGAAGAAACATGATGATATTGCCATGGTTGCTTCATGATCACGACATGGCCCAATGGGTCTGTTTCACAAATAAACTCAGCGTCGACCGTGAAGTCAATTAAAAACATATCCTTGGGCTTCCCATAATCCACCTCAGTACCATCCTCTTAGCACCACCCAGTCATTTGTTCAACCAATGGGTCACTTCTTATGGCCAGCGCCAGAACCCCATAATACTCTTTCACCTTCACAACATTTTCTAGCACACCAAAACCCTAGGAAATAGGGGAATAGAAGGGAACAAAGGCAAAGAAATAGTTTCACTCCATTCGGAGAATCCTACACAAGTTTGTTTGAAAAGTTGAAACAATCTGTCCTGATTGAGTCACTTCTCGGCTATACTCCAGATCCATATGCAAAAGGTTTTGATCCTACTATGCGGTGCATCTACTATTCTAATGTTCAAGGGCATAGCATTGAAAATTGTTGTTCTTTTAAAAGGGAGATAGAAGAATGATTCAAGAAGGGATAATTGTGGCCCAGGACAGTGACACCCAGAATATCGCGCAGAATGTTTTACCTGCACATGATGATGCACATTTTGTGGGGGAGAAGCGTGGTGGGAAGGAGTATAAGAATTCT
Organism: Nicotiana benthamiana; assembly: GCA_034376525.1. Taxonomy (NCBI): domain Eukaryota; kingdom Viridiplantae; phylum Streptophyta; class Magnoliopsida; order Solanales; family Solanaceae; genus Nicotiana; species Nicotiana benthamiana. Next base: position 93,655,347 of record CM067340.1, on the reverse strand, counting down.
CTTGGGAACTTGCTAACTGAAGTTAACGATATTGAAATTAGTGAAGGTCCCACTAATCTTGATGTGCGACCTAGTGGTTAGATGTCGAGCTTGGTAATTGGAAAGACACTCCTTTCTTGGCTAGCCAGGGAGGAGTTTAGATAGTTTATTTTGTTATCATTTGTGTTTGTCCAGGTTTTTTCAGGGTTGTAATCCGGACATTGTCTTGTGGTTCAAACTCTTTTTCTTTTTTACCTAGTTTGTTTTATTGTAGTAGCTCGTCTAGTGTTACCTAGGATTATTCCAGGGTTGTAACCCATGTCTATTTTTCTTGTTTTGTTCAAACCCTATTCACCATCTGTCTAATACAATCTCTTGTTTTCTATTAGTTCTAGTCAATTATTTTTAGGTAACTTTTCCTTTTATAGTTCTTTTCATACTAACTCTAGTGGCATAACATGCACGCATAAATGTCAGCTTGGTCTTGAAAGTTAGTCTAATCATGAAGAAATGACATAGTATTGAACATGATAAAGAGAGGCATTTAAGGAAAAAGTAAAGTTATACGCATTCTCAGAAACCTGAAGCTTGGAATTGAGTGAAATTGAGGTAGTAAGTCTGGGAATCAAGAGGTTGATAAGAGAATACAACAAGGAAATGTCTCTCAAGCAGTTTGAGGTGAATCAGTAAGTGCTGAAATGCATTCTTCCATATGAAGATAAGGTTGAGTCAAGTCTGCTTCGAACTGGCAAGGGACATTCATTGGGATGAAAGTATTGCCCAATGGCACTTTTTGTTTGTGTTAATGCCATAAATAGATACTATGTGTGATTTGTTTGCTTATCTTCCATTGTATGTTTGTGCTAGGAATTTTTAAGTTTGGTATGACGAAGGCATTTTATTCTGTTACTCAAACACTTCTATCCTTTGCTACCTATTTTGAGCCCTATTTTTTTGTTTCATACCCCTCTTTTGGAATCAGAAATAGAGTTAGGAACTAGAAAAGGTAAAAAAAAAAGAGAAAGAGAAAAAGAAAAAAATGGAAAAGAGAAAAAGAAAAAGAGAAGAAAAGAAAAAAAGAGAAAAGAAAAAAAGAAAAAAAAAACAACTTTGTCTTTTGAACTACGTTCGACCTGATTCTTGTCACCTCAAGATACGTAGGTAGCCTTACGGTTCGGAGCACCAAATAAATGTTTCATAATCCTCGAATATAAGAGTGGGACACTTTTTCTTAGAAATCACATCAAAACAAAAATCCAAAAAAATTCCCCAAACTCCAAGAAACTGGGGCAGGAGTTTTAATTTTTCCAAAAGTTGTAATTTTGAACCCTTTTCATCTTAAATTATTTTGAGCCTTCATGCCACCATTTATTTCTAACCCTGTCCAAGAATATTCGGTCCAAAGAAAGACCTTCTGACCAACCTTTAAGGATTCCAAATCAAGTGTGTGGTAAAAGTATGATCTTCATGCATCACGGGCGATACCTTTGATCCCAGCACAATGAGAGAAAATGATAAAATGAGAGTCTTATCGCTGAAAACCCTCAGGGACACCGTAAGGCGACGGTGAGTTGACAAAAGAGAAAAATGAGAGAGGCTTGATGGTGAAAACCTTCAAGGCACTACAAGTCAACTGAAGATCATGGACCAGATGGGAAATTGAAGCGTTGAAGCCCAGTTTCACAACGAAGAGGTACAATAAGAGTTGAATATTAGATTTTCTCGAGAGATTAGGCCACTTAATCCAAAGGTGCATGTCATGGTCATTAGAGTTGTTATCCACATCTGATAGAATTCTTGTTAGGTGTTGTCTCTTTCCCTTGTCCCTTATTTTGTTCCTCTTGTTTTGTTTAAGTCCCTTCTTGAGTCTGTTTGATAAGAACAAGTGAGAAATGACTTCAAAAATATGCTACCAGCTTTCCAATTGCACAAAGCGGAGTCTAACTAGCACATCAAAGTGGCATAAGTCAGGAAAGAACACTATGCACACTGAGTTGGTTTCAATCAATATGCTTTAGGATTCATGTGAAATGTAAAATTTTGGTATTCATGAGCAAAATGCAACAGATAGAGGAAATTGGGATCAAATGGATTGGAGGTGTTTTCTGTGATAAGGGTTGAAAGAAAATGGGTAGTCGATAACAAGCAAGGTCTTCCAAGTTTAAATCAAAGTTCTCTTGGCATATACAGAAGCAGCCGCCCTCAAAGTCAAGGCCACAAACTAACCACCATGTTTTAAACTCACAAGCTTTCTTTGTCTGAAACATGGATGAAGGCTATCTTCATAACAAAGTTCAAATTTTCAGGTGAAATGCCCCAATTCTGCTTGCGTAAAGGCTATTGAGAAGATCACATGTCACCCCTAGGAGAAGTACTTCCTAGTCTGGGTATTTCAAGTTATATTTTCATTTTAGGAGACACATTTCCTGATGTTGGTCATTTAATTCATTCCTACGAGACACACTTCGTTGTTTGAATTATTGGAGTTTCGCCCCTGGGAGACGCACTTCCTAGACCGGTCCTTTCAGGTTATATTTTCATTTTAGAAAACGCACTTCCTAAATTTAGTTTCACCCCTATGAGATGCACTTTCTAATTTTGGGTCATTTAAGTTCATCCCTAGGAGAAGCACTTCCTAGTTTTGATCATTTCAGTTCATTCATAGGAGACACACTTCCTAGGTTGGATCGTTTCAGTTCATTCTTAGGAGACGCACTTCCTAGTTTTAGTTATTGAAGTTTCACCCCTAGGAGACGCACTTCCTAGTCTAGATCTTTCAGGTTATATTTTTATTTTAGGATATGCACTTCCTAAATTGAGTTTTACCCCTAGAAGACGCACTTTCTAGTTTTGGGTCATTTAATTTTGTTCCTAGGAGACACACTTCCTAGCTTGTGTCATTAAGATTTTACCCCTAGGGGTCTAACTTCCTAGTCTGGGTCTTTCAGGTGATATTTTTGTTTTAGGAGATGCACTTCCTGAATTAAGATTTTACCTCTAGGAGACGCACTTCCTAGTTTGGGTTATTTAAGTTCATTCCTAGAAGACGCACTTCCTACTTTGAGTCATTGACGTTTCACCCCTAGGAGACGCACTTCCTAGTCTGGATTTTTCAGGTTATATTTTGTTTTAGGAGATGCACTTCCTAAATCGAGATTTTACCAATAGGAGAAGTACTTCTTATTTGGTTCATTTAAGTTCATTCCTAGGAGATGCACTTCCTAGTTTGAGTCATTGAAGTTTCACCCCTAGGAGACGCACTTTCTAGTGTGGGGTTTTTTAGGTTATATTTTGTTTTAGGAGATGCACTTCCTAATCGAGACTTTACCACTAGGAGACGCACTTCCTGTTTGGATCATTTAAGTTCATTCATAGGAGACGTACTTCCTAGTTTGAGTCATTGATGTTTCACCCCTAGGAGACACACTTCCTAGTATGGGTCTTTCTATTATTATCCAGGGTGTGCCCCGATGAACTATGTAAATATTTCGGAGACCTTGACGAGCATGGTGGATAAGTCGTAGTATAGGTTAGCTTAGGATTTTTCTTTTCTTTTCCTTTTCCTTTTCTTTTAGTAGGTAGGGACGACATCGAGCCTCTTGTGTGTTTATTTTTCCTTTTCTGTGTTTGTTACCTCGATTGAATATTTTAAAAGCAAACTAGATCGAGTACGTAACCGTGAATTTCACGGCACTTGGGGAGTGCTTAACACCTTCTCCCCAAGTCAAATGAACCTCGTACCCGAATCTCTGGTGCAAACTTAGTTTGGAGTCCGAAGTGTTTTAAAAGGAAAATTATTTTTGAAAAAAAAGCGGTGACTTGACACACCGAAACAAATGTTATGTGACGACTCTGAATTAATCCTTTAAACACAATTTTGGCACTTTTCAAATAGAAAACCCTTTTTGAGTTTTACTAAATTCTTTTATTAATTTTAAGAGGGTTTAGAAGAGTTTGTTAAAAAAGGGAGTGTGACAATGTTCTTCCTTTCTAGGTTGTTTACTCTGGAATATTAATGTTAAGTGATGTTTTTGACACAATAGTTAAGCAAACAAAAGCTAAAAACAAGCATATTTATTTGACCATTCCGATTTTTAAAATTGTGTTAGAAGATGTTACGAAAGAAGTATTTTATAACTGATAAAGAGAAATAAAGGACAATGACTAATTATTTATTTTAAAAATAAAACTCGTTCTCTCGTTGTACTGAAAAAAATGTAGAATCACTCATTCTTAACATATAATTGTTGACATCCAAGCAATCCAAATGAACAACATGTCATAACAAAATACGACTATAAAGATTGGAAGCTATTTTACTCAAGTAATATTGAACATTCATTTATTTAACAATTCAATTACCTTATCGTCTTTTTTCTTTTTTTGTTGCTAATATCATCTCTTTATTTGTACGTACAATCCATATTATTCAAGTAGATGAGCGGTTGCAATATAATAATTTAGGAGACATGGGTCCAAGCACTAAATACAAAAAACGATTTTTTATGTTCTTCCACTAACTATTTCACATCGTCGTTTAGTAATTCTTTTTCTTTTTTGTAACAAAGGAAAAATTGATTGTCCTGAAAAAAGAAAAACATGTTATAAACTAAAGCAAAAGACAAGAACAATAGAACAAGAACAATAGCAATAGAGAGAAGAGTAGAGAGAGTTCTTCTTATTGAGTTGAGAGGGGTGAATTACAATGGTAGAGAGCACCTCTATTTATAGGGAGGAGGAAGATCTTGCTACCAATAATAGGACTCTAAAATCTCTCTAATTAAGTACATTAAAGACATTCACCTTAAATAGAAGTGTAAGAATCTTCTATTTCATAACACTCCCCCTTGAATGTCTATTCAATGATGTGCCTCATAAAACCTTAAAACCAAAACCCAATGGGAAAAATTAAAGTAAGGAAAAAGAGTACACATGTTTGAATATGCGCCTATTGGTTGCCTCGTTAAAAACCTTGCAAGGAAAACCCAGTGGGACAAAACCTTGTAAGGGAAAAAGAGTGCAACGCGCATTGACTCCCCCTAATGAGTACATCAATTTATATCCTTGAGCATTTACATTCCAATCTTGTGCATCATCTTCAAAACGATCTTTGGTAGAGATTTGACAAATCAACCATATTGACTTGAATAAATATTCCGTACCTTGAAATCATCATTCTTGATAGATATGAACATCTTCATATAATGTCGTGGAATAACTCTTCAATATCTCCATAGATGCATTCTCAATGCCATCATGCTTATAGTTATAGCAAGATACATATGTACACAAATTGCACTTAGGATGTGGTACTTCAGGACCACGAATTGCATATGCTTCAAGCAACTTAAATCTTTCAAGTTAAGTCATATAAGTCGCATAATAGACTTTTAGCTGCATATCAAGTTTTCATTAGTGATACTAAACAAATAAGATATCGAAAATTGACTATATATACCTTTGCCTTTATACTTTCAAGCATATGAACTATAGGTTCAAAGCTACATGTCTTTCATATGGAATCAATTCTTCTTGAATTGTATCTCTTCCATTTAGTTACTTTCTTTGAGTCAGCAAATGCGTATAGCATGCTTTGCAATATGTTGCAATTTGAATTATCCCTTTTATGAACTTCAGGTTCATATCATGATATTCGGGGATATACATATACAAATGAGAATTCATCCCATGTAACATTTTCTCAAGTGTTTATCATGTCTCCCCCTCATGTTAGTAAAGCTAACATGTTTCCTCAACTTTGGGAAAATCATCTTTGTGCATTATGTCAATATACACAGCACTTTAATAATAAGATGAAATTATTTGGTTCCTGACCCTGAACCACTTTTGAGGGGAGAATATACTCTTGTATACAACTTATATCAAACTGATATATATAACTTAGTTCTCATAAGAAACAGTTTAGCTATTAAGTGGAAGCACTCAATAATTATCTTGCTAAACCAACTTTAATATAAACCAACTTATCAAGATGAACTGTCTTGAGTAGAGAATCTGGAAACTATGCTCGAAGTTAGATTACTGAGCGATTTACCTCGCAAGCACTGCCAGGCTGCGGGTTAATAATAATGGCGCATGTAACCATATCATAGATGCATCATATGTGGTATACATGGCGGGTGAATGGGCCCATATTCACCTTTCATATTTCCAGAATTTATGGGCTTCAACCCGAACTCTTTAGTTGGTCAGTTCATTACTGAGAACAAGAACTTCTAGTTCTTTGATATTCACCTATGTGAATTTGCACATCATACTTCAAATGAGATGGCTAACACGAATGTCAACTGAATAAATTATCAATATTGGTAAATTTCAAATTTACACCATGACATGTGCACTTATAAATAAACTTCGGGTTTATTATGACATGGGTTTTATACCAATAGATATCCACTTTATTGTGGCATTCTTTCGTTTGTGTAGTACAAACTGGAGAACAAAGCGGGTAGCTTTTCATATACAAATTACCCCGCTACAAGTTGTAGTAATAGGAGAATCAAAGCCTTCCTTTATTTATAGTCTCAATATCATCAATCGCTTTCGCGTGTACTTTTGAAAACTGAATAAGTTTCTTTGAGACTTACTACAGCACAATAGTAAATTGTGTTTCTCCAACATAGTAATAATTGGCTCTTCGAGAGCTCTCAATTAATTTTGTACTACCACAGACTGAGGTTCGAGATCCTCACATTCTTGCATTCCGTATTTTCAAGAGTCTCAGGCTCAATAGATTCTTCGTGAATCTCGGAATTAATCAAATCATGAGCGTCCTCATGTGATTCTTTCATAGTGTCATTTAGATCGTTCTTTTTCCTCTTTCTAGGATTTCGATCTTTGGAACCTAATGGTCTGCCACGCTTCTGGCGTGCATTTGACTCATTGGATATGACACTAGATATTTGTCCAATAGGAACTTCAATACGGATCGGAACATTTTCCCGCGTGAATGTGTGATTTCGTTATCCTCTTCAAGTCCGTAAATGCGTCAGGCATTTGATTTGCTATTCTTTGCAAATGGATACTCTTTTGTACCTCTTTCTTTCAAATAGAGGTATGTGGATCAAGATGAGATAATGATGCATTTTTCCACAAAATTTCCCGTTTGGTTTCACCAACTTCTCCCCCTAATTTTGGGAAAAGTGTCTCATCCAATTGACAGTCTGCAAATAGTGCAGTGAACAAATCTCCTGTCAATGTTTCGAGGTAGCGAATAATGGAGGACGCGTCAAACTCAACATATATTCCTAACCTCCTTTGCAAACCCATTTTGGTGCGGGATGGCGGTGCTACAGGCACATATACTGCGCATCCAAAGCTTCTTAAATGGGATATATTGGGTTCATGACCCAAAACCAATTGCAATAGGGAATATTTGTGATAATTCGTCAGTCAGAGACGAACTAGCATTGCTGCAAGCGAAATGGCGTGACCCTAAGCCGAGGCGGGCAGCCGACAAAGTAGCATTGCTGCATGCAAAATGGCGTGAACCCAAACCGAAATGGGCAGCCTCGTTTTCATGAAGAATTCAAGATTATTCTCATCTATTATCCATTAACTTTGCAAACGCAAGGTTGCGTGATAGCACAAGCACACATTAGACCATCTACAGGATGCGTCTATCAAGACCATGAAATACCTAAACTACCCATTAGGTGGGTGAATAGGTCCACAAATGTCCCCTTGTATACGTTCCAGAAACTGGGGTGACTCAGTCCCAACCTTTGTTGGGGATGGTCTGATAATCAGCTTGCCTTGATAACACGAAGTGCAAGGATATTCATTACTTGAAAGAATTTTGAAATTCTTTAACGGATGCCCATATGAGCTTTCTATAATCCGTCTCATCATGGTTGATCCTGGGTGACCCAGTCGATCATGCCAAAGTACAAATGTATTGGACTCAGTATTCTTTAGATTTACTGTTGAATGTGCCTCAATTGCACTAATTCTTGTCCAATACAGGCCACAAGATAAAGACGGGAATTTCTCAATAACCCTCTTTTTGGCCGGAGACATTCTTTGAAGTGAGGACGAGATATTCGAGATTATCTTCATCCATTGTCTCAATATTGTAGCCATTCCGGCGTACATCTTTAAAACTCAACAAGTTTCTTATAGACTTGGAGGAGAACATAGCATTCTCTATGATTAACGTCGTGCCCTTGGGCAGAGTTACAATGGCTCTTCCGGAGCCTTCGATCAATTTACTTTCCATGGTATGACATACAAAAGAAATACAGGAACATAAGAATAAGCAAGTTCAATTCTTTTTGTGTCACATATTTTCAAAATCTGCTACTAACAGTTGACTAACAAAATCAGATATGTTGTCCATAATCAATTACTATGCAGTTTGAAAATTTCAGCGTTTTTCATAAGACAATCGATTATTAAACACACAATCGATTGTTGGAACATAGACAATCGATTGTTAAACACACACAATCGATTATTTGTTATTTTTGAAAAACTTCAGATCACACTGTCTTAAGACAATCGATTGTTCGATATAGACAATCGATTGTGGATGATTTTTGAAAAATTCCGGACCTCACTGTTTCAAGACAATCGATTGTTAGACAAAGACAATCGATTGTTGGCTATTTTTGAAAAATTCCAGAACACACTGTTTCAAGACAATCGATTGTTAGCCAAAGACAATCGATTGTTGATCAATTGTTTTTCAACTTTAATGCGAAAATAGTTGATAATCGACTAGTTTTTCAGGCTAGTCGATTACCCCCACTGGAAAATAAAAGTTTTATTGATATTTGAACATATTGAAGATATTCTAAAGAACTACTGCTAACATTGCTTTATGAACTAACTAATACGAGCTAATGCTAATGACTATTAGTTTATTCACTAACTAATACAAATAAGTAGAACAAAATCAAATAACTCCATCTTCTTTCATCATGGTCCCATCGCCGATTAGGTGGTCTATTTTCCCCTCGGGTTGCTCAAAGAAGTCTGCCACATCCAGGTGGGTGATGTCCTCATTGTCGTCATAGACAAAGTTTGTTTCAGGGCCTTTTCTCTTTCGAGATGCTTGATAAAGGTCAACCAAGTGTCTTGGTATACGGCAAATCTTTGACCAGTGCCCTTTCCCACCGCAACGATAAGATATAGTTTCTGAACTATTTGCCTTAGGATCTTCGGGATCCCGTTTCTGCTTTCGGTGGTTATCTCTCTTTGGGGGGTGACGGACTTCTTTGGAATTTCTTCCTTGTCCACGTCCTTGGCTTTGACCCCGTTTATGACCGTGATCGTGGTCCCTTTTATGTTTGGCATAATGCGAGTGCACCATATCTGCTTCAGGCAGTGGTGTAGACCCAGTTGGTCTATTTTCGTGATTTCTCATGAGCAGGTCATTATTTCGCTCAGCCACTAGTAAGAGAGAAATCAGTTCAGAGTACTTCGTAAAGCCTTTCTCTCGGTACTGTTGCTACAGTACCATATTGGAGGCATGAAACGTTGTAAACGTTTTCTCAAGCATATCGTAATCGGAGATGTTATCTCCACATAGCTTCAGTTTAGAAGTAATTCTGAACATAGCAGAATTATATTCAGAAACGGACTTAAAGTCCTGTAGCCTCAGATGGGCCCAATCATATCGTGCTTGTGGCAGAGTGACCAACTTCAGGTTGTCATATCTCTCCTTTAAGCTGTTCCACAAAACGAGTGGATCCTTGACGGTGAGATATTCAATCTTCAAACCTTCGTCAAGGTGGTGGCGCAAGAAAATCAAGGCCTTCGCACAATCTTGGGTGGATGCTTTTTCTTTATCTTTGAGGGTGTCTCCGAGACCCATAGCATCTAGGTGGATTTCAGCATCCAACACCCATGTCATATAGTTCTTGCCCGAAATTTCAAGGGCAACGAACTTTCTTTTCATAATGTCAGACATATTCGAAAATTAAATTAGGAAGAGGGAAAATACCTTGGATTTTCGAGAATGATACTTGAGACGGTAGAGTCTCGTGCTGATAACGTGTTATAAACTAAAGCAAAAGACAAGAACAATAGAACAAGAACAATAGCAATAGAGAGAAGAGTAGAGAGAGTTCTTCTTATTGAGTTGAGAAGGGTGAATTACAATGGTAGAGAGCACCTCTATTTATAGGGAGGAGGAAGATCTTGCTACCAATAATAGGACTCTAAAATCTCTCTAATTAAGTACATTAAAGACATTCACCTTAAATAGAAGTGTAAGAATCTTCTATTTCATAACAAAACAAATATAAACGGAAAAATTCCGAGGCTTGGAAATCTTGCTTCTAGATTTCCTTTTCAAAATCATTTTCGAAGAAAGGTCCAAATTACATATCTCGATTATTGTGCTCCAATATTTTTGCCTTAGGTGAATATATTGTTGACAACGTATAGAATGTAAAACTTAGCTCAAAGTAATAGTATAAAACAAGAAAATAAATAAGAATGTAAAAATATAGAGAGAAAGAGAGGAGACATTCTTATTTCTTCCATATATTCAAGTGTGTACAATGTGATGTTCAAACCATCTATGTATATGATGACATTGAGGTATAGGATGACATTGAAGTATACAAAGGGATATCATAAATATGATCATATTAACTATTGAGATCATGGGGAAAGATCATGAGGAGATTATGGAGATGTGGGAGTTACAATTATAATGGTGAAAAGTAGTGGGAGTTATCTACTTAATAAAGAAGAGTAGTGAGAGTAACTTCTTTAAGAGTTATAGACCTCCATCTTTAAGTATTTCATAACAGAGAAAACCTTTTTTGGGGAACATGCAATATTTTGTTCACAATCATATAATTGTGGATTATAAAGATAAATATTTTGAATACCAACTAACATTAAAAATTACTAATAAATCACATGATATCCCTAGGCATCTTTATCTCTTTTTCGAAATTCAAAAATAGTAAGTAATTTCATAAAAGATTTTTTAAATAAGTTTTTTATTTTATTTTGTTATTATTAATCAAAGTTTTCTTATATAGGGAAAACAATCCTCACAAATTGTAAATACTAATTTGTGGGGTTGAGGATATGGCATTATCATTCGCTGAAATTGAAATATTTGCAAGATCGATGTTACAATTTATATCGGTTAAAGAAATTATTGGATGTCCTAAGGTAATACACTCTACAGGGCCATATATTCTTCATCCTGACAACTGTTATTGGTCAATAATCGCTGCGATTAATCTTTAGCGTTGCGATATTTTGAATTTCTGCAGCAATTTAGGTCGCCACAAAATACCCACCTTTCTTGTAATGCGCCTCTGTATACTAGTTATATTTAGAAGGTTAGCTAATAGAATCTACTTAATTTAATCAAATTTGTGTATATCTTATGCGTTTATTATTATATAATATAACAGAAGCCTATTCGAAAGCATACGCATATTTAAGGTGTCAATTTTATTTATCAATATCCCCTCTGGGAATATGACAAAACCATCAGATAAGGCTCATATTCTACTTTATTGTTCCTTTTCTTTTACTTAATTATGTTTTCATAGATTGTGAGAAGGACGAAACTGATAAAAAGCCTCATGTTAAGGCACCGCTAGCTTATGAGACATTATCTCAACAAATTCATTTAAACAACTTATTAAGGATTAATTAATGTTGAAAGTACAAGTCACTAAAGATTAGTTAGTGTGGAAAGCATCTTAGAAGCATCGGATTTGAAATATTGTTTATTGAGTTTGTTTTATTTGTTTAATAAATGGATGGGATTGGGTTAATTTTGAAATCCAATTATTTGATAAGGTAAGAAGCTTATAAATAGGCTGCATGAGTGAACTCAAAGGATTAAGGATTATCGAAAAGGCCTTTAAATAATAAATTTAATTTATAGTCTTTCTCTTTATGGACAAAATGTTTTTATTTCTTTTCCTATTTACTCAACGAAAATCAATGGAATTGGACCCGAAAAGTCGACCAGATTCGTTATTGAATATGTGTCGAAGCATAAAAATAGAAGAATTAATTATCAACCGAGATGCTTTAGGGTTTGGTACGTGGCAACCGAGAAAGTAATAATACTAAAACATAACATTTGATTCGTCTAATTAATACTCGTACTAATTCACTTCAGAAGGAGATTAAAAGCATGAAACCGTGATCTGTTTATTTAATTGAAATGGAACCCCACATAGTTAATTAATTAGTTTTAGGATAGGCACGTTGTTAAGCAATCACATAAGTGTTTCACCTGCATTTCATATTCATGAGTATTTTTTTAAGCGTTGCATTGTGCTTGAGTTATAAATAAAAATATAAATTCCTAAAATTAATAAATGTTGATTCTTTTTTATAGCTAACTCAAAAAAGCAAGGTAAAAAGTAATATGATAAGGCCAGCAAAATGACAAAAGACAAGCTCTTTTTTCTTTGTCGCGAGCAAAATGCATATTATTTCATTTCTTTAAGAAATAAGTAATACAATATGAATTATTTTCAATAAATTTTAAAAGAATAAGTTACTATTGCAAAATTTTGAAACCAACAGCTCTATTTTGGTTTTAAAAAACATTGGAACATATAAGTTTAGAAATACAAAAGAAAAGAAATATATGAATCGTGATCCAAAAGATTTAAATCACAAAATTTTTGATTGCTATAGTTGATGTATATTCGTAAAAATTATGAGCTTGTTAAAAAGGGTTAGCACTGAGAACATTGAGTACGAAGAGAAGAGCAATAGGCTAAATTCGCCATGTACCTTCTGGACCTCAAATGATTTTTTTTGGACAAAGACTCAAAATATAGGAAGTTGTTGACGCAGAGAACTCCTAAATATACTTGAACAACTAATATTTGGGATAAATTTAAATTATAATTCCTAAGCATACAACATTATAATCCCTTGTGAGCATCAATTTGACTGATTAATTAAGATATATGATGTTGACTCGAAGAGTAAGCTTAAAGTGGCTGTTGAATTTCAACACACGGAATGATCAAAGTGTAGGAACTTTAGATTCATTACAAATTTTACAAATTAATATTATTAGTTTATTTCAAAATATTTAAGTAAATTCTTCGAGCCATCCTAAAAAGAATAGAGTAATTGTACTGGAATTATAAGTAACAATATCAAACTTACAGTAATAGTTTTTTAGTCACTTCTTTCAGCCCTCCTAGAAGAGGCATTCTACTGGAATGCTAGTTCCACCTTCAGTTTGGGAAGGATAGAGGATATACACTTTATTTACGGAAAAGGACCCAAAACACCCTTGAACTGGCTGGAGTTCCGTATCAGCAATATTATAATATTTTTAATTTTGGTTTCATTTGGCGTGGCGTTCCGTTAGCTAGGAAGGGCATTTTTGCTCCAATTAATTAACAGTAACGGCTTTTTTGGGTCAAAAGGTAAACGAAGGACATTATTGATCTATTTCTAATAGTTCAAGGATATTTTTTGCTCTTTTCCGTTTTATTTATAAAAATGCTCGATATCAATTACTATTATTTATTACTTATTTCCTCATAAAACTTGTGCTCAATTTATTTTCTAAAATAAAAAAGATAAAAGAAAAATGTACACGACCTAATTAATTAAAGACAAAATCAATGTTGTTATGAAATAGAAGATTCTTACACTTCTATTTAAGGTGAATGTCTTTAGTGTATTTAATTAGAGAGATTTTAGAGTTCTATTAGTGGTAGCTAAATCTTCCTCTCCCCTATAAATAGAGGTGCCCCCTACCATTGTAAATCATCCCTTGAGACTCCTCTCAACTCAATAAAAAGAACTCTCTCTACTCTTCTCTCTATTGCTATTGTTCTTGCATTATTGTTCTTGTCTTTACTTTAGTTTATAACACGTTATCAGCACGAGTCTCTAACCAATTGAAATTTTCGATTGTCTTAACTTTTATTTGTGTAGGGTTTTGCTTCAAAGAAAGAATGAAGAAAGAAAAAGAAAAAAAAAAAAAAAAGAGGAAAAACGTGCCTCTGGAAAGCAAAAGCAGAAAAACAAAAGAAGTAGAAAACAAAATTTCTCTTGAAAGCAAAAAGAGAAAAGAAAGAAAAAACGTGAAGAAAAAAGGAAAGAAAGAAAGGAAAGGAAGAAAGGAAGAAAATATTGAAAATATATTTGGTATACTTTAAAGGTAAGTAATTTACTTTTCCCTTTCAAATTCTTGGAATTCTATAAATTTTATATACAAAGTTTGATTATAACTCTAATGGAGTTTGTGAGAAATTATAACCACACGAAGTGGTAAAATCTCTATGTCCTTCCATGATTAAATTCATGTATGATTGTGGACGTGACAAAGAATTCCGTCCCATTGAATTTGCTCCATTCCCTTTAGAGAATGTGGAAGCAGTATATGATAAGTCTGAAAGAAGACTAATTACCATGAAGGTATCAATGAATGTGGACGTGACAAAGAATTCCGTCCAATTGAATTCGCTCCATTCCATTTAGAGAATGTGGTAGCAGCTTGTGTAAAGCACATGATTTTGATCCATTCCCTGAAGTGAATGTGATAATTGTAATAGAGCCCGTAAGCATGAACACGCTCTTGATGCAATTGTGTCATATGTATGACAATAAGAAAAGAAAGTTCGTTGCCCTTGAAATTTCGGGCAAGAACTATATGACATGGGTGTTGGATGTTGAAATCCACTTGGATGCTATGGGTCTCGGAGACGCCATTAAAGATAGAAATAGTGCATCCACCCAAAACTATGCTAAGGCCTTGATTTTCTTGCGCCATCACCTTAATGAAGATTTGAAACTGTACGAAGGCCTTGACTTACTTGCGCCATCACCTTGATGAAAGTTTTAAGATTGAATATCTTAACATCAAGGATTCATCCATCTTGTGGAAAGGCTTAAAGAAGAGAGATGACAACATGAAGTTGGTCACTCTGCCACAAGCACGATACAATAAGAATCCAAAAGCAAATAGTTTATAAACTATATATTATCGTTGCGGTGAAAACGGGCACTGGTCTAAGTCTTGCCGTATACCATAAAATTTGGTTGACCTTTATCAAGCATCTCGAAAGAGAAAACGCCCTGAAACAAATTTTGCCTCTGACGACAACCTTGACTTCACCCACCTGGATGTGGCAGACTTCTTTGAGCAACCCGAGGGAAAGATAGACCACCTAATCGGTGATGGGTCCGCGATGAAAGAAGATGGAGCTATTTGATTTTATTCCACTTATTTGTATTAGTCAATGAATAAATCAATAGTCATTAGTATTAGCTCGTATTAGCTAGTTCATGATATGATATTTGTATTAGTTCTTTAGAATATCTTCAATATGATCAAATATCAATAAAACTTTTATTTTCCAGTGGGGGTAATCGACTAGCCTGAAAAACCAGTCGATTATCAACTATTTTCGCATTAAAGTTGAAAAACAATTGATCAACAATCGATTGTCTTTGGCTAACAATCGATTGTCTTGAAACAGTGTGTTCTGGAATTTTTCAAAAATAGCCAACAATCGATTGTCTTTGTCTAACAATCGATTGTCTTGAAACAGTGAGGTCTGGAATTTTTCAAAAATCACCCACAATCGATTGTCTATATCTAACAATCGATTGTCGTTAGACAGTGTAATCTGGAATTTTTCAAAAATCATCCACAATCGATTGTCTATGTCTAACAATCGATTGTCGTTAGGCAGTGTGATCTGGAATTTTTCAAAATAAGCCAACAATCGATTGTCTATATTTAACAATCGATTGTCTTAAGACAGTGATCTGAAATTTTTCAAAAATAACAAATAATCGATTGTGTGTGTTTAACAATCGATTGTCTATGTTCAAACAATCGATTGTGTGTGTTTAATAATCGATTGTCTTATGAAAAACGCTGAAAATTTTCAAACTGCAAAGTAATCAATTATGGATAACATATCTGATTTTGTTAGCCAACTGTTAGTAGCAGATTTTGAAAATATTATGTGACACAAAAGAATTGAACTTGTTTATTCTTATGTTCGTGTATTTCTTTTGTATGTTAAACTATGGGATAGCAAATATAGATATCTCACAAAGCGAACTTGGACCAACGTCCAAGTGTAAAAGTATTTGCCTAGTTGATTCATGTACTACACATACAATACTCAAAGAAAAGAAGAGTAATTGTGTAAGGCAAACATTACTACAATCTATGGAAGTAGTAAATTGATTGAAGGCTCCGGAAGAGCAATTGTAACTCTGCCCAAAGGCATGACGTTAATCATAGAGAATGCAATGTTCTCCTCCAAGTCTAAGAAGGACTTGTTGAGTTTTAATGATATCAATCAAAGTGTTCTCCTCCAAGTCTAAAAGGAACTTGTTGAGTTTTAAAGATATCATTCAAAATGGATATCATATTGAGACAATAGATGAGAATAATCTTGAATTCTTCATGAAAACGAGGCTGCCCATTTCGGTTTGGGTTCACGCCATTTTGCATGCAACAATACTAGTTTGTCGGCTGCCCACTTCGGTTTGGGGTTACGCCATTTTGCATGAAGCAATGCTAGTTCGTCGGCTGCCCACTTCGGTTTGGGGTCACGCCATGTTGCATGCAGCAATGCTAGTTCGTCTCTGACTAACGAATTGACACAAATATTCCCCATTGCAATTGGTTTTGGGTCATGAACCCAATATATCCCATTTAAGAAGCTTTGGATGCGCAGTATATGTGCCTGTAGCACCGCCATCCCGCACCAAAATGGGTTTGCAAAGGAGGTTAGGAATATATGTTGAGTTTGACGCGTCCTCCATTATTCGCTACCTCGAAACATTGACAGGAGATTTGTTCACTGCACTATTTGCAGACTGTCAATTTGATGAGACACTTTTCCCAAAATTAGGGGGAGAAGTTGGTGAAACCAAACGGGAAATTTTGTGGAAAAATGCATCATTATCTCATCTTGATCCACATACCTCTATTTGAAAGAAAGAGGCACAAAAGATTATCCATTTGCAAAGAATAGCAAATCAAATGCCTGAAGCATTTATAGATTTGAAAAGGATAACAAAATCACATATCCTCGAAGTGAATGTGATTCACAAATACATATTCAATGTTGGAAGAATATGAACATGAAATTGGTATTGAATATACCACACTCACTCCTAGAAGGAGGCTTGAGATGATACCACCCTCACCCCTAGAAGGAGGTTTGAGATGATATATGGCATGAATGATCGTTGGTCGCGTACCTATTGTACGCCAAAGTATTTTGGAAATATGACCATTAAAGGACAACGATAATGCAAGAAACATATCTTGCATATAAGTTTGACATGACCATAATGGTATAACTTTCTCTTTAAGAAAGATATTCACCACACGGATGTTGATGAACCTGTGGTAGTACAAAGTTAATTGAGAGCTCTCGAAGAGCCAATTATTACTATGTTGGAGAAACACAATTGAGTATTGTGCTGTAGTAAGTCTCAAAGAAACTTATCCAGTTTCCAAAAGTACACGCGAAGGCGATTGATGATATTGAGACTATAAATAAAGGAAGGCTTTGATTCTCCTATTACTACAACTTGTAGCGGGGTAATTTGTATATGAAAAGCTACCCGCTTTGTTCTCCAGTTTGTACTACACAAACGAAAGAATGCCACAATAAAGTGGATATCTATTGGTATAAAACCCATGTCATAATAAACCCGAAGTTTATTGATAAGTGCACATGTCATGGTGTAAATTTGAAGTTTACCAATATTGATAATTTAGTCAGTTGACATTCGTGTTAGCCATCTCATTTGAAGTATGATGTGCAAATTCACATAGGTGAATATCAAAGAACTAGAAGTTCTTGTTCTCAGTAATGAACTGACCAACTAAAGAGTTCGGGTTGAAGCCCCTAAATTCTGGAAATATCAAAGGTGAATATGGGCCCATTCACCTGCCTTGTATACCACATATGATGCATCTATGATATGGTTACATGTGCCATTGTTATTAACCCGCAACCTGGCAGTGCTTGCGAGGTAAATCGCTCAGTAATCTAACTTCGAGCATAGTTTCCAGATTCTCTACTCAAGACAGTTCATCTTGATAAGTTGGTTTATATTAAAGTTGGTTTAGCAAGATAATTATTGAGTGCTTCCACTTAATAGCTAAACTGTTTCTTATGAGAACTAAGTTATATATATATCAGTTTGATATAAGTTGTATACAAGTGGTTCAGGGTCAGGAACCAAATAATTTCATCTTATATTAAGGTGCTGTGTATATTGACATAATGCACAAAGATGATTTTCCAAAGTTGAGGAAACATGTTAGTTTTACTAACATGAGGGGGAGACATGATAAACACTTGAGAAAGTGTTACATGGGATGAATTTTCATTTGTATATGTATATCCCCGAATATCATGATATGAACCTGTAGTTCATAAAAGGGAAATGCAATTGCAACATATTGCAAAGCATGCTATACGCATTTGCTGACTCAAAGAAAGTAACTAAATGGAAGAGGTACAATTCAAGAAGAATTGATTCCATATGAAAGACATGAAGTTTTGAACCTATAGTTCAAATGCTTGAAAGTATAAAAGTCAAAAGTATGTATAGTCAGTTTTCGATATCTTATTTGTTTAGTATCACTAATGAAAGCTTGATATGCAGCTAAAGTTTATTATATGGCTTATATGACTTAACTTGAAAGATTTAAGTTGCTTGAAGCATATGCAATTCTTGGTCCTGAAGTACCACATCCTAAGTGCAATTTGTATACATATGTATCTTGATATAACTATAAGCATGATGGCATTGAGAATGCATTTATGGAGATATTGAAGAGTTATTCCACGACATTATATGAAGATGTTCATATCTATCAAGAATGATGATTTCAAGGTGCGGAATATTTATTCAAGTCAATATGGTTGATTTATTCATCAAGCATCTACCAAAGATCGTTTTGAAGATGATGCACAAGATTGGAATGCAAATGCTCAAGGATATAAATCGATGTACTCATTAGGGGGAGTCAATGCGCGTTGCACTCTTTTTCCCTTACAAGGTTTTGTCCCACTGGGTTTTCCTTGCAAGGTTTTTAACGAGGCAACCAATAGGCGCATATTCAAACATGTGTACTCTTTTTCCTTACTTTAATTTTTCCCATTGGGTTTTGGTTTTAAGGTTTTATGAGGCACATCATTGAATAGACATTCAAGGGGGAGTGTTATGAAATAGAAGATTCTTACACTTCTATTTAAGGTGAATGTCTTTAATGTATTTAATTAGAGAGATTTTAGAGTTCTATTAGTGGTAGCTAAATCTTCCTCTCCCCTATAAATAGAGGTGCCCCCTACCATTGTAAATCATCCCTTGAGACTCCTCTCAACTCAATAAGAAGAACTCTCTCTACTCTTCTCTCTATTGCTATTGTTCTTGCATTATTGTTCTTGTCTTTACTTTAGTTTATAACAAATGTCAAATTGAATTCTATTCTTTCAACTCTTTTGGATTCCTCACCTTCCGGAAAGTATATGTTACATGAGTTTCGTAGGTTAGTTTTATATATTACTTAATTATTATATATTTTACCACATAGCTCTATAAGGTAATTTCTAATTGATTATAAAATCCTAAATATTGTAGGACTTTTTAAATAGTAGTTCAAATAAGGAAATTATTTAATATATAAAATTTAGTTGATTTTAAATCCTAAATATTAGGAGTAGGAAATAATAACTTACGATTTTATTCAATGTGAAATCTATTTTAAAGGGAATAATAAATTACGATTTATTCAATGTAAAATTTATTTTTAAAGGGTCAAAATGGCCAACGGCGTTTTGATATATATATATATATATATATATCGACTTAATTCGTTCATCCAAACATATCAACTTCAGCTTAACAGGAACCCAACAAAACATGTTTAATCTTTGATTAATATATGCAATTTGTCCTGGAGAGGCACATGGTTACTGTTAACTAATTATAAATTACCAAATGATCTTCCCTACTACGTGGAATGAAGTACTGAAAAGTACTTGTTAGAAGAAATTAAAGATAGAAAGAGAAATATGCAATATAAAAGTATGCTTTTCAAGTTGTACGAGTAATAAAATTTTGGCCTAATTTTCTTGCATAACAAATAGATGACGATTAGTATATACATTCTTAGTTATTGCGTTGACGCTGACACGTGACAAATGGTTTTTTAGTATTGAGATTATGATTCGTTAGTTTTCAAAGGATTATAATTTTTGAAACGAGATTGAATATGTCGATTCGATCGAAAAGAAAATCTCATCATTACAAGAAAGAGTTAGTTAAGTTTTATTATCGGAAAACTACTTATATATAAGTATTTTGGCTTTTCACTTAGATGAGGTGACTCAAACAATAAGAATTTATGTAGTCGAGTTTAATTTATTACAACATTTATATATATAGTCGAGCTTAATTTGCTTGGTTGAAGTATAATAATAACACAACATAAAGAAAGACCAATTGGTAACACAACACATTAAACTAAATCATGTGCCTTTTAATATGGCTTAAAATATATATGGGTGTATCTAAATTGAAAGAGTTCTATAATATAATATTTTCTTTGTTCCAATTTATGTGAACATATTTTCTTTTTGGTATGTTCCAAAAAAAATAAATTCTTTTTAAATTTGGTAACAATTTAGCTTAAAGTTATAACTATATCCTTAATGAGAAACTTTTATAATCACACAAATATTATAGGGCCTATTTGAACTTGTTTAGGACCACAAATTTCAAAAAAAAATTATTTTTTTTTTAAAAGTCCGTGTCCAGTCAACCATATTCATATAAATTAAAAAGAATGGAGTAATTATTTGGTGTACGTTTACGAGTGAAGTTGGAAATTACATGTCTATCTTATAGTTCTTTTTTTCCTTTCTTTTCTCTTCTAGATTCTTCTAGAATTGGATCCATCCACGTGGTTAGGCATATCTTATCATCCCTCTTGGGTTTAAATTGTTACTTTTTCTTTCTTTCTTTCTTTCGTTTATTTGTCAAAATTCCCAAGTCTAACAATTGAATACATATTTTCCTTTTGCCAGCATCGTTAAATTTTATATAATTAAATCGAATGTCTATACTAAAATTAGCAGTGATGAAGGATATTGTAATATATGATTAATGGGTTTGATTGATCCCACTTTGATATGGTGTATAAACACGTGTGAAAAGTCAATAAAATTGCCAAATAATAACAATAATAATAATTTTAAAGTGTAATTAATTTATAGTAATAACCTAAAGTTGAACACATCCAATGTAAATTCTGAATCTACTTCTTTATTACAGTACACACATATTTTTTTAAACCTGGATATGGCTCGGTTTTCCATAGCTATCGCGAAACAAAGAGTTCGCTCCTCGTTGTGTCTTGTATCTTGATACCAATGCCACGAAAAAGATGTTTAGCCTAGTAAAAAGTTCAAAATTATCCTATAAGAGTTGTGTTGAGTTTAAACTTTAGTCTTTGTTTGACTCAAAAAATGTTAAATTTTTCTAAGCAAATTAATCAAAAAAAAAAAAGTAATAAATCGCAGTCGAAAATAACAAATCCTAGAATAGTTATGGTAGATGGAATGACAATAATAGAAAGTGAGAGAGATCAATAGAGAGATAAAGATTAGAGAGAGAGAATCAGCTTGTATATTATGAACTCCTTTTTTATTACAATGCTTGAATCCCTCTTATATAATGAAGAATTTTTACTTAATCACGGGAATGACAAATTAAGAAGTACCTACTATTACAAAGCCGACGATGACGCGAGAATGTCACTCCTTTTACCCCTGGATCGTACCCCTTTATCGACTCGTAGGTGCCAAATAATTGGTCGTGTTAACTTTGAAACGTGATCAATCAAATTCGAACTCATACAGTTAGTCCCTTCGCTCATCGAGATCGCAGTGAGATGCGTCCTTGATGGGCAGAATTAATGCCTTTTTTAAGGAGAATTTGATTCGTCAAAATGTTACGACGTAGCCAGTACGAGACAGTAATCATATTTGGCAGAACGTTGAAGCGAACACTCCACCCTGGCCTACGTCAGTGTTCGCATGCATTATCGTTATGCGTATTTTTGAAATGGAAAAGCTGATGGTTTGGCGCTTGGTTTCCCGCAATGATTTGAAACATGTCGCTTCGATTCTGCTGCCATCCAATCCTATAAATAAGTGAAGGGTTCAATTTCGTTGAAGAACTTTAGCCATTCTTGAGAATTCTCCAGTCCTTCTCTTCTATTTTGACATTTCTTCACTTTCGTTCTTGACCGGAGATTTTTCTTCTTCTTCATTCCATTTTGTGTAACTTACTTCAAATAAAATCATGCCGAGATCTCGTCGCACTAATGAAGGGGTACCTAAGGTTGCTCCGTTAAATGCAACAACCTTCTCTGATGGCTGAGAGGTGGAAATGGAAGAGGGTGACAGTCCTCTTATAGTGGAAGCATTATTACCGAGGCATCCCTTGTCTCTGAGTGATTTTCTCAAGGACCCGCCCACTGCTCTGACCCTCATGCTTTATGAGATGGATCAGAATCACTTAGATGATCTTCCGCATAAAGTATGGTATCCCCGCCAACGTAGAGATGGTCCTGGCGAGGGGAGATTGCGTTGATGTTCATAGGACAGGGTATTGTGCCTTTTATGAATATCCCTTTTCAATCGGCTACGCCCTTCCTCTCTTTCATTTGGCGGAGCAGATTCTATCATGTCTGCCCGGCTCAGCTTACTTCGTATACGCTCAAGGTGCTTATGTTGCTGCCAAGTACGCAAAATTGGCTGAATGCGACGTCTCTGTTCATCATCTCTTGCACTTATTTTCAGCCGGTTTCCTTAGAGGGACCACAGTGCATTTGATACTTCACGGTACAATGGAGTTGATGGTCGGAATGGAAGACCAGGTTAGCCAAATTCTGGCATAAGTATTTTTTTGTCAATACCGAGCATGTGGTCTCTAACCCCTACGGGTATCTAGAGAGGTGGAACAAAACTCGTAAGTGTTGTAGTTCATTATACTCCTCGTCA
The DNA here is from genome assembly GCA_034376525.1 of Nicotiana benthamiana. Taxonomy (NCBI): domain Eukaryota; kingdom Viridiplantae; phylum Streptophyta; class Magnoliopsida; order Solanales; family Solanaceae; genus Nicotiana; species Nicotiana benthamiana. The sequence continues at coordinate 93,632,326 of CM067340.1, read as the reverse complement.
CCCGCAATTAACTTTCTAATCTTTTGTGTTGTAGTTATGGCTCGTCCGCCCCAGCCCGTTATCGGTTTGAGGAACTAGGTCGCCGGCCTGCTGTCCCACGTGGAGAAGACTCAATCTTGGTCTGCCTTCGTATAACGTTACAGCCCTAAAGTTTCATCAGGTAAACTTCTGATTTTTGTCTCGTCGGTCATGCGACCTCACTTAACCATATGATTCTGTGACAACAGGTCCGGGACTTCTAGGAGGAGGGCGTTAATGAATCTTTGGGTGGCCATACCCATGGGGAAGTGAAAACGGAGGGGTCTGACAGTTACATCATGATTCTAGAGGGTTGCAACTTGCTGCTAAATAGCAAGCAGGTTGCATCGGCCTTTGCCCTTTTATGAGCCGCTCCTAAGAACGAGACGCTTGGGATGATGAGTGATGCGGAGCTGTCTCAAAAGTTTGCCGGTATGGATTCACATGTAGGCTCCTTTTTTTTCTTTTCTCTGTGTCGCGGGGGTGATGTGGAAATGGCGTGTTTTATCTAACTCTACTTTTTTCATTTGTCAGACCCTCGTCCTGGAGGTGGAGAGAGATCGTCGTGAATGAAAGAGGACGGACCTCTACAAAAAGATACCGATGAAGTATCAGCCGTACCGTGCTAAGCATCGGGTGATGTCCGACATCTACCACCAGGATCCCGAGTTCCAGGTGTTCCACGAGGGGCTTAAGCAGCGGGAGGCCCAATTAGAGCGCATGGTTCAAAGAGATTAAGGAGACGGAAGAGGAGCTAGTGAGGTCTATCACTCGAAACAAAGAAATGGAGGCCCCTCTTAAGGCGAGAGAGGATGAACTCGAACTGAGTCAAGGGGTGATAGCGTAGAATGCCAACCTCCAGTTGAAGGTAGCTGGTTTAAACGTCGAGTTGAGTGCCAAGATGGTGGAAATTGATGGGCTTAAGGGCGAGTTAAATGCCAACGTCGATAAATTGACCGTGTTGCAAAGGCAAGTGGCTCCAGCAAGGTCAGAGGAAGCAGATCGTCATTCTCGGCCCTCCACATCTCATCCTTCGACTGGTCAGGGCTCGTGTCGTCGCGCATACGAGATGTGGGCCTATGTGGAGGCTTGGCTCGATATATACATAGCTTTTCTATCGAGGGCCAGGCGACGAAGCCGGAGGTTCAGGCGGTGCATGCTGAGGCATGTAAAGCTCGTGAGTCATGTGGGTACGACCGTAACATTCCTCATAGGGAGGAAGCTACCTCTGAGGACGTCAATCGCCTTGACTCGGATTCATGGTATGAAGACATATATCCTGCTGAAGATGATGAGTAGTTTCAGTTTGTATATTTTTGTTTGGGCATTTTTTGGACGTGGGTTGTACTAAGGCTCGTCCGTAGGGACGAAAGTAAATAAATTTTTGTTGTAATATTAACTTTTGCTTTTGCCGCTTTGTCTGTTTGCTGCCTTTTCCTTTTTGAATTATTGCATGACACTTAGTATCCATAGGGGTATTGTTTTAATTATTGTTAAAAAGATCTCATCATGGTTCGAACGAAGTCGAACTAGTGTCGATGGCCTTAAAAATTGGGATGTTGCTTTGACTGTCGTTGAAGTATTATCCCATCGTGGTTCAAATGAGGTTGAACTAATGTTGATGGCCCTAGCCATTAGAATGTTGCATCGACTATCATCCAAGTAGTATCACGTCGTGGTTCGAACAAGGTCGAACTAACATAGATGGCCTTGACAATTAGGATGTTGCTTCAACTGTCGTCGAATTAGTTTCCTGTCATGGTTCGAATGAGGTCGAACTAATGTCGATGGCCTTGGCCATTAGGATGTTGCTTCGACTGTCTTCAAATTAGTATCCCGTCGTGGTTCGAACGAGGTCGAACTAATATCGATGGCCTTGACCATTAGGATGTTGCTTCGACTCTCGTCAAAGTAGTATCCTATCATGGTTCGAACGAGGTAGAACTAATGTCAATGGCCTTGTCCATTAGGATGTTACTTCGACTGTCATCGAAGTAGTTTCCCGTCGCGGTTCGAATAAGGTCGAACTAATGTCGATGGTCTTGGCAATTAGGATGTTGCTTCAACTGTCGTCGAAGTAGTATCCCATTGCAAGTTGAATGAGGTCGAACTAATATCGATGGCCTTGGCCACTAGGATGTTACTTCGACTATCGTCGAAGTAGTATCCCGTCATGGTTCGGACAAGGTCGGACTAATGCCAATGGCCTTGGCCATTAGTATGTTACTTCGACCATCGTTGAAGTAGTATCCCGTCGTAGTTCGAAGAGGTCGAACTAATGTCGATGGTCTTGGCCATTAGGATGTTTCTTCGACTGTCGTCGAAGTAGTATCCTATTGTGGTTCAAACAAGGTCGAACTAATGTTGATAGCCTTGGCCATTAAGATGTTACTTCAACTGTCATCGAAGTAGTATCCCGTCGTGGTTCGAACGAGGTCGAACCAATGTCGATGGCCTTGTCCATTAGGATGTTACTTCGACTATTGTCGAAGTAGTATCAATGTTGATAGCCTTGGCCATTAGGATGTTATTTCGACTGTCGACGAAGTAGTATCCTGTCGTGGTTCAAACGAGGTCGAACTAATATCAATGGCCTTGGCCATTAGGATGTTATTTCGACTGTCATCCAAGTAGTATCCCGACGTGGTTCGAACGGGGTCGAACTAATATCGATGGCCTTGTCCATTAGGGTGTTGATTTGACTATCGTCGAAGTAGTATCCCATCATGGTTCGAACGAGGTCGAACTAATGTAGATGGCCCTGGCTATTAGGATGTTGCTTCGACTGTCGTCGAAATAGTATCCCATCGTAATTCAAACGAGGTTGAACTAATGTCGATGGCCTTGGCCATTAGGATGTTGCTTCGACTGTCGTCGAAGTAGTATCCCATCGTGGTTCGAACGAGATCGAACTAATGTCGATGGCCATGGCCATTAGGATATTTGTGTTTCATATAATAGAGATTGGATTCCATTCATACAATGGAGAATTCTTTTTATACACTGATATTGACTTCCGTCCATATAATGAAGAATTTTATATATACAATGGAGATTGACTTGTGTAGTCCCTTCATTACTTCATCCTAGAGATCGTATTGACGGGCCGAGGTGATGAACTGTGCTTTGATCCACTGGGTATATCCTTTGTCGCTACATTAAAAACATCCCCGAGAAATTTTGATTGGGACAAAACTCGGGTAAGGGAAAAAGAGTACGACTTAGGTGACGCCTTTCAGAAGTGGAAGTACTTGAGATGGGCGATGTTCCAGTTGTTTTAGAGCGGTTTTCCCTCCATTGTTTCCATTTGGAACACTCCTTTGTTTGTTGCTTCTATGATTTTATACTGTCCGTCCCAGTTGGTTCCCAACTTTCCCTCGTTTGGATCTTTTGATGCCAGTGTTTTTTCCTTGAGGACGTAGTCGCCAACTTTGAGTGATCTTACCTTGGATTTTTTTTTGTAGTGTCTCTCTACTTGATATTTATGGGCTATCATTCTTCCATGGGCCATATCTCTCCGTTCTTCAACTTCATATAGGTCTTGCAACCTACTTTCGTCGTTATCCACCCCGCTGACATATGAGTATCTCAGGCTGGGTTCCCCAACCTCGACATGTATGAATGCATCAGTCCAGTCGACTAGTGAGTATGGCGTTTCTCCCATGTCGGACTTTGGCATAGTTCGGTATGCCTATAATACTTCAAGTAGTAATTCAGGCCATAGCCCTTTAACTTCTTGAGCATCTTTTTCAATATATTTAATATTACTTTATTGGAAGACTCGGCTTGGCCGTTGGCGGCAGGATGATATGGAGTGAAGAGTATCCACTTAATGTGCCATTTTTCGAAGAACTCAGACTTTCTCTTTCCAACGAACTGAGGCCCATTATCGCTGATTTCTTTGGGGATGTGGAAATGGCATATAAAAGTTATTCATATAAAAGTGATGACCTCCTGTTTGCGTATTTGAGCGTACGCACCTGCTTCCACCCATTTAGAGAAATGGACAGTTAAAACTAAAAGAAAACGTACCTTTCCTCGTCCGGTTGGCATATGGCCGACTATTTCCACCCCTACTTTATGAAAGGCCATGGCGAAGTGAGTGAATGGAGGAATTCTCCCATTGGATGTATCATAGGGTCATACTTTTGGCATTGCTTGCATCTCCGGAAGTCTGCTGCTTCTTTTTTCAAAGTAGGCTAGTAATAGCTGGCGCGGATGAGGAATCGCACGAGGGTGCGATTCCCTGTATGGGCACCGCAATGGCCATCATACACCTCCTCCAATGCTTGTCTTGTTTGGTGTGGTCTGAGACATTTAGCTAGGGACCGCCAAACATTCTCTTGCAGAGGTCATGATTTACCAGGCTGTATCGACAGCCTGCACTCAGAGTTTCTTGGATTCTTTTTTGTCTTGCGGGAGTGTTCCATCCTGTAAATAGGATACAAGGGTTACCACATTTTCCTTGTTGATATTCTTGGTAGCCGCGGCTAGTTTGACGAGGCCATCTGCTTTAATGTTTTGTGCCCTAGAGATCTGCTCGAAGCGACATTCATCGAACTTTGGCATCAGTTTCTGAATCTCCGATTTATACTTTGTAGTCTCTGATCTTTGATTTGGAAAGTCCTGGTGACTTGATATACAATGATTCGACGGTCACAGTAGAGGATGAGTCGTTGGGCTCCATTTTGAGAGCTAACTTCATACCTGCAATCACAGCCTTATACTCAACCTCATTGTTAGTCATCTCGAGGCATCATATGGACTGGCGATTACTTCTCCCATAGGGACTTCGAGGATGAGTCCAAGTACCGATACCGATGAATTTGAAGCATCTTCGGTGTAGAGGGTCCAGAGGTCGGTACGCACAGAGTCACGAAACACTTCTTGTCCCGTCTCCAGCAATATTTCCGCGCTGAAATCAGCGACGAAATTAGTGAGCACTTGTGATTTAATGGTAGTTCGTGGATGGTAAGTTATGTTGTTCTTGCTGAGCTCTATTGCCATTTGGCGAGTTTTCCTGAGAACTCGAGTTTATGTAGGATGCCCCTTAGGTGGAAGGCTTTTATTATTTTTATGGGGTGATATTGAAAATATGGTCTAAGCTTGCGTGAAGCTACGACTAGTGCCAGAGCCAGTTTTTCAAGGTGAGGGTACCTTGTCTCGACATCTATTAAGGTCTTGCTGATATAGTAAAAAGGGGATTGAGTAGCTTTGTTTTTCGGACCAGGACTGCACTGACATCAACTTTGGATACTGCCAGATATACGAGCAAACATTCGCTTGAGTCCACCTTGACAAGTAGTGGTGGTGAGGATAGGTACGCTTTTAGTTTTCTCAGGGCGTCGATGCATTCCTCGTTCTCTTGCAGCCACTGATCTTTTCTTAGTACGTTGAAGAATTTGTGACACTTGTCCGAGGATCGTGAAATGAACCTCGATAGGGGGGCTATTCACCCAGTCAGCTTCTTTACCTGTTTCTTGCTGATCAGTACCTTAGGTATTGTGTTTATGGCTTTGATTTAATCCGGGTTGACTTCAATTCCTCATTGTGATATGAGCAAACCTAGGAATTTTCCTGGGCCACGTCGAATGAGCATTTTTCCAAATTCAATTTCATCCCGTACAGCCTCAATATCTCGAAGGTTTCTTTCAAATGACGAATGTGGTCCTCCTTATTTGCCGACTTTACCAACATATCAACGATATAGACCTCCATAGTCTTACCGAGCAGTTCCTTAACCAACCTCTGGTATGTGGCTCTCCCGTGTTCTTGAGTCCGAACGGCATCACTTTATAGTGGTAAGTCCCTTGGTGAGAGATAAAAGTTATCTTTTCATGATCCTCTTCGGCCATTAGAATTTGGTTGTAGCCGGAGTAGGCATCCAAAAAACTCAGCAGTTCATGCCCCGCTATCGCGTCGATCAAATGGTCAATATGGGGCAACGGGAAGGAATCTTTGGGGCATGCCTTGTTCAGATCGGTGAAGTCCACACACATTCACCATTTCTCGTTGTTCTTTTTTACCATGACCACATTGGCGATCCTATAGGGGCATTTCGATTCTCTAATGGAACCATTGGCTAGCAATTTGTCCACTTCTTCACTAACCACCTCATTGATTGTGACATTGAATTTTCTCCTCATAAGTTGTACGGGCGGATAGAGTGGGTCTGTTAGATAATACGCTTAACGCTAGAGGGGGGGGGGTGAATAGCGTTATAATAAAATTTAGCGTAAACTTGCGGAAATTAAAATTTGCAGGAAATAATTAAGTGCGTTAAATAAATAAAAGGAAAGAACGCACCGATATATTTTGGTTCACCACAACACGTGGCTAGTCCAGTCCCCGAGAGACTCTCTCGAGATTTTCCACTAACTTGTCAAGCTTACGGGTACTCAACAAACCTTTACAACTTAAGGACACAAGCCTTAACACCTTTGCTCGGAGATACAACACTCCAAGACTTCAACCAAGGAAACACAAGTTCCTTACAACAAGAGATTCACAATTCTCTTACAAGTGTACAAAACACTAAACACTCAAACAATATACTCCTTTATGAGTAGGTATGAGTAAAAAGAAATAAGCTCTAGATCACAACAACTTTGGACAAGAATATGGCTCTCAAAAGCTTTATGAAATTGAATATAAAATGATAAACAAAAGTATGCAAGCTTATAGCAATGTAATGATCAGTTGTAGTATGTTGTTGTGTTTAAAACACTGAAATGAAGCTGTATTTATAGTTGAAAAACTTGGCATTACCGTTGCCTAATTGCCAATTAAGAGTTGCTGATTTTACTCACTGACAATCGATTGTCAAACCCCAACAATCGATTGTCTGCCAGTCAGACCAAAATTCAATCCCAGATTTTACGCTTGATAATCGATTACTTACAATCCATAATCGATTACTGGCAACATTCAAAAAATCCTTTCCAGATTTTACCACAAACAATCGATTGTCCATGATCAACAATCGATTACTCAGCAACGTTCAAAAAATCTTTTTCGGATTTTAATCAAAACAATCGATTATACAAAATCAATAATCGATTACCCAATAACGTTCAAAAAATCTTTTCCGAATTTTAATCAAAACAATCGATTATACAGAATCAATAATCAATTACCCAATAACGTTCAAACAATCTTTTCCGGATTTTAATCAAAACAATCGATTATACGGAATCAATAATCGATTACCTGACGGTATTTGAAAACTTTACGACAACGGTCAGCTTCACAATCGATTGCACAAAGTCAACAATCGATTACTTATTAGTTTTTGAAAAACATTTTAGACACTGTCTCTTTGACAATCGATTGTCCAATGTAACAATCGATTATTTAATAAATTTGAAAATCACTGGAAGACACTGTCTCAACATAATCGATTACCATTAGTTCATAATCGATTATTCTGAGTTTTGAAAAACTTTGATGGACACTGCCTCAGTCACAATCGATTGTCATTAGTTCACAATCGATTGTCATGCAGGTTTGAAAAACCTGATGCTCACTGCCTCACTCACAATCGATTGTCATTAGTTCACAATCGATTGTCATGCAGTCTTGGCTTAAAACAATCGATTATCATAAGTACATAATCGATTATCTTAGTCCAGATTTTTAAGGCATGTCTATAAATTATTTTGACTACTATAAATATGCATGATTTAAAATCATTTGACATTAAATTAAATATGCATGATTTTGGAAAATAGTTTTATGAGAGAAGCCATGTTACGAGTCAAGTTGTAGGATCAAGATCACAATTAAGAATGACTCAATTAAACTATAAAACTTTGTCTTGTGCTAGAATCTCGTTATGCATCAATTATGCGCTTGCACTTGAACTTCGTCATATATCAATTTGCGCTTCGTTTGTCATTCATCAAAACCTACACATAAGAATACACGTTTTAGTATAAAGCCTTGAGAACGTGTTTCCAACAGGGTCGACATTCAACCTATGTGTGGCAATGTCCTTTGGGATCCCTGGCATCAAAGGCGGACCCTGGATTAGAAAATGATGAGGGCACCATTATCTTTAATATAGACGAAGTAGAGAACTTTACCATAGTTGTTAGGTTCCGCCGGATAGCGTCAAACTTTCGGTGATGACCGACATGTATACTGAGTGAGGAGGTGAAGTCGGGTATGAAATTTGGGGAAAAGAAAGAGAGAAACGATTTGGAGCTTTTAAGGCAGAGGTTTAATCAAAACAAAAAAGAGTTGAAAAGAAAAACGATTTTGGGGGGAGAGGGAAGGAGAGAGGAATGAAACCTAAGGTAAAAAGGAGAGACATAAACAAATAATCTGGGCCACGGTTAATATTTAAGCTAAAAAGAGAAAATCACTTAAAGTGAGGAAGTAGAGAATCGAACCCGGGACATCCCACACTATAGCACAGGTAAAATAGTGAATTCTACCAATGCCCCAAACAGGCTTCTGTGCTTTAGGGTGCCTAATCAAATATAAACTTGTTTCTCAAGGTATATATATATATAACACATATATATACAGAATTTTTCCCGAGGTTTACGGGGTCCGTGACCCCATTACCATATACGTAGGTCCGCCTCTGTCTGGCATATTTGAGTGGAAAAAGGAAAATAGGTCGGCATTGTTAGTTAAAAATTCACGGTACTTACCTGGCTCGGAGAGGTTGTACCCGATATAAGCCTTTTTTGTGTTGTCGGCATCATCCATCTGGACCGGGTCGAGATTTTTAATTGTTGCCTTGCAGGCTTCTGTGGTATCTGGGTCTTTGATGACCTCTGCTAGCGGGTCTGTTTTAGTTCCCCACATGGCTGATTGTTATGCCTCCGTGCTTGCTCCTTTCAGCTATTTGGCATGCATGCAATCTTGGGCAATCCGATAGCATTACTGGGTGGTGCACGGCTCGCCTTGTATGCTGAATATTCCCCACGGGTTGGGAAATTTGATCACTTGATAGAAGATTAAGGGGATGGCTCGCATGGCATGTACCCATGGGCGTCCTATGATGGCATTATAGGTTGTTTCCTGGTCCATGACGTGGAATGTGGTTTCCAGCATGACTCCCCCTGCTAGGACTGGCAGTGCTATTTCTCCGGGTGTCCGTTCTACTGCATTGTTAAAACCCATTAGTGTTATGCAACGTGGTATTATTTTATCCTTGAGCCTCATTTGCACGAGAACTCGTGGGTGGATAATACATGCGCCACTTTCATCTTCTACCATGATTCTTTTTACATCTGTATCCGCGATGCGTAATGTTATAATCAAAGCATCATAATGAGGGAAAGGAAAACCATTAACATCTGACTTTTCGAAGATGATATTGTCTTCAAAGTCATCATACCGTTCATGGGCGACCGTTCATTTGAGCTTGTGTGTAGTGGTGAACTTTACGTGGTTGATTAGCAAGTCATCGCCATCAACGATGATCATATGTATGGTACGTGCCTACAACGGTGGCTTTGGAGGTCCTTGAGATGGGTCGCGTCCTCTAGCAAAATTGGCACTTCCTTTATCGCTGAGCAGTTCTTTCAGGTATCACTGGTCCAACATCCTGACCACCTCTTGTCGTAAACCTATGCAGTCTTCGGTCTTGTGTCCTCTTTCCTGATGGAATTCGCAGAGGAAATTTGACCTTCTCGCGCTTGGGTCCGATTTCATATTTTTTGTGGACACTACACCTTCGTGCCGAGCTTCTCTAGTGTGTACACTATCTCTGAAGGGGAAACAACAAAAGTTATGAGCAGATAACAATGGAGGCATACCTCTTTCATTTCGAAAGGGTGCGGTATGTTGAAGCACGACATATGTATTCGTTGGAGGAGACGGGTTGGATGCTCTGACATAGGGCTGATGTCTTTCTCGGTTGAAACGTGGGAGTTGACCATTTACCCATCGTTACGTTGATTCCTCATTGCCTCGGACTGGACTGACGTTAGTATATAGGTTGAACCATAGAGATCGTCTTCCTCTGCTCTTACTCGGCGCAATAGGCTGTATGAATCTATTCCCATGTGGTGGGGTGATACTTCATGAGTCTGTTGATCAATCCCTTGGTTGCCTTTGACCCATTCCTGTTTAACCCATTTTGGAAGGCTGCGACTGTCATTCCTTCTAACACATTTGGAAGTCCCATTATTACACTATTGAATAGTTCCAGGAAGTCTCAAAGTCCTTGTCTCGCAGTTTGCCTGATGGCGAAGATCTCGTTGACCCTAGCTTTAGCCTTCTTTGCTCCTGCTTGAGCGGTGGCGAATTTGTCCGACATCTCCTCAAATGCAGATATCGACCGTGCTAGTAGCTGAGAATACCATGTTAATGCTCCTCATGTAAAAGTCTCACCGAACTTTTTCAACAGTACGGATGGTACTTGTTCTTTTGACAGGTCATTGCCATTTACCGCGGTGACGTAATGGATTAGATGATCTTCTGGACCCGTAGTCCCGTCATATATTTTCAAGTATGGTGGCATTTTGAAGGTTTTCGGGATGGGGTAAGGAGCAGCATACTCACTGTATGGTTGTTCTATGAACCTTCCCACATCGCGTTTTGGCAGCTGCTTAGGGGCGCCAGGTATTTTGTCAACCCTTTCCTTATGCTCTTTCATTTAATCACGAAGTAGTTTGTTCTCGTTTTCCATTTCTTTCATTTTCTTTAGGATGGTTGTGAGTGCATTGTCACTTGCGTCGATGACACTGCGGGTATTGTTCGTTCATGTAGTGCCTGGTTCGCTGGTGATAGAGTCGATTTCTGATGTTGACGAATCTTCAGCATTTCCTTTAGGTGATTTTTCGAGCAGATGTTGCTCGGAGCTCTCGCCAACCACTCCTCTAGCAGCTTTTTGATTGTTGGTGGTGTTTCTCTCGCCGTAGACATGGAAGCTCCTCTTTCACCCAAGAACGTCAGATCCTCGTGTGAAGAGGGTGAGATCTCCACCTTCGGTGTATCTCTTGGTGTTGTATTCTCGGTATCTTCCCTATCGACTTTGTTGAGGGAGTTCAAGAGGTTATTTGAGGCATTTGCTATCATCTTCAACCTCACTTCTTTATCTGCCATTGTTGGTTTATATGGGATATAAAGAAGAGTAATCGTTGCTTTCGATATCCCGGGTGAGAACTATGATTTCGACGTCTGCGCCAAATTGTTTGACTCAAAAGATGTTAATCTTTTTCTAAGCAAATAAATGAAAAATATAAAGAGGTAAATCGTAGTCGAAAATAATGAACCCTAGGATAATTCTGGTAGATGGAATGACAATAATAGAAAGGGAGAAAGATCAGTAGAGAGATAAAGATTAGATAAAGAGAGAGAATCAGCTTATATATTATGAACTCCTTTTTTATTACAAGGCTTCAATCCGTCTTATATAATGAAGGGTTTTTACTTAATCACGGGAACGAAAAATTAAAAAGTACCTACTAAAACAAAGCCGACGATGATGTGAGGACGTCTCTCCTTTTACCCCTAGATCGTACCCCTGTATCCACTCGTAGGTTCCAGATAGTTCACTAAAACATTGTGTATATATAGCTATAAGATATATTGTAGCTAAATATAAAAATTTCCGTAGCTAAACACTTTAGCCACAAAATATTTTTCCGTAGCATTTGTAGCAAGAAGTAGCTAAAAGTTAGCTACAAACTTTACATAATCCATGGCTAATACTAATACTTATTGCTATGGAATTTTTATATATTGTAACTGTGATGTAAATATACTCTTGCCACGGGAAAGATGATTGTAGCAGTATTTTTAATTTTTTTCCACGAAAAATAAAATATGTAACTATCTTTATTTTGTAGCTACAAAGTATTGTATTGTAGCAAAATATTTAATTTGTTTGCCACGGAACTTTAAAGTTTATGGCTATTTCTACAACTTAGTTTCGTAGCAATAGTACTCGCATTCAACTACAGATAAAAATTTCATAGCAATAAATTGAAGTATTTGCCACAAATATTTTCTTATTATAGCTAAAAATTCATATTTTAGCCATGAAATATATCTTATTATAGTTAAATACCTTTTTATTTGCTACGAAAAGTAAAAATATGTAGCCTTTTTCGTGATAAATGCTTAATAAATGGTCCAACAATATCATTCAAAAAAGTGGAATATTATGTTACTCAAACATATCAATACGCTTTAACAAAAAATGTAATAATAATTCATATCCTTTTCAATCTTTATACTCCATCACTACTCCACAACCTGCAACAACAATTACAAAAATATATAAGAAAATAGTACAACAAAGTAATTTTGCCGAATAAATAAATATATTTTACTTGTTAATAAGAATAATTTTGTATAATGATAATATACAAAGATATTAATAAGTAGTATAATAAGGTACTTACAATCTGATTTGTATCATTTGACTGTCGATTTTGAGTTGCAAGCATTATTTGCAATTTCTTTTCCCATCGTGTTTCCATTTCCTCTAGTTTTTTATCAGTTTCTTTCTTGATTTTTTCAACTTTGTCATTAGCTTCCCTTTTAACTTCTTTGACTTGTTCAATAGCTTCCCTTTTAACTTTTTTTACACGCTCATTTTCTTCTTTTCCGGTCAATTTTACTTGCTTATAAGTTGTATCTTTGTTGGTCAACCTCCAAAATATTCACTGATATTCTTTCCAGAACCATATGCTCGAAGATATCCATTTTTTTCTACCTCAAGTACTTTCTCAAAGATATCATCATCATTTAAAGAAATTTCTCCTTCTTTTTGTTGCTCTTTTAATTGGTCAAATTGAACCTACAACCCATGATGCAAATTAATTAAACATAAGCACAAATATATATTATAAAAGAAATAGAGATAAAATAGAACACATTAACATTACAATAACATCTTGTTGGAAAGAATCAACCTGTTTTCCTTTTTTTTTCTCTTGCGAGATTCCAAAAAAACTTCAACATGAGATGGAGCTTTTCCATTTTTTTTCTCCTGGGAAAAATAATAATCATTATCATAATTGAATAAAATATGTGATTATAATTCCTAAAAATTTATTCTTAAAAATTCTCATGTGGTTCATACCATTTTGTATCTAAATCTTGCATAACTTTTGATTCCACAATATGGGGGCAAGGAACGTTTCGATCTATTTGTCTTGTTTTGCATACCTTTCTTCTGAAAAAGAAATAATTCATAGTATTAGCTTCTATAATATATAATTATTTAAAAAAATAGATTAATTAAAATACATGAAAGTCAGCATCACTCCAAAGTGAATTTGAGCTTCAATCAGAAATTGTTTCTCGATTTACTACTCAAATATTGTTTCTCGATTTATGCTTCAATCATATTTATAGTGAATTTGTCTTTTAAATCACAAGCCATTACAAAGAGGAAAATAGGACAAAAATATAGGTTTAATAAACATTGACTGGTTTTATGTTGACTTATGCAAGTCAGCCACTCCAAAATAAAAATGCAAGTATCTGCTCAATACTCATCGAAAGGTGTGTTGATAATAGGGAAGAAAACACGAAGAACAAAAATAGAGGTAAGGTTAGATGGGTCATACTATCAGTTCTGCTGGATGTTGTTATTGGAGATTTCGGTAGGAGACCACACATTACATGTTGAAGGCGTGCCTTTGCTCCTCAGATTAGTATTTTAGGGTTTTGTCTTTTTAATTCTTTTATTTTATGTTTTGACCCACAGCCCACTAGTCTCTCTAATAAGAAAAGAAGGTTGTGATTTTGGCACAAAACAATTAGAGGAAAATATTTTGGAGGGAACTCTTTTATTTTGATAAAGTTGTATTTTATTTTTTAAGTTGTGAGTTTATCTTTCCCTCCTCCTTTTTTCTTTGTTCAAATAGAGTATGGTCTTGTATTTTTTAAGTAAAAAATTAATTATGCTTGCAATGCTATGCGGACTACCTATAATGACTTTAATTTTTTTTTAAAGTTTCTTTCATCCTACTATATGATATTGTTAGTAGTTTGTTATATACTCCTATTTTTATTATATTGGATTCGTATTTTAATGTTTCATTAGATTTATTTAAAAACTTATGCTTATTCAGTTGTGGGATATAATTTTATTTTTTTAATAATAATTGAAATATATATAGCCATATATCTCTATAACAATATCTTTATACAACAAGCACTTACTATAAACTTTGGCAACAACCGTAGGAGGTGTGATGTACATGCACTCATTTCAAGGGGGTGCAACACAGGCTAGGGGTTTTTTAGAAAGCGCGAAGACAGAAGACGTCGTAGGGAACCAATTTCTATCGCTTTTCCCCTCTAGTGGTCATTCATTCTTTTGATGACTCGCAGTCGAAAGAGTTGGTTGGCAGTTCAAACCTCAGAGGGAGTTGAAGAGAGGCCTTTCAGTTCGCTCAAAGGCACTAGGGACGAGCCATTACAGACGGTCTGATGCTTCTAGAGTTCGCTCATATTGAATTGTCCAAAAGCTCATCAACCTGTCCGAGGGATGATGAAGGCGATGCCACAATTGAGGGAACCACTCTCATAATCGATTTTTATGGTATATTATTTGTCATGACCCAATTTTCGAACCCGGTCGTGATGGCGCCTCTCGTGAAGACAAGGCGAGCCAACTGGACAACAACACATCTTTTAACAATTTCTTAATATGAATGAGTATTAAATATAATTAACATAACCATGAGTGCGAAATAAAAATGATATAACATGGAAACACTCCCGACTAAAGGTGTCAAACGGGCGGGCGGGGCCGGGTCCGGGTCCGGGTCAATTTTTTCTGACCCGTCCGGTTTCCGGTCCGGGCCGGGCTCAATAGTAGCGGGTTGTTAACGGGTTGGGTTGTTCCGGGTTAGAATTGAACCATACGGGTTACGGGTTGAAGCGGGCCGGGCCGGGTTTAGTATTTTTTATTTTTTTTGGTTATGTATAGTATAAATATTAAATTATATTAATACTTTATAATAATTGAATGAACACAAGAAAGATGGGAAAAAATGAGCATTACGCAATCACGGTATTCAATCAAATGCCTGCAACAGCTAGCTTCAGCCTTCAAGAAGTCGTAGATGAATGAGCCTGGAGGGACGCGTGACTCTTGTATTAAAAGCCGTTGGAAAAAAACAGCTTTGTCGATTGAAGAGAAGGATGAAACCGCATGCTTCTGACTTTGGAAATTTGTCCATTCTTTATTATAATATTGTAAAAGTTTCCCTTTGGGCCATGAGATGTCCAGAGAGCGTGCATTAAAATTTACATGGTGTCCCAAATTCCCAATGCAATTTAGCATGCGTTTGGGAAATTGCAACAATACACGCATGGATAACAGCAATGTCTCGATTTCTGATCACAGAAGCTCAAATTTATGGTATATTTATAGTATATGTATGGTATATATATGGTATATTCATGGTATATATATGGTATATTCATGGTATATTATGGTATATGGGCCGCAAAAATTCAAAAAAAAACAAATTACCGTTGAACCGGGCCGGTCCGGTCCGGGCCTACCGGTTCACGGTACTATTTACTCCAACCGGTCTGGGCCGGACCGGTTCCGTAGCCAAAAAACCTAAACGGTCTAACCCCCTACCCGTTTGAACCCAGCCCAGCCCAGCCCCAACCTACCGGTCCGGTCCGGTCCCGGGTTTGACCGTTCCGGTCCAGGCCGGTCCCGGATCAACCCGGCCCGGTTGCCACCCTTACTCCCGACACAGCCCGAAATCGAGGTGTCACAAGTCATGAGCTACTACCGAGTCTACTAAAATACTACAACTCTGGAATTAGGAACAAAGTTTGAAGATAACATGAGTAATAGAAGATAAGGGAGAAATCGGGGATGCGAACGTGGACAACTACCTCTTCATCCTAGTCACCGTCTGGTCTGGAAAGAATCAGCGCTCATGAGCGAACTATGCTCTGCTTATATTTATACACACGGTGTAGGGAGTAATGTGAGTACTCCGACCTAATGAGCAATAAAGATAAATAATGACTGAAAGTATGAAATCTCATAAACGCACAAATAACGTTATCTAAAGCAGTAAAATTAGTTAAACAATAAAAATCGGAAGTATCAGATAATTCTTCTTTTTTCATAGTTTCTATATGAAATTATTTTTTCATAACCGCATATATTTTTTAGACTAACTCTTGTCATGACTTTCATAGTCTAAGTATAGAAATTCTTCGACAAATATTTTAACAGCTAGTTTATAGTTAACATATAATTAAAGCAATGATAACATCAATTGTATGACATATATATATTTGAATCAAAATTGTTTTCTCAACTACAAATTTAGATAATTTATTGTGATTAAAAAATTTATTTTGTTACAGTAAATTTCAGCCCGTGGCAAAAACTATTGATTAGCTATGAAAGTTTATCAAATCAAAATATTTGTGGATATATTATTTTGTCATGACAAATAATTGTAGATATTAAACCAGCTATTGTCACAAATTTTATAACTTGAAGCAAAAATATTTATTTTGCTACAATAATTTATTTCAAAAATTTATCGTGGCTAAAAATATGCTATTGCTACGGTAATTTTTAACCCTGGGCAAAAATTTATGATTAGCTATGTAAATTTTACTATAGAAATAAGTGTGTAGCTGTTTAGGTAGTTATTGCCACGAAAATTAATAATTACAGAAAAACTAATGAATTAGCTTTGTAAATTTAGGTTTGTGGCTAAGAAATTTAAAGAATTTGCAGATCGCCATGAAATTCTAATTTTTGTGGCTATTAGTGACTAATAGCTACGAAATTTAGATTTGTAGCTTAGATTTTGTAGCTACAGATACATTTTATTGTAGTGGTTGATCGTGTTAACTTTGAAATGTGATCGATCAAATTCGAACCCATACAGTCTTGTCACTTGTGATTTGATTATGATCCTTTTTCATTATACATTCTTTATTAACATAGTCATTAGCGTTAATATAGAATTCGCAAAAACGTAGTAAATTACAGTTGGTGACCAAATTCACTGAGTTGGAACATAAAGGTAGCATAAAAGTGTCTTAGTTTTTATCTCTACACAATTTTTTGGGTCAATTCATTATTTTTGTATATTTAAAGATTGCATATTCTGCAATGAAGCTTGTCATACGATATTACATATAATTCTGAATTTTATCTGTAGTATTCGCAATTGGGGCGAAAGCTAGAGAAGAGCAGTCTATTTTTGTTGCTATTTGGAAGAAATTAAAAATTAATTTTTAAATATAGTTGTTTATCCCGAGCTGACATATAGGATCAGCTCAAGCAATAAGAATCTTCCACATAAAGAAAAAGCATGAAGAAAAAAAGGAAGAAACTTCAGGGTCGGATATGCACGTTGCCAACTTGATACAAAATTATGGTAAACAAATCCTGATTTTGTTGTGATTAAATAAGATATTAATTAATTAAATGCGTAGTGTGATGTTAAATAAACATATAAGGAAAATGATGTCCAACTATTCAAGATAAGGTCCAACACATGAAGACCACGGGACTCCATTCATTATAAAATAGTAAAAGTAATTTCTATTATATACGCATAATAATTACGTATTTAGCATTATCATAACTCGTGACTCACACCTCAATTTTACTACTAGTTCGGAAATGCATAACATGTCAACTTTACTTATATAATTTATTGATAAGTAATTTCGTTTTATTTTTAAACACTAATAGGATGTATATAATTACGTATATAACTAATTACTATACATATATAGTTAATCTACTCTCCATGTTGAAAGCTATGGATTCAGAATAAAAGGCAGCATCCGCCCAACGGTGGCTCAATGGTATTAGAGATCTAAAGTCAAGACGTAATAAAAGGCCCTAAATTCTTGTTAAGAATAGAACTCTAATTAGGGTGAATGTTTATCTTATAGAAGAGTTTTACTTTGAGGCTAAGTCATTTATCTTCCTATAAATAGAGGGGTCTTACCCCGTTGTAAGTTTTCCCAAAATATCAATAAGAATTCTCCTCTCCCTACCTTGCTCTGCAATATTGTTCTTGTTCTTGTATTATTTTATAACACGTTATCAGCACGAAGTTCTACTATCCCAAGAATCTTTTTGAGAAAATTAAGAGTGGCCAGACTGTTGCTATCAAGAAAATTCGTCTTGGGAAACAGAAAGAAGGGGTGAATTTCACTGCCCTTAGGGAAATAAAATTATTGAAAGAGCTTAAGGATCCTCACGTCATTGAATTGATTGATGCCTTCCCTCACAAAGGGAACTTGCATCTTGTGTTTGAGTTCATGGAAACAGATCTTGAGGCTGTGATTCGTGATAGGAATATTTTCCTCTCACCTGCAGATATAAAATCTTATATCCAGAGGACATTGAAAGGACTTGCTTTTTGTCACAAGAAATATGTCTTGCATAGAGATATGAAACCAAACAATTTATTGATTGGACCTAATGGGCAGCTTAAACTTGCTGACTTTGGATTAGCACGTCTATTTGGTAGCCCTGATAGAAGATTCACTCACCATGTATAACTCTTGGACCATGTATCCTGTCAGAAGTTACTTTTTATCTTGCTACTTCACTGCAGTTTTTTTTTTATTTGTCTTCATATTATGGTTCTCCTTGTGGAAATTCATGACATGACTTCATCAAACCTAAAAATAAGCTGGAATGATCCCACTCACCAAAATTGCCTTTGATATTTTCATTATTGAATTGGATTTATCAGTTTCTCCCACTTGTCTAAACGAATATGGAGGTATCTGTTTTGAGAATCGGACTTTGGAGAATTTCTTCTTTACCAAAGCTTTTTATGTTCTTTTACCAAAATACGTAATGGAAAAAAATGAGATGTGATCCGATACTGCTCCTTTCTATATCTAAGATGATCAAATTTGACATGGTTACTCCTATCCTTTTATATAGTTAGTGTTGAACAGTGCATAATACTTTACTGTTCAACGAAATTTATATGTACTTTATTTAGTCTATACATTTCATTTCACAGTAAACTAAAAGGTTACTGATTCCAATACTTTTGTACTTTGGCATGATTGAATGAGACATCCTGGATCAATTATGATGAGATGGATTATAGAAAACTCAAATGGGCATCCATTAAAGAATTTAAAGATTCTTTTAAATAATGAATTTTCTTGCACTTCTTGTTATCAAGGCAAGTTAATTATTAGGACCATCACCAACAAAGGTTGGAATTGAGTCACCTGCGTTTTTGAAACGTATACAAGGGGATATTTGTGGACCTATTCACCCACCTAGTGGGTCCTTTAGATATTTTATGGTCTTAATAGACGCATCCTCTAGATGGTCTCATGTGTGCCTATTGTCATCACGCAACCTTGCGTTTGCAAAATTAATGGCACAAATAATTCGATTACGAGCACAATTTTCTGATAATCCAGTTAAGTCTATTAGACTAGATAATGCTGCTGAGTTTTCATCCCAAGCATTTAATGATTATTGATTATCAATTGGGATAAAAGTGGAACATCCTGTAGCTCATGTTCACACTCAAAATGGTCGTGCAGAATCTTTAATTAAACGTCTGCAGTTGATTGCAAGACCATTACTCATGAAAACGAGGCTGCCCACGTCGGTTTGGGGTCACGCCATTTTGCATGCAGCAATGCTAGTTCGTCTCAGACCGACG
The DNA here is from genome assembly GCA_034376525.1 of Nicotiana benthamiana. NCBI lineage: Eukaryota > Viridiplantae > Streptophyta > Magnoliopsida > Solanales > Solanaceae > Nicotiana > Nicotiana benthamiana. Next base: position 93,612,674 of record CM067340.1, on the reverse strand, counting down.
AATTATCACAAATATTCCCCGTTGCAATTAGTTTTGGGTCATGAACCTAATATATCACATTTAAGAATTTTTGGATGCGCAGTATATGTGCCTGTAGCACCGCCATACCGCACCAAAATGGGTCCGCAAAGAAGGTTCGGAATATATGTTGGGTTTGAATTGCCCTCCATTATTCGCTACCTCGAAACATTGACAGGGGATTTGTTCACTACACGATTTGCAGACTGTTGATTCGATGAGACACTTTTCCCAAAGTTAGGGGGAGAAGTTGGTGAAACCAAACGGGAAATTTTGTGGAAAAATCCATCATTATCTCATCTTGATCCACATACCTCTATTTGTGAAAAAGAGGTGCAAAAGATTATTCATTTGCAAAGAATAGCAAATCCAATGCCAGACGCATTTACGGATTTGAAAAGGATAACAAAATTACATATCCCCGCAGAAAATATGATAGCACTATGTAATAAGTCTGAAAGAAGACAAAATTATTACCGTGAATGTATCAATGTATATCAACATGGCAATAGACGAAATTATAATCGTCATCATTGTGATAATGAGAATAATAAAGATTCTCAAAATAATCTTTCACTTTATGAAAGTAATATTTGACATGAGATTTTATATATAGCACATACAGATGATTATGATCCATTCATGGTGTGAATGTGACAACATATGATTTATGAATACATATTCATTCTTGGAAGAATATGAATGTGCTAGTGGTAGTGAATATACCACATCACCTCTAGAAGGAGGTTTGAGATGATATATGAAAATAATGTCATTATTATGGCATGAATGATCATTGGTCACGTACCTATTGTACGCCAAAATATTTTGGAAATATGATTATTAAAGGACAACGATAATACAAGAAACATATCTTGCATATAATTTGACCATGACCATAATGGTATAACTTTCTCTTTAAAGGAGATATTCACCACATGGATGTTGATGAATTTGTGGTAGTACAAAATTAATTGAGAGCTCTAGAAGAGCCAATTATTACTATGTTGGAGAAACACAATTGATTACCAATAAGGTATTGTGTTGTAGTAAGTCTCAAAGAAACTTATTCAGTTTCCAAAGTATATGTGAAAGTGGTTGATTATATTGAGACTATAAATAAAGGAAAGATTTGATATCTTCTATTACTACAACTTGTAGCGGGATAATTTGTATATGAAAAGCTACCCGCTTCATTCTCGAGTTTGTACTACACAAACAAAAGAATGCCACAATAAAGTGGATATTTATTGGTATAAAAACCCATATCATAATAAACTTGAAGTTTATTGATAATTGCACTTGTCATGGTGTAAATTTGAAGTTTATCAATATTGATAATTTATTCAGTTGGCATTCGGGTTAGCCATATCAATTTAAGTATGATGTGCAATAATAGAGAATTCACATGGGTAAATATTAAAGAACTAGAAAGTTCTTTACGAATTCTCTTGTATTACTTGTTCTCATTAATTAATTGACCAACTAAAGAGTTCGGGTTGAATCCCATAAATTCTGGAAATATCAAAGGTGAATATGGGCTCATTCACCTGCCATGTATACCACATATGATGCATCTATGATATGGTTACATGTGCGATTATTATTAACCTACAACCTGGCCGGTGCTTGCGAGGTAAATTGCTCAGTAATCTAATTTCGAGCATAATTTCCAGATTTTCTATTCAAGATAGTTCATCTTGATAAGTTGGTTTACATCATAGTTGGTTTAGCAAAATAATTTATTGAGTGCCTCCATTTAATAGCTAAATTATTGCTTATGAGAACAAAGTTATCTATATCAATTTGATATACGCTATACACGAGAGTATATTATATTCTCCCTTCACAAGTGGTTCAGGGTCAGGAACCAAATAATTTCATCTTATTATTATTAATGTGCTGTGTATATTAACATGATAATGCACAAAGATGATTTCCCAGAGTTGAGGAAACAAGTTAGTTTTCCTAACATGAGGGGGAGACATGATAAACACTTGAGAAAAGGTTACATGGGATGAATTATCATTTGTATATATAGATCCTCGAATATCATAATATGAACCTGAAGTTCATAAAAGGATAATTCAATTGCAACATATTGCAAAGTATGCCATACGCATTTGCTGACCCAAAGAAAGTAACTATATTCTCACTGCAAATGCTCATATTAAGTCCTAGAAGGACAAAGTCTTTGATACGCTTAAAGCGTATAGACAAATCGGTTTCAAAAGAACTTCTTAATAAAGAAGATGAGCAAATGATCAAAGTGATCATAATAAGGAGGCCAGTGATCTAGAAGATCACATGACATAACACTTCATAAAATCTCATGAGAGATTCAGGTACCTGAATGTATGAATGAAGAGATCTCCATGTTATGTCTTTATGAAAATTTACTGGAACCGATATAAAATGTTCGTCGATGACATCTATGATAGCGCTAAATATCGATGAGGATCTTATGTTTGTCGAATACAAATAAAAATATTGGCCAAATGGAAGAGATACAATTCAAGTAGAATTGATTCCATATGAAAGACATGTAATTTTGGACATGTAGTTCGAACACTTGAAAGTATAAAGTCAATGGTATGTGTAATCAGTTTTCGATATCTTATTTGTTTAGCATGACATGAAAACTTGATATGCATCTAAAGTCTATTATATGACTTATATGATTTAACTTATATGACAACCCATGAAGGATTTAAGTTGCTTGAAGAATCTACAATTCTTGATCTTGAGGTACCACTTCATTAATGCAATTTATGCACAAATATATCTTGCTATAACTATGATAATGTGATGGCGAGGATATCTCTATGGAAATATTGAAGAGCCATTCCACGATATTTGTGAAGACATTATATATCTATCACGAGTTATGATTTCAAGGTGCAAATATTCATTATAGAATATGGCTGATTTAATTATCAAATCTCTACTAACGATCTCTTGAAGCTAGTGCACAAGATTGGGATGCGAAGACTCAAGGATGTGAATTGATGCTCTCTTTAGGGGGAGTTAATGCGCGTTGCACTCTTTTTCCCTTACAAGTTTTTTGTCCCACTGGGTTTTCCTTGCAAGGTTTTTAACGAGGCAACCAATAGGTGCATTTCTAAATATGTGTACTCTTTTCCCTTTTCTAGAATTTTTTTTCCCATTGGGTTTTATTTCAGTTAAGGTTTTAACGAGGCACATTATTTATTGAGTAGACATTCAAGGGGAAGTGTTAAGAATAGAACTCTAATTAGGGTGAATGTCTATCTTATAGAAGAGTTTTACTTTGAGGCTAAGTCATTTATCTTCCTATAAATAGAGGGGTCTTACCCCGTTGTAAATTATCCCAAAATATCAATAAGAATTCTCCTCTCCCTACCTTGCTCTGCAATATTGTTCTTGTTCTTGTATTATTTTATAACATTTTAATAATTTTAGATATTTTTGTTGAGGTTTTTTTTTTTTAATTATCGAGATGTAATTTTATCTTAACGATATAATCAATAATTTCAGCTTGATATAACCAATCCATTTAGTCTTTGTTGAAAGATTACTAACATTTGATAAGATTTTATTAAGTTTAATTTTTTGTTTTTTTTTTCTTTTTACATGACCGTCAACATAACTCACTACATATAGCATTGCCTACCAAAGTTATAATCATGTAAAAATTTATATTTATAAAGACGATAAAAATATTTTACAATCTAATTAGCTTGAAGCATGTCTATAGATATCTTGAAAAAAAATATCTTACAAAGTTAGAACTGATACAAAGTAACTACAGGTTTTAGTTGTCTTTCATTTTCATTTGAAGTTTCTCAACCAACTCCGAAAAAAGACCACATAAAATATAAAATTGTTATTAACGATTGGTGACAGAGTAGCAAAAGATGGTTGAAATTTTTTTTAGCACTATTTAGTAATAAATACAATAAATATTTAAATTATATATAAAAAGAGTAGCTTTTGGGGCCTTTAATTTGTGAAACAACCCCAAGATTCTATTAACATGATGTGATATAATTTCTTTTAGACCAAATTATATAATTTTTTTGAAAAGGCCTCGCATTTAAGAATATCCCCGCACTTTGTGTGTAATTTTTTTTTCTTTTCACTTATTAATGTGAATTTTTATTCATACACCTTACCATCGCTCCTTGAACATAGTTTTACATGGTTCATCAACAAGACCCTACACTGACAGTTTACAGCAATTGACTTATCAGCAAGTCCTCGAACAAAACACCTAATACAATCACACATTTTTATAACAGTCATATAATTTTGAAACAGCGGTACTTTATAACAACACAATATTATAACGTACAAATTTTTTGTTTGGATCAATTTTTTCATGTTCTATTTTCTCTATATCATCACTTCACTAAACAGACGAAAAATATTGAAACAGAGAAGTTACAGAGAGGGTATTTACATTTATACCCGCTTTTTGTTTCACGTTTTAATTTGTGCCAGCTTTGCAAATAAAATTGTAAGCGTACCCTCTTTTTTGCATAACTTCAGCGTACAAGGATGAAGTAGCAAAGACAATCACGCAAAACTTCAGCATTCTAGTAGACGGGCTTGAAGTAGCAAGTGTGCTGAAGTTTTTATTTTGTAACTAGCGAACTTCAGCTCTAGAGCTGCAGTTTTTGTAACTGTCGAAGTTCAACTCTAAAGCTAAAGTTATTTAATTGATCTGGATACTAATAACTAAGCTCCTTTTGTTCCATCTATTTCGTTAAGTTAGGACTCATTTTCTGTGAAAAATATAAATATTTGTAATTTTAATTTACATTTAGCTGAAGTAGCTTGAACCACAAAAAAAACTTTACAAACTTACAGGAACACCTCGACAACCGAAGGAAGATGAAGTCTATGAATGATGATAACAACGATTGCAGTAGCCACGGAAGTAGCAATAATAATAATAGTAATAGTTATAATGATGCTAGTAGTAACTAGTTAGGGTTTTCTCTCTCACCCACATGAAAATGGAGGTTACTTCTTCTGAACCTCAACACCAACATCATCAGTTCCATTTAGAAGGATATCCAGTTGTAATGGATCTAATATATTTTCTGCTTAGCTCAGATTCTCATGTATATGATTTGAGAGAGTTGCAAAGCAAGGAGGAGGAGAAAGGGAACTGAAGTCATTTTAAAAGTGGGTACAATTAAAAGTTTTAAGAAAATTTGCAATTTTTACGCTATAGAGAAATTTAAAAGCAATCAACCTTTGAACTAAGTTATACTGTAACACCCCGTAAATTTGAATCAGTTGTGGATGCATTAACAGAGTGTTCAAGTGATGGTTATTAATTGATTATGATAATAAGTGTACGAGGTATATTATAAGTGATTTGGGGCCCAAGGAAAGACCTAATTCTAAGTCAAGTTGGAAAATTTCATGATAGACTAAAATTATAAATGAGCACGCACAAGATCACTTTGGACGATCATATCTACATTTATATAAGGCGTAATGTGATGAACAACCTATCAAATTAAAGATGTTCAAGTCTAGTTTCTAAGCTTCAAGCCGTTCGTCATTTGGAAACTCCTATCATAAGTTATGACCAAATTATCAAAGCAGCGCAGAATTTTACACTACCGCGCCGCCCCATGCGCCGCCCTATGCGCCGCGACTGTGTAAATTAACAGAGTACCTCCAAATTTCATTTTTAAACATATTTTTCATTACCACGTCCCCATGCATCTCTCCATTTGTCGCGACTGTGCAAATCTTTATTTTTTTGTCAACCCAACTCTATTTTGATATAAAACCTTTCGGGGTTTTCCCCCACTTCATTTGGACGAATTTTAGGATTTTCCTCCATCCTCTCAAGACCTCCAACCCCTTCCATCTTCTAGGTAAGTAATCTCCATTATCTTGGTGTGAATTCCATCATTTATACACTCGTATTGAGGAAATCTACACATAAAATACTTAGAACTTCAAGGGATTTTCTTCAAGAACTCAAAGGAAGGTTTTGCAAGATTTATTCCAAAAATGTAATCCTACACCCTTATACTTTCATGTATGCATTTATTAGGGAATATGAGTATGAATAATTATTGGAACTCTTGGTACGGTGATTGAAAATCATAAGTTCCTAATTTAATTACACAACTACTATAGAGACTGAAAGATGTTTATTTAATGGAACTTTATCGGTTAAGGGTGTTGTTTATCTTATGGGTGATAAAGAATAATATTGATTATAATCATTTTAATAGGGATTATGAAGCTTTATACTCACCAAGTGTTTGATAAAATGCATAAGTGACCAAATCATGGGTATTGTTGCTAATTTAGAATCCCTTTGAATTGTATTGATAGAGGTTAAAGTTGAAAGAGTTGGCGAATGTTGTATTATGCTCAAAAACAAAGTTAAGGCATGTGGGGCTAACTCTCTATGTTTGGGAATGTTAATGATTCTCCCTACACTAAGTTTCTTTTATGACGTTACTAATTGCCTCAGAAATATAGTTAAGCCTAGTTCCTTGAATAGTTGTAGAACTTCTATTCTCTAGCTTCACAAATCGCTCATGACTTTCATTCTAAACATTGTGAGCTTAGTGCGTATTCAATATAGACTTGGGTTTGATGCCCCCGAGTCATAGTATAGATTACTCAGTAGGCCATATACAACTGAAATTTCAGTATTCATAATCAGTCAAGAATGCATGTCTCAGTCTAGTCCCATTCAGTATGTCAATATTATGTAACCCAGTATGATCCAGTATTCCAGTATCATGTAACTCAATATGATTCAGTATTTCACTATCATGTATTGTAATATGATTCTCAGTTTTTGATTTTAAGTTCTTGAATGTTGAACACTTGTATTTGGGCCTGAGCCTGTAGTTTATATGCTTTATGCCTCTTTGGGCATGAGGCCGCAGTTTATGCTTTATACATTTTGGACCTGAGATCGCAGTTATATATACGTATACTTGGGCTTGAGGCCGCAGTTTGTGCACATATATATTGGGCCTGAGGCCGCAGTTTAATATTCAGATAAACAGGTTGTTCATCATTCATAAGAGGGAGTATTCATATCCTTACTTCCTTTGTTAAGTTTCAGTTAACAACTATCATTTCAGTTATCAGTTATCATTTTAGTTTCAGTTTCAATAGTTATCATTTCAGTTATCAATTATCAATTCTCAGTTATCAGCTCAGTTTCAGTTTCAGCATTTATAATTCTTTTTTTTTTCCAGTTGCTTGATATACCAGTGCAATTCAAATATACTGACGTCCCTTTTTCCCGGGCCTGCATCTCACGATGCAGGTAATGATTTACAGGTTGACGATTCAAAGTGCTAGGATTCTCGTACCAGTTATTTGGTGATCCCAGTTCTTTCGGGGCAATATCCTTACCTTAGAGTCTTTTGGTATTTACAGATAGACAATATTTTTAGTACTTCAGTATAGAATTCATAGACTAGAGTAACAGCTAGATAGAGTCGCATGCTTTTTCATATTAAGCCATTTTGGCAAAAAATATGTTTCAAAATTGTATTAGTGTTTCTATACTTCGATTGTTTTATCATTCAGCCTTTCAGTATATCAACGTGCGTTAGTTTATCTTCTGCATTTAGTATGTTATGATATCACATGTTGTTTCAGCCAGCCATTTGGTTCGCTCGATCACATGTAATTAGACACCAAGTGTCGTCTTACGTCCAGGCCCAACTTCGGAGCGTGACATATACATGGCCCATCAAAGTAAGATCTACATGACCCATAAAACACTTAAAATATCAAAAAACCTTGATTTTATGTTTTATACTTAGTTTAGTTTAAAAACAATGCGAAATACATATTTTACCCATCCAGCTTACGACCAAATTTATGTTACACACATGTTGATCACGAGTTTCATTTTACACATCGAACCTCTCAAAAGTGTTTCAATTACACACTACTTTTGACCATCCTTTGGGACGTGTGAAACACGACCAATATGGCGCGTGAATAGTTATTTTCTATCTGAACTGACTAATTAAAACGAATATTTACTGAAAATGGGCCCATTTTCTTAACCCTAATACCCAATTCTTCATCTCCCTCTTATTAAAATCCACCATTTTCATCTTCTTCATCTTTAAAGATGGCAAATAATTTTCTGAAAAATTCAATCCCATCTTCACCTTCCACATCTAATATTTAGAAGCTTGTTATATTTGGTCAATTAAAGTGCAATACATTATTATTCTTCCCAAATAAACCTTAATTATTTTGACCCACCCATATAAATCAGAAGGGTTGAACAACATTAAATGCGAATATTAACCTAAAAAACTGAATAAGAAACAACAATTAGCAGATTTGTGCTCGTCAGAGTAGCTTCATAGGTTAGGGATGAAGAACATGATTTTGAAATTGGGTTTCTGCTTGTTAATCTAGTCGCGCATGTGTTTTTAAGTAATCAGGTCGGGCCTTTCATGGGTCTGATTTAAGAAAAGGGTCGGGTTAAATATTTTAATCAAAGAATTGTTGGTTTTTTAATTTAAAAAAGCGCGTGTAACCAACACATTGAATATTAAAAAGGTTGGTCAAAAGTAATGTGTAATTAACACACTTTTAAAAGATTTGACGTGTAAAATAAAACTCATAATCAACAAGTGTGTAATATGAATATGATCGTAAGTTGAGATAAGATATATATTTCGCCTAAAAACAAGTGCAAATTTTGCTATGTATTTACCCATTTTTAAGGTATGAGTCAAACTTATGTGTATAGAAGCGTTATATCCCCTATAAATACATCCACGCGTTGCGTTTGGGCAGTCTATTATTTACTGTTACAGCTAATACACACCCACCCAAGCAATTTCTATCACTTCTCAAATCTCTACGCGTGTATCCCCATTTCTCTCTCCTATATATAAGCGACTCTCCTACTCTTTCTTTCTCTCCTTTCATTTCCGGCATCTTCTAAAGCAAAGCACTTTCCCCACACTTTTATCACCATTTCAAGAATCCTTTTAAGGATAACCCAATCTACGCAACGTAAAAAGATCACAACTTTTATTTTTGTTTTCTATTTGGGTTTTCTGGGGTTCAAAGATCTTAACCTTTTTTTTTTCTGAGATTAAAGATTAGTACAAGCTTTTCAATTTGTGATTCTGGTATTAAAGATTTAAACTTTTTTGATTATTTTGCTTTCTTGAATTGGTTGGTGTAGTAATAAGGAGAGTGAGACTTGTGGGTTAAGGGGAATGAGGATGAAGGGTGAAATAGTTGAGTACAAGAGGGAAGTGGAAGAGGAGGAAGAAATTAACACAGAGGAAAATCAAACAGAAATGGTAGGTGGTGGGTTAGTACAGTCTAAGAAAACTATAGTGGTGGGTTATGCTCTTACTTCCAAGAAAACTAAGAGCTTTTTGCGGCCTAAGCTTGAATGTCTTGCTAGGTAATCTTTTTTTTTTTTGTTGATTCATTCATTCATTGTCATAGATATTTGAGCTTCTTAAATTTAGAACAGTAGTAGATGTAATTGGAAGAAGAATATTCCATTTTTACTTTGTGTGACCAACATAGCTGGAGAACATTCTGGAGGAGGGTCTGTAACCTCTGACAGATAGATATTTTTGGTGCTATTTTATATTCTTGAAAATATTACTCTACTAATTGATTTACTGGTCGCTTTCTATGAAATGACCCTTAACTAATGCTGTGTTAATTAGTCATAGCGGACTTAGTGAACATTTCAATTGATTGTAAGTGTCTTTGCTGTTCAGGTTTTATTTATTCTCTCTCTTTTCCATACAACACACTTATTATTTGGGGCTAAACATCTTTTTCTATGACTATTGTTTATCACTACTTGTTAACTTTTTTTAACTATGAGAATTTGTGATTTATAGTAATTTTTTAATTAAGGAATTGATTTACAAATATACAAAGAAAATTTGATGCCACTGATGCTCACACTCAGAGTCCCATTCTTCTAGGAGCAGAGGGATTATTTCCTTCCCCTTTTTCGGGGGTGGGAGGAATTGAACCTCCTCGTCGTTTTTCCTTTTCTTGATGATGGTATTTGTGCCGACAAGAGGGGTTGCTCTGATGGTAAGCAACCCCCCACTTCCAATCGAGAGGTTGTGAGTTCGAGTCTCCGCAAGAGCAAGGTGGGAAGTTCTTGGAGAGAAGGATGCCGGGGGTCTATTTGGAAACAGCCTCTCTACCCAAGGGTAGGGGTAAGGTATGCGTACATATTACCCTCCCCAGACCCCACCAAGTGGGATTATACTGGGTTGTTGTTGATGATGGTATCTGTATGGGTCAGAATAAGATCCACGGTAATTAGCACGTCTAACTATCTCTTAAACTTGCTCGGGCTAATAAAAGGTATAATCATTCGCTGACTAAGGCGTTCCGAGGATACTCGACCTAATTAATGAGACCACGGCTCACTCGGTGCTCATGGACATCCCTTCGACGCGGTTACGGCCGTCCCTCGCCGGCCGGGAAGCTTCATAGCTATAAATACTAAGAGAAAAAACTCCCAAAGGGGGCTGCTTCTTCTTTTTCTCCACATTTATTTCTAAGAGAAGAGAATATACATCATTGTAGGGCTCTGAACCTTTTTGTGGAGAGACAGACCTAATCGATATCATTAATAAAAGATCTTCCCCCTCCCTCCTTAACCATTAACTGTTATCTCTTACATTTTATTCATTCGGTCTCTTGATTATTACGATCTGCTATGATTGGCCCTCGGTCGATTTTAATTGATTTATGCTTATAAAGTGTATGAGAACTTTGAACTAAACAATTTGGCGCCGTCTACTGGGATTTCGTAGCAGAATCGCGTAGTTTATCTTTAGACCAGAAAAGGAAAGAGAACAACCCAGCTCGAACAAGCCAAAACGGTATGTCGGACCAAAAGAAGTTAAAAGCCTCGAGACAAGCTTGCTTCCACATACTGCGTCTCCGAGCAAGAGGAAGAAGAAGAAGAAGTAGATCCCCCATCCCCATGGGAAAATGCGCATAAGGTACCTCCCCTTTTTTCGTACGAGATCCTGCCAAAGGGGAGGAAATCACAAAAGCATCTCGAACCGAGATCTGTAACGGGGTAACCTGTGCGAACCAGTCGTGAAGACTACAAGCATGAGTTAGGCAAGACCCGAAACCACAAACAAATCCCAACGCCCAGCAAAGCGAGTTGTGTGGGAGGATACTAAGGTTCAACTACGGTTGAACCGGGACTCAGGCTATGCGCCTTCGACTTCAACAATTACAAAGATTCAACTACGGTTGAACAGCAGTTCAAGCTACGTGCCTTCACCCAAAGGTTCAACTACGGTTGAACTGGGACTTAGGCTATGCGCCTTCGGCTTCAAAAATTACAAAGTTTCGTCTGCAGTTGAACCGGGACTCAGGCTATGCGCTTTCGACTTCAAACACTACAAAGGTTAAACTACGGTAGAACCGGGACTCAGGCTATGCGCCTTCGACTTCAAATATTATAAAGATTCAACTACGGTTGAATAGCAGTTCAGGCTACGTGCCTTTACCCAAAAGTTTAACTACGGTTGAACCGGGACTCAGGCTATGCGCCTTCGACTTCAACAATTACAAAGATTCAACTACGGTTGAACACAGTTCAAGCTACGTGCCTTCACCCAAAGGTTCAACTACGGTTGAACCAAGACTCAGGCTATGCGCCTTCAACTTCAAAAATTACAAACGTTCGTCTACGGTTGAGCCGGGACTCAGGCTATGCGCCTTCGACTTCAAACACTACAAAGTTAAATTACGGTTGAACCGGGACTCAGGCTATGCGCCTTCGACTTCAAAAATTACAAAGATTCTACTACGGTTGAACAACAGTTCATGCTACGTGCCTTTACCCAAAGGTTCAACTACGGTTGAACCGGGACTCAGGCTATGCGCCTTCGACTTCAAAAACTACAAAGGTTCAACTACTGTTGAACCGGAACTCAGGCTATGCGCCTTCGACTTCAAAAATTACAAAGGTTCAACTACGGTTGAACAGAAGGTCAGGCTACGTGCCTTCACCCAAAGGTTCAACTACGGTTGAACCGGGACTCAGGCTATGCGCCTTCGACTTCAAAAACTACAAATGTTCAACTATAGTTGAACCGAGACTCAGGCTATGCGTCTTCGACTTCAAAAATTACAAAGGTTCAACTACAGTTGAACAGCAGTTTAGGCTATGTGCCTTCACCTAAAGGTTCAACTACGGTTGAACCGGGACTCAGGCTACGCGCCTTCGACTTCAAAAACTACAAAGGTTCAACTACGGTTGAACCGGGACTCTGGCTATGCGCCTTCGACTTCAAAAATTACAAAGTTTCTTCTACAGTTGAACCGGGACTCAGGCTATGCGCCTTCGACTTCAAACACTACAAAGGTTAAACTACGGTAGAACCGGGACTCAGGCTATGCGCCTTCGACTTCAAATATTATAAAGATTCAACTACGGTTGAACAGCAGTTCAGGCTACGTGCCTTTACCCAAAAGTTTAACTACGGTTGAACCGGGACTCAGGCTATGCGCCTTCGACTTCAAAAATTACAAAGGTTCAACTACGGTTGAACAGCAGTTCAGGCTACGTGCCTTCACCCAAAAGGTTCAACTATGGTTGAACCGAGACTCAGGTTATGCGCCTTCGATTTCAAAAGTTACAAAGGTTCAACTACGATTGAACTAGGACTCAAGCTACACACCTCCGTCGCAATAGTCACAAACTCAACCACGGACGAATCAAAGCCAAGAACATGCGTCCCCGGGGCCATGAGCCGGGCCGCAATTAGGCGAGGCCAAGCGCCCCCATCATTCAAGTAAGTACGACTGACTCAAAACTAAAGTTTCGGCCCACGTAGAGTTCGGCCCAAGTCGAACTACAAGGCTGTGCTTTTCATTACCACGGTCAGTGGTCCGACTGAGCCCGAACTGGGACTAAGGCAATGTGCCGCCACTGCCCAAATACGGCTACAACCCACTCCCACCAAGTGAAGGGAGGTGACGACCAAAAGCGTCCATCTATGGCCAAAGCCATCTACACCAATTTTCCGTCAAGGCAAGGAGTCAATTCGACAATGGTCGAAACTGCCTAACCGGTCGAGACCACTAACATGCTCGTTAGAGAAACTCTAGGGCAAGGCCCCCCTCAAACGAGCACAAAGAAGAAACACACGAAATCAATACAAAACAGAAAGGAAGAAAACCACATATATTTACAATATTCACAAGGGGTTACCCCAATTACATCGGTCCAGGGTCAGCAACAAAGAAAAAATAATAAAAGAGAAAAATAGGATGAAAACTAAACAAATATTACAAACTTTCTCTTTGTTTACTCGGCGCCATCAGCGCCCTCTTCAACATTATCGGCCCTCGGCGCCATCATCACCCCCGGGCGTGGACGGGTCAAAACCGCAGTCGAGGCGGGCTTCACGAGCCTTCTGGCGTGCCTCCTCATAGGTAGCCTCAGGCACAATTCTGGCTTCCCACAACCTCCTATACACGTCGAGCTAGGCCTCAGCGTACGTCCAAAGCTCACGAGCAGGACCGAAAGAAGTGGCCCGATCCCTCAGGCGCTGGTTCTCCACTTCCAAGGCCGCAATCCGGTCCGCCGCAGCATAGGCGTCCTGCTCACAAACAGCAATGCGCCCCTCCAACGCTCTCTCTCGGAAAGTAGCAGCGGCCTTCTCCAGTCCGCGTTCTCTTTCCTGGGCGTGGTTGGTCGCCTGCAGTGTTTCGACCCTCTCCAGGGCATCCTCTGCTTGCTTCCTCAAAGCAACATTCTACGTCTCTAGGGCGGCCACCTGCCTAGTCAAAGCCTCAGCGGCCTCTGTTGCCATAGCACGGGTTTGGCGCTCTCTCTCAGCGGCTGCCCTCCTTTCAGCATCCATCTCCTCGTTTCTTTGACGGAGCTGCCCCTCACAGGGTCTGCTGCATATGAAGCTCCCTCCTCGCCAGCTCTTCTACCAGTTCCCGGTTCCGCGGGTCGTTCCTTAGGCGTTCACGCAGGTCACGACACTGGTTTCGGTAGCGGCGGTACTTATCCAACAACCGCACAAAGACAACCGAGCGAATGTTGGCCCGGCGAACACTCTCCACCTCCAACAAGAATGACTGCGGCAAGCAAGACAATAGTTAATACGAGAAGATACGCAAAGGAAAGAGATAGACTAAGGCTTCACACGTACCTTTATACTCAGAGCGGCCACCTCGCCCATCAACCCGACGTCTGAGATGCCCCTCAAGGACATACTCTCCGCCTCCGAGCACAGAACCCCGAACAACGTCATCACATTCTCCTCATCGAGCAGCAGGTTCAGGTCATTAGGGATCTCCAAATAACGGTAATCCCCCTCGGCCTGCATCGCTGGGCGCGTGTACCCCTCCTGAGACAGACAGACATCCTCAGGATCCATGTCAGACTCCGAATCATCCCCTTTCCTGAGGCGCCCCTTCCTTCCGTCGCCCTGAAGTCGAGGCCTCTGCTGCTCGGGATGTTGAAGCGCCCGCATTCGCCGAAACATCGGCGCTCGTATCCTCCGCCAAAACAGTTGCTGAGGAACTACCTTCCCTCTTGCAACAGGAACAGAAATTTGAATCGCCGAAGCGGTTGTGTCACATTGGCCTAAGCCAACTGGGGCATCCACTACGGAATACTCGCCCTCTGGGGCGGGACCCGCTGCGTCCCCTTCCGCTTCCGATGGCGAGGAATCCAAACTAATCACCACCGGAAGGACTGGGGTGAATGCCACCCTGCGTCGAACCAGCGACCTCTCCTCTCCCCCCTCGTCTTCATTCGGTGGCGACTCCACCCTGGAACGCACGGCCCCTGAAGTTTCTTCAACTCGGTGCACAGACCGATCCGGAGAGTGAGCCGCAGAGGATTCAACTGAGGTCGCCCTTGGGACCGTGCGAGGGGCCGGCATTGCAACCAATCGGGCAGTCGCCCCCGGCCTATGAAAAGCAAGCTGGGGAGACCTCCTACGGCATAGTCGTCCTAACCAGCAAAAGAAGAAGGGTCAAGGATAGGAAACTGAAAACTACCACAGAAGAACAATACAACAAGCCGGATTCTTACAAGCGGCTGGTCTACGGCCATGGACCTCCCAAAAAGATGCCCACGTGCGGATTCCTGTTGTAACAGGCGGCCTCAACCCACTCACGGATACCAGAAAGCGGTGCTGGTGCCGCACCTCCAGCTACGACACAAGAAGAAGGTCAGTATGTACGAACGTGAAACAGGGCATTTAACCAAAAGAAATCAAGACCAGCGTAAAGAAACTTACGTGCATGGTTCCATTCCTCCGGGAAGTCAGTAGCGCAAGCCACCAGGTGCTCAGTCCCGATGTAGAAAAAGTGCTCATAAGGACGGGTATCAACCTCGTCATCGAGCTCCGTTGTTAATCCGTCGGCTCCACGAGGGACCAACTGAATCATGGTACCTCGTAGCCTCTGGGGAGCGTAGAGAGTCAGTACGTGTCCAAGGGTGATCTCCCTCCGTGCCAACCCCGCATATTTTATCAGTAACTTGTAGCAGGAAGGGAGGAGCTGACCAGGCAGCGACAGAAGTCCACCACTAACATTGGGAGAGGAAGTTTAAATCTTAACTTGAAAAAGTAAGCGTAGAAAATGCAGTACCCTCGGTGGTCGACGTGAACCCTCTCCCCGCTCCCGGCGAGGACGATGTCAGCAAAACGAGGAATGTCGCATTGATCCTTCAGTTGATCGAGCCCTACCTCCCCCATTAGGGGGGCCTCATCCACTTGGTCCTCTCCTTCGGGGTAGGAGAAATCAGTCGTTGGGCCACCGGGCAGAGAAAGAATGTCAGTCACCGACGGGAGCCTATCAATACTCGCTGAATCGGCGGTTCTCACCACCATGGATGGGTCCTTGGCCGCGTAACCACCACCGGAACAATATCTGAACGGGAGCTACTTGCCATTATCAGTATATTAGAAGAAAGTGAGCAGAGTTCACCGGAAAAGCAAGAGAAGGTGAAGATCTGACGTTGAACGACGAAGAACGGAGTAACGAAGAGCGAAAGACGAATTAATCTGAGAACAAGAAAGTTATCTCTCTCAAGATTTCACTCAAACGAATATCGGAAAAGTATGAACTGAAGGGTACAACCCCTTATTTATAGACGAGGCTTAACTGACTTTCACGAATCCCAAAGGTCACCATTAACTACCTGACCAACCGCAAAATGGTTCAGACCTACAGTAACGAGTATCATTATGACAGACACCACGGAACGGTCATTCAACCGTCAATCGGCACGTTGCCCATGAAATGGTCGTAACGTCCCTAAGACACCCAAAAGCATGCCCCATATGTCACTAAGTGTATGACGCCTTCCCTATGCGCGGCAAGCCCGATCGTATCCCTGCCAAATGTTGGAAATCGGTTACAGCAGTCTCTAGACCAATAGTGGCTGCGACCATCTTCATAATAATTCAGGTCGAAAGTAATATTGATTACATCCATCTCTGAAGCAGCAACAACCATGCCGTGTCTTGAATATGAAATGATCACGATCACCCTCTCAGTAGGGGCGACTACGGTCCTCTAAAAGCAACGAGCGGTTATTTTCGTCTCGTAAAGATAAAGTGATTACAACCTCCAGCCCCCAAAAGAGTACATACAAACAAAAGGTCACGATCGTTCCAGATAGGCGAACGGCAATGGTCGATTGCACATACGAAAACCAATCAAGGAATTGCGACCATGGTTATTGATTGTGAATTCACTTAACAAACAGCCCCATTGCAGTCAATGATTGTCCGGCAAAAATGGTTACGGCCATCTTAAAAGAATAAATGGCTACGACCATCTCCAAAGTTTAAATGGTTACGGCGATATCCAAAGTATAAATGGTTACGACCATCTCCAAATTGTAAATGGTTACGGCCATCTTCAAGGCCAAAGTAGCTACGTTCGTCTCCAAAGCATAGACGGCTACGACTATCGGCAAAGTCCGCTCATCGAGCTCGACCGGATCCCGACCTCAATAAGCGGAAGGACTATCTATATGGGTCAGAATTAGATCCGCGGTAATTAGCACGTCTAAATATCTCTTCAACTTGCTCGGGCTAATAAAATGTATAATCATTCGCTGACTAAAGCGTTCCGAGGATACTCGACCTAATTAATAAGACCACGGCCCACTCAGTGCTCATGGACGTCCCTTCGACGTGGTTACGGTCGTCCCTCGTCAGCTGGGAAGATTCATAGCTATAAATACTAAGAGAAAGAACTCCCAAAGGGGGCTGCTTCTTCTTCTCCACATCTACTTCTAAGAGGAGAATATACATCATTGTAGGGCTCTGAACCTCTCTATAGAGAGGCAGACCTAACCGATATCATTGATAAAAGATCTTTACCCTCCCCCGTAACCATTAACTGTTGTCTCTTACATTTTATTCATTCGGTCTCTTGATTTATTACGATCTGTTATGATTGACCCTCCGTCGATTTTAGTTGATTTATGCTTATAAAGTGTATGAGAACTTTGAGCTAAACAGTGTTCTTCAGATTCCGGCACCCTGAAGACTGATGATCTAGGCATGACAATGGTGCGGGCAAGGTGGTTTTGGGGTGTCGAAGCTTTATTCCCATCACTGCCTGCACCGCTTGCCGTGTTTTTATTTACCTTCTATTGTTCCATTATTCTATTTCAAACTGAATGTTATTTTCATTCATCTGTTTCTGTCGTTTCAGATTCTTGCCCTGCCAATTTTCATGTAAACTGTTGTATATGGACCAAAATTCTACAAAAAGAGAACGACATTAGGCATGTGAGGAGAACACATTTTGCACCTTAGTTCTGACAACATCAGAGCTGACACCCTTTATTGGCTTGATGACTAGGTAGAAGCTGGAATTGCATTACCTAGTGCTTCAAAGAAAATTTCGTTTGCATGTGACCTCCTCTAAGTATTAGGTGGACCAGCTGGTTGATTAGCTCATTCATTCTCTTCTCTGTTGGGTTCTTGAAGATTCTGCCTCCAGGAACATGGAACTAAATGAGAGTAGAGAGATAAGAGAGACATGGGGAAGAACAGATTCACAGAGGTCTGAAAACCTAAAACTAACATGTTCATTTGTGCCACTTTTCTAGGAGGAAAGGAAAATATAGCCAGTGTATCTATGCTAAGAGTCTCGCCATCCCTGCCCCACTTAAGCTTTCTTTGCCTGGTCCCGCCTCATTGAATTGCCATTCGTTCATGTGATTATCAAATAGTGCTTTCTAATGCAGTCTTGTGCAAGTACTTTACATACTTTGGATTGTGAATACTCTATGATGGCTGCTGTTGAACTACCTCTATTATATTCTGCTTTCTGAAATGTAAAGTTGGTCATTTAACTACAATTACAAATGTGTCCGAGAACCAGAACTGAAATTAAACTTAAAACTGATGAATGATGATCCCATTCACTTTTCCACCATTCCATTACCTGGATTTCGCTTCAACCAATTTTCTACACAAACTTCTCTTGCTCAAGTCTTATGCTAATGTCCACGTAGATTCAAAAAGCAATTGCAACCTGGTGGCTAACCTTGCTCATAAATTATGCAGGGCTAAGGGAATATTATTTGTTGCTATTGATCAGAGCAAACCCCTTTCAGATCAAGGCCCTTTTGACATTGTGCTCCATAAGGCAATTATTCTACCTTTTTTAATTCCTCAGTGCATTTCTCCTTCTTGTTGGAATGTATATGCTTTGTGTTTTGATTCTATTCACATCATCAAATGTCTTTTCCAATACATCTTACTTTCTTGCGTGTATATGCTTGTATAGCTAAGCGTTACAGCTTCTCCCCTGAGAATGTCGTTCTAGAATATGTCACCGTCTGTCTTTTCTGACATTCTTGTGCTCTGTATTTCTTGCAGTTGTCAGGAAGCAAGTGGCGGCGTATTCTTGAGGTTGGTTCATTTGAAAGCTTTCTTTTTGTGTGTGTTATTCACAGAATCCTGTAAGAAACAGTTGACATGCATATTTGGACAAATCTGTAATAGTTTTAGGCTACAATATATGCAATTACGTGGATTAGACATGCATTGGCAGTGGTTAGTGAGATGAGCTGTCTTTTTGCTTAAACTTGTTCCATCTGACATAACTTGCAGACTGCTATCTCTTCCCTCGGTCATGAATCGTGGACAGTGAAAATATGTCTCCTTCATGGACAGATTAGCTGATTGCAGATAGGATTCCTGGTTTCCATAAATGGATTCTGTTTTTCCAGGCTCATCACCAATCCTTATATCAGCTTAAGAGGAGAGCACTAACCTAATCAATGTTTTATAATCTTCGGTATTTTTCCTTTTAGGTGCTGCTTTGATGTTCCCCAACTTGCTTGGGATCATTGTTGTTGTTGTCTTATCTGACTTGCGTTTTGGTTACTTGACCGTGCTGGATCATGAAATTTTGAGTCTGTTTTTTAGAAGAATGACCGTTAAGTGCAGCTGTGAGAATAATTGTCTTAACTCTTAATACACGTATTTTGGTCATTATTCTTTCTCTTATGGTGAAATGGTAGATTTATTTTACTTGAACTGAAAGTCACAACTCAATCGGACTGTTTGTTGCTGCTATATTTCCACTGTTACTCGTACTAGTTTTGTCATAGTTTAAAAAGGCGAATGCACTATGTGCTCCGATCACCTTATTTACATCCTGGGGTTTAACTGCTGTTTGCTTCTGTAGAGCCATCTAGTTTAATCAACCGAGCATATATTGGAGAACCACTATTATTTTCCTCCTTACCTCTTTCTTTGCTTTATATGAAGGAATATAGGCTAACACATCCAGATGTCACAGTCCTCGACCCTCCGGATGCCATACAGCATGTATACAATCGCCGATACATGCTTGAAGATGTTGCAGACCTGAACTTGTCGGACAGCTACGGTAATTTTTCCTGTCTTGTTATGATCATTTGATAATTATTCCTGCTTAGGTTACATGCAATTGTGGCCATTGATGATTTCTTTTTTAGCTTGAAGAAGTAGGGACGGCCAATGTCGGGCTGCTGTGTCTGGGGTTCGAGGGTGGGTTTACCATATAACCAGAAAAAGAAGAAGGATTAACTTGTTTTTGATTGCTTGATAGGGAAAGTTGGTGTTCCAAGGCAACTGGTTATTGAGAAAGATTCTTCATCTATTACAGATGCAGTCAGTAAAACTGGTCTGAGACTTCCTCTTGGTATGTATTATTTTCCTCTTCGTCTTTAATCAACTGATCTTTTGTCAGTTGCCAGTTTTTATACTCAATAAGCTTCATACCTCGGTAAAGGTAGGTGTAGGATCAAAATTGAAGCTGTGTAACTTACTGGGGACAAGCATTTGAATACTTTGAACAAGATGTCTTCCAAAGTTGAGCAATATGTAGGCAAAGTGATCCATTCACACAATTTTCCTGAATTGAGCTGCTTTTATCTTCTCAGTTGCAAAGCCTTTGGCTGCTAAGTCCCACGAGTTGTCGCTAGCCTATGATAAGTTCTCTCTTCAGATGCTTGAACCCCCACTTGTCCTACAGGAATTTATCAACCATGGTACGTGTATTAGTTGAAACACTGAACTCGTGTCTTCAATGTGCAGTTGTTCTACTAGTTGCTGATTATGTATTCTTTTTCCTTGTTGTAGGTGGAATTCTGTTTAAGGTATACATTGTCGGGGAAGCAATTAAGGTTGTTAGACGATTCAGTTTACCTGATATTAGCAAACGTGAGCTGTCAGAAAACCCTGGGGTTTTTCGATTCCCAAGGGTTTCTTGTGCTGCTGCATCTGCTGATGAAGCAGATTTAGACCCTTGTGTTGGGGGTGAGCCATCGTTTCCCTTAGCTACTCTCTGTTTCTAGATACATCGAATACATCATAGTTGCTTTAGATATATAGGTGCACTATTATGGCATACAACAAAAGAATAAATAGATGCATAATAAGTTGTTCTTTTATATTCCTTTTTTTTTAAAATTATTTGAAGAGTCGGACTTCCCTATCTTGTTGAGAATTATCTAGGACAATGACCTGCTAAAAACTTTGGGATCATGGAATCACAGGAATTGAATTTGGAAGGAGTTCTTTTAACTATGATTTTGAACCTTCAGTGACAAGCTTTTTACCTTTTTGCACTTTCTTCGCCCCAACACAGTAGACCTTTTTTCTAATTTAGTCATCAGAAAATCTGTCCCTTACTCCTTGAAATGGAAATGCTCTTGCTTCAACATTTCAGATTATTGTTTTAAACACTTATATAACAAACACAATACAGTAATGCTTTTTAATATTTTATTCTTGAACCCTGCAGCTTAGAGTAGGTTTGATTAACTGGGATGTAGAGAGCAATTGCTGGTTAATAACCTTACTCTGTCAGTTCTTAGAAATGCTTAGATGAATTACACTGCGACGATGTTGTATTATAAGGATTACAAGGAAGAAGGGATTGTTTAGGAAGGAAGGTATTCAGTCATGATGGTGCTCTGGTATATAATTCTGTTTGAAGTCATTAGCAGATAGAGCACTCAATCTCTAACTCCGAAGTTTAGAAGCTAAAGATATAGAGCTTTTTTACATACTGTATTTACTTCATGTTAGTGAATCGAACCAGTGATTGCCATCTTGCTTGGTGAATAGTACTCAGGAAGATAAGTGCTGTGGAGATAGCGTTTAGTTATGGATATGTACCTGTAGAGACCTGAAGAAATCATTGAAAGTGGTCATGATTATTTTCACTTTTTATCCTTCGCAGAGCTTCCTCCACGACCATTACTTGAGAAGCTTGCTAAGGAACTTAGGTGCAGACTGGTACGTTGCTTTCTGTTTCCTCTTTCCATCATAAACTGTGTTGGAAATAATGCTTGGTGCTCGTTTTCAATGTCTGTATTCTTGTCTTCATGTTTTTTGTCCTGCTGCTTCATAAGGGAAATTTTTACAATATTACTGCAATGCTTTGTGCAGGGTCTCCGGCTCTTCAACCTGGATATAATTAGGGAGCTTGGGACCAAAGACCGATTTTACGTTATAGATATTAATTACTTTCCTGGTAAGCAAAGCCTTCTAAGGGGAATTACACTCTCTAGCGCTAAAAGTAGTTAGATTGTCAAGAAAATTTTCTCCTGAAAGTCATGACTGCAACATATTTATACCTTGCTGCAGGTTATGGGAAAATGCCAGAATATGAACACATATTTACTGATTTTCTCCTGAGCCTGGTGAAGCAGAAATAATGAGGAATTGAGAAATCCATTTCTGGTTAACCATAATTTCCGGTGAAAATATCAGAAGGAATTTATCCACCCGCCAGTACGTGGAGGGATAAAACTGATTACTGTGCAATTCCTAAAAGTTGGTAGAAGATGCGGTGCTGAAGTGCAGAGAAGCTCCATTAGCCTTCTAGCACGAGTGATGAAGGTTGCTCTTTGGGAACTCGCTCGTTGTACACAAATCCAATGGCTGACCTTGGGATCCAGCTTAGTTTCCGCTGTCTCTTTTCTTTTTCTTTTGGGGGGCATAAGGCAGTTCTATTCTTTCTTCTGGTGGTTGGGGTGGAATTTTGTAGGGAAAGCCCTGCTGTGTCTGCATTCTTGTATGGGGTGGTCTTGATAGGTAGTCAAAAGCTGTGCCACCTTGTAAAAATGCCTTTTACAGTAGGAACGAACATACATGTACATTCTTGACTTTTCTGTTCTACTCCAACTCTTAGGGAAGTTTGGCTTTTCGTGTTCTCTTGCGATGAGAAAGTTTGTGAATCAACTTGGTTTGCAGCACAGTTTAGTGCGTTAAACCAAAGGAGAGACTTTGAAATTTGAATTCAAGATGTAAAAGCTTGAGAGCTTTAACTGGAGATTGCTTGCATATATTAATGTTCAGATTATCAGGTTTTGGACAAGTGCAAGATGACCATGCGACGCTGTAGATAAGTATGCTTCTGCTCTTATGATGAAGCATCTGAGGAAGCAGGATTTGAAGAAGAGTATAGCAACGTATAATGAATTCTCCTACTTGGGATTTAGCTGATGCATAAGAATATGCATTAAAATAAGAATATTTTCATGCTGTCAAAAATATTTTAATTTTTGTAAAAAAGAAAGAGAAAAAGGAAGTTAGGCTTAAAATCGAGTCATCTTCCATCAATAGGAGTTTAACCAGTTATAACCCGAACGAAGTTAACCATCTGACTTTATAGCATGACATATTAATTATTGAAATTGGCATTCCCTTGCTTAGGTCGAGTAAGCTACTACTAGGATTGTTATGTCGAGGAAGAGGCAAACCCGAAAATAAAGAAGATAAAGAATATCAAGTTTTAATGTGAAAAACCCTTCAAATCGAAGGTAAAAACTACGGGATCACAAAGATCCAAAAAGCTCCATTATAATATTAAGAGGGTTTCAAAAGTTCTCCAAATTGGCAACACAACAAGTAACAAACACGGAGCAACAATAACAACAAGAGCAACAACTAATCAATTGAAGAAAGAGAGAAATTCACTAAACGAAGCTGCCGTTCGAGGCTCGAAATCAGATGCTACGAGCTACCAAATCCAATATCCACTATTAAAATCCAATACCAAGATGTTCTGAACACTCAGTCAAAATATCAACCCGATCCAACGGTTAACGAATCGGTAAACGTGATTTGAAGTTGGCTGGTCGGAATAAAAATCTGCAGCAAAACAAATACTTTTCTCTCTTCTTTCTTGATGAAAGCTCTCTAAAAAATCACACTTATGTGCTTAAGTCTTTCAAAGACTTGTATCAATGAATATAGAATAATTCTCCAAGGTTGTCCTATTTATAGATCATGAGTGGTGCTTTCTCTTAAAGCCAAAACCCACTCAAAATAGGAATAAACCGAATCCAATTCCAAATAGGAATGAAACCAAAAGAGAATAGGATTAGGCCATTGGGCCTTTGGATGGACAACATGGACATATGCCCAACAAACTCATCCTCCAGCCAAGGGGCCAAATGTGTCTTCAAGTAGAGAAACTATTGACAGACTTCATGCCTGCCAATTTTCTACAAATTTCATGTTTATCAGCAACCACCACCTTTGTCAGCATATCCGAAGGATTTTCATCACTGTGTATCTTCTCAACCTCAAATAATTTCTCTTTCGCGGCCAATCTTATCCAATGATATTTTCTATTTATATATTTGGTCTTAGAATGAAAAGTGGAGAGCTTGGTGAGACAGATAACACTCTGATTATCACAAAATAAGATGTACCTTGGCTGCTCAAAGCCAAGATCATTAATAAACTCCTTCATCCATAATAGTTCCTTAGCACCTTTTGTGGCAGCAATATATTCGACTTCTACGGTGGATAGAGCTATGCACTTCTTTAGTCGAGATTGCCAAGAAACAGCCCCCATGCAAAAGTGATCAAATAACCGGAAGTGGATCTTGAATTATATAGATTCTCTCCTAAATCAGAGTCTGTATAACAAACAAGTTCAGGCTTTCCATTGCCAAAGCACAGCTTCAAATCTGCAGTACCTTTCAAATACCCTAATATTCATTTTACTACATCCCAATGTTCTTTTCCAGGATTAGAAAGGAATCTACTAACCGTACTAATGGCATGTGCAATATCTGGTCTAGTGCAGACCATAGCATACATCAAGCTACCAACGACAGAAGAGTAAGGATACAGACATTTCTTTTTTCTTTTCATCAGTTGATGGACTCTGACTAATACTTAATTTGAAGTGATTAGCAAAAGGAGTACTAACCACTTTTTTTTGTATCTGTCATATTGTCTTGAGTACCTTCTCAATGTATTGCTTTTGGGAAAAAAATAACTCCTTTCTATCTCTGTGTCAGTGGATTTGAATGCCCAAGATTTTCTTTACTGGCCCCAAGTCCTTCATCGCAAACGATTTGCTCAACTGCTTCTTAAGGACTGCAGTTCTTGATTTATTCTTACCAACAATAAGTATGTCATCCACATAGAGAAATAAAATAATAAAATCATCATCAAAGAACTTCTGGAAGAATACACAGTCGTCTGAAGAAGTTTTCTTGTACCCTTGATCTTCTATGACAGATTCAAACTTCAAATACCATTGCCTTGGAGCTTGTTTCAATCCATACAGGCTCTTTTTCAGTTTGCAGACATAATTTTCTTTTCTCTTACTTACAAAACCCTCAGATTTCTCCATATAAATTTCCTCATCTAAATCACCATGAGAAAAAGCAGTCTTGACATCCATATGCTCAACCTCTAAATCTAGACTTGCAGCTAAGCCTAGAACCACACGAATAAAAGACATCTTCACAACAGGGGAGAAAATTCCTTCCAAGTTAACTCCCTTCTTCTGGCCAAAACCTTTAACAACTAACATCGCCTTGCATCTAGGCACAGAGGTATGGTTGTCTTGCTTTATTTTGAATATCCATTTGTTAGATAAACTCTCTTAACTTTCGGCAATTTCACTAACTCATACGTGACATTCTCATGGAGTGACTTCATCTCATCTTCCATCGCATCGATCCACTGATCTTTGTGAGCATCTTGCATGGCTTCATCATAATTCTCAGGTTTTCCCATGTCAGTCAAAAGTACATACTCATCAAGAGGATAGCGCATGGATTTTTGCTTCTCCTTTGTAGATCTTCTAATAGAGGTTTCAAGAGCATTCGAAGTAGTTACCTGTGCAGGAATTGGTTGTTGATCAACCACAACTTCATCAACTGGAGCATTCATAACATCTACACCATGATGATCATTTCGATCTTGATCATTATCTCCATCATTGTCTTGGGTATCTTCATATGCAATAGGTGCCTTAGCAATTGAAACTGGATCAATATCAACTAAGCTCTCATTACCCTGAGAATCTATCTTCTCATCTTGTCAATATCTTCAATAGTTTGGTCTTCAAAGAATATTGCATCACGACTTCTAATAATTTTATTGTCAACTGGATCATAAAAACGGTACCCAAACTCATCTTGACCATAACCGATAAAGATACATTGCTTAGTTTTGACATCCAGTTTAAATCTCTCATCTTTAAGAACATGGACACAAGCTTTACACCCAAAACTCTCAGGTAATCATTAAAAATATCTTTGGCAAACCAAACTCTGTCTGGGACATCACCATCCAAAGCAACTGCATGAGATAAATTGATAACATAAGCATCAATTTTTCTTATCATATTTGGTTCTCCTATTTGTTGAAAGAAAGAAAAAAAATATAATTACCTTAATTGGATTTTCCTTTTTGTAGAAGGAAATAATAATTCTCCTATATTTGACTACTCCTTTTTCTTGTAAGAAAATGTTTGGAGTTCTATAAATAAAAGATTCATCCTTCTGATTCAATAGCATCCACAATGTAGCTATTGGGGGCTTGAGAGTAGTGTTTAGGGGGAGAACATTTCGGGACAAGTGTTAGTATGTCACTTGTATTTGCCTCTTCGTGAGATTGTTCTCTCAATATTTTGTACTCTCTTTTTATTATAGTTGATTGCTCATCTCCGCGGTGGACGTATATCAGTTGACCTAACCATGTTATAATTTGTGTCTCTTTTGGTATATTTCTCCTTTGTTTCAGATCTATCGTCGTTCACGATTTGCGTTGCTAGCTTAAGGGTGTATTCTGGCCCGGGCCCGGGCTTAAACGGCATGACGGGTCGGGCTTCGCTGTCCCGGGCTTCGTGTGCCGGGCCTGGCGGTCCTGGTGGTTGAGACCGGCCCGTGACGGGCCTAAGCCCACAGTGGTCCTGGGCCTGGCGGGCCTGACGGGGATTTTTTTTAAAGGCAATATCTTGTATAATAGTTATTAGTATAGTGTAGAATATTTTTTATATGGTGTACTAAGTTATTAGTATAGTATATATAATATATATTTCATTGTATATTGTGTTGTAGTAATTAGTATATATTATAGTTTGTTGTAGTAATTAGTATATATTGTATATTATGTATATATTTATATATATTATGTATATATTGTGTTGTAGTAATTAGTATATATTGTATATTATGTATATAGTGTGTTGTAGTAATTAGTATATATTGTATATTATGTATATATTGTGTTGTAGTAATTAGTATATATTGTATATAATGTATATATTGTGTTGTAGTAATTAGTATATTGTGTTGTACTAATTAGTATATATTGTATATATATTATATCTCTTATGTATAATGTATATATATTCTCTTATATATATATTGTATCTTATGTATATATGTTATTACTTATATATTTTCTTGTAGTTTAGGTTGTACGTTATGTATATATATTCTCGTATATATTTTATTGTACTATATATTGTATGTTATATATATATTCAAGGATTGATATCGAAGTAAAGACAAAGAAATATTGAGAAAAAAGATATTCAAGGATATGTCTTATAATTTTTATTGACCAAAATGGCATATCTTTCTTAGTCTTCCTTCCCCCAATGGAATGAGCACAACAAGGTACTAATACCACCATTAAAAGGAAAAAAAAACTAAAAGAAGATGTACCAATATACAAGTTACATCATAATCTACATTGTATCTCTAACAAATCTCATAAATTAAGGTTGGGAGGAGGTTGTGTTGGTGGTGGTGGAAACGAAGCTTGTTCATCACCACTTCCGGGCGAAACCGAATCCTCCGAAAGTTCCACAATCATTTCTTCATATGTTTCATCTATTGCCGGTTGTGATTATGCAATTCCAAAGTTTCTTCTTTCCGCGCGGATCCAATTTCTAAAAAGCACCGATTTTTCCAAGCTCTCCCTCATCACCGCTCTATGATCACCGATTTGTAGTCTTGCTTGACTAAAAGCGCTCTCCGATGCAATAGTTGAAGCTTGAATTGATAATACATCGCGAGCCATCCTTGCAAGAACCGGAAAATATTTTTCCCTTGACTTCCACCATTCCAAAAGATCGAAAGAGCCGCCTGGATTCTCCTTTTCAAGTCCCTAAGACAAGTAAACTTGAAGCTCATTTAGATGTGAAATTTCATCATAATTATCACCTTGAGAACCTCGAAACTCCGTCCAAGATATAAGAGCTGTTAAGCCCGCAACTCTTTTAGACGATTGTGAGCTAGACGAAGTAGGGGTTGGAATATTTGGCCTAGCATGCTCTAACGCCTGTTTTTAAGCATTATAAACAGTTTGAGCATTAATTTTAATTGATGCTTTTGTATCAGCAAGTGTAGCAATTTCCTCTTCTGAAAGATCTAAAGCCTTATAAATATTAGAATACCAAAAATGAGGACCTCCCAATTTCATTGTAGGATTTAACATTGCAGCTACACCAAAAATAGGAGGGATAGGGAAAAAATATTTTTTAAATTTTTGTTTCATTTCATTTATAGCAAGTTCATAAATATCCCCACCTCGCCAAATTCAACAAACAAATCAACTAATGCGGCAATATAAACTAAACAGTTTGAAATAGTAGGATAATATTGCCCAGAAAATGCATTTGTAGAAACTTGAAAATGTTCTAAAAAATCTCTTTTACATTCGTCCAATAGTGGGTAGTAAGCATTTCATCATCATCCTCACCACCTACCCGAGAATTAAACGTTGCATTAATTGGGTTTCTATATTCATACGCAACTACTAAACTTTCGTACATACAATTCCACCTAGTCGGGCAAGGTTTAGGAACCTTTCTTTCTCTAAGGCCATATTCATCATATTTTTTAAAATACTCTCTAAGTCTAGTTCTCCGGATTGAATAAAATAGCCAATTAAGAGCCATTCGAACCCTTTCAATTTCTATATTTAAAATTTGCATACCATCACCAACAATTAAATGATAAATATGACAAATACATCTAACATGGAAAATATTACTAAATGCAGGATTTATGATTTTTGTAAGCATGCCTATTGCACTAGTGTTACTAGAAGCATTATCCATAGAAATTGTCATTATTTTATCGCTAAAGCAAAAATATCTACAAATATCTGAAACAGTATTAGCTATAAACCTACCCGTGTGACGTGAATTAATTATTCTATATGCAATTATACGTTTTTGCATTGTCCAATCCTCATCTATCCAATGACTTGTAACAGTTAGATAATCACAATCATTATTACTTCTACCAATATCAGTTGTAATAGAAATCTGATTAGGTATATGAGTAAATAAATAGCGCGAATATTATTCATATTCATGTTTGAATTTATAAATATCGGCCTTAACTGTTGCGCGAGACCAACCTTTATAAGTAGGATTAAAAACTCTTCTAATATAATGAATCCAATTAGGATTAGAAGCAAAAGTATAAGGTAAGCATATAACAGTAATCATCTTTGCTAATTCTTCACGATCTCTATTTGGATCGTAATATAAAATACCTCCGGTGACAGTGTTAATTCCTGGTTGAACTAGATTTGAACCTGTACTAGGGTTAACTTGAGAATCTACACTTGTCCCCTCATGCTGCGCTTGCATTTGAAAAAATCTAGCCCTATCTCTAGGGTGTATTTTTATGTGGTTAACCAAACTACCTGTGCCGCTACGGTCTCCAATAAATTTATGAACAAGTAATTTCCCATAAGTTTTACACTTAGCCTATTTTGTTCTCTTACTTGAGTAAAAAAATGCCAAACTAATGATGTTTCTGCACGTTTAGCAGGTTATCTACTAAAAGTTGGAGTTTCTACAGGTGGGTGTGCCGGTGCATCACTTCAGTTATGAACATGACTAGTAGGTGTATCATCTAAATCTGGTGCTTGGGTTTCATCATCATCATCATTATCATCCTCATTTTCCTCTAAGATAGGTTCATTAGGATAAAGAACATTCATAATTTCATCATCTAATCTATCACCTACTGCAACATCATGTAGAAATTCACTATCGGTAAATTGAAAACAAGGGTGATCATTATCAAGCATTATGGGAGGCGGAGTAGGACGTCTAGGTTGGCGACTACTTTCAAATTGCTTATCTTTAGTAGGTCGGGGAGCCGGGGGAAGGGTAGTATTATGGCCACTACTTTCACCGGTTTTACCTTTTCCTTTACCGAATATTTTTTTCAAAGAAAATGCCATACTAATTAGAATTATGAAAACTAAACAACACAAAAATATATTATTAAAACGTAAGAGTTGAAACGAGTTTGCCGGATTGCGAACAACTTCTTGAAAATTGAAAATCGTTGAACACTTGAAAACTTCAATTCAACAACTTCACAATTTTTCACGAATTTTCAACAATAAATTAAGCAATTGTAGTAGAAAGATTGAAAGAGAGCTTGAGAGATATTGATGAACTGGTGAATAAAAATGAAAGAATGAGGGGGTATTTATAATTGAGAATGAGAAAAAGTATAATTATATAAAGTTTGGGGTTAAATTAAAGTTTGTGGGCCAAATGGCTATTTTACAAAGTTCCAAACGGCTATTTTTGAAAAGAGCCGTTATTGATTGTTAAATTTTTTATTTTTTTTTAAAAAATAGCCGTTGGGCTCGCCAAGACCGGCCCAGGCACGCCTGGCGGTCCCGGGCCTGACGGTTCGAAGCAATGGACCGGCCCGTCTCGGGCTTAAAAGACCGGGGACCGGGACCGCCGGGACCGCCGGGACCGCCGAGACCGCCAGGACCGCGGTCCCGGTTCAGGCCCGGCCCGTTTGCACCCTTATGCTAGCTTCCGCGCGACACCTGATTATTTCGGTCCTAACAAGGATATCTTTCAGCATTAGAAAGGTTTTTAAAAAAAGCACGATGTACATGGCATCTTGCGTTCATATAGGGTTCGAGAAAGGACCGCTACCCAAATATAAGTATTAATGACTGTTTTCACGGCTCGAACCCGTGACTTATAGGTCACACGAAGAAGGTATTCATTGTTTATTATCTCTATTTTGTGTTTAGCACAAGCTAATACATTTTCTTGAATATGCTAGGTAGACGCGATTTCACATAGACTACTATAGTAATCGCACTTCTATAATTACTTCCATTACGTCAAAAAGAAACTCGTAATTTTGATAAACATTTCTAATCACCTGCCAAAACATAAAAGACTAAAATTGAAAAAGTAGTAATATTCAACGGGCAAGAGCAAAATAGTAAGTGAAAATTCTCAAGTATCAAATGGAAAACACCATTACTCAAAGCTCAAATGACAAGTTAACAATTACAGAAAATTACTCGGTTTTGGCCTCCGAAGCTCCAGCAGAAGCGGGTTGACCCGATTCATCAGTAGCAAATGACCACTCAGGAGGTAAGGCAGGCAATGGAGGATAAACAGCGGGCCCACGTCGAATGTCCCAAGGTTGAGTCTTCCTTGGGCGTGTCTTCTTGTGGTGAGCAGTGGCCTTCTTCTGCGGCCTTGATGAGCACTCAATTGCCAATCCTCCTACACTTCTCGGTGCTGCCGTCAACTTGGTGGCTCCGCCGTAGAAGCCGGTGGTTGAAACAGTTGAAGAACACGGCAGCACCGCCATTTTCAACCCGAATATCGCCGAGGCTGACATTTTTTACTCCACAGGTTTTCTTCTTTTTTTCTGGTTCTGTTTGGAACCTTTGAAATTGGATTGCCTTCGTTATCTTTCCGCTGATTTAACTTTGCTGCCTGAACACCGTCGTATTAGCTATTTGGGCCTAGAGCTTCTGGGCTTGGAAGAGACTGGGTTGATCTTCATTTGTTTCAGGCCCAAATCAGTCTGAAGGATCTTTTCTTCCTTAGTCTCACTAACTGAATCGTTAGTTCATTCTTACATGCGTGTTATTGTAATTCTATTTAAAGATGTTTGAATTATTTACAATAAATTTCAAATTTCAACTTATTAATCGTACCAAGAAGTATTGGAGTTACATTCATGTGGTTGAGACGGGAGTTGAGACTCCCTTTACATCACTTAGGTGTAAGGTTTCAGCCTTACCAAATGTCATTCCTTTCTAACTTTCACTCTTTGTCGGATTAATAGCCTGTTTGGCCAAGCTGGAGAAATCAGCTTATTTTGAGAAGTATTTTTTTTAAAAGTGCTTTTGAAAAAGTACTTTTGGAGAAAAACAGTTTGTGTTTGGCTAATCAATTTAAAAAGCACTTTTGAGAAATAATTTGTGTTTTGCCAAACTTTTTAGAAAGTATTTTTAACTATCAAATTACGAATAAGTACATGAATAGATTTACTTAATAATTAATATTATAAGCAAATAAATAATCTCAAAAATTTGCTATTACATGCAATCTCAAAAATCTCCCAAGCTTCGTTAACAACCCTTTTTCGAAACACCAAACCTCATTCTCTTCTTCCTTCTTTCAACTTACGGAGATGGCCAAAACATCTAAAACCATTGCTCAAAAGGAAAAAGCTTCTTCATCGCGCGGCCGGCCAACGATAAAATGCCGTTGGATCCGCGCACTGAGGAGTGCGTTCCCGAGGGGCATGTGATCTTACTTCCGAATTTAAAGTCGAGAAAACTTCCCCTGTCCCTGCCAAGTATGAGCCAATGTCGAGATACATGTGCTCGCTAACTAAGAATTACCGTAAGCAGGTCAAGATTGACTACAGTTGGGATAAGAAAGAGGTGGTGATCCCTACCTCTAAGGAAGATATCACTACCCACGTGAATAGGTTTTTAAGTGTTTACACTTACCCTTTTATTCCGGGCCCTCTCGACCTCGTCATCCTCGAATTTTGTCGCCAATACCAAATAACCCTAGGTCAGATTCACCCTTCCTTCTGGCGGATTGTCCTTTTGTTTTGATTTTCTGTGAGCAAAAAGGAAGGGACACCTTTCACCCTCGACCACCTCATCAGGGTGTATAGGTGTTTGATACCCAATTTTTTACTATATATTTTTGTACCCAAAATATTGCCAAAATAGTATATACGTGTATATATAAGCACACTCATGAGTTTTGATATTTTAATAATTTTTTAAAATCTGTTTATTGCCTATTTTATACCACAAAAATCCAAAACTATTCCCAAAATTATTATTTTGGCGAAAAACTTATTTTATTCTTATATTTATACCAAAATATAGCTAACATGATTTTTATAAATTTATTTACTATTTTTAAAACTAAACTGCATATAATTACAATATTAGCCTCCTTTAAGATTTAATTATAATTATATTTATAAAATTGACTCAAGTATTTTTAATTATTTTTCCTTTCCTTCCCTGAGCCGAGGGTCGATTCGAAACAGTCTCTCTGCCCTTTCGGGTAGGGGTAAGGCCTGTCTATATATTACCCTCCCCAGACCCCACTTTGTGGGACTATACTGGGTAGTAGTAGTAGTAGTCATTGTTGTTGTTGTAAGGGAGAAGTTACTATTTAAATGTTAGCCCTTTTGCATTTCAATTTTTAGCCAGATTTGTCCCCCAAAATAAACCCAATCTCAGCCCCAAATCGAACCCAATTTCCTAATCTACCCGACCCAGCACTCAATTACCCGAACCAACCCGTGCCTTTTTAAAATCTGAGACGTTGATCATTTTGGTCAACGGCCCAGATCTCCCATTCCTTATTTAATCCTAAAAGACCCCAAACCATCCCTATTCTCTCAAAGACCCTCCGTCTCTAATCCCTCGTCTCTCTCAAATGCTCTCAAACACCTGAAACCCTAATAGCCGCCTACCTCTTTTTCGACCTCAAATACCCAGAGTCCATGGCTTCTCTAGCCATGGACGACCTCTACTCACCATCTACTGCTCCCACATGCCGGTTCGCTGAAGTTTCGATGCCCGTTTTCAAGGGTTTTCACCCAGACCTTTCTCGATTCGAGGTCTTCATCCGTTTACTATATTCCTCCGGCGTGTCTTAGCCTTTTGAGCTCGGTTCCGACCTTATCATATCAGATATGATCTCTTGACTTCCAAGCCTTGCTCGTCCTTTTGGGTTCTCAGAAACCCTAGCCTATTCGAGGTTCTTTTTCGTCTTACTCATTAGATCTGTGCTAGATCTATGTTGTGTGTGACATTTTAGAGCTTTTCCCCATATTTTCCTTTTCAAGACTGTTCAAATCTGATTTCTAGGGTTTCTGAAAATGGCTTCTAAACGTTTTCTGACTCTTTTACTCTCTCTTATGTGTGTTTATGATCGTTTGTTTTATTCCCGATTATGGTCAAGTCTGTTCTCTTATTTCTTTCCTGATTGCTACAGAGATTGTTTTATATTCTTTGTTCGCATGCTAGTCTATATTGTTGACTTACTCTTTGCTATATGTGTTCGAGTTCATGCCTTAATTTTGTTTCTCAGTTTCGTTGATCATTTTTCTCGCCTACCTTTGTCTTAAACCTCGTAGTTTCTCTTGTTTCTAGCTGTGTATGTATGCCTATCTCTGTGACTTTGAACAATCTTCTCATCTCTGATTCCATGTGAAACCCTAAAATTTTAGTGTTCTCCTTTGAGTAGATGGCAGTAGGGTTTCACTCTGAAACCCTAGGTTTACAGACTCACGGCGAGCGTGTCATCAAACTCAAAACCTTATTTGCATGTGACTCTGAAAATTTCATTGTGAGGTTCTTTTGTGGTTTAAAATGTATGCTTTATATAAGGAGAAACTTCCCTATCAAAGATTTATTTTTGAAATTCCTTTAATCATGCTAGTGATTCATCACTGATTTTCTTTTGATTGAACCACTTTTACCCTACTGATATTTTCCTTAACTACATGGTCTTGTGTATCTCCTTTGTGATTCTGTACCAATTTTTGATTTATTTCCATATCTATATGACTCTGTCCTTAATTATTAGGTCCTTTGTGATTACAATTGGGTCCGGGACTATTTTGATTGGTTTTCAAACTGATACCTTATTTTCATAAGTATTATTCCACCTTTACATAATTACCAATTATGTATTTGACCTTATTTGTGCACTAATGGATTTCTTGACTTAATCAGCCTTAGTTATTAGATTTTTCTTCCTCATGCTATCTTGACTAGCCATTTGAGCTAGACCCCTTTAATTAAAGGAGTCTGGTTATTTTAATTGATATTGATTGATTAGTTTCTATGTTTTTGCACTCTTTGCCTACCTTACCTGTTTTCAAAAACTATATAAAGGTAATAGCATCCTAGGAAGCTCAACTCTATTCAAGGACAAGGAGGAAGCTTTGGAATCTCAAAGATGGCCTTTTACAAGATGTCAAGATAAAGAATTACAAAACAAGGTCATTAGACTTCAAGTGCAAATAAAGAAGCTTTTAACTGTAGAGGAAGAGCTCAAGACCAAAGGAGATGAATTATCCAAGTCTTACAATTATATAGTGGTCCAAACTGAAGTCCAAGAGGAGGAAGATTGGATCACCAAATCAGCCTTTGAAGTCCACCAAAAAGGGCCCAAAATAAGTTTAAAAGAGGTCCAAAATGGGATGTTTCAAAAGGAGCCCAATTGGAGTCCAAACCAATGGCCCTAACTAGTTGTTTTTATGGCACAAATCTACCCCAAAAGGTCTTGGCCGCCCCCTTACCTACTTTTAGTGACTTTTCTTACTCTTTAACAACACTCCTACCTAATTGTAATGACTTTGGATACCTTATCAATCATCCTACCTAATTGTAATGACTTTGGATGCCTCAACAATCACCCTCCCTAATTTTAAGGACTTTTATGCCTTAGTACTCTCCTATAAATAGGGAGTTCTTCTTATTCATAAGACACTACATTATTAATTAAGTATATCATACTTTGAGAGTTCTTTTGAACCTTTGTTACTTGTGCTTTGATATTTATCTTTCAACCTTTACTAGTTCATAGTTCAAGGTAGTAAGATTTCTTCTCTTTTATGATATCTTTGGTTCCTTTGTTGTATTCTTTGAAGGTGATTAATGCTAGTTATTAATTGTCTCAAGTTACTCGTAAAGCGGTCAAGATCCGAATCTATTGTTTGATTTGCTTTTAAAGTAAAGACGTTTGATTTCTTCCATATATTAAGACGTTGTTACTTTGATTTTGTGAATACTATAGAACTTGAGTTCTTGGAATTCTTTCTCTGAATTTTCCCATATCCTTTATTTTTATCTGTTTAATTCTAGTTGTTCAATTCTTTGTTGTTATTGTTTCCGCATTTACTTCTCAAATTCTTACTCTAGTTTGG
Organism: Nicotiana benthamiana; assembly: GCA_034376525.1. Classification (NCBI taxonomy): domain Eukaryota; kingdom Viridiplantae; phylum Streptophyta; class Magnoliopsida; order Solanales; family Solanaceae; genus Nicotiana; species Nicotiana benthamiana. Next base: position 93,576,601 of record CM067340.1, on the reverse strand, counting down.
ATTCCCGACCTAGTTGTTATCAAGTGGTATCAGAGCGGTTCTATCAAGATTTTGTTCTTGGTAAGTCTTGGAATTTATTGAATACTAAGAGCAAAGAAAATAAAACAAAATAAAAAAAAATTAAAAATAGAAAAAAAACAAAAATCTTTTTTTTTTTAAAAAAATATAATAAAATTGCTTGCTCTCCAAAAAAAAATTCTTTGTATTTAAATTGTTACCAAAAGTTAGCAAAGCAAACAAGAAGAGGGGATGCTAGATTTTCTTACTCATTCTAATCTACATATTGATATCCTTTCCTTTTTGTTCACGTCTTGTTTCAACCAAGCCTAATAGTTCTAGGATTTGGTTTTTCTTTAATTAGTTCCCTAAAAATCTGTATTTTACTACTAAGAACTTCATACGAGTTGGGTTTAACTATAAATCTATAAAGTATTTTGTTCAAAGATTATTTCGAAAGGAAAAAGGGGTAAAGTGTGTGAAAAACAATTGAAAAAAATAGAGAAGCCAAATTTGAAAGATACATATTTCTTCTAATCTTTGTTCAAGATGTCACAAACAGGTTGTTATGAATAAAGGAGGCGAGCTATGGCTCAACAAGTTAAAAAGTCAAACTTTAAGTATGGAGAACGGAAGGAACACGATAGTAAAGTTATTTTTCAACTAGAGCTAAAGTGATGTCTACGATTTGTGCCCTTAGAATTGACAGAAAATGTAGCTATAACTCAATTAGCACTTATATGGTTGAGAAACTAAACTTGCATTGTGTTGAGCATATTGAACCCTACATGTTGAGAGGAGTAAAGGTATCTAAGAGAGTCTTATAACTATTCTAAATTGGAATGTATAAGGATGCGATCTGGTGTGATGTGATTTCCACGAATAATTATCATATCTTGTTAGGAAGGCCATGGTATATCTATAGAGGTGCTTCATATTGTATCGTAAAAATAGATATTCTTTTTTGGTTAATGGAAAGAAACTCATTCTTGGGCCTTTGACCCCCTCACAAATTTGTGAAGATGAAAAGATCGTTAAAGAGAATATGGAAAAATACGAGAGAGAAAAGAATAAGAGGAGTAAGGGAGTGCATGCTAATATTCAAAGAGAGAAAAAAGGAGAGGTTGTCTTGAGCAAAAAGAGTGTGATGTCAAGTGAGGTAAAGAGTGATCTTGAGAAAAAAGAAAAGAGAGAAACCAATAAGAGAAACAAATTCTGTGAGGTAGAGAAAGAAAAACAAGTGAGGTTGAGTGAAGGAAAAGAACTCTTTAGTGAGATAAAAGAGGCTAAGGGTGAGGAAAACATGATTCTTGCAAAAAAATCCAAAGAGAGTGTAAGCAAGAAAACGTTTCTTTACTTCCTAACCCGTTAACTCTTTCTTGTTTTAGTTCTTGTGATTTTGTGCAGCCACGTGATGAAATACCTTTTGAAAGGGGTGGTGGGGCACAAGAGATGGTGGCAAAGGATGCAATTGGATTCCAACATAAATTCGGCAATATCAATTCTTGTTGGATGGTAGAAGACAAAAGCTTGATTAAATTCTTTGTTATTAAACCTTTTGAATATTTTGATTCTTATTTACATGGTTATGACATGGAGTTACCTAAAAGCATTGCTAAGTTGGAGCCACTGCATAAAAGAATACAGGATTATGATGTTCCATTGGTTAATAAGTCCAAATATGGTATGTATGATTGTTTTATTTGCATTCTTGGTCTTTCTAGAACACCTAAGATATTTTTGGAGGTAATGAATTATATTCTTATTTCTTATGTTGGTGACTTTATAATTTTTGTGGATGATGATATTTTGATGCACATCAAGTCATTAACTGTAATATCTAAGTTAAAGTGCAAGAGTAAGTTCCTTCCTTTTGAATTTGTGCATGACTTAGATGATTACATATTACAACTTTATGGAAAGATACATGAAATTTATCAAAAGAAGCTTGCGAATGAGTTAAATATTTGTTCTTCTCTTATTCAAGTGGCTAATGAATTTTCATGTGATAAGTTGCTAGGATGTGATTTTTGTGGTATTATGGGGAGTCATTCTTCAAGTCATGTTTATTGTGAGCTTGTAAAAGTATTTGTTAATAGAAAAGAGGATATACATGACGGTTGTAATAATTATAATCAAATACTTTTTCAAGTAGAGGAATCCATGAGATTTGTAATTGTAGACAATTGCCTATATTATGAAAGTGTATTCTTTGATACATGTGATATAGATATTTATATTAAATGAATGTGGTAAATATTTTATAATTTCTTTGTCATGTATACTTATGGAATACCTTACCGACATGATTGAATTGCAAGTTCTATTGCATGGTGCACCTAAGTGAGGTGTTTATTGTATTTATCAAGGTAGGCATAAAGTTTATTGGAATGATTATATCCATATGTTTTCTAATGGAGTATTTACACCTATTATGATTGATTGGGTTAAATGGACACATGGTCAGTATCTTGTTTTATGCTACTATTTGTTTAGATTAGTAGATGCCATTTACTAGTGCGTGTTTGCTTTTTCTTGCAAGGTCAAAATTCGAGGACGAATTTTCTTCAAGAAGAAGGGAATGATAGGATCCTAGGAAGCTCAACTCTATTCAAGGACACGGAGGAAGCTTTGGAATCTCAAAGATGGCCTTTGACAAGATGTCAAGATAAAGAATTACAAAACAAGGTCATTAGACTTCAAGTGCAAATAAAAAAGCTTTTAACTGTAGAGGAAGAGCTCAAGACCAAAGGAGATGAATTATACAAGTCTTACAATTATATGATGGTCCAAACTGAAGTCGAAGAGGAGGAAGATTGGGTCACAAAATCAGCCCTTGAAGTCCACCAAAAAGGGCCCAAAATAAGTTTAAAGGAAGTAAAAAATGGGATGTTTCAAAAGGAGCCCAATTGGAGTCCAAACCAATTGCCCTAACTAGTTGTTTTTATGGCACAAATCTACCCCAAAAGGTCTTGGCCGCCCCCTCACCTAATTTTAGTGACTTTTCTTACTCTTTAACAACACTCTACCTAATTGTAATGACTTTGGATACCTTAGCAATCATCCTACCTAATTGTAATGACTTTGGATGCCTCAGCAATCACCCTCCCTAATTTTAAGGACTTTTATGCCTTAGTACTCTCATATAAATAGGGAGTTCTTCTTATTCATAAGACACTACATTATAATTAAGTATATCATACTTTGAGAGTTCTTTTGAACCTTTTTTACTTGTGCTTTGAGATTTATCTTTCAACCTTTACTAGTTCATAGTTCAAGGTAGTAAGATTTCTTCTCTTTTATGATATCTTTGATTCCTTTGTGGTATTCTTAGAAGGCGATTAATACTAGTTATTAATTGTTGTCCCAAGTTACTCGTAAAGAGGTTAAGATCCGAATATATTATTTTGATTTGCTTTTAATGGCATTTGATTTATTCCATAAATTAAGACGTTGTTACTTTGACCTTTTCAAGGCTATAGAACTTGCGTTCTTGGAAGTTCTTGGAATTCTTTCCCTGAATTTTCCCATTTCCTTCTTTTTTATCTATTTAATTCTAGTTGTTCAAGTTCTTGTTGTTATTGTTTCCGCATTTATTTCTCAAATATTTACTCTAGTTTGGATTCCCGACCTAGTTGTTATAAAAAGGGAAGGCCCTCCCCTTTTCTATCTATACTTCGAGACTAAGTATTCTCTCATAATCACTAACACATAGACCAGTCTTAGATACTAATTCTCTTTTCTTTCTCAACTACCTTTAAGTTTCTCTCAAAGCTTTCATGTGTTCTGCTTAAATCTTGAGTTGATTTCTTCTCTGTGCTGTAGCTGCAAGTGCTCTATTTCTCTCTTTCTGTTTACTTTACAACTGGTATGTCTAGCCATATTTAAATATTATCCATCTCTTATGTGCTTTACATTTTAGCTATGTTGTGCTTCTTCCTTACTATTTTTCTGCAAGTTTATCATCTTTGTTATGTGAATCCTTTATCCTTACCCCCTTCATGTGTGAGTTGTGGTTGAAAGCATGACAATACTCAAATATTGTTGTCCATGTGTCTGGTCTGGATTCTTTGAATCCAAAACTCAATCAATTCCCATTCCGTTTCCCCTTTGTGTGTTTGAGCTTTAGACTTGGGTCTGGTAGCGTCCTAATCACTGTCCAGACCCTGGTCTGACCTTCAAGTATTTGCTCCTAATTTGTTTGACCAAACAGGTGGTTAGGGGGTGTGCCAGACTATTTTATGGCTAGGCATAACCCCCACCTGTCATGGCTCCCCAATTCCCCTTTCACTTGCACTTACTCTTGGCTATTAAGTTCTGCCCCTCTCTTGCAAGCCATGCTTTGGTACCATGGAGCTCCCTCTGTACTTGGATGCCTGAGAGCTGGCTCTTCCACACTGCACTACTTTTAATTCTAATGGTATCTTGGGTGTAAGCAATGCCGGGAATCCCTGAGATTCCTTGGAACTTTGAAACACCCTCGATAAAGAGATGGCTCTGGAAATCTGGATCCCGGAAGTGGTGCAATAGCATGTTATTAGACATTAAGGTTGAATTAAGCTGCTCGGATCTAGCTGTTAGCTTCTGATGTATCTGATATATTTTCCTGGTTGTAATAACTTGTATAAACTCGGGGAATATAGTGAAAGGGTGGGGAGGTCTTTACTTCCCTTCATTAAAAGGTTAGAAATCATGATCTTAGGACTTTATTGTTTAATCACCTAGAAAGTCTGCCTATAGGATCGTTTTGTCATGACCTAGATTTCCCATCATCGGGAGTCATGATGGTGCCTACTAACGGAGCTAGGCCAACCAAACTTTAAAAATTATCAGATAATTTCTCAACGATAAAAATATACGAAAGCAATTGAATAAAAGCGGAATACTTTAATTTTGTAAAACTGAATTAAAAAATGCGGAAGTTTAAAACATATCTCTACCCAAAATCTAGTGTCACTAGCTCACAGACTACTAAATAGTACTACAATCAAGTCTGAACAAAAGAAAGAAATACGTAGTGTCTGTCTCGATACAATGAAACAAACTAAGACATGGAAAGGGACTCTGGCCTGCGAATGCTAGCTAGGATACCTTGTAAGTCCTTGGACTGAAGTCAGCTCCCGCTCAATAAGCTACTGTTGTTGTCCAAAAGCTACTCTGGTACCTTAATCTGTGCAAAATGCACAAAAGAGTAGCATTAGCACCACCGACCCCATGCGCTGGTAAGTGCCTGGCCTAACCCCGACGAAGTAGTGACGAGGCTAGATAAGACCTACCTAAAACAACCTATGCAGATATATGTGTATACAAAAGAAACGGAAATAACAACCGAAAATATCTACTAATAGGGGAAGGGGCATGCTCGGGGAAAACATTGAAAATAGATCAACGGATATAAAAATAAAACTATCTCAATACCATAACTCATATATAGGTGGTCGGCGCGCCACACAATCCCATATCTTAATTCATAAGTAGACAGCGTGCCACACGATCCTAATTCAAATTTCATAAGTGGACGGCATGCCACACGATCCCAAAATATGCATTCGTAAGTGGTCGGCGCGCCACGTGATCCCATTTCATAACTCACAAGTGGATGGTGTGCCATACGATCCCTATTCATATTTCATGAGTGGACAGTGTGCCACACAATCCCATATCATAGTTCATAAGTGGATTGTGACGACCCGACCCATTGTCACGTGTGTTACCGCCCCGTTTTCCCCGGCTTATGCTTCTTTATATTTAATCATATGTGTCTGTGGAGTTTGAAGTGATTCGGTCAGAGTTTGGTTGGAATTGAGATAATTAGTCTCTTTAAGAGAATGCTAGTTAGAAAAGTCAACGGGATGTTGACTTATGAGTTATAGGGCTCGGAATAGATTTTCGACAATTCGGATAATTTTGGGTGGTGATTTATGACTTGGGAGTGAAAACAGAGCTGAATTGGAGGTTCGGTGTAGAATTAGGCTTGAATTGGCTAAGTTTGAATTTTGGCGAATTCCGGTTGATATGTGAGATTGAGATTTTGATCCGAGGGTCGGAATGGAATTTCAAGAGTTTCTATAGCTTTGCTAGGTGATTTTGGATATTTTTGAAAATTTTCAGGTTGATCGGACATCGTTTTGTCGGGTTTTTGATCGAATTTGTGTTTCAGTAGTTTTTGTTTAACTTAGGCTTGAATTCGTCGTGAATTGATGATTTTTGTGTTGTTGGTCATGTTTTTATGATTAGAACAAGTTCGTATTATGATTTGGGGTATGTTGGTCTTTTTTGTTGAGGTCCCGGGGGCCTTGGGGTGATCTGAGATGATTTTCGGGAAGTTTAGATTTAAGAAATTCTGCAGAAAATGCAGCAGCAGTGCAGCAGGAATTTGGCCATCGCGATCGTGTGACTTGGGTAGCTATCGCGTAGGCCTATGAAGTTGGTCTTCGCGTTCGCAGGTTCTGGGTCGCGTTCACGTAGGGTGGACTCTTTGTTCACTGCGATCGTGGTCAGGGGGGATGCGATCGCTTAGGGTTAATGAGGGCCAGAGATTTTTGTTGATAGCGATCGCGGGGGGACCCACGCGATCGCATAGAAGGATATCTGGGTAGTCAGACCCGTTTTTATAACATGTCATCTGCGAGCTAATATCATTTTCCACCATTGTTGAACACATTTTGGAGCTATTGGACGAGGGAGTAAGAGGATTTCACCTAGGTTTCTACTTGAGGTAAGACTTATGATCTAATTACGTGATTTTACTGAAGAATCATCATCTAAATCTCTGAAAATGGGGTGAAAATTTGAGAATTTAGGGCTTGGTTTTTGGTATTGAAAATTTGGAATTTGAAGGGGCTATTGGACTCCGATTTTGATAAACCTTATACGTACGGACTCGTGGCGAGACGAGGATTCCGAAAATTGAATTTTGTAATTTTTTGAGAAGTGGGCCTGGGGCTCGGGTTTTGCCAACTTCGTGTTTTTGGGTGTTTTTGAGTTCTTTCTATTGGGTTATGTCCCATTAGCTTATTGTGACATATTCGTTGTGGTTTTGATCAGATTCCACATTCGAGGAGGTCGATTTGTGAGGAAAGCGCAATGTGAGCTAGGATTTTAGTTGGTTCGAGGTGAGTAATGGTTATGAATGATATACTGTGGGTTTGAAAACCCGTATTCGCCTTATACAGTGGTATGTTGAGATGAGACACGCGTCATGTGTTGAGCGTGGTGATATATTTCTAGGGACCCGGACTTGGTCCATCCCGATTGATGACTTACTCTATTTCTCGACTGAGACTGAGCTTGTACTTACATAATTTGGGCTAGTTGCCATGTTTGGGCCACGTGCCGATCTGTAGAACTCATAGGGAGTATGTTGAGCTGAGCGACCTCACTTTACCTAATGGACACATACCATCTATCCTGACTTTGACTATAATTCATGAAAAAAAATCGGACTTGGTAACTTGCACCCTGAATGGGCAATACCTAGGGTGGAATACCCTGTATTAGATGAGTGGGCCCGAGAGGCGAAGTCTATAATGATTGAGTGGGGTCAAGGACCCCATAGTGAGGCTAACGATATATATTCATCAGGCCGGGAAGCACGCCACAACAGTATATATATACAGATGTATATGGATCGGACTGCACGCCGCAATAGTATATTATATGGATCAGAGTGCACGTCGCAGTAGTATATTATATGGACCGGACTGCACGCCGCAGTAGTATATTATATGGATCGGACTGCATGTTGCAGTGCTACATGGATTGGACTGCACGCCGCAGTATTATAGCGCTTGGGCTGAAGGAGCCCCTGCGGAGTCTGTACACACTCCCAGTGAGCACAGTCGACTATATTTATTGGATCTGACTGCATGCTGCAACATCTTATATATTATATTGGACCGGGCTGCATGCCGCATCAGTATACATATATATAGATATGGTGTTGGATCGAACTGCGCGCCGCAGCAGTGTAGTAACTGGTCGGACGAAAGGGAAATATGTATCAGATTCTTTTCCCTGTTTAATACTTATCCACTGGTCTTTATTACTAGTAATAGAACTGGATAGTGATTTTGCCGGATATTCCTTCTTTTAGTTGTTATTTATTGCTATTACTCAATGAGTTGGAAGTGCTCACTCTACTCCCTGCACCTTGTGTGTAGATCCTGGTACCTTTGGGCTGAGTTGATCTTCCAGCAGAGTTTCAGACTATCTTCCAGAGTTTGTCGAGGTAGCTGCCTGCCGTCCGCAGGACCCGACTCCTCCACTAATTTTGTATTCTACATTTTTGCGTATTCAGATTATGATACTATTTTGTGTTATTACGATATTCTGGTGAAGGCTCTAGACTCATGGCCCCCAGATCTGTGGGAGTTTGCTATTACTGGTTGTTGGGATGTTTTATGCATAACTGCTAAATTTTGATTTTTTCTCTCGTTATTAATGATTTTGAATTAAGGATTTGAGCTTGTAGCTCGAGACGTTATTGAGGATTGGTCGGGCTTGCCTAGCAATGTGTTGGGCGCCATCACGACCGGGTTGGGGTCGTGACAAGTTGGTATTAGAGCCTAGGTTACTAGGCCTCATGAGTCTTGAGCCGGTTTAGTAGAGTCTCGTGGATTGGTATGGAGACGTCTGTACTTATCCTCGAGAGGCTGTAGAACCTTTAGAAAAAAAGTTTATATTCTTAAAATTCTTGTCGTGCGATTTGTTGATCCGAGAACTAAACTTCTATATTCTATTCTCTCATAGATGGCGAGAATGTGTGCGACCGAACATGGCAGACGACCATCATTGCTACCCACTAGAGACCGAGGATGCGGCCATGGTCGTGGTCGAGGAATAGCAGCAAGGGAGGCACCAGTTGACACATCAGTTGCCCCCATTCAGGATCAACCTCCAGTTGTAGAGGTTCCAGCAGCACCTGCTCAGGCACCAGTAGTGCCTATTGTGATTCCATGTCTTCAAGAGGCCCTGGCTCTTATCTTATCAATTTGCGCTGGCCCGGCTCAGGCAGTCTCGGCTACTACTGCAGCTACATCTTAGACCGGGAGTGGTCATCAGACCCCCACAGCTCACACTCAAGAGCAGTGTGCACTGAGTTTGTGGACCCTAGAGGCACCACCAGTTCAGCCAGCTGCCCCTGTCAGCCGATTGTTCCAGTTCAGGGTGATGGGGTGCCAGTGACGCCAGATGACGAGCAGCATCATCTGGAGAGGTTCAGCAGGCTTTCACCTCCTACATTTAGCGGTGTTCCGGGCGAGGATGCCCAGGGGTTTCTCGAAAAGTTTCGACGCATGCTTAGGACAACAGGGATCTTGGAGACTAGTGGGGTATCTTTTACCACTTTTCAGTTCTCAGGAGCAGCCTTTACTTGGTGAGAGGCTTATGAGCGGTGTAGGCCGGCAGGTGCAGCTCCATTGTATTGGCATGAGTTCTCCATTATCTTTCTGTAGAAGTGGGTGCCTCGATTTCAGAGGGAGGAGTTACGCAGGTAGTTTGAGTGTCTTCGTCAGGGGGGATATGCCAATGACGAAGTATGAGGTGACATTTGCAGAGTTAGCATGGTATGCTCCGTGGATGGTTCAGACGGATCAGGAGAGGATCAGACGATTCGTGTATAGGCTCGTTTATCCCATCCGTATTCTTATGACTCATGAGAGGGTCTTGATTCACACCTTTGAGGAGGCGGTGGATATAGCACGCGATATTGAGATGGCTCACCGTTAGGAGAGAGAGGAGAGGGGGTCCAAGAGGCCTCGATGATCAGGTGGCTCCAGTGGTGCTCCGTCTAGGAGCCAGTCTCAGCAGAGCAGGGGTCGTTCTGTCAGGGCTCCACATCCAGCTCGGTCAGAGTACCGTGGTTCATCTTCTGGTTGGGGTTATCAGGGCTCCCAGCAGGGTCAGCCATCTCTGAGCGCACTTCCAGTGCAGAGTTTGTCTCATGCCCCATCTGTTCAGGGTTCATCTCAGTCGAGTTCTTCAGCCATCCATATTGGTGCGAGGGTTTCCTTTCAGTCCCAGCCCCCAGCATCAGGGAGTTGTTATGAGTGTGGCGATTTTTGGCATATACGGAGGAAGTGTCCCCGTCGTTCTTTTAGTTCATCTCAGTAGAGGGGTCAGACCTCGTCTTCTGGCCCAGTATCTGCAGCACCCGCCCAGTTAGTTAGGGGTGAGGGTCAGGCAGTTATGGGTCGCCCCAGAGGGGGAGGCCGATCCGGAGGTGGTCAGGCCTGTTGTTATGCTCTTCAGGGCAGGTCAAATGCTGTTGCTTCAGATGCTGTTATTACAGGTATTGTTTCAGTTTGCAACAAGGATGCCTCAGTTTTATTTGATCCTGGATCCACATATTCTTATGTATCTTCTTACTTTGCTCATCACTTGGGGACTACCCGAGGGTGTCTAGCTTTACATGTCCATGTATCTACCCCGACTGGTGATACTATTGTTGTGGATCACGTGTATCGGTCCTGTCTTGTTACTATTGGGGGTCTGAAGACCCGAGTTGACTTGCCGCTATTGAGCATGGTAGATTTTGATGTTATTCTGGGCATGGACTGGCTATCACCGTTCCATGCTATTTTGGACTGTTACGCCAAGATACACACTTTGGCTATGCCGGGTATCCCGAGGATCGTGTGGCGTGGTATGACTGATTATGTACCCAGCAAGGTAATCTCTTTCTTAAAGGCCCAGTTGATAGTTGGGAAGGGTTTTTTATTATATTTAGCATTTGTGAGGGATGTTGGAGCTGAAGCTCCTAGTCTTGATTCGGTCCCTGTGGTGTGGGAATTTCCCGATGTATTTTCAGCAGACTTGCCGGGCATGCCGCCTGACAGGGATATTGACTTCGGTATTGATTTGGTGCCGGTCTCTAAGCCCATTTCTATTCCTCCCTATCGTATGGCACCAGCAGAGTTAAAGGAGCTGAAGGAGCAGCTGCAGGAACTCCTAGATAAGGGGTTCATTCACCCGAATGTGTCGCCGTGGGGCGCATCGGTGTTATTTGTAAAGAATAAAGATGGAACAATGAGAATGTGCATTGATTACAGACAGTTGAACAAAGTGACAGTGAAGAACAAGTATCCAATACCTCGTATTGAGGATTTGTTTGACCAGCTTCAAGGGGGAAAGGTATTCTCTAAGATTGATCTCTGTACAGGCTACCACCAGGTGAAGATTAGAGATTCTGATATTATGAAGACAGCTTTCCGGATGAGATATGGGCATTATGAGTTTCTAGTTATGTCATTTGGGCTGACTAATGCCCCAGCCACATTCATGCACTTGATGAATAGTGTATTTTGGCCGTATCTGGATTAATTTTTGATCGAGTTTATTGATGATATTCTGGTGTACTCGCGTATCCAGGAGGAGCACGCGCAACACTTGAGGGTGGTATTATAGAGATTGCGATAGGAGAAGCTTTATGCAAAGTTCTCCAAGTGTGCGTTCTAGCTTAGTTCTGTGCCTTTTCTGGGACACGTGGTGTCCGGTGATGGTATTCAGGTTGACCCAAAGAAGATTGAGGCGGTGCAGAGTTGGCCCAGACCGTCCTCATCTACTGAGATTCTGAGTTTTCTCGGTCTGGCGGGTTATTACCGCAGGTTCGTTCAGGGATTTTCATATATTACTTCGATTTTGACGAAGTTGATGCAGAAGAATGCACTGTTTGTGTGGTGAGATGAGTGCGAGGAGAGCTTCCAAAAGCTCAAGTCAGTGTTGACTACAGCTTCGGTCCTAGTTTTGCCATCAGCTTCAGGCTCTTATTCGGTATATTGTAATGCTTCGAGAGTTAGGATCGGATGTGTTTTGATGCAAGAGGGTAGAGTTACTGCGTATGCTTCGCGTCAGCTTATGCCTCATGGGAAAAATTAACCTGTCCATGATTTGGAGTTGGCTGCTATAGTTCATGCTTTGAAGATTTGGCAGCACTATCTATATGGCATGTCCTGCGAGGTGTTCACGGATCATCGCAGTCTTCATCACTTGTTTAAGAAGAAGGACCTCAATTTGAGGCAGCGGAGGTGGATTGAGTTACTTAAGGATTATGATATTACCATATTGTATGACCTGGGGAAGGCCAATGTAGTGGCTGATTCTTTAAGCCGGAAGGCGGTGAGTATGGGTAGCTTGGCGTACATTCTAGTTGGAGAGAGTCCCCTTGCTATTGATATTCAGTCTTTGGCTAATCGGATGGTGAGATTGGATATTTCAGAGCCCAGTCGGGTGTTGGCTTGTGTGGTTTCCCGGTCTTCTTTATATGATCGCATCAGGGAGCGCCAGTATGATGATACGCATTTGCTTGTCCTGAAGGACAGAGTCTAGCACGAAGATGCCAGAGATGTGGCCAATGATTGTGATGGTGTATTGTGGATGCATGGCCATATTTGTGTGCCCAATGTGGATGGCTCTGAGAGTTGATATTAGAGGAGGCTCACAGCTCGCGGTATTCTATTCACCCGGGTTCCGCGAAGATGTATCAGGACTTGAGACGGCATTATTGGTGGAGGAGAATGTAAAAGGACATTGTGAGTTATGTGGCTAGGTGTCTCAATTGTCAACAGGTCAAGTATGAACATCAGAGACCCGGTGGCGTATTTCAGTAGATGGATATTCGCGAGTGGAAATGGGAGAGGATTGCTATGGACTTTGTGAGTGGTCTCCCTTTTACCTCGAGGAACTTTGATTCTATTTGGGTGATTTTGGATAGGATGACCAAGTCTGCACACTTTATTCCGGTGTGTACCACCTATTCTTCGAGCGATTGGCAGAGATTTTCATCCGTGAGATTGTGAGGTTTCATGGGGTTCCAGTTTCTATTGTCTCAGACAGAGGTACTCAGTTTTCTTCTCAGTTCTGGAGGACTTTTCATCAGGAGTTGGGCACTCAAATTCAGATGAGCACAACTTTTCATCCTCAGACGAACGAACAGTCCGAGCGTTCTATTTAGATATTAGAGGACATGTTGTGTGCCTATTTTATTGATTTTGGGGGTTCTTGGGCTGAGTGCTTGCCGCTTGCAGAGTTTGTTTATAACAACAGTTATCAGTCAAACATTCAGATGGCGCCATATGGGGCTTTATATGGGAGACGGTGTAGATCTCCAGTTGGATGCTTTGAGCCCGGCGAGGCTAGACTAGTGGGGACAGAGCTGGTTCAGGATGCCTTGGAGAAAGTGAAAGTTATCCAGGAGAGACTTCACATGGCTCAACTGGGTTAGAAGAGTAATGCGGATCAGAAGTTTCGGGATGTATCTTATATGGTGGGCGAGTAGGTTTTGCTGAAGGTTTCGCCTATGAAAGGCGTGATGAGGTTTGGAAAGAAAGGGAAACTGAGTCCGCAGTTCATTGGACCTTTTGAGATACTCAGGAGGATTGGGAGGTGGCCTATATGCTTGCTTTGCCACCCAGCATATCGGTGGTTCACCCGGATTTCCATGTTTCTATGCTCAGGAAGTACGTTGGGGATCCGTCTCATGTATTCGATTTCAGCAGTATCCAGTTGGATGGGGACTTGACCTATGATGTGGAGCCAGTGGCTATTTTGAGTCGTCAGGTTTGAAAGTTGAGATCAAAGGACATAACTTCGGTAAAGGTGCAGTGGAGAGGTCGAACCGTGGAGGAGGCCACTTGGGAGACCGAGTAGGAGATGGGGAGTGGATATCCTTGTTTGTTTGAGGCTCCAGATATGTTTCTTGAGCCGCTCGAGGATGAGCATTTGTTTTAGTTGGGGATGATGTGATGACTGGACCCATCGTCACGTGTGTTACCGCCCTGTTTTCCCCATTTTATACTTCTTTATGTATCATCATATGTGTTTGTGGAGTATGAAGTGATTGAGTCAGAGTTTGGTTGGAATTGAGACAATTAGTCTTTAAGAGAAGGCTAGTTGGAAAAGTCAACCGGATGTTGACTTATGAGTTATAGGGATCGGAATGGATTTCTGACGATTCAGCTAGTTTCTGGTGGTGATTTATGACTTGGGAGTTAAAACAGAGCTGAATTTGGAGGTTCGGTGTAGAATTAGGCTTGAATTGGCTAAGTTTTAATTTTGGCGAATTTCAGTTGATAGTGAGATTTTGATCTGAGGGTCGGAATGGATTTCTAAGAGTTTGTGTAGCTTCGTTAGAAGATTTTGGACATGTACAAATTTTCAGGCCGATCGGACGTCGTTTGGTCAGGTATTTGATCGAATGTGAGTTTCAGAAGTTTTAGTTTAACTTAGGCTTGAATCCGTCGTGAATTGATGAATTTTTGTGTTGTTGGTCATGCTTTTATGATTGGAACAAGTTAGTATGATGATTTGGGGTATGTTGGTGTTTTTGGTTGAGGTCCCGAGGGCCTCGGGGTGATTTCAGATGATTTCGGGAAGTTTGGATTTAAGAAATTCTGCAGAAAATGCAGCAGCAGTGCAGCATGAATTTGGCCATCGGGATAGCGTGAGTTGGGTTGCGGTCGCGTAGGCCTATAATGTTGGTCTTAGCGTTCGCAGGTTCTGGGTCGCGTTCGCGTGGGGTGGACTCTTTGTTCACTGCGATCGCGGTCTGGGGGATGCGACCGCTTAGGGTTAATGAGGGCTAGAGATTATTGTTGATCGCGATCGCGGGAGGACCCACGCGATCGCATAGAAGGATATCTAGGCAATTAGACCTGTTTTTATAACATTTCATCCGCGAGCGAATATCATTTTCCACCATTGTTGAGCACATTTTGGAGCTATTGGATGAGGGAGTAAGAGGATTTCACCTCGGTTTCAACTTGAGGTAAGATTTATGAGCTAATTACGTGATTTTATTGAAGAATCATCATCTAAATCTCTGAAAATGGGGTGGAAATTTGAGAATTTAAGGCTTGGTTTTTGGTTTTGAAAATTTCGAATTTGAGGGGTCTATTGGACTTTGATTTTGAAAAACCTTACATGTACGGACTCGTGGTGAGACGAGGATTCCGAAAATGTGAATTTTGTAATTTTTAGAGAAGTGGGCCCGGGGCTCGGGTTTTTCCAACTTCATGTTTTTGGGTGTTTTTCGAGTTCTTTCTATTGGGTTATATCCCATTAGATTATTATGACATATTTCTTGTGGTTTTGATCAGATTCCACACTCGAGGAGGTCGATTTGCGAGGAAGCGCAAGGCGAGCTAGGATTTTCGGTTCGAGGTGATTAATGGTTATGAATGATGTACTGAGGGTTTGAAACCCCATATTTGCACTATGCGGTGCTATGTTGAGATGAGACACGCGTCATGTGTTGAGCGTGGTGATGTATTTGCTGGGGACTCGGACTTGGTCCATCCTGATTGATGACTTACTGTATTTCTCGACTGATACTAAGCTTGTACTCGCATAATTTAGGCTAGTTGCCACGTTTGGGGCCACTTGTAAAACTCCTAGGGAGTATGTTGAGGTGAGTGACCTCACTTTACCTAATGGACACATACCATCGTCCTGACTTTGACTGTAAATCATGAAAAAAAACTGGACTTGGTAACTTGCACCCTGAATGGGCAATACCTAGGGTTGAATACCCTGTTTTAGCTGAGTGGGCCCAAGAGGCCAAGTCCATAATGACTGAGGGGGATTCAAGGACCCTGTAGTGAGAATAATCGATATATATTCATAGGGCCGGGCTACATGCCGCATCATTATATACATACACATGTATATGGATCGGACTATATGCCGCAATAGTATTTTAAATGGATTGGACTGCACGCCGTAGTAGTATATTATATGGATCGGACTGGATGCCGCGGTAGTATATTTTATGGATCAGACTGCACGCCGCAGTGATATATTATATGGATTGGACTGCACGCCGCAGTGATATTCTGATCGGACTGCACGTTGCAGTATTATAGCGCTTGGGCTGAAGGAGTCCCTGCGGAGTCTGTACACACTCCCCGTGAGCACAATCGACTATATTTATTGGATCGGACTGCACGCCGCAACATCTTATATATCATATTGGACCGGGCTGCACGCCGCAAAAATATACGTATATAGATATGGTGTTGGATCGGGCTGCGCGCCGCAGCAGTGTTAGTAACTGGTCAGACGGAAATATAAATATGTATCAGATTCTTTTCCCTATTTGGTACTTATCCACTGGTCTTTATTACAAGTAATAGAGCTGTATAGTGATTTTACTGGATTTTCCTTCTT
This sequence comes from Nicotiana benthamiana, assembly GCA_034376525.1. NCBI lineage: Eukaryota > Viridiplantae > Streptophyta > Magnoliopsida > Solanales > Solanaceae > Nicotiana > Nicotiana benthamiana. The sequence goes on along the minus strand of CM067340.1, from coordinate 93,560,440 downwards.
TTAGTTGTTATTTATTGCTATTACTCACTGAGTTGGAAGTATTCACTCTATTCCCTGCACCTTGTATGCAGATCCAGGTACCTCAGGGCTGAGTTGATCTCGCAGTAGAGTTCCAGACTATCTTCCGGAGTTTGTCGAGGTAGCTGCCTGCCATCCGCAGGACCCGAATCCTCCACTACTTTTGTATTCTACATTTCCGCGTATTCAGATTATGATACTATTTTGTGTTATTACACTATTCTTGTAGAGGCTCTAGACTCATGGCCCCCAGATCTGTGGGATTTTGCTATTACTGGTTGTTGGGATGTTTTATGTATAACTGCTTAATTTTGGTTTTTTCTCTCGTTATTAATTTTAAATTAAGGATTTGAGCTTGTAGCTTGAGACGTTATTGAGGATTGGTCAGGCTTGCCTAGTAATATGCTGGGCGCCATCACGACCGGGTTGGGGTTGTGACATGGCCAGTGCGCCACACGATCCCCTTTTATAGTGAATATCACAAATAATCTCTCTTAAAGAGGTCCCATTAGGAAAATTCAACATTATAACGATTAACCCGACAAGGTACAACTAACAACCCTGATATCCGGCAAGGGAGCAATAACAATAATAAACAATGTGTCCCGGCAGGGGAAGAGTCACCACACTTTCTCTATTAATCACTTATTTCTCAAATATCAAAGTCTTGTTCGAATCGACACTCCAATAATATACCAATCGCAATTCTTCCTCAATCGTTCACATTATATGAAACTAACCAATTAGACAAGAGAGATATTCCACAAATTCCGGACCAAACCATTTAAGACCCACGGTCATTCTAGACTCCGGTGTATAGATACCCGTCACCACGCCTATATACCGTCCACATCATTTAGCAATTAGCAAATTATATTTTAATCCTATTCCCTCTAACCAAAGTTTGAACAAACACTTACCTCGGTCCAAGAATAGCAATCAACTCTCCAGTACCGCCTTTCCTCTACAATCCAACTCCGAAACAATTGTATCTAGGCATAATCAATTCTACTGCATCAATGAAGACCCAAAAACAAAATCCCATAGCTTAGAAATGAAATTCCTAGCTTTATTTCAAATATACCAAAATCCGACCCCGAGCCTACATGGTCCAAACACGAGGCTCGGACCAAAACCCGATCACCCATAACCCTACGAGTCCAAATATATAATTTATTTTAAGATTCGACCAAAATTGAGGCTGAATCACCATCCCCAAGGCCCTAACTCTACCCCCATTTTCTACATTTAATTCATGATTTACACTAGGAAATTAGTGATTAGTAGAAGACATTCAGAGGGAAAGAAGTTAAGAACACTTACCCAATAAGCTATGTAGGAAGAGGAGCTTGCAAATCGTCTATGCGGTGTTAGGGAGAAGAGCTCCAGTGGAAAAATGAGGGAGAACCCCTGCTGCTACTGTTCTGTTTCTAAAAAAAATCACATAAGGTTTTTACTCTACGCGTTCATGACACTTAGGTCGCGTTCGCGATGAAGCGGAAGATGGAAGCATTGCGTTCGCGATTGGGTGATGCGAACGCAAAGGGGAATCCGGTGGGGGTCCTGGGGGATGGTCTATGCGAACGTGTGGGACTACACGCGAATGCGATGAAGGGACTCAGGGTATTACGCGAACGTGAGGACACGAGTCGCGAACACGAAGAGAAAAGAAGGCTAAACCGCCCAGGGTCACTTGACCCTACGCGAACGTGGAGCAAGGGTTGCGAACACGATGAAGGAAATTGGAGAAGCTTCGCGAACGCAAAGGAGAAGCCGAGAACGCGAAGAAGGATTTGTCTCCAACAGCTGAAACTCATTTTGTGCAATATTTCTAAATGCAAAACCACCTCAAACCACCTCCGAATCACTCCCGAGTCCTCGAGGCTCCCAACCAAATACACACACTAACTTAATATTATCCTAAGAACTTAGTCGAGCGATCAAATCGCTAAAATAATATCAAAATCAAAGAATCAAGCATCCAAAATCCTCATTTTCATCTCAAACTTCTAACTTCAGATATTTAAGTCCAAAACACGTCAAACAACGTTTGATTTCGACCAAATTTCACAGAAAGCGCTTAACACATATTTAAGACCTGTACCGATCCCCGGAACCAAAATACGGGACCGATACTTATATTTTTCTAAGTCATTTTCATTTCAAATTCCACATCAAATTTCAGAAAATAATTTCATTAAAAAATTTGTTACTTGGGCTCGGGACCTCGGATTTCGATTCCGGGAATATGACCGAGTCCCTTATTTTTCTAAGGACCCTTCAGGACCGTCACACCATGGGTCCGGGTCCATTTACCAAAAATATTGATCGAAGTAAACTTTAACAATATTAATATCAAAATTCTTCAAATTATTCACAGAATTTATATGTTTCAACATAAAAGCTTTCCGGCTACGCGCCCGGAGTGTGCACGCAAATCAAGGAAACTAAAAGGGAGGTTTTTAATGCCTAAAAAGCACGGAAAAAGGAAGAATTATGGTGAGGACCCTTTGGGTCGTCACATCCTCCACCTCTAAAACAACCGTTCATCCTCGAACGGATAAAAGAATGAAGTACCTGAGTCAGGGAATAGATGAGGATAACGGCTCTGCATATCAGACTCGGACTCCCATGTCGATGCCTCAGGAGACTGACCTCTCCACTGAACACGTATTGAAGGAAAACTCTTCGACCTTAACCGTCGAACCTACCGGTCTACAATAGCAACCGGCTCCTCCTCAGATGACAGATCCCTGTCTAATTAGATTGTGATGAAATCTAATACGTGGGTTGGATCGCCGTGATACCACCGAAGCATGGACACATGAAAAACTGGATGCATGACCGTTAATCTAGGCGGCAAGGCAAGTTTATAAGCCACCTCTCCCACACGATCAAGAATCTCAAATGGACCAATGAACCTAGGGCTAAGCTTGCCCTTCTTCCCGCATCTCATCACGCCCTTCATAGGGGATACACAGAGCAATACTCGCTCACCAACCATGAAAGCAAAATCTCTGACCTTGCGGTCTGCATAACTCTTCTGCCTTGACTGAGTTGTCCGAAGTCTATCATGAATGATCTTGACCTTATCCAAGGCCTCCTAAACTAGATCTGTACCAATTAATTGAGCCTTACCCAGATCAAACCATCCGATTGGGGACCGACACCGCCTACTATACAACGCCTCATACGGAGCCATCTGATTTCTAGACTGGTAGCTGTTGTTGTAGGCAAACTCTTCTAACGGCAAAAGTTGGTCCCACGAGCCTCCAAAATCAATAACGCAGGCTCGGAGCATATCCTCAAGAATCTGAATAGTCCTCTCGGACTGACCGTCCATCTGGGGATGAAATGTTGTGCTCAATTGAACTTGGGTGCCCAACTCTTTCTGAATCGCTCTCTAGAAATGCAAGCTAAACTGCGGAGCCCGGTCCTAAATGATAGATATAGGCACCCAATGAAGGCGAACGATCTCCCTGATATAAATTTCAGCTAATCTCTCAAACGAATAGGTGGTGGCAACTGGTACAAAATGCGCTGACTTGGTCAGCCTATCTACAATAACCCAAACCGCATCAAATTTCTTCTGAGTCATCGGAAGGCCAGAAACGAAATCCATGATAGTCCTCTCCCACTTCCATTGGGGAAGCTCAAGCCTCTGAAATAAACCAGCGGGCCTCTGATGCTCGTACTTAACCTTCTTACAATTCAAACAACGAGCCACATATGCAACAATGTCTTTCTTCATTCTGCGCCACAAATAGTGATGCCTCAAATCTTGATACCTCTTTGCGGCGCCCGAATGAATAGAATACCGAAAACTATGGGCCTCCGCTAAGATCAACTCCCAAATACCGTTAACATTAGGCACACAAACTCGTCCCTCCAATCTCAATACACCATTATCTCCCAAGGTCACTTTCTTGGCACCTCCATGCTGCACTAATCTCTCAAGACACACAAATGGGGATCATGAAATTGCCACTCACGGATACGCTCCAACAATGACAAACGAGCGACCGTGCAATCTAACACCCTGCTAGGCTCAGAAATATCCAACCTCACAAATCAATTGGCTAAGGCCTGAACGTCCAAAGCAAGCGGTCTTTGGCTGACTGAAATATATGCATGACTACCCATGCTGGCGGACTTTCTACTCAATGCATCAGCCAGCACATTGGTTTTCCCCGGGTGGTATAAGATAGAAACATCATAGTCTTTCAACAACTACAACCACCTCCTTTGTCTCAAATTCTACTCCTCTTTCTTGAACAAGTATAGAAGGTTCTTGTCATCTGTTACACGTCACACCATATAGATATTGCCTCCAGATCTTCAAAGAATGAACAATGGCTACCAAATCTAGGTCATGAACTGGATAATTCTTCTCGTGGATTTTTAACTGCCTCGAAGCACATGCTATGACTCTGCCATTCTACACTAATACGGCTCCAATACCAATACGTGAAGCATCACAATAAATGGTATAAGGCACTGATCCCGTGGGTAAAACCAATACCGGTGCTGTAGTCAGAGCTATCTTGAGCTTTTGGAAGCTCGCCTCACACTCATCTAACCACCTAAACTGGGCACCCTTTTCTGGATCAATCTGGTCATCGGGGCTGCAATAGATGAAAACCCCTCCACGAACTGTCGGTAGTAACCTACTAACCACAAGAAATTCGGATCTCTCTAGCTGAAGCCAGTCGAGGCCATTTATTGACTGTCTCAATCTTCTTTAGGTCCACGTGAATACCCTCTGCTGAAACAACGTGACCTAGGAATGCAACAAAACTCAAAGAGAACCCGCACTTCAAAAACTTGGCGTATTTACTATCCATCAGAATCTGAAGAACCACTCTGAGGTTATGCTCATGCTCATCCTGACTACGGGAATATATCAGAATATTTTCAATGAAAAACATCACAAACAAATCCAAATAGGGCCTGAACACTCGGTTCATCAACTCTATAAATGATGCTGAGGCGTTGGTCAACCCAAATGACATAACCAAAAACTCATAATGCCCATATCGAGTGCGAAATGTTGTCTTGGGGACATCAGACACCCTAATCCTTAGCTGATGATAACAAAATCTGAAATCTATCTTTGAAATCACCCTAGCACCCTGAAGCTGGTCCAATAAATCCTCAATCCTCAACAGTGGATACTTGTTCTTTATCGTCATCTTGTGCAACTGCCGGTAATCAACGCACATCCTCATCGACCCATCCTTTTTCTTCTCAAATAACATCGGCGCACCCCAAGGCGTTACAATAGGTCTAATGAAACCCTTATCAAGCAAATCCTGAAGCTGCTTCTTTAACTCTTTCAACTCTGGCAGGGCCATGTGATACAGCGGAATGGAAATAGGCTAAGTTCCCAAAGCCAGGTCAATACAGAAATCAATATCCCTGCTGGGAAGCATACCTGGCAGGTGTGTAGGGAAAACCTCGGGGAATTCCCAAACAATAGGAATAGAATCAATAGATAATACCTCTGCGCTGGAGTCGCGAACATACGACAAATATGCTAGACACCCCTTCTCGACCATGCGTCGAGCCTTAACATATGAAATAAATTGCGAGTGGTATGAACTGGGGTCCCTCTCCACTCAAGTCGGGGCAAGTCTAGCAAGGCCATGGTCTTGGCATGACAATCCAAAATAGCATGATATGGGGACAACCAATCCATCCAAAAAATAACATCGAAGTCCACCATATCTAATAGCAATAAGTCAACACGGGTCTCAAGACCCTAAAATACTACCAAACATGAACGATGCGCTCGGTCGACCACTATTTAATCACCCACCGGTGTAGATACATAAACAGGAACTCTCAAAATCGCTAGGCATAACTAATTAGGGTGAAAAATAGGATGACACATATGAATACGTAGTTCCAGGCTCAAATACACTGAAGCATCCCTATCACATACCAGAATAGTACCTGTAATGACAGCATCGAAAGACTCAGCCTCTAGCCTGGCTGGCAAAGCATAACACCTTGGCTGGGCCCCACATCCCTGAACTATGTCTCTAGGACGATCAGATACTGGCTGAACCCTGCCTTTGGTGGTCCGAGCTCCACCTCTCTGATCCCTATCTCCACCTCTATGGCCTCTATCCCCGCCTCTAGCTGGCTGGGTGGCCTGTGGATCACCTGCTGCCTGAATCTTGGGACGAAGACTCTGCTGCTGAGAGCTGTCAGATGTTCGAGGGCAATACCTGGAATTATTTATCGTGTTGCCACACGTGTAACAAGACCTCGGCTGCTGAGAATAACAGAGTGGTGGTGCGCTGATAGGTGCTGATGATGAGCTAGAAAGCTGTTGGTCAGAATACTGTGGATAGGAACCACAACCACCTATAGTACTATGAAACCTGTACGGCTGACTGAATGGGCATCGGAGGATGGACTCTACCGTATGAATCCCTACCTCCAGATGAGGTACCACTGAACCTACCAAAATGACGAGGCCTCTTATCTGACCCCTGACCACCTCCTCGTGCAAGTGCCATCTTTATCCTACGGGCTGCATTGGCCGCCTCAAGAAAATAAATATCACTACCAGCTCCCACAACCATCTGGAGCCAGATCGGTTGAATCAACCCATCAATGAATCGCCGCACCCTCTCCCTCTCAGTGGGGAGTATAACAATGGCATGGCGTGCCAAATCAATAAAATGAGTCTCATACTGCATGACTGTCATAATACCCTAATGAACATGCTTAAACTGTCTGCTAGAGCATCTCGCTCAATCACCGGGAGAAACTTCTCCAAGAACATCTCTGCAAACCGATCCCAACTCAATAATGGAGACCCTTTTGGCCTAGATAAAAATAGTCCCTCCACCAAGTCTTGGCGGATCCTGCAAGCCGAAAGGTGATGAAGTCGAGCCCATTGGTCTCCACAATACCCATTTTCCTGAGAACCTCATGGGAACTGAATAAGAAATCCTAAGGGTCCTCCGTAGAAGCATCGCTGAAGGTGTTGGTGAAGAGCTTGGTGAACCTATCAAGCCTGCACAAAGCATCTACATACATCGCCCGTACCATCATCGTCCTGAGCTGGAATACCCGGTTGGGGCTACCAAAGTTGACTGAACTGCTCGAACTTGAGGCTGAGGAGCTACCTACTTCGGAGTACGCATAGCGGGAGTCTGAACTCCTCTCCCAACCTGAGATGTGACTGGAGCTACGGGAAGCAAACCCGCTTTAGAGACGCTCTACATAAAGCCTATCAGTCAGACCAAAGCGTCTTGGAGTACTAGATTGGCTATGAAACCTTCTGGGAAATGAGCGGGGCCCACGTGAGCTGCTGGTTCTAGAACCTTCTCATCGTAGTCAATATAACGCTCCACCTCTAGGGCTGCTGCTTGGGGATGAGATCTGCCCCGGCCTAGGCCTCGGCCTCTAGCACGGCCTCGACCTCACCCTCTGCCCCGGCCTCTGGCACGGCCTCGACCTCTCCCTCTGCCCCTAATAGGAACTGCTGCGCGGTAGAAGAGGAAACACGTATTCTCTTCATCTCCGAAAGAATAGTGTAGAATGACAATCAGTATTTGAGAAACAGAATCGAACGAAAAGAATGAACAAAGTAAAATTTTCCTAAGTCTGTAGCCTCTGGGGGATAAATATAAACGTCTCTGTACTGATCCCTCAGACTCTACCGAGTTTGTTCATGAGTTGTGAGACCTATGTAACCTAGTGCTCTGATACCATCTTGTCATGACCCGGATTTTCCACCATCGGGAGTCGTGATGGCGGCTACTAATGGAGCTAGGCACGCCAAACTTTAAAGATTCTTAGATAATTTCTCAACAATAATAATATACGAAAGCAATTAGATAAAAGCGGAAGACTTTAAAGTTATGAAACTGAAATAAAAAATGCGGAAGTTTAAAACATATCTCTACCCAAAATCTGGTGTCACTAGCTCACGGACTACTAAAGAGTACTACAATCAAGTCTGAACAAAAGAAAGAAATACATAGTGTGTGTCTCGATACAATGAAAACAAACTAAGACATGGAAAGGGACTCTTGCCTGCGAATGCTAGCTAGGATACCTTGTAAGTCCCTGGACTGAAGTCAGCTCCCGGTCAATAAGATACTGTTGTTGTCCAAAAGCTGCTCTGGTACCGTAATCTGTGCAAAATGCACAATAGTGTAGCATTAGCACAACCGACCCCATGCGCTGGTAAGTGCCTGGCCTAACCCCAACGAAGTAGTGACGATGCTAGATAAGACCTACCTAAAACAACCTATGCAGATATATGTGTATACAAAAGAAACGGAAATAACAACAGAAAATATCTACTAATAGGGGAAGGGGCATGCTCGGGGAAAACATTGAAAATAGATCAACGGATATAAAAACAAAACTATCTCAATACCATAACTCATATATAGGTGGTCGGCACGCCACACAATCCCATATCTTAATTCATAAGTAGACAGCGTGCCACACGATCCTAATTCATATTTCATAAGTGGACGGCATGCCACACGATCCCAAAATATGCATTCGTAAGTGGTCGGCGCGCCACACGATCCCATTTCATAACTCACTAGTGGACGGCGTGCCACACGATCCTAATTCATATTTCATAAGTAGACGACATGCCACACGATCCCATATCATAGTTCATAAGTGGACGACACGCCACACGATCCCATTTTATAGTGAATAACACAAATAATCTCTCTAAAAGAGGTCACATTAGGAAAATTCAACAACATAACAATTAAACCCGGCAAGGGTACAACTAACATCCAAGATATCCTGTCAAGTGAGCAACAATAATAATAAACTACGTGTCCCCGCAAGGGAAGGGTCACCACACTTTCTCTATTAATCACTTCTTTCTCAAATATCAAATTATAGTTTGGATCAACACTACAATAATGTACCAATTGCAATTCTTCCTCAATCGTTCACATTATATGAAATCGGGCAATTGGACAAGAGAGATATTCCACAAAGTCCGGGCCAAACACATTTAAGACCCACAGTCATGCTAGACTCCGGTGTATAGATAACCGTCACCATGCTTATACGCCGTACACTTCATTTAGCAATTAGAAAATAGTATCCTAATCCTATTCCCTCTAACCAAAGTTAGAACAAACACTTACCTCGGTCCAAGAATAGCAACAACTCTCCAATACCGCCTTTCCTCTACAATCCAACTCTGAAACAATTGTATCTAGGCATAATCAATTCAATAGTATCAATAAAGACCCAAATATAAAATCCCATAGCCTAGAAATGAAATTCGTAGCTTTCTTCCAAAAATACCAAAATTCGATCCCGGGCCCACATGGTCCAAACTCGAGGCACGGACCAAAACTCAATCACCCATTACGCCACGAGTTCAAATATATAATCTTTTTGAAAGATTTCACCCCAAATTGAGGTTTAATCACCCAAAATCCCCAAAGCCCTAAGTCTACGCAAAACCCCCATTTTCTACCTTGAATTCAAGATTTAGGGCTAGGAAATTAGTGATTAGTGGAAGAAATTAAGAGGGAAAGAAGTTAAGAACACTTACCCAAGAAGATATGGAGGAAGAGGAGCTTGAAAATCGTCTATGGGATGTTAGGGAGAAGAGCTCGAGTGGAAAAATGAGGGAGAACCCGTGCTGCTACTGTTCTATTTTTAAAAAACATCACAGAAGGTTTCTACTCTACGCGTTCGCGACACTTAGGTCACATTCGCGATGAAGGGGAAGATGGAAGCATCGCGCTCGCGATTGGATGATGCGAATGTGAAAGGTAAAATGGTGGGGGTGCGTCTACGCGAACGCGTGGGACAACATGCGAACGCGATGAAGGGATTCAGAGTATTACACGAACGTGAGGACACAGGTCGCGAACGCGAAGAGAAAAGAAGGCTAAGCCCCCAAGGGTCACTTGACCCTACGCGAACGCGAAGCAAGGGCTGTGAATGCGATGAAGGAAATTGGAGAAGCTTCACGAACACGATGGAGAAGCCACGAACACGAAGAAGGATTTGTCTGCAACAGTTGAAACTCATTTTCTGCAATATTTTTAAGTGTTAAACCACCCCGAACCACCTCCGAATAACTCCCGAGCTCTTAGGGCTCCCAACCAAACATACACACTAACACTAACTCAATAACATCCTACGAACTTAGTCGAGCAATCAAATCGCTAAAATAACATCAAACTAAAAGAATCAAGCCTCCAAAATCCTCATTTTCATCTCAAACTTCTTAAACTTCTAACTTTAGATATTTAGGTCCGAAACACGTCAATCGACGTCTGATTTCGACCAAACTTGACATATAGCGCTTAACACATATTTAAGACATGTACCGGGTGTCGAAACCAAAATATGGGCCCGATACATATATTTTTCTAACTCAATTTCATTTCAAATTTCCATGTCAAATTTCAAAAAATAATTTCTTTTAGAAATTCTTTTCTCGGGCTCGGGACCTTGGATTTCAATTCCTGAAATACGCTCGAGTCCCATATTTTTCTAAGGACCCTCCAGGACTGTCACATCACTGGTCCGAATCCGTTTATCCAAAATATTGGCCGAAGTCAACTTAACAATATCAATATTAAAATTCTCTTTTTTTTATAGAATTTACATATTTCAACATAAAACTTTTCCGGCTATGCGCCCAGACTACGTACACAAATCAAGGTAACTAAAATTGAGGTTTTCAAGGCCTCAAAAGCACAAAAAGGAAAGAATTACGGTTATGACCCTTTGGGTCGTCACACATTTACTGTTAACTTAATCACATAGAAATCATGCCTATAATACATAACGCTCACTTTCCGCCATTATGCATACAGAAATCTTGCCAATAGGAGTTATATTTTCTGAAATCTTACATATAGATATCATGCCAATAGGAATCTGCATTTCTTTATAACATTGTGAGCACATGATGTTTGCCCTATATATGAATTATTCCCATAAAAATCAAACAAATGCTTTTTCTTTATTTTTTTAAATTTTTGTGCCTTTTTGTGTCATTTTCTGGTAATTGTTGCATTTTATTTGTGCATGTTAATATGTAAAAATACAAAAATATGAATTTGCATTTAGGATTTAATTTCATGTTTTAGCATTAGTTAGAAGTTAATTTGTTCTAGCACAAAATATGAAAATCACAAAAAAAATTAATTAGTTCATTTTACATCTTAATTATTTTTATTTAGAATTAGTCATAAAAAAAGATTTTACCATAATTTGAGGAATTATTTAGTTTAGTTTAAATATATTAGAATTTTAGTGTAATTGCAATCTTATCAAATCAGAAAAATGAGTAAAATTAATTGATATAATTAACAAAAAAAGAAGGAGTTAAAGGGAATTTTGGAATAAAAATGCAATTGGAAAAGGGGGGAGGGCTGCCCAATCTGGGTCAATACATTCAAATAGGAAAGATCCCAAGTTTTGAACAATTCCCACGTCCAAACCCGGCTAGGCCCAGTTACCCGTCTGGTCCAGCCTCTCCATTAAACAAAACGGCATCGTTTCTGTAATGCCTCATATAATCCGTCGATGTTTGATGATCCAATGGTTGCGAAGTCCCCGTCCATGACTATATATTTGTCCGAACATCCCCTAACCCCAGACTCGTCTCCTTCACAGCACCCCTCTCTTATGAATCCTAACAATGCCGCCACCAAATCCCACCGCCCTAGGGTGGCGTCGTCGATGCCAAACGCTACCAAATTTACACCTCTTACTCTCCTCAACCTCTCTGTTCCAGATATGCTAATATTTTCCCTCGAATCAAACCTGAGCCCCTTGAATCTTGGTTTAAAAATCAGTCTCAAGACACAAAGTCACCCAAACTCGCCCAAAGTCACACCTAGGGGTGTGCATTCGAATCGGTTTATCGATAAATCGAATCGATTATTTGTTATCGATTTATCGATTTCGATTTCAAATTTTCCTTTTCGAGTTATCGATTTTGATTTTGATTCTGTCCTTTTTGGTTTATCGGTTTATCGATAAACCGATAACATACACTATTTTTTTAATTTTTTATAATTTTTTTTAAAATATGTTTTTAAATTTTTTTTACCCTTATTTTATAATACCATTTTCTTTACCCTAAGTCCCCAGTGCTATTATTTCCTCTACCACATTTAAGGAATGATCATATTTAAAGCTCAAGGGAATAAAGTTCAAATTAATGGAAAATAAAATTAGGCCTGATGATATATTTTATTGTTTTTATACCGTTGCAGCGTTGGTGGCATACATTTGATCACTTACTTTAATTCCGTTTCATGTGCTTGTTGACACAATATTTATGTTATAAACGATGCTCTTCTTATTTTAGCTTCTTTTTGTCCATATTAGTTAGGCGTGTTTGTAGCGATATACTTTTTGTGGAATCCCGAAAATTTTCTTATTGGTGTAAACGATAAGCCCCAAAAATCGATAAATCGAAATCGAAAATATCAAAACCTTATTGAAACGATGACAATGAGCATATGTTCAAATCGATAATTGATAAATAATTATCGATAAGGGTCAAAATCGAATCGATAAATCGAATGCACATCCCTAGCCACACCCCATGATCTCATGACATCCCTCACCCCTAATACCTAATCAAAAAACTTCGAATCCAAGTGGAATCGGGCGGATTTCAAATCTAGGGTTCATCGGTCTAGCTTCTGTTTGGGGATTTTTTTTTACGGTGGGTTCTTATTTAGCTTTAAGATTTAATTAATATATTTGATAATTTCTTCTTCATCTTCTCCTCTGTTAACAGGGCCATATGGAATATTAGTGGTAATTTCTTCTCTTTTCTTTAATCTTTTATCTCTTGGTCTTTCCTGTTTCATAGAATAGGTTCATGAAGAAGTTATTACTTGCTCGTTCAGTATTTAGCCCTGCTTAGTTAGTATAATTCAACTCAATTAGATTTTATTCGTATTTATTTCAAATGTCATTTTGAATCCTGCAATAGTTGATTTCTGTATATTGTTCTTACTTCCTTCTAATGTTCGAATTTTGCCTTTTAGTTTTCAGTTATCCTTATTTTAGTTGGTAGTTGTCTTGACTGTTTTGGCTGCATTTTGCTTAGTTTGCCTTGTATTTTTCTTTTTCCGCGTGTTCTGATTGTCTATTTTGTGAATGCTTCTGCTAAGCTCTTGGTTGAGTACAAATGAACGGTTTTCTTTCTTTAATTTGGTTTAAAGTAATCTTAGATTTCAGTAAGTATGTGAATATTGTTAGATTTCAGTTGAGTTAATTTGGGATTTTGTTCAGTAGTAGAACGGTTAATTGGTGGTTTGATCATTAGCTGATTAGTATAGTGATGGACAACCTTAGTTAGTTTAAATGGGGTAAGGTTTGGGTGAGGTTAGGAAAGCAGTAACTTTAGGGGCTGGTCAAGGGCTTTTTAGGGATAGAAAAGGGTAAAATCTTTAGGTTTTGTAATTTTAAAATAGGTTAAAGGGTAGCTTAGGAATTGTACAACTCAAAGAGCACCCTAGAAGCTCCTAGAATAGGGATTTAGTGCACATTTCTGATATCTTAGGGAATAACTTGAGGAACAATTTAGAAAATTAGGGGTTAAAGTATAATAATGAGGGACTACTGAGAAACCCCTAAAATCTGATCCTTTTACAATCTAGTGCCTATATATTGGCATTTGATGCCTTGTAAAGGAGTTTAACTTTTTCATCCTAAAAAAATCCAAAAGAAAATTCTGATTTTCCTTACATTTTCTAGTTTTAGATTAATTTCAGCTTTTAGATATAGAAAAAAAACAAACAGAAAAACAAAAAATAGTTACTATTCGATTGGATTTTTCAGTCCAACTTCCAATCTCTAGGTTAAAGTCTGATAGTTGTGGGTTCAGGAAAATTGAGGTGATTTCGTGTGAAGTTTAGTCCAATTAAGCTAAGTTTGAGTGAGCCCGGGTCTGTGGAAAATTTTGAGTTCAGTCTGAGTGATTTCCAAGGTTATTTGGTCAGTTTCGAAGTTGATTCAAGTCGATCTCTCTTTGTCAGATTTTCAAACATCATTTCTGGGCTACATTTCCAATTTTCTGGGTTGTTCGTGGTTGTTGTTAGTCACTTCAAGTGTTGCTGCCTGAATTTTCCTTGTTCTATTGCTATATAGCTGCTGCTGATCCTTCTATCTTGCTTTATTTCCATTTCCAGGTACTTGTCACAAACTCAATCCTATAAAGATCTCTTGTTGGAAATGCAATGGAAATGAGACTAAATTACTTCACTAATGCATCTCATTTTGATTGCACCATGAGTAGATAGTATTGTGTAATCTGATTATTCGTTTGTAGACGAACTGTGTTAGCATTTAATTGTTTAAATTCAGGGACTGTTGAACTCTTACTGATGAGTTTTTTTTCTGTGAATTACAAAATTGGTAAAGCTAATGCAATCTAGGCGTGTTTGCTTGAGTAGTAACTGATAACTCGTTGGGCTAATGATCATATAAGGGAATTAGTTATAAATGTTCATACTAAGGTATAGAGTCAGTGGAACCAAATGGTTTGCTAAGTCCTTTTGAATGCATAAGTCACTTGAATATTGGATTCATCATTTGCTAAATTCAGTCACTGTTAGAATTTTTCCAGAATCAAATGATGATCCGTTGAAGGTATGGTCAAGATAGCTGTAGCTTGATTGCATTTTATTATTATTAGGGGAACATATCAGAATTCTAATGAACACAAGTTTTACAAAAATGGAAGTGGCCTCGAGCCTTTGTGTATTTTCGTTTGGACTGGGCTCATTTTGAGCCCAAAGTTCGGCAAATTTTCTTAACCATTGTCAAGCTTGATTTTAAACTATATGGTTGTGCTGTGGGCCTATCCAAGGTCGTTATCACAGTCCAATGGCCGGGCAACGCAGACTAACTGAGTTGTTCTTTAAGCAATAATATAGATTTGGGGTTGTGAGTTAATTAGTTAGGATTTTATTCACTTTTTAGAGACAAATGAATAGAGAATCACAGTTTCTTCAAGGGTTCCCCCTTAAAAATAATAAGACACGCCTCTCCAATCAAAAACAAATGCGAGGCCCTTGATTAATATTTATAAGAATTAATTTAGTATATGGGAGGGCAGTCTAACGAATTTCACGACCTTCCCCAAAATAATAATACGTTAGAATCTTTAGACGCGTTTAATTAAATTATCTTCTTAAATTCGATTGTGCATTGATGCAACCCAAATCAAAATCTCGACGAAGTCGGAATATGTTAATAATCACGGGTTCCTTGATGGCAAAGTGATTAGAAACGCGTTCTCACGATGTCGCAATTCTTATAAAACAAATAATGATCGACAATTGGTTCAAAATGGAGACGAGCCTCACTGAACAAAATAAATGTGGGGCCCTCATTAATTGATTGTATTAAAAATGTTTAGAATTCGAAAGGGCCGTTTTAGCAAATTTCAACGGCCTTTCCCAAAGCAATATTATGCTAGAACCTTTAAGCGCGATTTAATTAAATTACTTCCTTAAACTCGGGTGTGCATCGATGTGACCCAAATCCAAATCTCGACGAAGCCGAAATATGTTGACGAACACGGGTGCCTTGATGGCGACGTGGTCAGAGATGTGTTTTCACGACGTCGAAAGTATTTTAAAATAAATAATGGTGAAAGCAGTTTATATATAAAAAGCACATATGTTAGCATGTAATAAAATCAGATAAAATCAAATACAACAGTTAAGCGACCGTGCTATAACCACGGAACTCGGGAATATCTAACACCTTCTCCCGCGTTAACAGAATTCCTTATCCGAATTTCTGGTTTGTAGATTGTAACAGAGTCATAATCTTCCTCGGTTCGGTAATCAAATCGTTGACTTGGGACACCATTATTCTCTCAAGTGTCGACTCTGAATAATTAATAATAAATCCCGTTCCGATTGTCCTTTAATTGGAAAACTCCTTTATGCCCCTTTGCAGAGGCGTATAGCGAAAAAAGAGGTATGACAGATCTGGCGACTCTGCTGGGGAGACGAACCCAGAACGTTTTGTTTAGGGTTCAAAATTAGAGCTTAGATAAATTGTTGTATTTTGTTATATCTGATTTTCCTACATGCTTTGTGCTTAATGTGCCAATTGTTACCGCTTTGATATTATCTGAAATGAATATAAACTGTGCCGACACCCTTCTCTCTTTACCTCCGGGGATGTGCTTACTGGTTGAGACTCCATACTCTTTTAGTGTCATACCCTGAAATGAAAAGAAAGGCTCGGCTAAGTTACAAAGCCGGATGATCCCGCGGGTCACCTGTACGTTGCTCCCTCCTGGATCCGATTTGTCCGCTCGGGTACACTGTCTAGAACACTGACCCAGGTTTTGAACATAGAATAACTTGACTTCATGCCAGATCCCTAGTAGGAGCGCTTATTTGCATCATACTGCATTTGATTTAAGGGACTCAACACAGGGGTTGGGTCCGTCTAGGGCTAGCAACCTGAAAATGAATAGACCATCCTGGTGCATCCTACTTGTTCTGTGCTTTTATTTGTTCGAACCTACATGTTGACCAGTTTTGAATCCTGGAATGTCGGAATGTGAGAAAAATCAAAAATAGAGAAAATAAGAGAAATAGCAGTTAGGGAGTTAACAAATTGAATAAAACCCGGTGCCCAAGTACAGTCGAAACTCTGCCGGAATTTTGAAAAAAGAAAAGAAAAAAAAGAAATGTTTTTCATGTAGTTTATTAAAAGAAAAAGAAAAATAGAAAAAGAGTCTTTTATTTTGGAAAAATTGTTTGAAAAATAGGAAAAAATGATCATTTTGATTTGATTTCAACAAAATAGAAAATGGAGAAAAGTTTGGAAAATGTTTTGTTTAAAATTTTAGTTAATTTATTTGCCCGAACTACGCCGGTTTGATTCCAACAGGGTGTGGGATACGTAGGCAACCCTCATCGGGTCCAACCTTTCTTTCAAAAATAGTCAAAAGGTAAAAACAAAAATTGGTGTCATAAACAAATAGGTGATGCCGGTTTGCAAGAATAGCCAAATGTTCCCAAACGGGACGTCAGAAGGTTGACTTTGCATAAACAGCCACATTTGGTCATATTTTGATATTTGACCCTCACAACCTTAAAATCAACGTCCCCGAGGCGATGAAAGGCCTTGTTGACAATACCGGGTCATGTTTTTTTAAATTTGAAAAAAAAGAGTCGTATAAATCGAAGACCGTGTTTTGAAAATCGAGTTTTTCTTTTAATTTTAAAAGAGAATATAGATGGTTTGGTTTTTTCTTTGAGTTGAATATAAGTTTTTCTGCTTTGTAATCGCCTTAATAAATGTGCAGAATGAGCACAGTGGAAAATGAACCTTTTTCAATATTAACCAAAGTCCCTTTCGAATTGAAATTGTGGTGGAATGACTTGGGCAAAGAGGGGCAGGATGAGGTGAAGAAGTATTTGAAGGGTCTCACGGGTTTATTAGACATCAATCCTTGGGGTGATATCATCAGAGCATTGGTTACTTTCTGGGACCCGACACATAATAATTTCCACTTCTCCGATTTTGAGTTAACTCCAACATTGGAAGAAATAGCTGGGTATATCGGAAATGATGAAATTCCGGTAAAAGAACAATATCCAGTTGCTCCAAGAGCCATTACAGTGCAGCGCCTTTTAGATATGTTGAAGATACCCAAGACAGTTCACAATCCAGATTTGGCACAAGGTTTCTGCACTCCCTGATTCATATACGATAGATACGACCATGTGGGAGGGTTCCACAACCCGGATATCAAGCTATGCAGCAAAGATAACCGACGGAAGTGGGATGAGCACAGAAGAGTGGCCTTCATGATAACCTTTTTGGGCATCTTAGTATTCCCAAGGAAAGATGGGAATATTGATATAAAGGTGGCCGGGATCGTTAGTGCTTTGCTTAGCCAAGATGGAAGTACTCCTGCACCCATGATCGTGTCCGACCTATTCCGAGCTCTTACTATCTGTAAAGACGGGGGCAAGTCTTTTGAGGGGTGTAATATGTTGTTACAGATGTGGATGATCGAGCATGTGTGCCACCGTTCCCAGTTTTTGAGTTATAATTCGCCCGATAAAACTTGTATTAGAGAGTTTCACACCAGAACTTATGAGGTTAGTTTGCCTGAAGGTGTAAAGGAATGGGTATCATACTTCCGGGCACTCAAGGCCAATCAGATACAATGGACTTTGGGATGGTTTCCCGTAGGAGAAATCATATACATGTCAGCTGCCAGGTCACATTTCCTTCTGATGGGGCTGCATAGCATCTAGCCTTATGCTTTTTATCGGCTTCTGAGACAACTCGGTAGATTTCAAATATCCCACCAGAGGAGGACTTGATCACCCAAGTGATTGAAATTAGCCAGGATGGACAGTTTCCTGAAGCAAGAGTTCGCCGAGTGTGGAATGAAGATCAATGCTTGCAAGCCAATACTTGTGTGCTGGATCGGGCCAGGGGTGAAGTGGCGCCAAATTACCTCATGTTATAGAGGAGAGAACTTGAACATCAGAGGCCAGCTAAAAGACCTCACGTTCAAGAATTTGTTGAAACATCACGAGAGCAGTGGGACTGGCTAGTAGAGGAAGAGGGTTACCGAGCTGAGATTGGGAAGTTAAAGCAGCAAGTAGAAACTTTGAAATTCAAAAAAAGTGTTCAAGTTACTTTAGATCAAGGTGAAAAGAATAAATTGGCCCAAGAAAATGCAGAGCTTAAGGCCCAAATCCAACAGTTGAAAGCAGGCAGCAATAGACAACCAAGGAGCCAATCTGATGAACGATTGATAAAAGGGTTAAGAAATGAGGTAAGGGAGTGCCAGGATGAGCCAGAAAAATCTGAGAGTGTCATGATAGGGCTCAAAGCACAATGGGATACAAAAGCGGCGGAGCATCGCCAATACGTGATTCAACTGAAAAGAGACCATGAGAAAGTTGTTGATAGTCTGAAGAGAAAAGTGGCTTCCCTTGAGGGTAAAGCAATCAGGCAGGCCAAGGATTTCGAGATAAAAAATGGGCAGTGTTACGATTTGTTGGCCCGAATGGAGATAGAGGTGCAATAGTTGCAAAGTCAGCACCTACAAGATTCCCGGGCATTAAAGACGTGCACCGACCAGATAGAACGCTTGCTTACAAAAAAGAGGCAAACAAGGGATTGGATTAGAGCTATCGCTTGGGATATTTTTAGGAGATGCTGGGTTTGTGAGGATATGACCCATACCACCTTCTTCCAAGCAGTGCGAATCTATGTGAATCAAACAATGAATGAATTAGAGCACCTCGGAAGGGACTTGGCACCTAGGACCGCGGCGAGGCCGAACGACGCCCCGCGAGCACCTAGATTTGAGTCATTAGAGTATGCGTAGGTTGTGTATGTATCTTTTTCTATTTCGAGTCTGTTTTTGTCTATTGTTTTTCATGTAAAAATGAGTCTGTAGTTTGAAGTTGGTGTTTTTGTGTCTGTCATTTCCTTTCGCAAGATGTTTAGTTTGTAATAGCTCTTTGACTTTGAGATCCAATATAAGAAGGGCAAGGAGAACATAGTTGCTAACTCCTTATCAAGAGTTCAAGGAACTGAGTTGATATCTTTACTTGTTTCTTCTGTCTCCACTGATTTATGGGAAGAGATTACTACCAGTTGGTCTTTTGATTCTGACTTGTATTCCTTGATTCAGTCTTTACAACAAACTTCTCAGAAGCATTTTAGTTGGCTCAATAATCAACTTAGAAGGAAAGGGAAGTCGGTGATAGGGAATGTTGTTGCTTAAGAGCTAAGTTGCTCACTTTATGGCATTTTACTCCAGCTTGTGGCCATTCTAGCTTAGATGCCATTACCAGGAAGGTGTTAACCCATTTCTATAGGAAGAGCATAAGGAAGGACATTGCAACCTTCATTCAGAACTATACTACATGTCAAAGGAATAAGTATGATACCTCTATTTTTCCTAGTCTTCTCCAACCTCAACCTATTTTGCACTACCTTGGACTGACATTACCATAGAATTCATTGAGGGACTGTCAAAGTACAAGGGTAAGATAGTTATTTGGGTCATAGTTGATTGTTTGACCAAGTGTGGTCACTTCATTGCTCTCACTCACCTCTATACTTCACAAACCTTGGTGCATGTTTGTATGGATTTCCTGCTACTATTACTAGTGATAGAGATCCTATCTTTATCAGTTCCTTCTGGAAAGAATTTCTCTCAGCTCAAGAAATTATTCTGCAAACTTCTATGCTTACCATCCTCAAACCGATAGCCAAAGTGAGGTGCTTAACACGTGCTTAAAGACCTACTTGAGGTGCTTTTGTGTTGACTCGCTTGTTGATTGGTCTTCTTTTTGACCTTTAGCTGAGTAGAGGTACAACTCATGCCCACACTCCTCTATTAAACCTTCCCCTTTGATCTTCTATATGGATCCCCTCCTCCATTATGCTTGCCCTATCTACTTAGAGATTCTGATTCCACCCTTGTTGAAGACATTCTGATATTAAGGGAATTCAAGTTGCACATTGATTATAATAATTTTATTGAAATATTTGTACTAATTAGCATATGATACTCGTGCAACGTATGTGTTCGAAAACTAAAAAAATTATAAGGGTAAAAAGCTGTTTGTAAAATTTAGGTATGCAGTTGTTTTTCGGAAAATTTTTAAGGGATAAATATGTATTTTTTATTATTTACTAAGTAGTATATCTATTATTGGCTTGATATAACTTTTTTTAATTTAGTATCGAAGCAAATATATTATTATTGACTTTATAAACTCAAATATTAAAATTAAATTGAACCGCTAAGATTTATTTTCTGATTCAGTTTAATTTTTAGTTCTGTTATAATATTAACACCACCCCAAAGGTACGTACTAGAATTATTTGACCCTTAATTAAAAGTTTGGCTCTTAGAAAATGAAGTACCTTTTGATAGAAATCACCCCATGCAAAATAGTTTGCCAATGAGTTTTGCTTCAACAAAAAGAAAAAAAAAGTATTGTTATGAAATAATATAAAAGACAAGAACAATAACTCAAGAACAAGAGCAAATAGAGAGAAGAGTAGAGAGAGTTCTTCTTATTGATACTTAGAGAATGTTAGGAGTTATTTACAATGGTAGAGGGCACCTCTATTTATAGGGAGGATGATGATTTATCTACCAAGAATAGAACTCTAGAATCTCTCTAATTAAAGACATTCAATGTCTATTCAATGATGTGCCTCGTTAAAACCTTAAAACAAAACCCAATGGGAAAAATTAAAGTAAGGAAAAAGAGTACACATGTTTGAATATGCGCCTATTGGTTGCCTCGTTAAAAACCTCGCAAGGAAAACCCGGTGGGACAAAACCTTGTAAGGGAAAAAGAGTGCAACGCGCATTAACTCCCCCTGATAAGAACATCAATTTATGTCCTTACGTCTTCGCATCCCGATCTTATGAACTAGCTTCTTGAAGGTTGACTTTGGTAGAGATTTTGTGAACAAATCAGCCATATTGTCGCTTGAACGAATCTGTTGAACATTGATATCACCATTCTTTTGAAGATCATGTGTGAAGAATAACTTTGGTGAAATATGCTTCGTTCTATCTCCTTTTATGAATCCTCCCTTCAATTGAGCTATACATGCTGCATAGTCTTTATACAAAGTTGTGGGTAGTTTATCACACTTCAAACCACATTTGTCTTGGATATGATGTATTATCGACCTTAACCACACACACTCCCGACTTGCTTCATGAATAGCAATTATCTCGGCATGATTAGATGAAGTAGCCACAATTGATTGCTTAGTCGATCGCCAAGATATGGCGGTTTCTCCACAGGTAAACACATAACCCGTTTGAGATTGAGCCTTGTGTGGGTCGGACAAATATCCAGCATCAGCATAACTAACAAGATCCGGGCTGCAATTCTTGCCATAAAATAAGCCCATATCGGTAGTTCCCTTTAGGTACCGCAATATGTGTTTGATCCCATTCCAATGTCTCCTCGTAGGAGCCGAGCTAAATCTTGCTAAGACATTAACTGAAAAAGATATGTCGGGTCTTGTAGTATTTGCAAGATACATTAGTGCGCCAATTGCGCTAAGATATGGTACTTCAGGACCAAGTAGCTCTTCATTCCTTTCTTGTGGTCGGAATGGATCTTTGTTCACATCAAGTGATCGAACAACCATCGGTGTACTTAAAGGATGTGCTTCATCCATGTAAAACCGTTTCAGTACCTTTTCTGTATAGGTAGATTGATGAACAAAAATTCCGTTTGCCAAATATTCAATTTGCAAACCAAGACATAGTTTAGTCTTTCCGAGATCTTTCATCTCGAATTCATCCTTTAGATAATCAATTGCCTTTTGGAGTTCTATAGGGGTTCCAATAAGGTTTATGTCATCAACATATACGGCAAGTACAACAAATTCCGATGTTGTTTTCTTTATAAAAACACACGGGCAAATGGCGTCATTTATATAGCCTTCTTTTAACAAGTACTCACTAAGACGATTATACCACATTCGTCCAGATTGCTTTAGACCATACAAGGATCTTTGCAATTTAATTGAGAACATTTCCCGAGATTTTGAGTTGTGCGCGTTTGGCACCTTGAGTCCATCGGGAATTTTCATGTATATCTCATTATCAAGTGAGCCATAAAGATAGGCAGTAACTACATCCATTAAGTGCATGTCAAGCTTTTCATGGACAGCAAAACTTATGAGATAACGAAAGGTTATCGCATCCAATACAGGCGAATATGTCTCTTCATAATCGACACCAGGCCTTTGAGAAAAACCTTGTGCAACAAGGCGTGCATTATATCTTTGTACCTCGTTTTTCTCATTTCTCTTGCGTACAAAAACCCATTTATAGCCGACAGGCTTAACACCATTAGGTGTTTCAACTATAGGGCCAAAAACTTCACGTTTTGCCAGCGAATTCAATTCTGATTGAATTGCTTCTTGCCACTTTGGCCAATCCTGTCTTTTTCGACATTCTTCAACAGATTGAGGTTCGAGATCCTCACATTCTTGCATAATGCTAGATGCTATATTATAAGCAAAGGCATTATCCACCACAATATCCACTCGATTAATATTTGCCTCAATATTAATTGGATTTAGGGATAGTTCCGTATTTTCCAGAGTCTCGGGCTCAATGGATTCTTCATGAATCTCAGAATTTGTTAAATCATGAGATTCTTTCGTGGTGTCATTTTGATCGTTCTTTTTCCTCTTTCTAGGATTTCGATCTTTGGAACCTAATGGTCTGCCACGCTTCAGGCGTGCATTCGACTCATTGGATATGACACTAGATGATTGTCCAACAGGGACATCAATACGGATTGGAACATTTTCCACGGGAATGTGGGATTTCGTTATCCTTTTCAAGTCCGTAAATGCGTCAGGCATTTGATTTGCTATTCTTTGCAAATGGATAATCTTTTGTACCTCTCTTTCACAAATAGAGGTATGTGGATCAAGATGAGATAATGATGCATTTTTCCACAAAATTTCCCGTTTGGTTTCACCAACTTCTCCCCCTAATTTTGGGAAAAGTGTCTCATCAAATCGACAGTCTGCAAATCCTGCAGTAAACAAGTCGCCTGTCAATGTTTCGAGGTAGCGAATGATGGAGGGCGATTCAAACCCAACATATATTCCTAACCTTCTTTGCGGACCCATTTTGGTGCGGGATGGCGATGCAATAGGTACATATACTGCGCATCCAAAAATCCTTAAATGGGATATTTTGGGTTCATGACCCAAAACCAATTGCAACGGGAAATACTTGTGGTAATTCGTCGGTCTAAGACGAATTAGCATTGCTGCATGTAAGATGGCGTGACCCCATACCGAAGTGGGCAGCCTCGTTCTCATAAGTAATGGCCTTGCAATCAATTGCAGGCGTTTAATTAATGATTCTGCAAGACCGTTTTGAGTGTGAACATGAGCTAAAGAATGTTCAACTTTTATCCCGATTGATAAGCAATAATCATTAAATGCTTGGGATGTAAACTCAGCAGCATTATCCAGTCTAATGGACTTGATTGGATTATCTGGAAATTGTGCTCGTAGTCGAATTATTTGTGCCATTAATTTCGCAAACGCAAGGTTGCGTGATGACAACAGGCACACATGAGACCATCTACAGGATGCGTCTATCAAGACCATAAAATACCTAAACGACCCACTAGGTGGGTGAATAGGTCCACAAATGTCCCCTTGTATACGTTCCAGAAACGTGGGTGACTCAGTCCCAACCTTTGTTGGTGATGGCCTGATAATCAGCTTGCCTTGATAACACGAAGTGCAAGGATATTCATTATTCGAAAGAATTTTGAAATTCTTTAACGGATGCCCATATGAGCTTTCTATAATCCGTCTCATCATGACCGATCCTGGGTGTCCCAATCGATCATGCCAAAGTACAAAGGTATTGGAATCAGTAACCCTTTGGTTTACTGTTGAATGTGCCTCAATTGCACTAATTCTTGTCCAATACAGGCCATAAGATAAAGACAGGAATTTCTCAATAACCCTCTTTTGGCCGGAGACATTCTTTGTGATGACGAGATATTCAAGATTATCTTCATCCATTGTCTCAATATGATAGCCATTCCGGCATACATCTTTAAAACTCAACAAGTTTCTCTTAGACTTGGAGGAGAACATTGCATTCTCTATGATTAACGTCGTGCCCTTGGGCAGAGTTACAATTGCTCTTCCGGAGCCTTCAATCAATTTACTACTTTCAGAGATTGTAGTAACATTTGCCTTACACATATTTAGTTGGGAGAAATACTTCCTTTCTTTGAGTATTGTATGTGTAGTACATGAATCAATTAGGCAAATACTTTTACAGTTGGATGTTGATCCAAGTTCGCTTTGTGAGATATCCATATTTGCTTAGATTTCTCGAGAATGGTTCTTGAGACGGTAGAGTCTCGTGCTGATAACGTGTTATGAAATAATATAAAAGACAAGAACAATAACTCAAGAACAAGAGCAAATAGAGAGAAGAGTAGAGAGAGTTCTTCTTATTGATACTTAGGGAATGTTAGGAGTTATTTACAATGGTAGAGGGCACCTCTATTTATAGGGAGGAGGATGATTTATCTACCAAGAATAGAACTCTAGAATCTCTCTAATTAAATACATTCACCTTAAATAGAAGTGTATTTATAACAAGTATTTAGTAGACACCTCTTTTATCTTTTATTTTCCAATAAAAATGCGAAAGAGCAAAAGAAGCAATAAATTTGAACCAAATGCAAACATAAATTCATTCCATACGCAAAATTGTAAATACTACAAAAGTGAACCTCAGTTCTAAACTTCAGCACCGCCCTCCCTAAATTTATCTTCACCGTCACAACGTCGCCGGCGGAACCCTAGAAACGGTCCGAACGTTTTCTCCGACGAGTTAATTGGTAAGAAAAATGCCGAATCACTCAATTCTCTTTCACCTTCGTTTTCTCTAAGTTTATATCAATTTCGTACTCTCAGTTTATATCACTGAGCCGAGGGTGGGGTAAGGCTCGGCTACATATTACCTTCCCAGACTACTCTCAGTTTCACTGTGGCCAAGTCTAACTGTTGAAATATCGGTCCACCTAAAATTAAAGTTCATAACTTTTAGCTGCTGTATAACTATAGAGCATTAATTAATTTTTAATAAACTTCTTGTTTTTAACTCTTACGCTTCAGCTGAAATTTGTTTTCTTGGTTTGTGCTTTTGCAAGCCTAGTGCTAGCTTCCTTTTACATATAGAGTACTTACGAAGTGCATCACTGCTTCGTAATGTAATTAAAAAAAATAAAGAAAAGAAGAAGAAGGTATTAAGTAATGGCCCGGAAAATATGATAGGGTCTTAAGGGTTTGGGCGAAAAGGTATTAAAATTTACTGCGTACATTGGTGGAGAGTAGTTTGAATGCAAAATGATCAGACTGAAAAATGTCAAAGCAATGAACCATTTTTCTTAATTTCAAGGCTCCGGTATAAAGATAACTTTTTCTTGAAAAATTATTTAAAAAATGTGATTCTTATTTGCAAAAACAACATTTCCTTATTCTTTCTGATATTTCTACAACGGATAGTGCAGTGAATTAGAACGAATCAACTGGTTGATGTCTATATCTTTTAGACTATAGTTAATGAATACATTCTATCCTATGCGCCGAGGGTCGATTGGAAGCAGCCTCCCTGCCCTTTCGGGTAGGGGTAAGGCTGTCTACATATTACCCTCCCCAGACCCCACCTGGTGGGAGTATACTGGGTAGTTGTTGTTGTTAATGAATACTCTTAAATCATAATTCAAATATGTGCGGCCGCTCACCACTAGGGTTCGCGCTTGGTACTTTTGTTTCTCTGATTCAGGTTTCGCTGTTTGATATTAATATGTTTTACTGATCATATAAGGGAATAACATGTACGAGGTTATCACTACCAATGTGGCTCGGTGGAGTTTGATTATGTTTGCATTCATGGATTGGATTCGGGCCTTATCAAATTGAGTCTACTAGTCGGCAATGTTCCTAACCTAGCTCATACATCCTCTGTACTCTTATCATTATTTCCTGAAATTAGCGTCTGTTACAAAAAAATGCAGATATGTCAATGAAGTTGACCCCTTCGAAGCGGCCGCATGTTTGGAGCCTTGCAGAAACAAATGGCCGAGGGAAATGGCAGAAATCAGCATCTTTTAGTTCCCAGAAATCACCTCCGAACGTTCGTATACTATGCCCTGCTTCTAAGATAGATTCCTTTATCGGAGAGGATAGTAGCATCATTTCTCGGATACGAGAGGAAACTGGTGCAGAGGTTCAAGTTGAGGATAGTGTTGTTGGTTGTGATGATAGGGTGATAGTTATTGTAGGTTCAGGAAAAGAAGATGAAGTGGGAACCGAACAGCTCCAGGCTGATGTTGAGGGAACTGAACCTAAAGAAAAGGACAGTTGCACTGATGAAAATGGTGATAAGCGTGAGAATAACGTTTCCCCTCCAGCAGAAAGCTCCAAAACTGAGAAGGAGACAGTATCTGTTCAGAAAGCTCTATTCTTGGTATTTGATAGGATGATTGAAGGAGGAGTAGGAATGGATGGAGGAGATGAAGAGGGTGACAATTCTTCCTCATTAATTATAAGATTGCTTATACTCTCCAGTCAAGTGGGATGTTTATTAGGAAAAGGTGGTAGTGTGATAAAGCAGATGTCTTCTGAAAGTGGGGCACATATACAGGTTCTTCCCAAGGACAAACGTCCTTCATGTGCATCTTCATCTTATGAATTGGTTCAGGTATATTTGTTGATATTTATTCATTCATTTTGCGTAAGCATTAATCTATATGATCTGCTCATCTTAGTCATTAAGTATCATCAATGTAATCATCTACACTCGGGAGCGGACCCGCGTAGTGTCAAGAGGGTTCAATTGAATCCACTTCGTTGAAATTTTTTGATATTTTATATAGGTTAAATTCTGTAAAATGAGTATATAGCTATTCTTTCAACCCACTTGACGCAAGCTGATCTTGTGGAGAGATAGTTTAGCGGGTTCAAAATTAAATTAAGGGTCAAGAATTCGAAACCTGTGGTAGGCAACATTTGTGTTGTTCTTCATCACTAGTGCACGTGCATGCCCAGTTAATGCTAAAGGGCCTGATAAATTGGGGGGCTAGCATTGTAGTTAATTCTCTTTTTAAATGAAGAACTAGTTAGTTTCCCTTAGTGGGTTCTAATTTTTTTTTTAAATCTATATTTTCTAATTTATTTCTATTTTATCCTACTCAAATCCAATAAGAATTAATCTACAGTCTATTAACTTCAGCAGGTCAAAAAAACTTTATAAAGTAAAATCTTACATTATTTTTGATAAAATATACACGTGCAAATCTTAAAATTATTTTTAATTTGTTAGTTCATATTAAACTAGTGTATTTCAAATTGTTTCTTTATGTTACGTAAATTAGTTCACCTTAAAGTTATCTTCTTTTATTGTTTGTACCTATTTATTTTGTGATATAACTCTTTACTTTTTTGTTGTCCTATTATTTTTGTAAATTAACAAATTTGTTGTTTGTTAAATTTATTAGAGATTAATAAAAGTCTAAATTGTGTAAATAGAATATTTTTAATGTTTAAATAAAAATGTAAAATTAGATATATAAATTGTTTAACATTTTTTGTAAAAGCAACTATTTTTTTGTTAAAAGTTTTGAGTTTCGCCCTATTTTTGAAGGGAAAAAAGAATTGGAACCTCATCTTTTTTAAATTATTCATTTTAAGGCAGTATTATGAACCCAAAGAAGAAGCGCCAGACAAATCCCGTTTGTTGGTACAACCCTTATCGTCAGTTAACTTTGTTTTTAGTTGAACCTGCCTGTATGAAATCCTAGGTCCGTCACTGTCTATTCAACACTGTTTTTGTGTGTGCATGCATGCCACAATGTTTTGAAAGGTCTGTGGCTTAATATTGATATAAAAGTAGTTTCTATGTTAGGAGGTGCTCTGATGAACTTTGGTGTCAAAGAATGGCCCCTGTATCTATACAATTCGAATTGGATACTCTTCATACTGAGTTCATGGTGAATACTGCTTCATCACTATCTCATTGCCTACCTTACGTTTCATAGAGTTGATCATGTGAACAGTGTCTGCTGGTTTATGAAGTACTCTATTGGTCAAATTTTGTCATATACACCAGAAATCTGAAAAGATTCCTTACTGTTATGCTGCAGATTTCTGGGGAGCGTGAGGCAGTTAAAAAAGCTCTTGAAGTCGTTGCTCGACAATTACTTGAAAATTCCTCTTGGGATCAGGATTTTCTCTCTGCTGATGCTGGTGGTCCATCTTCTCAGTCTCCTGGCCATCCTCTGTCTAACCAGGAATTGAATCCACCATCAGCACGTCCTTACCGTGGGCAGGGGCCACCGTTCTCTGTTGGATCTCGTGATGGGGAAGCTGGTATACCTGGCCGAATGCATCCTATTCCTGATGCCTTGTCTTTCAGATTACTTTGTCCGGATGAAAAAGTTGGAGGTATAATTGGAAAGGGGGGAAGTATAATCAAAGCACTTCAGCATGAGACTGGGTGTCAGATCAAAGTTCTGGATGGTGCAGGAGATTCTGAAGATCGAGTTATTGTCATCTCTGGTCCAGCGGTATGATTTGAATCTTCGATATATGTTTGCTTTCTTTTCCGGGATTGTCCTTTAGTTTTTGTGGGTTTGGGGGGATTTCAGTCTTTTTGCTAAAGTTGATACTCTTTCTTCTTTTCCTCTTCTAAATCATGCTGCTTAGTTGTTCTATAAACTAACCTTTGCAAAATAAAAGGCTAAGGTCATTCTATTTATGCAGCACCCAGATGATAGAATATCTTTGCCGCAAGATGCTGTCCTTCGCATTCAATCCCGAATTCTTAGGGCTGCACCTGAGAACGAGGACAATGGCATGGTTGCAAAACTTTTGGTGTTATCAAATCAAATCGGATGCCTCTTGGGTAAAGGTGGCGGTATAATAGCTGAAATGAGGAAGTCAACTGGAGCCTATATTCGTATTGTAGGCAAGGATCAAACCCCTAGGTTTGCGTCAGAAAATGAAGAAGTAGTTCAGGTGTTTTTCTCTTTTTATGATTTAAGTGACGTTACGAAAAATAAAAATTAGCAATTCTTTTCTGCGTCTCGCTGGCTTGCCATTTTGTTACTTTTTAATTTTCTCTTTTTTGATTTATCGCTGGCTTGACATTTATTACTTTTTAATTCTCTTTTTGGTTGTGTGTGATATCTATAGCAACTTTTGTTTGGTTTCAGATAAGCCTAATTCCTAGATCTCGTCTTGATTTTTGCTTTTCTTTTTGGTTGCTCAGGTAAATGGAGACTTTGAAAAAGTTTGTGAAGCCCTTCTGCAGATCACCACCAGATTGCAGAATCATTACTTTCGTGATGCATTTCCTTCAAACCCTGGTTTCCTGGACCAAGTAACTCCATTCCCTTCACACATGGGAAGAAGAGAATTTTCACCTCCTGGCATGTTCTCTAACATTCGCCCATCATTTCACAAGTTTGATGCTGTTGGTGTCCTACCTCCACATGGTGGTTTCCATCCACATGATGATCGTCCTTCCTTTATGCAAAATTTCCATAGGCAAGGCTTTCCACCTCATATATCTGATAGAATGCCATCTTCAGCACCATGGGGTTCTCAGGTAGGCATTCTTTTGCAGTTCATTCTAGCATTCGAGTTTCTTGTGACTATTAAAATGGGAGTTGGTTGATTTTTATATCTAGGCTGCTCCACCTAATGTACTTATAACCATGTGCTTGTTGCTTTCGCAATGTAATCTAAAGCGAGCGTCTGAATTGTCGTAGAGCACGTCTCTTTCTGCTGGGAAAAAAGTTCTGATCCAATCAATGATTAATATCATAGTTATATTAATTTTCTGAACTGTATCGCAGGGACTGGGTGAAGGTGGGGGCTTCCCAGACTATGCAGGAGGTCGTCGAAGTATTGGCGGATTTAGAGGGTCAGTACATTCTTGATCATGGCCAAACTCTTTCTTTCATTGTCGGCGAAATGGCTTCCTGGCCACTCAAACTTGGCGCCGTTTTTAAAGCCGATACACAAACTTTCGCCTTTCCCATTTAACACTCAAACTCGTGAACCCTTAACTAATAAACACATTTGACCATTGACTATGCTTATGTGGCAGTAGCTTATCTTACGTGGACATAGTGTGTACAAGTCACATTCAAATAGCGTGTGTCTGTTATTATTCATTAAAAAGATGATAAAATATAAAATAAAAAAAAACATTAACTATAAGGAAAATCATAAAAGAAGAAGAAAATGGTGGTTGGGTTTGCATTGAAAAAGAAAATAAGGGGAATTCGGTAAAATTTATGGGTTTGCTCCGTTAAAAGCTATGGATTTGCTCCGTCCGCATCAGGTAAAAGTTGCACCTCTATGGTGAAGAAGAAAATAAGGGAAATAGAAGAAAAGTAGAAATTTTCGACTGAAACTGTCGGTCTTTCCCCGGTCCGGCGAGCTTTCACCGGTGATAGAGGGAGGTGGCTGACGCTGGTTCACGTGAGGGTCGACGACGTGAAGCTGAAGGGTCGTTTGTTCGCTGCTGGCGGACAACTATGGTAGAGTAGCTGGTCGTTTGGACAGCAGACTGGTGGTTGTCGGAGGTTGTTGCTGTGGTGTGATGACGGATTGAAGGCGTTGTGGGGGCGACGGGCTGGTTGGGGGGGACATTGGCTTATGTTTTCAGTTGTTTTTGTTCTCACCTCCATGAAGAAGAAGGTGAACAGTAGCTCTCAAAATCTGTTCGTATCCGTTTGGTTGAGTCCCTTCTGACGTGTAACATTACGATTGGGTCAGTGCTGACTGGATGGACACGTTAGTGAATGTGTAATACACGCGCGGATGGTCAAGGGTCAAACGTGTTTATTAGTTATGAGTTCCACGAGTTTAAGTGTTTAAATGAGAAAGTCGAAAGTTCATATATCAGCTTTAAAATCGGCCGCAAGTTTGAGTGGCTAGGAAGCCATTTCGCCTTCATTGTCCTTTTTTCTTCTTCATGCTCTACAGTTCATAAATGAACTGCTATTTCTATTATATACTGATGATATAAGTATGTCTTGGTTAAACGTGAATTTCATTAATATAGAGGAAGTCATCCAGCTGTGATCACAAGCACTACTGTGGAAGTGGTTGTACCTCGATCCGTCGTTCCTGCAATCTATGGAGAAGGCGGGGGATGTCTTCGACAAATATGTGAGGTATGATCTCTGGATTTTACAGCATTGCACCTTTTCTTCTTTTATATTCTGCCTTTTATTTCTGATTGATCTTTACCCAAGGCCATGCCCAATAAGAAAGTTAGATGATCTCCCTCTTTATGCATAAATGTGTATATATGATAGTAAGAGACAGGAGGGTTGCTCTGATGGTAAGCAACCCCCACTTCCAACCGAGAGATTGTGAGTTCGAGTCTCCCCAAGAGCAAGGTGGGAAGTTCTTGGAGGGAAGGATGCCGGGGGTTTATTTGGAAACAGCCTCTCTACCCCAGGGTAGGGGTAAGGTCTGCGTACACACTACCCTCCCCACACCCCACTAAGTGGGATTATACTGGGTTGTTGTTGTTGTTGTTGTTGTTGTTGTTGTATATATGATAGTAAATATTATCTCCCTCTTTTTGTACATATTTCTATCTTCTTGGTTACTATTAGTTTTCTTTGTTCTTAATGTTTTACTGTTCTAGATTTCCGCTTGTCTTTCTCTACATGTTTTGCTTCCGGGGTTTTCACCATTTTCTGTTTTTGAATATTAGCATATCAATATACTTGGTCTTATTTATGCGAAGTACAGATTTAGCATTGTATAAAACATTTTCATTTTTGACACCGACTAATTATTTTCTAGATTTCTGATGCAAAAGTCACCATAAATGATCCCAAGCCTGGAGCAACAGAGACTGTTATCATTATATCTGGGACGCCTGAGCAGACTAATGCTGCTCAAAGTCTCATCCAAGCCTTCGTAATGGTCGAGACTGAAGCTGCTTGATTAGTGGCAGTGAGGTAATTTTGTCGATCTTGTGGACTTCAAATTGAGTGACCTTTGTTTACAGAAGCTGTGTGAATACAGAATAGTTAGTTATGCTCCCTGGAGAGCAGTCTGGATGCTCCCTTTTTTATACTTTTGTCAGTGTGAATTCAAAAAGCATAACTTATTCCAGAAGACTTATTGTTATGGTGTTCTGCACAGTGCTGAAGCTGGAGTTTGCGGTGACGGCTACTGGAAGATATGGTTTAGCAGTTTTACAAGCTGCAAACTCTTGATGAAAGAAAAATGGAAAAAATGCATGTTAGAGTATCAGAAGTATTGCCAGTTGGCTAACAGATTCGGATTCTGTGGTGGTAATGTTTTCACAGAACATATTGATATGTTTTCACTTAAGATGATCATTCTAGGATGGAGGAGGGGTTTTTAACACATTCGTTTGCAGACTTTTGCAAATTGCCCTGTCTCTTTGTCCTACAAATATGATGGAGCCATTGATATCTTGGGGATTTATTCCTTCACAAAGTGTAGCTTGAACCTTCAATTTTGGTTTTATCTCAATGCATTAATGAAAACAAAAGCAGTCTAATGAGAAGATAGATAACAACATTAAGGATAATGACTAATACTTTTCCTCGGCAGGCCTGCAAAGTAAGAAACATATGTCTAACTTCCTTATAGTGAAAGATTTATTACCTAATTTCAGTTCAGTTTTTATTGTTTCTTATGCTGCATTAATACCAGAGACTGAGGTCATTCATTGACTTCATAGTATGAGTCTACTTATTCTTGAAATTAGTTGATGCTTCTGCTCCCTTTTTTTCCATTTCTATCCCGTTTGATATTGTAAAGATTAAGAATAGAATGTGTGCTGCTATATAGCTAGTTTGAGATACCCAACAATACCCTTTGAAATGTGCATAAGTGTGGGGTGGCAATCCTTTCAGAAAAAGAAAAAAATCTACACAAAACCTAACTTACATAGAGTTGCCTACTTCATAAGGTAATCCAGACTAGAGGGAAATAAATAAGAGCTGTTGGGGAGGAGAGGAGCTAGTTTCCTCCCAATTCCACATAAACTGAGTTGCGTGATTCATTATTGTCTCTGTTCCCATCTCTGCCTGCAATTTCCTGAGACATATGTATACATTTTGAAAAATAGGTAAAAGATCTCATCTGACATGCCCAATTTGAACCCCATTAGTATACGTATCGAGAAATGCGTCCATGTAACATAGCTTGTAAAAGCATATGCGAATCAAGACTTCCAGAACATAGTTCGCTGCATTAGTTGATTTTTCACCTAGTATGAATTCTTATTCCTGATGACTGCATTCATCTAGGAACAAGCAATGTTTTTTAGATTGCTAGGGTGTTCATCTGTTCAGCTGCCTGCTTTGATCAATAAATATGTCTGATTTGTTATTCGGTGATATATTGAGGTAGAAGTAGCATTAGATGTAGATGAATAATTTGTTATTCAGTGATCAGTCATATCGTATCTAAAGGCCTTATGTCCTTCACCATCATCCATCTGATCAGTTCTCAATTCCAGATCTCTGTTGGGAATAACTGGGAAGATGTTTGCAGACTATCTGAGGTCTCTTTAGTGGACTACTCTATCGCTATGTTACTATGTCTCAAACCGCCCAATTTGTTTGTAAAGCTAAATAGTGATGGGTCATGTATTAATGGAGTTTGTAGGGGAGGAGTTGTTACTTTATCCCTATGGGACAAGGCACAAGTAATAGGCTGAGGCATGTGCTCTCCTTTTTGGACTTAAACGATTGATGAGGGGTACAATTTGATTTTATGGGAGACTGACTCTCTATTGCTCCAAAATACTATAGAAGACATATGGACATCCCCTTGGAGGATTGATGAAAGTTGAAGAGATAAGAAATTTGGTTAATAGGCGTGGTATTATTATTGTACATTGCTTTAGAGAAGCCAATCAAGTTGCCGATAAACTGGCCTCTCAGAGCCATAACCAGGATGATCTTCGTCTATATACTAACTTTGCTGATCTGCCAAGGCAGGTTAGAGGTCTTTTGAACAACGATAGGTGGCAAATTCCCTCATTCAGTCAAGAAGAGAAGATCAAGTATGCTCACTTATGAGCCTCCCTGAAGTTCTCAGCTTTATTGTCACTAAATGTAAAATGCTTTGGAGTTCTACAAATTAGACTATTAGTTCTCTTAAACTTGATTATCAAGTTCACATTACGCAGTAAAAGGTAAGGCTTAGTCCCCCTTTTACGATATCATTTCTCAGTGGCAATAAAATCGTGACTCAGTTTGAGGAAGAAAAAAAGTAAGCTCTTTTAAGCAAGGCTTAGATAATTTTCAGTAGTGATGAGAAATGAGTCTGATGTCAGGTTGCAGGTAGATTTTGTGCTAGTAGTAGTTTTTGTGCGAGAAGTAGTCCAGTCAAGAAGCTTGACGCCATGTAGAGTTTGTAAAAAAGCGTACTGTATAAATTTTGTGAGAATAACATACAGCGCCCATTCAGTTTGGATCTCTAGCTCAGCTTATAAGCTATACAAAGCTGGGGAATACTCGCTTAAAAGGAGCTCTTCTTATGAATTCGATAAGGGCATGGTAGTTGTTACGCACAGATGACCATTTCTTAGACTATTGAATTCCAACTTAGAGCTCCTCTCCTTACAGTCAAGTGGCTTTCACTCCTTCTACTCTAAACTACTGTGTGCCTATTTTCCGCTTTTCACAGTCAAAGCGAAAGGTTTGTTGGTGGCAAGATCGGCATGCCTTCTAGTTGTAGTTGACTTTAAGCGCACCTGAACTACCCATAGTCGTCTATTTACGGTACTTTCAAATGACAACTGCTTCTTCCTGCTGCGAGGGCCTTGAAACCACACCGCCCCCCCGCCCGATCAAGTACCTGTTGCTTCGCTGGTAGGCCTACTTAGGTTAGGGTTCCAAACCTCAGTTCTTACCAACCTCCGGTGTGTAATCTACATCTTTCTAGCTAGAACTCGGTCGAATAAGAATCATTGATTCCCTCTGCTGTCAATTTCTTATTCATTCATTGCGTTCGGCCGGTGCTCCTTTCTCATCTCAAACCATAACTTTCCCAGAAAAAAGATATTTTCGAGAAAGGACGAGCACGACTGAAGTGGCTATACATACAAATCTATTTACAGATCTATATGCTTCGATTGGAACTGGAAGTTCCAGAACAGGTGGCTGGTATACCACAATAATAAAACTTCCTTTTATTTTTTTTATTCGGATCGGATTTATGTTGGCTTCGTTGGGAGGCTCGCGTAGTTTGTTACGTCAGCTCCTATTATCTTTCTTTGATTCCAGATCAAAGATTAATTTCATCATTAATTTCTATCTAGATTATATATCTATATTATATTAAGTAGATTGTAGGTTTCGATGTATATCTATCAGATCGTGGCTTCATGTACCAAATATTTCAATATCGTTGCATCCGGTATTTTTGTTTTGTTCCAACAGTGTGATTTTACACTTCTTATTGAAAACATTACATATTTAATTTGAACAATTCTGAGAACTTATTGTTGAGTTGAGAAAGGCTTGTAATGCTTGAGAGAAGTGACAAGACCCTGAATAGATCCAGCAGCTGCAACAAGTGATACAACCAGGCAAGTCCAGCTCAGAATTCTAAGCCATACCCATGTGAAAGAATACTTTGGTATCTTTCTCTGGGCAATGTGCATCTCTATTGGGAAATAGACTGTTAACGGATAGAACGATGCTGCCCCGATCAAACCCAAGAAGTCATTGAAGAATGGGAATATCATGGCAATCACGGCTGTCACTACAACATATGCTGTTCTCCACACCAACCTGAACAGGTTGACATTGTAAACGCCACAGCATGGAACTTGCACAGCATACTCGGAGGTGATGAATTTGCTGTCTGACCATCGCTCGTTGCAACGAGCCTCCACGAACCCATATAAAGGTTGGCAGAAAACCTAAGCAACGATGATACATTTGGTATTGTTAGATTATTGTCGCGTGTATTTAAGTACAGAGAGCAGGTTTTTTGAGAATGTTGTATATAATTTTACCTGGTAAGCTCCAACAAGGTGGACAGCAATGCAAACGCTGGCAAAGTCAATTAGCCAAAATGGTTCGTAGAAACCAAAACCAGTAAGGAAGTTCCCGGGAGCATCATTTCCAAAAGCTGCATAGCCAAAGGTACCACATAGCATATAGAATAAAGTTGTGGTGGAAACTCCAGCTAATGAGGCTCTCTTCATAACCTTGCTTTCTGGAGGTTGTGATCTCAAAGTGTCCTGCAATTACAGAGCTGATTAATTAATGGTTTCTAAGTAGTATATACAACAATATCTAAATATTGTTGGAAGGCTGCGAAATTAATATTGGAGCTTAGTGGGTTCAAGCGTTTGGATTCAGTATGCCCGGTGCACTCAGTCCTTGCTATATATGCGCGGCGTTAGGGGAAGGGGTGGGACCATAAGGGTCTATCATACGCAACCTTACCTTACATTTCTGCATGAGACTGTTTCCAAGGCTAGAATATATGACCTCCAGGTCACATGGAAGCAACTTTACGCTTTTGGATTAAGTATAATATATTAAAATTGTGGCCACTCAATTGTAGGAATACTATCATATGCCTATGACAACCTCTGCTGAAGCTCTCCATATGTACATAAATAGAGAGGTAATTTTGGTCAAAAATCAATGAAAGAAATAAACTCCTAACAGACAGCCCCCAAAGGGCCTGGTTCTGGCCTTATTTCGTAGTAAATTTACATATTTAAATACTTCTAACAGTGATTTTTTCTTTTGTTTTGTAAATTCAACTTGATTTGTACCTGGAACAGAGAAAAAGAGAATTCAACTGAAATTCAAGCATCTTTTTCTATTTTTTTTTTTTTTTGCTTAGCTGTGTTCGACACATGCTAAAACCAAAGTGTCAAGAATATATTATTGCCATGTTAAAACTTAGAAGTAGAAATATCTATTTTTGCCTGGTCCTCTTCGTCGTAAGTGGAGTAATTGTTGCAAAGCGTGTGCGTAATTAATAAAGGTAATATGCATTTATCTAGTGATAATATATCATAGTTGTTCTGTCAAGTCAAAACCACAAAAATGTTTGATCATACAAGCTCTAAGTAATCAAGGAAATGTTCAATGCTACTCAGAATCGGTATGCGTAACAATCTAAAAGCTTAACTAGAAAATATTCCAAATTATTTGTCGTATATGGTTTTAATATGATGAAGTAAGGAATGTGGACCTAACATAAGCCAAATTGTTAAGAGTAAAAAACCGTCAAATTCATCCGATAAGCACCATTAGGACCTGTGGAATTAATTCTGGTTCGTTGTATTACATCATATCATAAGAAAAAAAAAAGATGTGAGTAGTAAAAATTTGTCACACAATCTTGACCAGATAATGCACCAAAAAAGGATGGTTGTTATGAAACGATAACAAGTGTTGAGAGTGGGCTTTCACTTCTTTTATGAAAAAAAGGCC
This sequence comes from Nicotiana benthamiana, assembly GCA_034376525.1. Taxonomy (NCBI): domain Eukaryota; kingdom Viridiplantae; phylum Streptophyta; class Magnoliopsida; order Solanales; family Solanaceae; genus Nicotiana; species Nicotiana benthamiana. The sequence goes on along the minus strand of CM067340.1, from coordinate 93,522,344 downwards.
TAAAGAATCAGTGACCTAAAATCGTGGTCCATCAATTCTCTGGTCCATAAGGAATAATACACTTTCCATATATTATGCTGCACCTAACAGGAAACTTTAGGAGAAATTGAAATTACTTACCAAGTGAAAGTGAACGATATTTAATATTTTTAGCCATACCCATGCGGAAAAAGACAACGCTAGTGAGTTTTGTTGTGGCTCTTAGGCTAATGGGCATTAATTGATACCCTTCATAGGAATATTACATTATTAAGTTAGATCGAAAAATTATTAATAAAAGTACATATTAGATGTTGATCTGTTCTGTTGATATAATGATTCCCCAGCAGGGGCAGAGAAAGCAGACAAGTTGATATTTGTTTGATTCTAAATATTTGGTCAGGAATTTTTAAAAAAAATTGTAAATTAGTCAATCGTTAAATAAAATCAACTGAGAGAAAAATCATTTCGCTCTTTTTTATTTAATTTAATTATTCTTTTAACTTTTTCGTGCATTTACTTTTTTATATTTTAATTATCTGTCTGTATATATTAATATGCCCTGCAACCTCATCTCGAGCAATAAGTGTAAAACATACATTGGATTGGATGTTAATAAACATGGACCATCTTAATACCTAATGCTACAAAACCCTACACGTGGCTGGCAAAATATAGTCTGCACACTGATTACCGAACAGTAGTATACAAATAGATTTGTCGATGCATACACGACTACATCTAAAGATAGATATTAGGTACAACAACAACAACTATCCAGTTATCCCACCAGTTGGGGTATGGGGAGGGTAATATGTAGACGAGCCTTACCCCCGCCCGTAAGGGCAGAGAGGCTGTTTCCAAACGACCCTCGGCGTGTAGGATAAAAAGAGGGAAAGCTGCATTACGAAAACAAAGGTAAAATTAGAAACACAAGCAAAACAAAACAAAATAATAAAGCATAGGTACTCCTGCAATAATAATGTAAGTACTCATGAAAACATAAGCAACATAAATACAGTCGCATGCAATAATGCAATAATAACAAACAGTAACTACCATATTAACAACCATATGGAGACATAAGCTAAAACACTAATCACCTATGGGTAACCCTACTATCCCACACCCAACCCCGAGAGATGCGAACGAAGGACTCTAGGAGCCCCTAACCTACAATCCTGATTCTAGACCTCCAAACGCCCCTATCAAGGGTCATGCCCTCGGTAACCTGCAATCTGGTCATGTCCTGCCTAATCACCTCTCCCCAATGCTTCTTAGGCCTCCCTCTCCCTCGCCGACCACCAACAATCTCCAGCCGCTCGCAGCTCCTCACCGGGGCATCGAGGGCCCTCCTCCGAACATGCCCGAACCACCTCAGTCGCGCTTCTCGCATCTTCTCGTCCACCGGGGCCACCCCTACCTTCTGTCGAATAACTTCATTCTTGATCTTATCCAGCCTGGTGTGCCCACACATCCACCTAAGCATCCTCATCTCCGCAACCTTCATTCTCTGAACATGCGAGTTCTTCACGGGCCAGCACTCCGCCCCATATAACATCGCAGGCCTAACCACGGCTCTGTAGAATTTCCCCTTGAGTTTGTGTGGAATTTTCTTGTCACACAGGACCCCTGAAGCGAGCCTCCACTTTGACCACCCCGCTCCAATCCGATGGGTGACGTCCCCGTCAATCTCTTCGTCCCCCTGAATCACAGACCCAAGGTATCTAACACCGTCCCTCTTGGCGATGGCCTGATAACCAAGCATCACTTCCCCGCCTACCCCACTCGGCCCGTCGCCAAACTTGCACTCCAGATATTCTGTCTTAGATCTGCTTATTTTGAAACCCTTAGACTCGAGGGTCTGTCTCCATATCTCCAACCTTTCATTAACACCGGCCCTCGTCTCGTCTATCAATATTACATCATCAGCAAAGAGCATACACCAAGGCACATCCCCTTGGATATGTCGGGTTAGAGCATCCATCACTAAGGCGAACAACAGGGGGCTCAGCGCCGATCCTTGATGGAGCCCCATTACCACAGGGAAATGGTCTGATTTGCCCCCCACCGTCCTAACCCTAGTCTTAGCTCCATTATACATGTCCTTGATTACTCTGATATAGGCTTCTGGAACACTCTTCGCCTCCAAGCACCTCCATAGCACCTCCCTCGGGACCTTGTCATACGCCTTCTCCAAGTCGATAAGCACCATATGAAGGTCCTTCTTCTTATCCCTGAATTGTTCCGCCATCCGTCTGACTAGGTGAATCGCCTCTGTGGTAGAGCGACCCGGCATGAAACCGAACTGGTTCTCAGATATAGTTGTCGCCTCCCTCACCCGCACCTCAATCACCCTCTCCCAAACCTTCATCGTGTGACTTATCAATTTGATGCCCCTATAGTTGTTGCAGCACTGGATATCCCCTTTGTTCTTGTACAAGGGCACCACTGTACTCCACCTCCACTCATCCGGCATCCTTTTAGTCCTGAAGATCGCACTGAACAGCCTAGAGAGCTATTCCCCTCCAGCTCTACCCATGCACTTCCAAAACTCCACCGGGATCTCGTCAGGCCCAGTCGTTCGACCCCTACTCATCCTACGCAACGCCCCTAAGACCTCCTCCAACCTAATGCGCCTGCAGTACCCAAGGTCTCTATGACGCTTTGAATGCCCCAACTCCCCTAGCTCTATGCTCCTATCCCCCTCCTCGTTAAGAAGATCCCGAAAGTACGCCTGCCACCTCTGTTTGATTTGCGATTCCCCCGTCAGAACTCTACCATCCTCGGCCTTGATACACCTGACTCGGTCTAGATCACGGGCCTTCCTCTCCCTTGCTTTAGCCAACCGGAATAACTTCTTATCCCCACCCCTCTCCCCTAGTTCCTCGTACATGCGACCGAACGCCGCGTTTTTAGCTTCCGTGACTGCCATCTTAGCTTCTCTTCTCGCCTCCCTGTAAACCAACCTGTTCGCTCTCCGCTCCTCCTCGCTCATGCTCCCTGCCAACCTAGCGAACGCCGCCTTCTTCACCTCCACTTTTCCTTTGACTACCCCGTTCCACCACCATTCACCCTGATGTCTGCCTGAATATCCCTTAGTTACCCCGAGCACGTCCCGTGCAGCCCCCCTAACCAAGTTCGCCGTCACTGTCCACATGGCGTCCGCTTCCCCATAACTACTCCAAGCTCCGCCCTCCACTAACCTCTTCTCCAACTCCTGTGCATTCTCCTTAGACAAGCTCCCCATCTAATCCGCGGTTGACCCTGCGCGCCCCTCCGCTTCTTTTTCACCCAGAGATCGACATCCATCACTAAAAGTCTATGAAGAGTCGAAAGAGACTCTCCCGGAATAACCTTGCAGTCCTTGCACAAGCTCCTATCGCTCCTACGGATGAGAATGTAGTCAATCTGAGTCCTCGCCGCCGAACTCTTAAAGGTGACCAAATGCTCCTCCCTCTTCCGGAATGTCGAGTTCGCAATCAGGAGCTCGGAAGCCCTGGCGAAATCAAGCAGCGAAGTGCCTCCTCCGTTCCTGGCACCAAAGCCAAAGCCCCCGTGCACCTCATCATATCCACCAGCCTCAGCCCCAATATGACCATTAAAGTCCCCTCCAATAACTAACTTCTCAGACTGGGGGATACTCCCCACCAGCTCATCCATGTCCTCTCAAAAGCGCCTTTTAGCCTCCTCGTCTAAGCCTGCGTGCGGCGCGTAAGCGCTGACGACGTTGAGGACTCCGCCCTCAATAACCAGCTTAATAGACATTAATCTATCATTCACTCGCCTAACCTCAACCACGGACTCCCTTAGGTCCCTATCAACCAAGATTCCCACTCCATTCTTACCCCTCTCGAGCCCAGTGTACCACAGCTTATACCCATCAGCATCCCGCGCCTTTGTCCCTTTCCACCTAGTCTCCTGGACGCACGCTATGTTAACCCTTCTCTGCTGAAGAACCTTTGCCAACTCAATAGACTTACCCGTCAGAGTGCCTATGTTCCAAGACCCAATCCTTAATCTATGTGCGTCCACCGCCCTCTTCCCACCCTTACCTCCCGCCCTGCCCGTAGTGCCACCCCCTGCTCCCCTACTCACCCCTGCTACCACCCCCACCCCCTGAGGACATGACCTTACGCTATCATCCCCCGCCGCGGCCACTATCCCACCAACCAATATGGGGTACAGTGGCACACACACGCACTATAATGAAAAACGCAAATGTAGCAAACTAGATAACAACTAACTCGATATGCTAACTAAAATACGAAAACGATACGTAAAAAGATGCACAATGTAAACAAGGGAGCGGGAGGTACCAACTCCCGATGGAAAAACCTGAAAGTGTGATTTGAGGCGCCCAAGCTTTCCTAAAGCTTAGCAGAACGTGCAGCTCTATTGCGTCCTGCCGCGAGCCTGAGCGTGAGTTGCCGGAGATCTTCGCCGGAGGAGTAGGCACCTGTCCAAGGAAACAGTACACACCCACAAAAGCAGAGGAGAGAATAAAAGAAAAAGTGCTTCGGTTGCAAAAATTTTCAGCTACAGTTTAAGCCTTTCGACTTTTTCAGCCAAAGAATAAAAATAAAAATAAAAAGAATAAAAAGAGAGAGAACAGTGCTAAGAGGGCAGTGCAAAATGAAAGTGACCGGGGTAATATTCCGGGAGTACCAAGTTGGTCGGAATTGCGGGAGGGGGGGGGGGGGGGGGGAACTGCCCAAAAGGAGCCGATGCAAAAAGTGGCCGGAAAAGGCTCACGCGCGTGGCGCGTGGGAGTCGCCGACGGCGCGTGGATGGTCATCGCTGGCGCGTGGGGCAGATTCCGGCGGTGGAATTTACAGGGGTTGCGCGCCTGACGCTGAGCGTCACGGTGGTGAAGGAGGTGTCGAAGGAAAAAACACCGAAACCAGTGCGAATCTTTGCCGGAACAGTGTTCCGAGCAAAGAGAGGGATATAGATAAGGATACTTACCTGTGGATTCCGGCGAGTCGGTGGTGGTGCCGGTACCGATGGTGTTAACATGTGAAAGGGAAAAGGGAAAAGGAAAAGGGAAAGGGGAAGGGAACGACGAAGTCGAAGAACGAGAGGGAAAGCTTCATTAATTTCAGGCACGCATTTCAACTGTGAACCTCAGATATTTTGTTGGGATGAGAAAGAATAGATGCGTGGTGTTGTCAGTTATGTTACTAGTCATTGGGGTGTCAAAATTAAAATGCTGCTACTTATTTTTGACCAAAGACTATTATAGAAAAAAGAAATGAATAATTTAATGGATATAAGCGTATTTTTTGAGTTTTTGTCTATATTTTAAATTGAAGAGATTAGAAGTTAGAACTAGTGTGTTTTGGTAAGACGGAAAATAAGTTGTTTTTCGGTGCTTGTGGTCAGAAAATATTCTTTAAGAAATCATTTTCCACCAAATAGGCAAAATGATTGTCACTTTTGGATGAAAATATTCTGTCCCGGTTATTTCAATTCTTATCATCATATCACAACTTTTATCTATATATATTTAATTTTTAATGCTTAGAAATTTCATTTTACCGACGTCCAAGTTATTAATGTTTATTACTACTAATTTTGAAAAATTTCTATTTTTCGATCTTAACACAGAAAATCATTTTCAAATAACTCATTTATAAAAATTATTTTCTAGCATGCCAAATATACGGACCACCCTTATCGTGGTAGTAAAGGTTGGGTGGGGAATGTCCATTTATTACACAAACAACATGCAGAGTTCACACGCAGACAAAGATCATTTAACCCTACGACGTAATAAAATCTTAGAAAAGATCAGAATCAGAATCAATGACAGTGTGCTTGCCTGTATTTCGATGAGAACGGTGGAATAAGCATAAGCAAATGCAATATCTCCTATGGCTTGGAAGCTTTTCCATATTTTCTCTGATCCAGACACATCCACCCCTACTGTCGTCCCTGTTAGGCCTGTCTTTACATGGTGCCCTACACCTACAATTTATACTTTTTTAATTAACAAATCATAATAGTTGCAGACAATTAGTGTCTTTATATCGACCCCAAAGTACAAAATTCCAAGGGAGATAAAGGTTGGTGCATGAATTATGTCGCGTTCACGCAGATTCACACCCCAAATGGTGCAGTGACAGTTTATTCTGATGTAAGTTTCAGCGATTAATTACACAAATAATCCAGAGAAAGAAAAAGAAGAAGAAAATTAGAGTACCAGCAGCTTTGGCAATGGAGAGTCCAAGACCAATAGAAGCGTAAGTTAAAGACATAACAGCAGCAAGAATTGATAGCCATGAGAGTTTGTGGAAGTTTGGTATTTGGCTTAGAACTATTTGAATTACAGCAAATATTATCATATATGGGTAGCTCGATATTGAGCAGCTGGCTTCATGGCCATGTTTGTGAAAACAATTTGATCTCTTTACTGCCCTGAAATTGACACAAAATAATTAGAGAGAAACATTGAAACTATGAACATCATTGGTACTAGGGGTGTTCATCGGGCGGATTAGGCGGCTTTTTACTCTTAACGGTTTGACTTAACGGTTATCGGATTTTAAATGTATTCATCCGTTAGCCACCCGATAAGATATCGGGCGGATTGGTATCGGGTTAGCTCTTATCGGGCGGTTGCCGGGCGGTTTATTGGTTTAATACCTATGGGGGTTATCGAAAAGCTTATACCGAATTATAAAATTTATTGAAACAGTATAAAATTTGTAGATCATATCCACGGCCAGCTAGAAGGATTAGCCGAAGACAAGCTCCTGGGATTTTAAAGCACTGCCCACCAAAATCAACAAAGATTTCTAGGCCAGAGCAGATTAAAGCAGAGCATCATTTTGTTGGTGTGGATCTTTATACGAATCACAGGCCGGAACTGAACGGCAACATCATTGATTGCACCTCCGGTGCAATCCTAAGGAATGCCAATAGAAATAGACCGCCAGTTGTGAGAACTTACACGGATTTAATGACCACAGAGTTTTCAGATGCTACATCAAGTGACTGGTCCCTCTTTACAAGCTCAGATGAAGCATCATTTACAACTGGAGTACCAGAGACTCTTTTAGCACTGTTGATTATGCGGATGCAAGCGCTACTGATCCATTCTCTTCAATCATCAACAGCTTATGCGCATCAGACCATTCCTGTAACAGAACTGTTGCGTGTAGTATGTTATCGAGTAGTAAACCACATACAAGATTCTTTTCAGAAAGGAAGGGTTCTGTTTTGGATTCAAGTGTGGCTGCCGGACGCCTTGATCGAGTGCACGAGGCTAGAGTTCCAAGACAGGTCACTCTTCCTCCTGAAGGTTTTCATAGTGATAGTAGTACTGGTGTAAATGTAAAATATGGTAGTGAGCCTAGATTTGGACCTCATCAAACTTACTTTCCATCTAATGTTTAATTTCTTGGAATTCCAAGTCATTATATGTCGAATTAGCTAGGTACAAGTTGTGCTTCTATTTTGCCGATCAATATTTTATTGAATGGAGCACATCAATCATTTGTCAGTTCAAGAAAACAAGTAGTCCTTGCTCTTAGTTCTTAGTTGTAAATATGCTTTCCGTATCCAAGTTCTTAGTTCTTACACACTTATCGGTTTCAACTTAATTCAATTACTAGAACGAGGCATCAAGTCATACAGCTCTACTCACTGTCTCACTCAATCAGAATAAACGGTGGGGGTGGTTTGTTTTTGTAATTTATTTTTGTTATACACTTATACTTTCATTTTTAAGATTTTTAGTTTTTATATTTAATATATATAATTATGTAAGTAAAAATTAATTTTATATATCTATATATATATATATATATATCTATATATATATATATATATATATATATATATATATATATATATATATATATATATATATATATATATATATATATATATATATATATATATATATATATATATATATATATATATATATATATATATATATATATATATATTCTTAACGGGTTAACGGATTATCCATTAAGAAAATTGAATAATCCGCCCCCAAACCGATAAGCCGTTAATAAAAAAAATTCAATCCGTTCTCCGTCCGTTAAGCCGTTACCATTAAGCCATTAAGCTTCGGTTCGGTTCGGTTTTCGATTTCGAATCGGTTTTGAATATCCCGTACTAGTATATATTTAATTTAATAATGACAATAGTTATTTAATATAGTACTAATGTCTTTGTCATTAGATCAGATTAGTCAAAGTATTGACAAAAAGGTCATAATATTTTCTTCAAAAGTAAAACTTTTGTTCTTACACCATACTGATAGATGCTGTAATAGTGTATCCAATGGTAACTCCGACCAGGTTAGCATATTGTGCCAGTCCACACAGTGTCACCTTCACACCTCCTGTTAAAAAAAAATAATCAAGAAAAGGCCAAAATCCCATTAATAATTGAACTATTTCTTGCATAAATGCAATCCGTCCATGTTTCAATTGATAAAAATCTTATCTTGGAAATATATTACTCCTCCTTAATTTATAATTTTCTTTCTAGCAGAGGCTATGATTTTTGTTGTTTTGTCAAAGTTATAGATAGAATGGTTGGGAGAAAAGCATGGATCAATAGGTTTAATATAATATAAAAAGAGTACCTAAATGAGAACGGACAACGTCCATGTAAGTGTAGTTTCTCTTGCCGGAGACGGGGCCAGGAGAACGGTAAGAATCGGCAAGAAGTGTAGAAGTGAAGTATGTAATGAAATAAAAAGCAAAGAGAACAGCAGGACCAGCCACCCATCCTAACTGAGCTATAGCCCATGCTAAAGAAAGTACTCCTGAACCAATAACAGCAGTGATAATATGTGCACTCGCCGTTACCAACGTCCCTAAAAAACATTAGAAAACATCGCGCACCATTAGACTAATTTAATTAACTTCTCTATACCATTGACCTGTAATAATAGTTGGTACCACTTCTTTTCTCACGCCCATCATCGTCAAAAACATCTCCACCTTCCAGTTCCGTTGATATGTACATGGTGTTCTTCTGTGCCATTTTTTTCTTTATCAAGTTTGTGTTATGGAGTTATAAGGTGTATGAATGGTTAAGGAAGATGGAATATATAAGCATGTAAAGAGGGGACAATGATTATAAATTGAGGGTCAAAGGCCAAAAGTCTTTGGAGCCAAGAATAGTGGGAAAAGCTAAATACTTTGGGAGACAAGAAGGTTGCTCTGATGGTAAGCAACCTTCACTTCCAACCGAGAGGTTGTGAGTTCAAGTTTCCCCAAGAGCAAGGTGGGAAGTTTTTGGAGGGAAGGATGCCGGGGGTCTATTTGGAAACAGCCTCTCTATCCCAGGATAGGGGTAAGGTCTGCGTACACACTATCCTTCCCAGATTCTACTAAATGGGATTATACTGGGTTGTTGTTGTTGCTAAATACTTTGGGAAATCTTTACCTAAAATACATACAACTAGTGTGTAATGATATGAGTTTTAGGTCAAGAATGATGGTGTTTATTTTGCACCCTTGAATGTGCTTATATATTTTGTCCATCTTTTATCATTAACAAGTTCCCCACCCCTCTCCAATAAGAAAAAAAGGTCCCCACAATATGCCTTTTGCATTTAGTCCTAACCATTGAAAATGAAACATTTGTGCTGTACTATCCATTGAAAACTTTGAACAACATTTTACAAAATAAGAAATGTGTTTTAAGTTATATAAATGGGTTACAAAAATTTATACTGGCAGGTCACTTTTACCTATTGTAATAAATATTTTATTTTCGAGATTAATATTATAAATCTTACTATAATTTAAAAAGACATATCTATGTAGTATATTTTTTGAATAGTAATATAATTCTTTTTTATATTAATAATATATAAAACTTAAACTAATACTATGAAATTATAAGAAAGAGGGAGGAGAGATCCTAAGTTGACTCATCAGTCTCTTACCTTTTTTCAGTCATTTTGTATTCTTTGATGAATTTGGTCGGTTTCTTTTACAAATTTTGAATTGCCATGACAAAGAGACATGATATCTTTCCTAGTTATTTCCTCAAAGACATCATAGTATGGGTTACGTGGCCTTCTTTAATTCTACCACATATTTTATTCGTGATGTTCAATCCCTTTATTTAGTTAAAAGTTGAACACTTATATACACACACACAAAATGTTAAGTATAGAATTCTATTTAGAGTGAATGTCTATCATGTAGAGAGTTTTACTTTGAGTCTAAGTCATTTTTTCCTCCTATAAATAGAGGGGTCTTACCCCATTGTAAATCACCCCAAAATTCAATAAGAATTTTCTCTCTCTCTTTCTCTGCAATATTGTTCTTCTACTTATATTGTTTCATAACACGTTATCAGCACGAGACTCTACCGTCTCAAGAAGCTCTTTGAGAATATTAAGCAAAAGAGGAACCCATCCCCCATGTATCTATCTTCTTCATGAAGAAGTGAAAAACCCTAGAAACTAAATAGAAGAGCAGCCGCTACAGTAGGTCACCTTCTTCATGGAAACAAGTAGAAAACCCTAGGGAACAAACAGTCACAACACTGCTGAAGAAGACACCCACCACCCCCGTGTTGCCTTCGCCAAACGAACCCTCTCTCTCCCGTCGTCACACCAGTCCTCGTCGCTGCACCAGTTTTGTTGTCAACAGAACCGGCCCTCCCTCACGTCCGCAAACAACTAGTAGCGAACCAGCTGCCAGAACCACCTGTGTCATCCGCTGCACGTCGTACCAACAGCTCTTCTCCATCAACCAAACACATCAGTCCTGGTTCTATCCGTTTTGGAGTTCGTCATCGATCGAGATTGTTTGACGGCGGTTCCGATTCGAAGCTTGCCGCTGCTCGAGGTCAATTGGTTTTCCGGAGAAATTTGCCCACACGAATTTCGCTAATTCCAGGCATTATTCGGGGCACACAGTAGAAGACTGTAGAACTGGAGGATGATCTCGTGGATAGTTTCGTTCTTGCTTGGAGGCTTCTCGCGATCAGTCACGCTTTAAGAGATAAGTATCGATTTTATGTTTGATTAAAATCTGTGATTGTGTGTTGTCTATATTACATGCAAGTGATCATGGCTATTTGCTTCCGTTGTTCATACCTGTTTTCCATCAATTAGTGTCAGAACTTGCTTATGTCTAACTAGATAACATGATATATATTTGTATATATGTAGGATTATATACAAGAATATACTTTCGTGATTGGTGCATATTGTAGTCGCGTAATTCTGAGTTATTCGACTATGTCTATGTGTTTGGTTTTGTCGATAACTTTAACGCGTAAATCTAGATATTGTTTAGATCTATTTGAAAATGATTGTATGCATCGAATGATCGAATACTGCTGTTTCCTTTTGGAACCTTGTAAATTAGGGGTCAGAGGCTTGAATCACTGTTATGAGGATCAAAACCCTAGTTACACCGTAAAAACATAAAACCGAGCATCATCAGATTAGAGAAGTCCAAAATTCAGAAACAAAACAACAAATGAAGAAACTGTTAAGGAAAAACAAAATCAAAACAATTACTTAAAGGAAAATTTGAAACAAAAAAAAAGGGGGGGGGGGGGGGGGGGGCAATGGGAAACTTGACGTCAATTCAATTTCCTGTTGAAACAGTGAGGATCTAAATTAGAGATTAGGTGTTTGCAGATTGGAAAATGTTGATGAAAATAAGTGATTTTTCTTTTTAGGGTTATTAAGTGTGCCGCGAAGACATGGTATAAAAGCATTCTTTTAATTGTTTAATTACAAAGTCATATTGGTAAGTTGGTCATGTAAAGTAATAAAAAAAAAGGGAACCTGGTCGCTGTAATAAGGCAACGTAAGTTGTCGAGTAAGTTCTAACTTGTGGATTTAAGCAATATTATTTGTTAATTAAAAGGAACACGTAGGGTTGAAGGAAGGTGCTTGGCGATGCAGTAGCTATAAAAGTCATGTCTTTTCATGTAGCTATTCTTACAAAATCGTGAAATTTTTCTGTACAAAACTGCAAAGGCTTATAGCTCAATATCAGTTGCATAAGGTCTAATTAGAAGTCCTTTTGCAGACTACTTTTTGTGCTTAACTTCACGTGGTTATTATCCATCGATTCTCTGCTTAAGCCAAACAAACTATTAAATTGACGCATGTGGATTTTAAGCATAAGTAGCTGAGCAAGAGTAGCAACCTGTACGGCTGAAGCTAGCTGCAATAGCAACTACAGTAATAGCGTACTTGGATTGACAAACCAGAGGTGTTTCATGCCTCTACCGTTGTGTGCTGCATTTGGTAGAAAACAAGGGGAACCAAAATTTGGTAGCTTTTCTTATTAGAACGTGATGCACCCTCTTAAAAAAAAAAAATTTGGCGAGCCAAAAACAGTCTTATTTCTCAGGTATCCGTAAGTTTCGTTAGTGCTTCATATCGCATAAATTACGGATTGATACAAACAGCACGAGACACTAACCAATGCAGTAGAAGCTTTGGGATTGAGCATAAAGATTGTCAATTGTTCCATGAATTTCCTTCATGATTAAATTATGGATTTAAGGTAAGTAATTTACTTTTCTCTCTCAGATTCTTGAAATTCTACGATTTGATTTCATATACAAATAAAGACAACAAAGTTTGATTATAGCTCTAATGGAGTTTGTAAGAAATTATAACCACGTGAAGTGGTAAAATTTCTATGCCTTGCCATGATTAAATTCATGTATGATTGTGGGCAAAGAATTGAAAATCCGTCCAATTGAATTTGCTCCATTCTCATTCCCTTTAGAGAATGTGATTGCAGTATGTGATAAGTCTGAAAGAAGACAAAATTATTACCGTGAAGGTATCAATGGATGTGGACGTGGCAATAGACGAAATTATAATCGTCATCATTGTGATAATGAAGATAATAAGGATTCTCAAAATAATCCTTCACTCTGTAAAAGTAATATTTGTTATAAATTTGACAATATGAGATTTTATAAAGCACATATAGATGATTATGGTCCATTCAAGATGTGAGTGTGATAACATCTAATTTATGAATACATATTCATTCTTGGAAGAATATGAACGTGCTAGTGGTAGTGAATATACCACATCACCTCTAGAAGGAGGTTTGAGATGATATATGAAAATAATGTCATTATTATGGCATGAATGATCATTGGTCACGTACCTATTGTATGCCAAAATATTTTGGAAATATGATTATTAAAGGACAACGGTAATACAAGAAACATATCTTGCATATAATTTTGACCATGACCATAATGGTATAACTTTCTCTTTAAAAGAGATATTCACCACATGGATGTTGATGAATTTGTGGTAGTACAAAATTAATTGAGAGCTCTAGAAGAGCAAATTATTACTATGTTGGGGAAATACAATTGATTAACAATAAGGTATTGTGTTGTAGTAAGTCTCAAAGAAACTTATTCAGTTTCCAAAGTACACGCGAAAGCGGCTGATTATATTGAGACTATAAATAAAGGAAAGATTTAATATCTTCTATTACTACAACTTTTAGCGGAATAATATGTATGCAAAAAGCTACCCGCTTTATTTTCTAGTTTGTACTACACAAATAAAAGAATGCCACAATAAAGTGGATGTTTATTGATACAAAAACCCATATCATAATAAACATGGAGTTTATTGATAATTGCACATGTCATGGTATAAACCTGAACTTATCAATATTGATAATGAAATTCAGTTGGCATAATCAGTTTAGCCATATCAATTTAAGTATGATGTGCAAAAATAATAGAGAATTCATATGGGTAAATATTAAAGAACTAGAAAGTTCTTTACGAATCTCTTATATTACTTGTTCTCATTAATTAATTGACCAACTAAAATTGGGATTGAATCCCATGAATACTGGAAATATCAAAGGTGAATATGGGCCCATTCATCTGCCATGTATACCACATAAGATGCATCTATGAGATGGTTACATGTGCGATTATTATTAACCCGCAACATGGTATTTTACGAGGTAACTTGCTCAAATAATTCAATTTAGAGCACAATTTTCAGATTTTCTATTCAACATAGTTCATCTTGATAAGTTGATTTACATCATAGTTGGTTTAGCAAAATAATTTATTGAGTGCCTCCACTTAATAGCTAAACTATTGCTTTTGAGAACAAAGTTATCTATATTAATTTGATATACGTTATATATCAAAGTATATTATTTTTCCCCTCACAAGTGGTTCAGGGTCAGGAACCAAATAATTCCATCTTATTATTATTGATGCGGTGTATATTTGATTAACACCATAATGCACAACGATGGATTCTCAAAGTTGAGGAAACAAGTTAGTTTTTCTAACATGAGGGGGAGACATGATAAACAGTTGAGAAAAAATTACGTGGAATGAATTATCATTTGTACAACTAGATGCTCGAATAGGATAATATGAACTTGAAGTTCATAAAAGGATAATTCATCTGCAATATATTGCAAAGCATGCCATAAGCATTTGCTAACCCCAAGAAAGTAACTATATTCTCATTGCAAATGCTCATATTAAGTCCTAGAAGGACAAAGTCTATGGTACGCTTAAAGCATATAGACAAATCGGTTTCAGTTAAAAAGGATGAGCAAATGATCAAACTGATCATAATAAGGAGGCAAGTGATCTAGAAGATCACATGACATAACACTTCATAAAATCTCATGAGAGATTTAGGTACCTGAATATATGAATGAAGAGATATCTATGTTATGTCTTTATGAAAATTTATTGGAACTGATATAACATGTTTGTCGACGACACGTATCATAGCGCTAAGTTTAGATGATGATCTTAAGTCTATCGAATATAGACACAAAAGTGTTAGCCAAATGGAAGAGATACAATTCAAGTAGAATTGATTCCATATTAAGACATGTAGTTTTGGACATGTAGTTCAAATACTTAAAAGTATAAAGTCAATGGTATGTGCAATCAGTTTTCGATATCTTATTTTTCTAGCATGACATGAAAACTTAATATGAATCTAAAGTCTATAATATGGCTTATATGACTTAACTTATATGACAATCCATGAAGGATTTAAGTTGCTTGAAGCATATACAATTCTTGATCTTGAGATACCGCTTCCTTAATGCAATTTATGCACAAATGTATGTTGCTATAACTATAAGCATGATAATGTTATAGCGATGATACCTTTATGGAGATATTGAAGAGTCATTCCACGATATTTGTAAAGACATTATATATCTATCACGAGTTATGATTTCAAGGTGCAAATATTCATTATAGTTAATATGGCTGATTTGTTTATCAAATCTCTACCAACGATCTCTTGAAGATGGTGCACAAGATTAGGATGCGAAGGCTCAAGGATGTGAATTGATGCTCTCTTCAGGGGGAGTTAATGCGCGTTGCACTCTTTTTCCCTTACAAGGTTTTGTCCCACTGGTTTTCCTTGCAAGGTTTTTAACGAGGCAACCAATAGACGCATATCTAAACATGTGTACTCCTTTTCCTTTTCTTGAATTTTTTTCCCATTGGGTTTTATTTTAGTTAAGGGTTTTTAATGAGGCACATTAATTATTGAGTAGACATTCAAGGGGGAGTGTTAAGAATAGAATTCTATTTGGAGTGAATGTCTATCATGTAGAGAGTTTTACTTTGAGTCTAAGTCATTTTTCCTCCTATAAATAGAGGGGTCTTACCCCATTGTAAATCACCCCAAAATTCAATAAGAATTTTCTCTCTCTCTTTCTCTGCAATATTGTTCTTCTACTTTCATTGTTTCATAACAGTTACTATAATAGTATATGATTTGTCATATTTTTCAGGTTACTAATTTCACTTATTAAAAATGTAGCTGCACACCTCTAGCCCTATTCATAGACATATTGTTTATGTCAAGACTATCTTTTACCAATCATATAATTATATTAGGGTGAATATATATAGAGGCAAACTCTTCTTTGTTATGGACGAGAATGTGGAGAAAAATGATATATTTTTTGCTAAGCCTTTTCCGCTAAGACAAGAGGGTTGCTCTGATGGTAAGCAACCTCCACTTCCAACCGAGAGGTTGTGAGTTCGAATCTCCCCAAGAGCAAGGTGGGAAGTTCTTGGAGGGAAGGATGCCGGGGATCTATTTGGAAACAGTCTTTCTATCCAAGGGTAGGGGTAAGGTCTGCGTACACACTATCCTCCCCAAACCCCATTAAGTGAAATTATACTGAATTATTGTTGTTGTAAGCCTTTTCCCTAATTGTGGGAAAAAATGTTGGCCCTCCAAAATGGACATAAACTTTTCATTTGACAAAGGTAGTTTTTGGTGCATGCACAAAGATACAGATGAAACCATTTTGGAATTTTCAGTGGCTTAATTATTATATTCCAACTTATCTTAAATTAGCACTAAAAAGGGAATTTTAAGCATGTTTCGAATTCATCTTCTTGCAAGAATTTGGGACCAAAGGAAACCTTTCAAAAGATAGTCTATGAACACCACCACACTAAGAGTTTTGGGTTCCATTAGTTATTCGTTCAAAATAATACAAAATGGTATTTTGAACACAAAAAGAAGAAACGAATGAAAGAAGAATTTTCCTACAATTTTGGTCCCTAATCCCTGTGATTAATTTCCAGTTGTACATCCACTTTAATTTGTTCCAAAGATTTTACCGGTTTCATTAATTTATTTTAACGAAACAGAATATACGTACAGATATTTCAAAACCTGCATAACTTTTTATATTTTTTATTTACTTATTTTTGTAAAGTATAGTCAGAAGTTGAATCTGAGACTGAACAATGCCAGTTTGATAATTTATAAGACCCACGAGTTCTTATTTGACTGATGATCATGATAAAAGAATTAGGAATCCTTTGATACTCTTATATATTTTATTCCAAATGATTGCTTGCTTTGATAAATACTAACTAAATATTCGAAAATTAAGAATATTATGCAAGCCAATGGAATGCTTAGTCCAAATGTAGTGAGGTGGCTTGAAGGGTTGAAACTAAATGGTGAGAAAAATATTAGCTTTGATGCTAAAGTGATTAGCAGATTCAATTAATTATAATTTTTATGTATTTGGTTTCAAAACGTTTATTCTCAGCTAAGCAACAATCGAAAACTTGAAATATCTAAGCTTGATATATACTTTAAGCAGGAAAACTTACGTGAGTTCAATGTTAAAGTCCAATCATATTTATTTACTACGCTAGAAAATTCTAAATTGAAGCAATAAAACGTATGAATTAATGATGGTTAAGTAATAAATTTTATCTAACACTTATTGCTTTAACGTATGCATAGCGCGCAAGTGAAATTTTCCCTCTAATCAGCTCCTCGACTAATGCACATGTTGTTAATTGCTCCCTAGCTATTGGAGTTGTATAATAGTGTTTTGAACAACAGTATCATTTATCTTTGTAAAACCTAAATGTAACAGCATTTTGAAGTACAAGTTTCATTCTCTCTATAGTTTATTCGTCAAAGATGACTTTAGTCATTTCGAGAATACAAAGGGGCGTTTAATGATAGATATTATATTGTTTACCCGTAAAACGGTATAGTTGAATTTTTATGTGCTTTATAGACAATTGAAGTATAGTTGAATTTTTACGTGCTTTATAGACAATTGAATTAATTTGATTTCAAAATGATAATTAAATTAGATAAAAATATAATACTTATCCTTGAAATGGAGATAAAATAGCAGAAGCCGTAATTCCAGGAGCAGGGCTTCCAGGGACAACAATAATGATATAAATGAGCAAGAAGATAAAATTATATTGAGCTTTCAACAAAGTGGCATGTGTTTGTCTGAAAATTTGTGTGTTACAATGATGATAGAGCTTACTATTTATAGCTGCACCTAGGGAACAAGGTCCTAGAATCATGTCCCTCTTTAATGATAATTATGAAGGTCATTAAAGGATGTGTAACGACAGGCATTGAATGTCATATTCTTTGTAACATGCTACATACTTAATGTTATAGAATATTCTTCATTAAGTGCTACATGATGATCGTTATTTATTTTACCTTTATGAGCATCATTCGCTCCGGTAACAGACGAGATCGTTGCCTCCGGATCCGACTGTCTTCTGTCTTTGGCTCCACGTGTCATTTTCTCATGCGATCATTTAATATTAACATATTTTACCCTATACAGATAATCCCCGTGCTTTCCGGCGGCATAACTTTGTGTCACCGGAAAGTTGGTAGCAATATATTTTTTGGCGGGAAATTCTCCCATCTAAAAAGTTTCTGACGGTTGATTAGACGTACGTCTCTCCGCATTTAATGCCCCGAACATGCGTCATCCCACAAATTAGCATCACTTTTGCCGGTTACTAAGGTAATTATGGTCACGATTTTAGCCGCCTATTTCTTTACTTTTACGCATCAAACTTCTTCATTTACACTTCATAATTCTCTAAACTTTCACAAACTCTCTTTACTCAACTCATACTTTGTCTTCAACCTTTCTTTAACTTTCCTTTTGAGAGTAAACCTCTATTCTTTTCTGAAAAATAATGGTCTCTTCTTTTAGAAACCCTAGTTCCTCAAAGAACAAAGGTAAAGCTAATAATGCTGCTCCTCATACTGTGAGATCCATCATCCCAAAGAGTCTTGTCACTACTAAGAATTTTGAAAAGAAGTATCCTTCCGTTCACCCTCGTAAGAAGGCCATTCGCGTATACCCTTCTTCCATCACACCTTCTAGTATTCCTCTTGTGAAGGAACACTTCCATTGCTAAGATTTAGACATTATCGCTCTTGACGAGGCGGAGCGGATAACCTTACAAACGAAGGGTTTTACGTATTTTTATACATATACTTTTACTTTAGGGAATTTCTCTTTGAGTGGAGAGCTTGACTCCATCATTATGGAGTTCTCTATCGGCTACATGTATACCTGGCACAAGTAAGTCCTTTTGTGTGTAGGACAGTCGCTTGTCTTCGGCACCTATACTAAGATATGGGAGAAGAGATAACCCTAGATCGATTAATGAACCTTTATTCGCCCAAGATCTTCCACGAGAAATGATCAATTTCAGCAAGCGTGTCCATCATGCTCTATTATACAGCATGGATGATGACAATGTCCGTGGGTGGATGGAATGTTTCATTGTATTCGCCATTAACGACATCATTCCGGCCATGTCATCCTTTCCGGAATTATGGAACCGCACTCGTAAGTTCACCATTTTCTCTTTTGTTTCATTAATGATCGTCCCATATCATAATCGACCATTCTTCTCTCGCTTATTTTAGCGACTTAGTGAGTACCACCTAGGGTTGAAGTCTTGGACCGGTGGGTCCAGAAAATTTTAGATGTTACTATGCCCGAGACTTGTACGTGGAAAAAGTTGGCCCTTAAGTATGGGTAGAAGGCAAAAAATAGGGGTAAGTCGAACTCATCTTGTTTTTACTTTTTGTATAAGGAAGTTGATTAACCTTTCTCTTTTGTTGAATTCAGGTCTACCCCAGGGCTCAGTTGTCGTTCCCAAGGAGGACGTTTTAGCTAAGCATACTGAGGCAACGAGGCTGCTGCATGAGACTTTTGCACAAACAAGTGTCTCCAAGCCTACTTCTGGTGCAAGTGCTTCTTCTTGGAGTCCCCAACCGGAAAACAAGCAACGTAAAAAAGATGTTCCTCCACTACCGGGGAAAAAAGTAACAATTTAAAGTGGTCTCACCGAGTCATCTCCAAAAATTATGGTGATGAGCCCCCCGCCCGAGCTGGCCATAGACACCGCGATGATCGACAATGATAGGGAAGCTATCGAGGAGGGGGCTTCTCTACATAGAAGACGACGACCTTCCTTAGCT
Source organism: Nicotiana benthamiana (assembly GCA_034376525.1). NCBI lineage: Eukaryota > Viridiplantae > Streptophyta > Magnoliopsida > Solanales > Solanaceae > Nicotiana > Nicotiana benthamiana. Next base: position 93,502,567 of record CM067340.1, on the reverse strand, counting down.
CAACAAACTGCTCAAATCGTCGAGTTAGTTACACCAACCGATGAAGATGCCTCGGCACTCTGGGGGGAGGGGGGTATGATATGGTGAAAAAGTGCCAACTCCTGCTTCAGAATCCCATTCACTCTGACCGGTACAGTGAGGCTAAGTACCGGGTCTCTGCCATCTTCGGTTGATAAGCAACCAATAACCAACATTGCGCTTGCCGCAATCACTTCTCATCCTTCAATGCCATCAGGTTCATCTCCTTCTTCACCAACTCTTCTTTCGCCACCAGCAACTGCTGCATCATCTCCTACTGCCGTGGTTTCCCGAGAGAAGAACATCCCTCTCCCCCAATCCCCTATTCATGGGAACTTGGGGTAAAATTATGCTGCCCCGTCAAAAGATCCTCAAAGGAGGAGGAGCGCCACCCTCTCAATTTCCACTGGATGCCATCTCTTCTCCCGGTCGGTGGAACTTGCTAACTATCTGTTAGCTTCAGAGAAAGATTGGGAGAAAATACAATCTCTCTTGTGAGAGTGTTTGTTGAACAATGCCATGCATAAAGCAACGCCATTATAGTCTTTGTGTTCTCTACTGTTTCTTCTATCGGTGTTATGTCTGGATTTTGTTTTGCAGGACAACTTCCATGCTTCTGAGGGTCTTTAAAGGCTGATTCGTGATAAGGAAGAACTTACCTCCGAGACAGATCAACTTTTTACTGAGCGAGACCAAACTGTTGCTCGCCTCTCAGAACTAAAAGCTCGAGATGGAGAGGCTGTTGAGTTCGAGGCTCGGTTGCAGCTAAACGAGCAAGAAGTGATGACTACTAGCTAGGAGGTCGCCCCATTAAGGGAATAACTCGAAGAAACTAGGGCTAAATGGGGTTAGGTCCACAATGGCGTTCTTGCCGCATCAGATCACGAGGCTGCCACTGTAGAAAGGTTGAATAGTTTGGAGGTAGCCTTAGCCTCCAAAACTGAAGAAATTACTACCGCTGAGGCGAAGTATGCGCAGTTGGAGGAGAATCATAAGAGGACCCTCGAACATAACAGGGTTTACAGTTCCAATATTCGCGAGCTCAGTGGCAGCCTCATGTCTATCACATCTACGTGGGAAAATCTTTCTGCCGAGGTTGACCAACTTAAATAAGAACTCAAGCGCTGAATGGCTTATGGAAAAAACATATGCTATGTACATCATAAGGAGAAAAACCTTGGAAGAGACTAAAACGGGTGTCATTGATTTTAATGCCGATATCGCTAAGGCCCCTGAGCTGGAGTTAATTGCCAAAAGGGTTCTTCTGGACCGTCTTGATGCTACCGATTCTCCTAGTTATGGCTATGAGTTCTCGAAAACTGAAGAAGAAGCGGAGAAGGCCAAAATAATGAGTCGGCGGCGGATCCATCCACTTCTCCTAGAGGCACATATGCTTCTCTTCCTCCGGGTCCCGGAGATGCAATAGCTTAATTTTTCTTTTCCATACTTTTGTATTTATGCTACTTTTGCTATGAATAAAAGCATTTTTTTCCGCTTAAGTATTGTGCAAGTTTTTCTTTTTGCATGCTTCCCACTTGAATATTTGCGCAGGTCTTTACGTACTTTTCTTTTAAGTATTTTTGCAACTTTCATTCTTTGCGTCAAATTGTTAAAGGCTTCGGGTGTGTTTTTCCCCGAGAGCATTTGGATTCCAGCCATAAATTCCTCCGAAATCAACCCTTTAACGTGAGAGCTTTATAAGAGAGGGCCCTCTTATGTTTATGGTGCTCTTCAAGAGGACGTCTCTTGTTAATTACGTCACTATTATTTGAAGTACTTATTTAATTTCAAATAATAAAATTAATTCATTGTTCAGACAAGAAACAAGATAGAAATTAAAGGACTTTACTTTATTTCTTTTACTTTTAAAAGTACATGAGCATTCGTTGTGCTAAAAAAATTACCATTAGTTGGGGCTAACTTGTACAACTTGTTTCTATTGGTCTGGTCGTGCAGTTCCTGATCCCGATGGTACAACTTTATTTCCGGGTTTAGTCTTCTGGTCGATGTGGTAGTACCCTCATAAAATTCCCCCCACTGTTCGAATGCGAAGAATGTGAATTAGAACACTGGATGTTTTACACCTTCGAGCATTCCACTAGTGAAGTGCTAGATAATCTTCATTTCAATAGCAAATTTCACTTTTCCTTAGGAATTTATACTATCGAGCCAAAGGTTATCTAACAATCCCATGGTGGCTTGCACTTGTGAACGGTTGGGTAATCTTTGTTCGACAACAAATTTTTCTTCCCGGTAGGAACTTTGATATCGAGCAAACGACTATCTAACCGCTCCGTAGTGATTCTTATCTTGTTTCCGCTTTCATTTAAAGCTCTTATTTCTGCTGCTGAAGCTTCCTTCGTAGTATGCTTTCCGTTGCTGCCTCGTTAAAACCATGCCAGAAAAACCTAATTTACAAAAACTGGACAAGGGAAAAAAGAGTACGGTATATAATTTCAGTATAGGCGATACTCATCGGCAATAGTTTCTTTTTAGGTGTGCCATGTCCCAATTGCTTGGAAAATTTGCTGTCTTGATTTTTCAACTCGTATGATTGGAAAATTTAGGGGCCTTTCCATGTCAGACCTAACTTCCCTGCATTGTGCTCGCGGGTATTCTAAGTTACTTTCCGCAAAACCAAGTCTCTCACTTTTAAAAAATGGAGATTGGCTCTTTGATTATAATATCTTTCCATTCTCTGCTTTTGGGCTGCCATCCTTACATCCGATAAGTCCCTCCATTAATCGAGCAGCTCCAATTTAACCAATATTTCTTCGTTGTTTGTTTATTCGTTTGACCAAAAATATCTTAGGGTGGGCTCTCCTACTTCCACTGGAATTAAGGATTCTGCTCCGTACACAAGAGACAAAAGAGTTTCTCCTGTGCTTGACTTGGATATTGTCTGATACACCCATAATACTCCCGGCGGCTCTTCTAGCTATTTCCTTTTAGCTGTTTCTAATCTCTTTTTGAGATTTTGTATGATATTTTGTTCATTGATTCTACTTGGCCTTGCGCTCGGATGATGTGATCCTTTTGAATTTTAAGTCTTCAAGGAATTTTTTGACCTTTGAGCCTACAAAATATGGTCCGTTTTTACAGGCTATCTATTTTCTTATCCCAAATCTGTAAATTATATTCTCTCACAAGAAATGTACTACTTCTCGTTCACCAATATTCTGATAAGGACTTGCTTCAATCCATTTAGAAGAATAGTCAGTTAAAATTAAAAGAAATATTATCTTGTTGGGGGCCGGTGGAAGTGGTCCAACAATATCCATCCTCCACTTCATGAATGGCCACTGTCACAAAACTGAGGGTAGCGGCTCTGCCGGTTGATGTACTATCAGTGTGTAGCATTGAAATTTGTCACACTTTTGAACATAAGCCTTGGCATGTGCTCCATCCGGGGCTAGTAGTATCCTGCCCTAATTAACTTTAGTACCAAGGAATCTACACCCGAGTGATTTTTGCAGATCCCTTTATGGACTTCATGCATAACATAGTTAGCTTCGGAGGTTCTTAAACATCGGGCAAGCGGGCCTTGGAAAGATCTTCTATATAGTTTACCTCATTCGAAACTATATCGAGTTGCCTTAGTGCGTAGCGCCTGAGATGCCTTGGGATCTTCGAGCAACTTTTCGTGCTCGAGATAGTCAATGATCTCATTTCTCCAGTCCCATACTAAATTGGTTGTGTTTACCTCATAATAGCTATCGGCGTCTAGCACAAAATATATAAGCTGCATGATCATAACGGATTCCGATCCTTTCATTTTTATGGACGAGCCTAGATTGGCTAGTGTTTCTACTTCTACATTCTCTACTCTCGGAATGTGTGTAATGACCATTCTTTGAACCGAGCGAGCAAAGTCTATACCTTAATTACGTATTGTTGCATGCGTTCCTCTTTGGCGTCGAAGATCATGTAGACTTGATTTACCACCAATTTGGAGTCGCATTTGATTTCTATGACCTCGGAGTCCAGCCCCCAAGCCAATTCGAGTCCTGCAATAATATCTTCGTACTCCGCTTCATTGTTAGTTAAGGGAATAGTCCTTATGGCCTGCCTTTGGATTTCTCTCGAGGGTGTGGTTAATACTATACAGAGCCTGAACCCTTTCATCTTAGAAGCTCTGTCCGTGAAGAAGGTCCAAACTTCTGATGTCGATTCTGACACTATTACTGCCTCTTTTGTAGCCAAAGGTAAAAGTCTGGACTGAAATCTACCACAAAGTATGGGTTTATATTCTATGTCAACTTCGCTCATTTCGATGGCCCACTTGGCCAGCCTACCTGAGCGTTCACGTTAATGAAGAATATTCCACAGGGATAAAGTGGTCACCACAACTATCGGGTGACATTGGAAATAAGGCCTTAGTTTTCGAGCGGCTAAGGGAAACTTTTCCTGATATGGGTTGCGAGTTTCTGCTCCCATTTAAATTTTACAAATGTAATAAATAGGAGATTGTGTACCTTCGTCCTCACGGACTAAAACGGCACTCACCGATACCTCCAATATTTCTAAGTAAATCAACAATCGTTCTCCTTCCTTCAGTTTTGATAGTAATGGAGAACTTGACAAATACCTTTTCAAATCCGTCAAAGCCTACTGACACTCCAGGGTACATTAGAATTTTTTCTTCTTTTTGAGCAACGAAAAGAAATGATGTCATTTATCCAAAGATCGTGAAATAAATCTGCTCAAAGCGGCCAATCTCCCTGTTAACCTTTGAACCTCCTTCACACTTTACAACTAGTTCGGGATGTATTCGATGACTTTATTTTATCGGGATTAATTTTGATCCTCCTTTGTGACACCAGGAACTTACCAGAGCTGACCCCGAACGAATATTTCTCGGGGTTAAGCTTTATAATATGATTCCTTAAGATGTCAATAGTTTCTTGCAGGTAATTAAGATGCTCACCTGCATTCAAAGACTTAACCAACATATCATCTATGCAAACTTCTTTGGTTTTCCCTATTTTTTTTAACATTCTATTCACGAGTCGTTGATACATGGCTCCAGAGTTCTTTAGCCCGAAAAGCATCACATTATAGCAATATGTTCCAAAGTTGTTATGAACAAAGTTTTTTCCCGATCCTCTGGGTTCATCTTGATTTGGTTGTACCCGGAGTGCGCATCGAGGAAACTCATTAACTAGTGCCCATCCATTGCATCAATCTTTTCATTGATGTTTGGCAATAGGAACGAGTCTTTTGGGCATGCCTTATTTAAATCCTAATAGCCTATACACATGCATAATTATTGTTCTTCTTTGGAACTACTAATACATTAGCTAGCCAGTTTGGATACATTACCTCTCGAATTTAACCGATATCAAGAAAGCGAGTTACCTCTTCTTTGACAAATTTTTTTCTAACCTCGAAAATAGGACATTTTTCAACCTTACCAGATGGATGCTGGGATCCAGGTTTAACTTGTGTACGGCCACTTCTGGTGGGATACCTGTCATACTCTCATGAGACCATGCAAAACAATAGACACTAAATTTAAGGAAGTCAATAAATCCAGAATTGAGCTTGTGGTGCAATCTTGTCCCCAAGTGGAAATTCCTTTCTAAGAATTTTTCGAACAATGCAACTTGTTCAAGTTTCTCCGCTGTAGGTTTTGTTACGTCCGTTTTTTGGTACCTGGAAATACCTTGGTACCTTATTGGATTCAGACAACTCTTCCCCCTGGTTTATTTTGCTTGGCTCGGATCAGGCACCGGTTCCTGTAATTGCTATACCACAGGCTCCTTCCCTTTGCTACTGGAAACTGAGATTGCATTCATCTCCCTTACTGTTTCATCACCTCTTATTTTATTTAACTCCCTCGGGAGTTGGGAATTTAGCAACTGATGATATGTTTATGGCACAACCTTTATTTCGTGCAACCATGGTTTCCCAGGATGATATTGTAACCTATATTACCATTCACTACCACGACAAGAGTCATCTTCATCACCCTTCGACATTCGTGGGTAGCAGGATCTCTCCACAGGTTGTCACGCTTGCCAGATTGAACTTGACGAGGAGTTTTGTGGCTGAAATGATATTTCCGGTGAGCTTGGCTTTCTCCAACACTCTCTATTTGATAATATTGGTTGAACTAATTGGATCCACCAGAAAACGTTTAATTTAAAAATCTAAGACATTTAGAGAGATTACCAAGGCGTCATTATACGGTAGTAGCAGTCCATCCTCGTCTTCCTCCATAAAATTAATGTCGTCCTGCGACTTCCCGGAGTCTCTTGTTGTGGGTTACCAACAATTTTGTCTTTTTGCCGCCAAAAATGTCATGCTATTAATCTCGTCCACCCCAAAAATAATGTTGATCATGAAATGTGGAGGATCCTCTCCTGCTTTTGAAGGCTCCGTGTTATTTCAATCGTGGCTATAATTATTTTTAGCACGGTCACTAATAAATTCCTGATATGGTCGTTCTTCAGCAATGTCACCACCTCTTCGCGCAGATGCCGACAGTCCCCAGTCCGGTGATCGTTTATCCTGTAGTATATGCACCACAAATTAGGATCCCTTTAGCTGGGATGGGATCTCATTGGCTTCGAAAACCTGACTTCTTTAATGGTCCTCAGAGCCGACACCAGCTCCACGACGCTGATATTGAATTTGTATTCGGAAATCCTGGGGTAAGAAGAATCTCGAGAACCTGATGTTTCCTTGTCCTACAACGACCTGTTGTTTTGGTGGTGATTAGTTCCCTTATCTCTAGCAAATCTGTCCACCGATCGAAATCTCTGCCATGTCCTTCGGTCGGTTCATAGGGAAAAAATTGGCTCCTTGAAGACCATCGATCTGTGTCAAAATCATCTCTCGATTTCTCTTTATTCTTCTCCCGGTCCTTTCCCTTGACTGATGGTGAGAAATCCGTATCTTTGACTCATACCAGTTGTGATGATCTGCCCAAGTTGTTGCCTGGAAATCAAGAAAACTTTATTTCAATTTTTAAGGGGCATCAGAACATCTTGGATTTAGACCTTTGGTGAATGTTTCAGCCGCCCATTCGTCCGGTACGGCCGGTAGCAACATCCTTTTCTTTTGGAACCTAGTTACAAACTCCCACAGCAACTCAGATTCTCCTTGTGCAATCCTGAATATATTGGCCTTTTGGGTGTGTGACTTTCTGGCCCCGACATGGGCCTTGATGAAAGAGTCTGTGAGCATATCAAAGGAGTCTATGGAATGCTCGGGAAAAAGCGAATATTACGTCAGGGCTGCCTTAATAAGAGTCTCCCTGAATTTCTTCAGTAAGACTGACTCATCTCGTGGGGGGCTAAATCGTTCCCCTTCACCGCGTTGTATAGGTGGTGATATGCTCTCGAGGATCTAAAATCCCATCATACTTTGGTATATCTGGCATTTTATACCTCTTTGGGTTCAATTCTGGAGTCGCGCTCGGCTTGTATGGAAATTGTGTTTACGTCTTTGAGTCCGACCCTTTTAGCATTGGTGGTGTTTCCGAAATTCGATCCATTCGGGCATTTACTTCCATTATATACCGCGTGAGTTTACTTTTTAAACGGATCACTCTCATTGTTGTGAATGGATCCGCTCCCCCGGGCCCCATCGAAACCGACCTCGCCCCTCAGAATGTTATATCGATCCTCTGTGTTGTTTGATATGCGGGATCACCAGGAGGAACTGGACGTCGTCCATTCGCATTGTTGGAAGCACCCAACAACGCCTGCTTAAGCTCCGTCATGACCTTATCCTATAGTGTGAGATGGCCTATAATGGCCTCTTGTTTCTCCAACAAGATCCTTACTGCTTCGACGACGTGCTCTTCTTCAGTATCATTAGCTTGCCTCTCGAACATGTCGTGGATACTGTCTTTCTTGGACTGGCATGGCCTCATTCCCCTCGTTGCAGGCATCACTGATTGAAACATCGTGTTGAGGCTGTTTTCCTTGGACCTCAATGTTGTGTACGATGTTGACAGCGTTAATATGTCATTTTTTTTATAAGTTTGCTAAGAGCAAATAATCAAATGAGTTAGTAATTGATGCAAGGATCAACTCAATTACACAACTGTCCAAGCCCCCTTGGTGGGTGCCAAACTGTTTACTCGTAAAACGATACAATTGAATTTGTACGTGATTTATAGACAAGTGAATTAATTTGATCCCAAAATAAAGATTAAATTAGATAAAAAATATAATACTTAGCCTTGAAATGGAGATAAAATAGTAGAAGTCCTAATTCTGGGAGTTGGCTACTGGGGACAATAATATATTGAGCTTTGAATAGAGTGTGGCATATGTTTGTCAGAAAATATGTGTGCTACAATGATAATAGAGCTCACTATTTATGGTTGCGTCGGGGGAACAAGGTCCTAGGATCAAGCCCATCTTAAATGACAATTATGAGGTCTATCGAAGAATGTGTAACGGCAGGCAGTGGACACCATACTCTTTGTAACGGGCCGCATAATTAATGTTGCATATTATTCTTCATTAGATGCTATCGGGCGATAGACATTTATTTTACCTTTGTAAGCATCATTACCCTATACATATATAAGGTGGAGTATAGTCTAGTCTATTCAAATTGGGTTATATGAGTGGGTTAGAATCAATTAATCCTAAGTCCCATGTTGGTATGAAAGATTAATGTATTTATGGTTTTTGTTATAAAATATTCTATTTTAGGTGAATGTCCATATTTAGAGAGATTCTAGGGTTTACTTCTTGGTGGCTAAGTCACCACCTCCCTATAAATAAAGGGGTTCTATTCCATTGTAAACCATCCTAAAGTATCAATAAGAATACACCTCTCTCTACTTTTCTCTCTATTGTTCTTGTTCTTGTATTATTGTTCTTGTTCTTATATTATTTCATAACACGTTATCAGCACGAGACTCTACCGTCTCAAGAATCCTCTTGAGAAAATTAAGGTATTTCCCTTTTTCCGAATTTGGTTTTAATTATGTCTGATATTATGAAAAGAAAGTTCATTGCCCTTGAAATTTCGGGCAAGAACTATATGACATGGGTGTTGGATGCTGAAATCCACTTAGATGCTATGGGTCTTGGAGACGCCATTAAAGACAGAGATAAAGCATCCACCCAAGACTGTGCTAAGGCCTTGATTTTCTTGCATCATCACCTTGATGAAGGTTTGAAAATTGAATATCTCACAGTCAAAGATCCACTCATCTTGTGGAAAGGCTTAAAGGAGAGATATGACAACCTGAAGTTGGTCACTCTGCCACAAGCACAATATGATTGCGCTCATCTGAGGCTCCAAGACTTTAAGTCTGTTTCTGAATATAATTCTGCAATGTTCAGAATTACTTCTAAATTGAAACTCTGTGGAGACAATATCTCTGATTATGATATGCTTGAAAAAACGTTTACAACGTTTCATGCCTCCAATATGGTACTGCAACAATAGTACAGAGAGAAAGGTTTCAAAAAGTACTCTGAACTGATTTCTCTTCTCCTTGTGGCTGAGCGAAACAATGACCTGCTCATGAGAAATCACGAAAATCGACCCACTAGGTCTACACCATTGCCTGAAGCAGATAAGGTGTATTCTCATTATGCCAAGCATGGAAAAGGCTATGGCTTTAATCATGGTCGTGGTCGTAATCGGGGTCATGGCCATGGACGTAGACAAGGAAGAAATTTCCCTGATGTCCGTCACCCCCAAAGAGATATAACCACCAAAAGCAGAAATGGGATTATGAGGATCCAAAGGCAAATAGTTCAGAAACTATATGTTGTCGTTGCGGTGGAAAAGGGCACTGGTCAAAAGCTTGCCGTGTACCAAGACATTTGGTTGATCTTTATCAAGCATCTCTAAAGAATAAAGGCCCTGAAACAAATTTTGTCTCTGACGACAATTTTGACATCACCCACCTGGATGTGGCAGACTTCTTTGAGCAACCCGAGGGGAAAATAGACCACTTAATCGGTGATGGATCTGTGATGAAGGAAGATGGAATTGTTTGATTTTATTTTACTTATTTGTATTAGTTAGTGAATAAACTAATATTCATTAATATCAGCTCGTATTAGTTAGTTTATGATATAATGTTAGAATTAGTTGTTTAGAATGTTTCAATATGCTTAAATTTCAAAGATATTTTTATTCTCCAGTAGAGTTAATCGATTAACCTAACAGTTAGTCGATTATCTAATATTTCGCATTAAAACTGGACTTTTCCGCAAGGCAAGATAGTCGACTATCTGATTTAGTTAGTCGACTAACCTAATGACTGCTTCCCAAGATAGTCGACTATCACTAAGTTAATCGACTAACCTCAGCAGATTTTGAAAATATTGGTTAAATGAGAAACAAACGGATTGAATTTGTTTATTCTCATGTTCGTGTATTTCTTTTGTATGTCAAACCATGGGAAAGCAAATATGGATATCTCACAAAGAAAGCTTGGATCAACGTCCAACTGTAAAAATATTTGTTTAGTTGATTCATGTACTACACATACGATACTCAAAGAAAAGAAATATTTCTCTCAACTAAGTATGTGTAAGGGAGATGTTACTACAATCTCTGGTAGTAGTAAATTGATTGAAGGCTCCAGATGAGCAACTATAACTCTGCCTAGAGGAACAATGTTTATCATAGAGAATGCAATGTTCTCCTCCAAGTCTAAGAGAAACTTGTTGAGTTTTAAAGATATACGCCGGAATGGCTATCATATTGAGATAATAGATGAGAATAATCTTGAATATCTCATCATTACAAAGAATGTCTCTGGCCAAAAGAGGGTTATTGAGAAATTTCCGTCTTTATCTTGTGGCCTGTATTGGACAAAAATTAGTGCAATTGAGGCACATTCAACAGTAAACCAAAAGGTTACTGATTCCAATACATTTGTACTTTGGCATGATCGATTGGGACACCCTGGATCAATCATGATGAGACGGATTATAGAAAGCTCATATGGGCATCTGTTAAAGAATTTCAAGATTCTTTTAAATAATGAATTTTCTTGCACTTCTTGTTATCAAGGCAAGTTAATTATTAGACCATCACCAACAAAGGTTGGGATTGAGTCACCTACGTTTTTGGAACGTATACAAGGGGACATTTGTGGACCTATTCACCCACCTAGTGGGTCCTTTAGATATTTTATGGTCTTAATAGACGCATCCTGTAGATGGTCTCATGTGCGCCTGTTGTCATCACGCAACCTTGCGTTTGCAAAACTAATGGCACAAATAATTCGACTACGAGCACAATTTCCTGATAATCCAATCAAGTCTATTAGACCGGATAATGCTGCTGAGTTTTCATCCCAAGCATTTAATGATTATTGCTTATCAATTGGGATAAAAGTGGAACATTCTGTAGCTCATGTTCACACTCAAAACGGTCTTGCAGAATCTTTAATTAAACGCCTGCAGTTGATTGCAAGACCATTACTCATGAAAACGAGGCTGCCCACTTCGGTATGAGGTCACGCCATTTTGCATGCAGCAATGCTAATTCGTCTTAGACCGACGAATTATCACAAATATTCCCCGTTGCAATTGGTTTTGGGTCATGAACCCAATATATCCCATTTAAGAATCTTTGGATGCGCAGTATATGTGCCTATAGCACCGCCATACCGCACCAAAATGGGTCCGCAAAGAAGGTTACGAATATATGTTGGGTTTGAATCGCCCTCCATTATTCGCTACCTCGAAACATTGACAGGGGATTTGTTCACTGCACGATTTGCAGACTGTCAATTTGATGAGACACTTTTCCCAAAATTAGGGGGAGAAGTTGGTGAAACCAAACGGGAAATTTTGTGGAAAAATGCATCATTATCTCATCTTGATCCACATACCTCTATTTGTGAAAAAGAGGTGCAAAAGATTATCCATTTGCAAAGAATAGCAAATCAAATGCCTGACGCATTTACGGACTTGAAAAGGATAACAAAATCCCACATTCCCGCAGAGAATGTTCCAATCCGCATTGATGTCCCTGTTGGACAATCATCTAGTGTTATATCCAATGAGTCGAATGCACGCCTGAAGCGTGGCAGGCCATTAGGTTCCAAAGATCGAAATCCTAGAAAGAGGAAAGCAAACGATCAAAATGACACGACGAAAGAATCTCATGAGGAAATTCATGATTTAATAAATTCTGAAATTCATGAAGAATCCATTGAGCCCGAGACTCAAGAAAATAAGGAACTATCAATAAATCCAATCGATATTGAGGCAAATTTTAATCGAGTGGATATAGTGGTGGATTATGTCTTTGCTTTTAATGTCGCATCTAGCATTATGCAAGAAAGTGAGGATCTTGAACCTCAATCTGTTGGAGAATGTCGAAAAAGACATGATTGGCCAAAATGGCAAGAAGCAATCCAATCAGAATTGAATTCACTGGCAAAACATGAAGTTTTTGACCCTATAGTTGAAACAGCTAATGGAGTTAAGCCTGTTGGCTATAAATGGGTCTTTGTACGCAAGAGAAATGAGAAAAACGTGGTACAAAGATATAAGGCACGCCTTGTTGCACAAGGATTTTCTCAAAGGCCTGGTGTCGAGTATGAAGAGACATATTCGCCTGTAATGGATGCCATAACTTTTCGTTATCTCATTAGTTTTGCTGTCCTTGAAAAGCTGGACATGCATTTAATGGATGTGGTTACTGCCTTTCTTTATGGCTCACTGGATAATGAGATATACATGAAAATTCCCGATGGACTCAAAATGCCAAACGCTCATAATTCAAAGTCCCGGGAAATGTTTTCAATCAAATTGCAATGATCCTTGTATGGTCTAAAGCAATCAGAACGAATGTGGTATAATCGTCTTAGTGAGTATTTATTAAAAGAAGGCTATATAAATGATGCCATTTGCCCTTGTGTTTTTATAAAGAAAATAACATCGGAATTTGTTGTACTTGCCGTATATGTCGATGACATAAACCTTATTGGAACCCCCATAGAACTCCAAAAGGCAATTGATTATCCAAAGAATGAATTCGAGATGAAAGATCTCGGAAAGACAAAATTATGTCTTGGTTTGCAAATTGAATATTTGGCAAGCGGAATTTTTCTTCATCAATCTACCTATATAGAAAAGGTATTGAAACGGTTTTACATGGATGGAGCATATCCTTTAAGTACTCCGATGGTTGTTCGATCACTTGATGTGAATAAAGATCCATTCCGACCACAAGAAAGGAATGAAGAGCTACTTGGTCCTGAAGTACCATATCTTAGTGCAATTGGCGCACTAATGTATCTTGCAAATACTACAAGACCTGACATAACCTTTTCGGTTAATGTCTTAGCAAGGTATAGCTCGACACCCACAAGGAGACATTGGAATGGGATCAAACATATACTGCGGTACCTAAAAGGGACTACCGATATGGGCTTATTTTATAGCAATAATTGCAGTCCTGATCTTGTTGGTTATGCTGATGCTGGATATTTATCCGACCCACACAAGGTTCGATCTCAAACGGGTTATGTGTTTACCTGTGGAGGCACCGCCATATCTTGGCGATCGACTAAGCAATCAATTGTGGCTACTTCATCTAATCATGCCGAGATAATCGCTATTCATGAAGCAAGTCGGGAGCGTGTGTGGTTGAGGTCTATAATAGATCATATTCAAGACAAATGTGGTTTGAAGTGTAACAAACTACCCACGACTTTGTATGAAGACAATGCAGCATGTATAGCTCAATTGAAGGGAGGATTCATAAAAGGAGATAGAACAAAGCATATTTCACCAAAGTTATTTTTCACACATGATCTTCAAAAGAATGGTGATATCAATGTGCAACAGATTCGTTCAAGCGATAATATGGCTGATTTGTTCACAAAATCTCTACCAACGTCAACCTTCAAGAAGCTGGTTGACAAGATCGGAATGCAAAGACTCAAGGATATGAATTGATGCTCTTTTCAGGGGGAGTTAATGCGCGTTGCACTCTTTTTCCCTTACAAGGTTTTGTCCCAATGGGTTTTCCTTGCAAGGTTTTTAACGAAGCAACCAATAGGCGCATATTCAAACATGTGTACTCTTTTTCCTTTTCTTTAATTTTTTCCCATTGGGTTTTGTTTTAGTTAAGGTTTTAACGAGACACATTATTGAATAGACATTCAAGGGGGAGTGTTATAAAATATTCTATTTTAGGTGAATGTCCATATTTAGAGAGATTCTAGGGTTTACTTCTTGGTGGCTAAGTCACCACCTCCCTATAAATAAAGGGGTTCTATTCTATTGTAAACCATCCCAAAGTATCAATAAGAATACTCCTCTCTCTACTTTTCTCTCTATTGTTCTTGTTCTTGTATTATTGTTCTTGTTCTTATATTATTTCATAACAGTTTTAAGTTTTTCTCCTATATTATAAGCCCCCAGTCCAAGCTGCAAGATAGTGTAACACTGCAACTAACCAAAACGAAAAAGATCGAATTCCCCTATAAACGGATATGTTGACTGTTTTGCCCCTTATCTGGACTTTTTAATTTTATTTTTCTAATTGTTATTCTTGAATAACTATTTTGGCTTTCCTCCTAGTTAAGATAGTGAGAATTTTTCCGGTAACTCCGAAGCAAACCGAGGGAATAGATAGAATATATAAATGTTATCCTATCTAATCATAACTTGCCAAATGATACCTTAGAGCGATTGAAAGCAAACTAGAAGTAGTAAATTAAGGATAAAAATAGGAGTGGTACCAAAAAGTGGTGGGTGAAAAGGTGAGGCTGAAAATTTTGACAATTAAACAGTATTACAAGAAGGCTCGTTTCAACTGTAAAAAGAAACTTCTTATTTCTTGTTTTATCATTTTTCAACCATAATTACTAATAACATAGTACATATATCAATTTAACAGCGAACATATGCGTAGTTCGTGTATATTTGCATCCCCTTAATAAGTTGATTATCTCAAGTTGTTAGATTAATTAGGAGTGCTTCTTCACTTATCCCAAAAATGATTCTGTATTTGGTTAGATTTTTAACGTAAGCATCTTTACATTATCCGTGCATATAATTTTAATTTTCAGAAGTAAGTCATTTTCTGTCGTCTGTTTAATTTCATGTTAGTTGTTCGTTAAAATACTACGGTTTCCAACTTCCAAAAAGGTTGTTCAATAACTAGCCTGGTCAAAAGTCGATAGGGGACTTTGCTGAATTAGTGCAAGTCCCTATTTTCTGCCAGAATTTTCTCAAGCAGCGTTTTCTACTGTTCAATTCCTAAAGTTTCTCTTTGCGACTTATTACCCGTTATGCACAAGTTGAAAAAGACAACAGTAGTTCGGAAAACTATAGTAGTATTAATAAAAGCTCAATGCAGCAAATACTTCACATATCATACAACCTCTAAAAGAGAATTGTATAGGGGTCAAATTTTACCCATTACGTCTTCACGTTGGTAGGAACAATCAACGAATGTATGCTAACCGAAGTAAGGACACGTCCTAAGAATGCCGGGGTGAACAGTATCGTCGGTCTCGTCGTCTCCTTGAAGGGACGCGACCAATCTCTGTATTATTTTATTATTTCAAGAAGAGCCTCCTATTGTGTAAAGGGGATTCCAATGTTGTAAAGGGGCATCTTTTATTTTGTTGAACCATTCTCTCTCTCTCTCTTGAATATCCAATCTATTGAAAGCAATAAAAAGCATAATACTTATCTCTAGGTCTCATTATCTTCGATTACGATTTATCTTTGATTCACTTTGATTGTTTTCACTTAAAAAATATTTGGTATCTTTTGAGTCAAATAATTTGGCACGTGGGGATTTCTCAATCGAAATCATAATTTGCACCTAGAATATAAAAAAGAACAAAGAACCACTGTTCTTCACATCCTACAGAAGCCGAAGATGGCAGAAAATGACGCAAGAATGAAAGCAATAGTATGCGTCACAACTAATCTCATAGGCCCTCTCAACGAGGCCAGTAGAGAGAACATCTTGAGTACAACACCTGGTAGTGAACCGGATAGAGAGATCTCACCCTCTCCATCTGAAGACCTGATAATCTTGCACGAAAAAGGAGCCTCTACACCTGCAGTCAAATAAACACCACGTCCGGTGGTCAAGAAATTACTGGAGGAGTGGTTGATGAACACTTTAAGGTAGCTTGCTCGAAAAGTCACCCCAAAGAAACATCAGAAATCCATCAGTGGCAGACGTCGTCGCTACCACCGGTGAACCCGATATTGTTCAAACAAATAACAACCACATCGATGTCCAGGCCAACGATGGTGCATTCACGACTGGTACGCTCAAATTACACTTTAATAAATAGTGTAAGGCGGTCGATGTAAATATAATAACCCAACAAGGATGGGGTCGAATCCCACAGGGAATAGGTGTGAAAAGGTTACTTGTTCAGCGTGTTGCTCGACTAAAGTTCGATTTTGATTCAGTTAATTGTAACAAGAGAGAGTGGTTTATGGTAACAAGAGTATGTATGGTGTTTGATTTGAAGTAGCAACTAATTTCAACAATTAATGAGTAGACAAGTGGATTAAAGCAACCAAGGTTGTGTCACCTTTAATGAAATATAATGCCAACAAGTGTCAATATGATATATTTCTAATGGAAGGTTCTTTAGTTATGCAAATGATGTCTAAGTTACTACCCACTATTTCCCAATAATGAGTAGTATTTCCTCTTTGTAATTTTCCCAAATATAAAAAATTTGCAATTAAGAACCATCGATAAATGCCAACTAAAATCCACTTATTCCTAAGCGATTTTATCAAACAAGGTTTAAAGCCTTGAGTCATTGATATTTACTTCTACCAAATTCTAACCCACTTTCCCAAGTAAAGCAAGAATTTAATGGCTTTTGTTAATGTTTACAACCATCAACAATAAATAAAGAATGAGAAGTAGATAAATATCAACCAACCATTATACATATATTCAATGTTAAACGCCCATTAACATAACACCCATTTAGGGTCCACAATCTTAGTATTTAATGTTAGCTACACATGCTAAAACACAAAAACCAACTAATATTAAATGTCATAAATGCTTACAAAGAAGAGAATCTTCACCCAAAAGCTTCCAAAAAGAGGAAATATTAATGTCTTGGAATGTAGCTCAAAAGTAAGATAAGATGAGCCCACAAAGCCTTCTTAAAACTATTTATAGAGGGACCAAATCCGGGACAAAAAATGGAAAAAATTTCCCTTTCAGGTCACGTCCGTGACCGCATCCTTGTCGAAGAACAAGTATGCGGTCCGCATCTTGAGTAGCTTCTCGGCAGAATCAAAACCCTAGTAGTTCAGGTCTGCAACGCATTTTCCTTCTGCGGTCCGCATTTGAGTTATGCGCCCCCAGATTGCGTCGCATCTTTGTCCCTCAGTTTTCTTCTTGTTTGTTCTGCGGTACATCTGTTTTCCCCATGTTGATTCTGCGGCCGTAGAATGTGCCGCATTCTTGACATGAATTTTAGCTCCAGACCATGTTTTGTTTTGCGATTTGATACACCTTTCTGCGGTGCGCATGTGTGATATGCGACCGCAGAATGGGCCGCAGATCAGTGTGTAATATTTTGCTCTTTTCTTCTCTTTTTGCTTCCATTTTCATGTCTTTGTGCTTCCCTTCCTCTTGTGCTGTAAAAATAACAAATCTACTTGAGTACCAGTTATAATTGCATTAAACAAGCTAGAATCTAAGCAATTAGTATTGAAAGGTGCCGAAATTCTCCGGCACATCAACACCCCCAACTTAAACTCTTGCTTGTCCTCAAGCAACTAAAACATACTTGGCCTATTTTAAACTCTATTTACAAACACGAAACAATAGTGACTCAGGATGGTGTTCATTGCTAGTCCTTCAAGCATGCATTTACAGTTGCTTTACCCTTCCTACATCAGTAGTATGTAAAGAGAAAACTAATCAACATGTGAACTCTGAGCATCAAAAAGTGCGACAAGATGTTACCCTCAGCTGAGTGCACTTTCATTTGACTCAAAAAGCTCAACTTATGTTCAACTCCACAGTTCGTATACCCTTACCAGAAAGAAAGTCTCAAATCACAACATTTATAAGGACGATAAAAAGGTATCATTTATAAACACACTCACTCTCAGAAGGAACTTCAAGTGTTAAAACATGTCATACCATAGGCTTGCCCTTATTTTAATTCTCCGCTTGTTCAAGAATGTTCGGTTGGAGGTCCCATAAGGGCTTTTCAGCTTGTAATGTAGGTTCAGGGATGGGTTGGCTAAACATTTGGGTACAAGTGACTTCACCCTCATTGAACACTAATCACATTTTACCATTCTTTTGCACTTCTTTTCAAACACCCATATCCCCGTTTTCATCCAGCTTCCGGTATAGAGCTACCTTACATACCTCTTTCAGTTGTTGTTCAAGACTCTACATTTTGTAAACATACAAGCATTATTATACTTTATTTTCTCTTTTTTTTCTTTCTCTTGCTTTTTATCACTTTTTTTGGAGCTTGAACAATTTCACAAACTCTTTTGAGGCATGTTGTCCTAAACTCAACGTACAACCTTATCGATCTCCACTTCGACCTTACCCCCAACTTAGGCTTGTAGCCTCATTCTCAATATTCAAAGAGGGACGAGTTCAAGAGAGGGAATTGTTTTTTCAAAATGAAAAGATTTGTAATGAGTTGTCCAAAGAAAGGTTTAAAGGCTCAAATTGGGTACTAGTGGTATCATTTATGCAAGGGTAGACTTGAAAGGCTAAAGAGGTTTTGAAAATCACACAACAAATTCCTAAGATCATTCCTCCAACCAAGCATACTATCATTACCATTGAAAGACTAACCGGGCAAGTTCTAGATGATAGAAGTAAACACAAGAATTATGTACACATAGAGAACTCACACCCATATGGTACATGAACTACTTCATTCACATAATTTGACACTTCAAAGTAAACACTCGGCAACTCAAAGCTTTCATCATGCACAAGTATAGCTCCGGGTCGCCATAGAGTCACAGAGACAAGCCTCAGATTCACCAAGTTGATCACATAAACTATTCTCTTATGAAAGTCGTCAATCCGTCTATCATTGGGAAAAGTTGACAAAAATGATTGTAGAAGGGTATGTGCTATGTACAGATACACATGCTTGATACTAAGAAATTACACCAAACTAGTCAAAATTATTTATACCTACAATCCTGATTCTACTATTACACCCTTGGAAAAGAACCAGAAAAAGAAAAACTAAGGGGAATTGATTCCTAATCACTGATATTAATAAAAATGAAATAAACACCGATATTATAACAGAACACTGATATAATAACAGAAATAAAAAATAACATCACAATACTACTCATATGCTAATGTTATACCAATGTATACAGATACACGATATGCATAAGTACACGAGTTTCCAACTATATACAGAAAAAGTCAGACAATGCTACCCGCCACCCCAACTGAAAATGATGCATTGTCCCCAATGCATATAAATAAAGAGTAAAGTTTGAGGGAAACTCCCTGAGGCACACTAAGTGCTATGGGAGTCGGCAGTCGACTGAGTGCCGGAGGGATCACCCTCTGTTGTGGTTGGAGAAACTGACAATGGCTCAGTCCGAGGTGTGATCTCCTCCGGTGGGATCTGATCTGAGACAGGGGAGGGAACTAGCAATGAAGCTGGAGCTGGAGGTATAACATCATCTGCTGGCACCTGTGAGCTACTAGATGCACCCACTGTAGATGGGGAGGCTACAAGAGCTGTAATACCCCTCTATCTAGCAAAGTTCGTTGAAGGGCAATCTGTATCTCTGCCCTTTCTACATCGTCGTTGGCAACATCCTCAACCTCTACATCCTGAGTAGAAGCCTCAGCAATCTTCTTCCCCTTATCCCGAGGGGCTTCATCATCATCTTCCCAACTCGAGCCCTCGTCATCATCCTCTTCATCCTCCGATTTACCCGTACCTCCAATCTTATCCTTAGAAGTAATTTCAATGTGAACAGACGGAGCTTTAGGTTGGGAAGCTCTAGGAGTAGGAAGTACGGGGTCCGACATCAGTGTCTTGAAATCAAGCCCCAAATCTTGAGGTGCAGTATATGCACCCTAATCACCATCAGCTGGAAGGAAATATGAGAGGTGGAATTCCAAGTTCTGCATCTTTTGGAATTTGTCCTTCATAGACGCAACCTCCTTCTTGAGCTCCGGTAGACCACTCACCTCACCCCTCTCTAGTTTCTCCACGTGCAACTCCAATTTATCCAATCGCGCCGCATGGGCTAACTGATACTTTTGATTGTCTTGAAATGCTTCTTGCATGGGAGTCAAGGCCTGCTTTATTAAGTTTGGCAATGTCTTCAAAAGTTGGTCGACTTTGGCATTTGCATGTTGGGACAATAGACCAAGATTCGATATAGCAGGAGGGACATGAATGGGGGTAGCAGTAGGTTGGGACACAGGCTGAGGAGTCAACGACTGTGCAATATCAACTGAAGGGGTCGTAGAAGGCTGGGACTGTGAGATGTTCTCAGTGAATTGTTCTTGAACTGGCATTGCCGGAGGAATCATAGCATCACCCAGTCGTGTGATATCAATCACCCCAGGCTCCTTTCCCCTTTTATCTTTCCTCACATCCACCGGGGTATTCATAATGTGATAGAGTGCTATGATCAATGAAGGGAACGACAGAAAAGTGGTAGTCTGAGTGGCCCTGATCCCTATCTCCTGATGAATAATTGCCCCCACATCTAACTTGATACCTTTCATGATGCAGGCGATGAGGAGTGACTTCTTGATAGAGATTTCTATTTCATTCTTCGTAGGTATCAATCTAGATGTGACAAACGCCAGCCAAAAATGACCTTCCCGTGAGAGACTCTCTTTGTAAATCTTCTGGTCGGAGTTTATCCAAGTAGGAGTGCCTTTGGCGATGATTGATGCAATCCAACCACGTTCATCCTCCTGGTTCGTTAACTTTTCATTATACTCAGCAGTGCCCCCATTCCAATCCAGAACATATAACTCGTTAATTGCGGTGTCGCTGCAAAACACAAAGTACCCTCGAACCAATACTTGGTCTAAAAATATCCGGCTGTGTTGATGATGATTGGTTCTTGAGGCCCCATATGATGTGTAGAAATCACGAACGAGCAACTCATTATATTCTCCCGGTGGCTCAGTAAAAGACAACCAGTTCCTACGCTGCAAGTTCTCCAGGATGTGCGAATATTTATCTTTCAGCCCGTGGAGACTCAATTGTTTCTCCTGGAAGAATTTTCTCTTTTCTAGCCATTCTCGAAATTTTTCCCGAGCCCCCTCTACTCCTAAGCAGAGGTGGAACTCAGCCCCCTGCTTCCGTTTAGCCTCAGCCCTCAAATTAACGTCAGGCAACTGCTCCTCGTCTTAAGACTAGGAGGGGTTGTGGTTGTTCGCTTTTTACTTTCTGACACTTTGCCTTTGGTGGCTTTGGTAGTGTCCATTTTTTCCAAGGAGACATATCTGCCCAAGGGGTAGATGTGATTGATAACATTCATGCATCGGGAAAGATCATACAAAAAAATTTAAGAAGAAAAGTTCAAAATGCGATCAACTCTGCGGTCGCATAACCACTATGCGGACCGCAGAGTCACCACAGAAGTGTTGGCCTTAGGAATTGTTCATTATGTGGTGGAAATATATGATCGCAAAACCATTATGCGAACCGCATAATCAACATAGAATGAACACTTTGAAAAGCTCAAATTGAGGGGTCTACTGCTCAACTTTGCGGTGGTTCTGCGGGCTGCAGATCAGTTCTGTGACCGCATTTTCCACAGCATTTTCTCTACATTCTATAGACAATTTTTTTGGGTCAAGGATGCGGTCAATCTGCGGACCGCATGTGAAGTATGCGATCACATAATGACCACATTTCATCATCTTCCTCAAGTGACCTAGAGTTAGGTCTCCGATCACAATGCGGTTCGCATATCATACATGCGAACCGCAGAACTCATCGTTCTCAATAGAAACCCTAGTTTTCTACAATGGCTACCCTATTTTTGTTCAACCCCATTCCCCACATCATGCGTAGCCTAAAATCTACCATATTTAGCAAGAAACAACTACACAAACTACTTGGGACCAAACCTTTGCACACGAGTTTTGAATGAAAGAGCAGGGAAGAAATTTACATACCAGAGTCGGTGCACTGATGTCAAATAGAGAGTTGATGGTGAGTTTGGTGATTGTTTTTGCCTGGTTCGATCATATTTCCTTGCTCTTTTATATTTTTCTGTTTTATTTTGTTTTTTTCATTTTTTTCATTTTTTTCTTTTCTCTCTCTTTTTTTCTTTGTTTTAAAATCACAGGATATAGGGGGATGTACCTGGTAAATCTGTGATGCACTCTGCGGTGAACAAGGCACTGCATAGCACTATGCGACTGCATATGTGTTATGCGGTGTGGGTCATGAAGGGAATTAGAAGGCCTAAAATGCGGTCCATTCTGCGGTCGCAGAATCAACATGCGAACCGCAGAATGCTCATTTTTGCCGCATCTTCAATTGCCATTTTTGGATCCTCTCTAATTATGTCTACAGTGGATCTGAGGACCGCAGATCAATTCTGCGATCGCATTTCTTCCCCAATTTTCACATTGTGCTTTTCTTTCACTTTTTCATGTATTTTTACCAAGTGTTGAGATCTTTTGAACCCACTGCACTGCAACAAACATTGTAAACATAAAAGAAATGAAAAATGCAAAGACAAAAAGGGTGTTACCACCCATGGGTTGCCTCCCATGATGCACTTGATTTTATGTCGTGGAAAGACGGGATTGATGTTCTTTTGATTTCACTCAGTGGTTGGACAAGGACCATCCTTGAGAGCCAGCTGCTCCACCAAATGTTTTTCACCATCAATGCCCAAGTAATGCTTGATGGGTTGGCCATTTACCTTGAATGTCCGAGACCGGTATGTTGATTCTAATTCCACCGCTCCATACGGGGAGACATTTACCACCTTGAAGGGACTGGAAAATTTTGATTTAAGCTTGCCCAAAAATAATTTGAGCCTCGAGTTAAAGAGCAAGACAAAATCACCCGCCTTGAACTCTCTCTTCAAGATCTTCTTATCGTGGACAAACTTCATCCGTACTTTCATAAGCATAGAACCAAAATTCCTCCAGTTCATTGAGTTGTGTCAACCTCAAATTTGCAGCCTCAGGCCATTCCAGATTCAAATTCTTCAACGCCCACATAGCTTTGTGTTCCCATTCCACAGGTAGATGATATGCTTTACCAAAGATGAGCCGATAGAGAGAAGCACCAATATGAGTTTTGTAGGCCGTACGGTATGCCCACAATGCATCATCTAGCTTCCTTGACCAGTCGGTCCTATTTGCTTTCACAGTTTTAGCTAGAATATTTTTGATCTCCTTGTTAGAAACCTCAACCTGACCACTTGATTGCGGATGATAAGGTGTGGCCACCTTGTGCTTGAGACCATTCTCAAGTAGCCCCGCAAAAGTTTTGTTACAGAAATGAGACCCACCATCACTAAGAATGGCTCTAGGAGTGCCAAACCGAGTGAATATGTTCTTCTTCAGGAATACGGTAACACTCCTTGCCTCATTATTTGGTAAGGCAACGGCTTCAACCCAATTGGACACATAGTCCATTGCCACCAAAATTTACTTCATCCCACAAGAACTCACGAACGGACCCATGAAATCGATCCCCCAATCCGTCAGGAATAAGGCCACTCACCAAATAATTAGCATTATCGGCATACCAAGGAGCAAAAGTGCTAGACAATGCCAATATGTGCTCATTCGAGAATGCATAATTGATTTAAAGATCCCCCTTTGGTCTTCCTGCTTCTTCCAACCTTGACAAATGATTCGCCACTTGATTTTGCGTTCCCTTGCGATCCTTGACTTCAAAGTAAAATTCTTGTAACAACAAGACCGAAGGGATCAATCGAGGCTTTGCATCTTTCATTTCCATGAGATAACGAAGAGCTGCATGGTCCGTGTAAACTATCATCTTGGACCCCAACAAATATGCCCGGAACTTCTCAAAGGCATATACAATAGCATGTAGTTCTTGCTCAGTCACTGTGTAATTCATTTGTTCCCCATTGAGAGTCTTACTTGCATAGTACACCGGGTGAATAATTTAGTTCTGGTGTTGGCCAAGCATTGACCCAATGGAGATACCACTGGCGTCACACATAAGCTCGAAAGGAAGTGACCAATCGGGTGTAACAATAATGGGTGAAGTGGTGAGCCTTTCCTTTAACTCCTCAAATGCCTTAAGACATTTTTCATCAAACACGAACATGCATATTTTTCGAGGAGTTTGCGCATGGGGTTAGCAATCAAGGAGAAGTTCTTGATGAAACGCATATAAAACCCAGCATGCCCTAGAAAACTTCTAATGCCTTTCACAGATGTTGGTGGATGAAGCTTTGAAATGAATCTTTGCCCGGTCAACCTCAATGCTATGCTTTGAAATTTTGTGCCCAAGGATGATACCTTCGTCAACCATGAAGTGACTCTTCTACCAATTTAGCACAAGATTGGTTTCTTCGCATCTTTTTAGCACTTGTTTCAGGTTTCTAAGACAATGCTCAAATGAATCACCAACCACCAAGAAGTCATCCCTGAAGACTTCAAGAAAATCCTCAACCATGTCGGAAAAAATGGACATCATACATCTTTCAAAGGTGGTCGGAGCATTACATATACCTAATGGCATCCGGCTAAAGAAAATGTACCATATGGGCAACTGAAGGTGGTTTTCTGTTGATCTTCCAAATCTATGTTAATTTGATTATAACCAGAATACCCATCAAGAAAACAATAAAAAGACCTTCCCGCTAGCTGATCAAGCATTTGATCAATAAAAGGCATTGGTAAATGGTCCTTGCAATTTGCACTGTTGAGCTTCCGATAGTCCATACAAAATCACCATCCTGTGACGGCTCGTTTTGGGATGAGTTCATTTTTCTCATTTTTGATTACAGTCATGCCACCCTTTTCTGGCACACATTTTATTGGGCTCACCCATGAACTATCCGCAATGGGGTAGACTACCCCGGTATCCAACCATTTGATGATCTCCTTCTTCACGACCTCTTGCATTGACAGATTTAAACTCTTTGATGCTCCACGCTTGGCTTTGTCTCGCTCTCCAATTGGATTTTGTGTTCACAAATTCCCGTAGGAATCCTGGATGTCCGCAATAGTCCATCCAAAAGCTTACCTATGTTCCTTCAAGACCTCCAATAATTGATTTACCTGCACATCATTTAACAAAGACAAAACAATTATGGTAAGGTATCATTAGAGCCAAGAAATTTATACCTCAAGTGCGGAGGAAGAGGTTTGAGCTCTAGTTGTGGTGGCTCAATGATTGATGGCTTTGCGGCGGGTATGGTCCTATTCTCCAAGTCAAGAGAAAGCTTTGCCGGAGTGTAGATGTAGGATCTAAGACCCTCCAATGCATTCACGGACTCCATGTACCCTTCCATGTCTTCACCATCAAAATTTACCAAGATGGTCGCTAAAGCCTCACAAAGGCATTGTTTTTCCATTTTTAGCTCGACGACATCTTCAACTTAATCTACCACTTCTATCATGGAAATGCTCTCACACTCATGAGGTAGCTTCATCCCCTTACTCGCTTGAAAAGTGACTTCTTCATCATTCACCCTGAACTTAATCTCATTTCGCTCCGAGTCCATGAGTGCTCTTCCCGTAGCTAGGAATGGTCTCCCCAAGATGATAGGGATCTCTTTAATGATATCAGAATCAAGAATCACAAAGTCAACAGGAAAATGAAACTTCCAAACTTTCACAAGCACATCATCAGCAATTCCTACCGGTCGCTTGATAGATCGATCGGCCAGTTGTAACCTCATTGTTGTTGGCCTTTTCATCCCTAGTCCTGCTTTTTTGTAGATGGCAAGCGGCATCAGATTAATGCTTTCCCCATTTTCACAAAGAGCTCTTGTAAAATCATACTCTCCGATAGTGCATGGGATAATGAATGCTCCCGTGTCCTATTTCTTTTGGGAAGGGCTTGTGGCTATGATGGATCTTACCCGGTGAGTCATATTCACTACCTCATTCTTTGTGGTCCTCTTTTTGGTGATCAAATCATTCAAGTATTTGGAACACCCTGCCATTTCTTGGGAGGCTTCCAAGTACGGAATATTCACCGACAATTGCTTTAGAATATCACAAAATTTCTCAGGCTTGCTATCATCAACCCTTCTAACAAGTCTTTGAGAAAAAGGAGGAGGAGGTCTAGGAATGGGAGGTGGAGCTTTTGGTGTCTCCTTCTCCTTTTCCTTTTCCTTTTCTGGGATCACTTCTTGCACCTTTTCTTCTTCCGGCACCCTTTCAACTTCAACAACTTCTTGTTCTTCGGTGTTGACTCCTTGCTCAACTTCTTCCCCAACAATCTTATGTTTAATGTCACCTTGCAAGACCTTCCCACTTCTAGTAGTTATCGCCATGACGTGAGAATTTGAGCCACCTCCCCCAATCTTCGGGTTTGCAATGGTATAACTAGGTAGTTGCTCTTTTTTCTTTGGGTTTTGATCTCTTGAAATGTCTCTCATTTGCATCTCTAGCTTTTGAATCAATGCGGTGTGAGAGCTAACAACTTCTGTCATGTTTCTCATGGATGCGTCTGACTTCTCTTGATTTTGCAACACTTTTTCAAGCATGCCTTCTAACTTGGCCTCACTTGACGACCCTTGATTTGCATATTGACCCTTTGGTGGAACATATGTGTTGGAACTCTGATTTGCAAAATTGTTGTTGTTGTTCCAATTTCCTTGGTGCGAATTACCTTGATTATTTCTTCATTGTTGGTTGCCTTGCCGTTGCGGGTTTGACCTCCACTGGTTTTGTTGCCCTTGACCATGGTAGGGTTGCCTCCAATACCCTCCTTGAGGGTTGTTGATGTAATTTTCCTCCTCAAAATTTTCCTCAATGTTGAGTTGGACATCTTCCACTACATTTACTTTCTTCGTTTGATTCTCGGTAAACATATTTGTTAGCACATTCACATTTGTAGCAAGCCCGGCAATCACTTGGTCTCTTTCCTGATTTTCCTTGATCAAAGTGGTCAAAGAAGGGGACCCATATGAAATTCCTCCAGTAGTATCTTCCGAATGCATTCTTGGTTGTGCTTTGCCATATTGTCCAGAATTTGAGTCACTTTAGCAAATGATTTGTCCATGAAAGATCCATCAGTTGCATTCTTGGCGATGGCTTGGTTCATAGGGTCCAAACCCATGTAAAAATTTTCCAACAACATGGAATCCGATAAACCATGGTTTGGAGACCTTACCAAGTATAATTTGAAGCGATCCCATGCCTCATGCAACTTCTCCCCCTGAATCTGCTTAAAGAAAAAAATCTTGTCCCACAATTCAGACTTTTTGCTCTGCGGGAACCACTTAGACAGAAATGCCCGAACAAGCTCGGGCCAGGAATGGATAGAGTTAGGAGGTAGATTCTGGATCCATCTCCTTGCAACCCCAGCTAAAGAATACTTGAAGCATCTCAACCTCAGGGCATCGTCGCATACATTGTTCTGCTTGTGCATTGCTCACGCACCCAAGAAATTCCTAAGGTGTTGCGTTGGATCATCATCGTTGAAATTTTTGAAAAATCCTTCTGCCTTAAGCATTAGGATTAAATGGTGTTCACCTTAAATGTAGCCGCTCCAACGGCCGGAGGCACAATGGCTTTGGTATCCTCAATGTATTCTTCGACGTCGGCAAAAGGAATTTCTCCCATTTATCCCTCCACATCATCATCATAATCTGACATGTTTCCTATCAACACCAAGAAAAGCAAGCAAAGTTTGATGGAATAGAAATTAACTTAAGTAAATTACACACTAAATAGTAATTTCAAGAACCGTATTTCCTAGCAATGGCGCCAAAATTTGATACGCTCAAATTAAACTTCAATAAATAGTGTAAGGCGGTCGATGTCAAATGTAATAACCCAACAAGGTTCGGGTTGAATCCCACAGGGAATATGTGTGAAAAGGTTACTTGTTCAGTATGTTGCTCGACTAAAGTTCAATTTCTATTCAGTTAATAGTAACAAGAGAGAATGGTTTATGGTAACAAGAGTATGTATGCGAAGAGGCTGCCCCTTACCCAATCTCGAAAACCTTCAAGATGCCACCTTACTTGAGGATATATGATGAGACTACGGATCCCGAAGACCATCTGATCCCTTATGTGGCCGATGTGGAGGGCAATGATTTGTCAAAAGAACAAGTACCATCCGTATTGCTGAAAAAGTTCAGAGAAACATTGACGGGGGGCCCTAACATGGTAATCTCAACTACATGCTAGGACAATATCAACGTTCGAGGAAATGGCAGATAATTTCGCCACCGCCCATGTAGGAGCAAAAAAAAGCAGAGGCTAGGGTCAACGATATCTTTGCCATCAGGAAAACCGTAAGAGAGGGTCTCAGGGACTTCCTGGCCAGATTCAATAGGGTAAGGATGAGTCTACCAATTGTATTGGAAGGCATGGCGGTCGCAACTTTTCAGAGTGGGCTGAAGAAAGATGGTTAAAGGTCGACCAAAAAGCTACTGAGCCGACTCAAAAAATATGCCCCACCACATGGGAAGAGATCCACACGCCTACTGTGCCGAGGTACGAGAAGATGAGGACGACCTCAATGGGCCGACCCAACGGCTAATGACAATACAATCAGAAGCAAGAAGGGATCGACGCAACGACGGGTGACGAGAACAACTCTCGCGCTTCAATAAAGAAAGGTATCAGCCCTACGTCAGATCCTCTCATCCACCATCTCCGAGGCACACAGAGACATTGCAACGACATATTGCTCCATTTCGAAATGGAGGTTTGCCCCTTTTATTATCTGCCCATATCTTTTGCGTGTCTTTTTCAGAAATAGTGTATGCACTAGAGAATCTGGGCATCAAGGTGCAATGGCTGCAGAAAATGAAATCAGTGCCTACCCCAAGGAGGTCGAACGTCCTATGCGAGTTCTATCAGGAAAGAGGACACAAAATCGAAGACTAGATAGGTCTACGGCAAGAGGTCGTCGGGATGCTAAACCAAGGATACCTGAGAGAGCTGCTTAGCGATAAGGGAAAGACCAACTTCGCACGAGGGTGAGAACAACCCTAAGGGCCGCCAAAACCACCTTCGCCAGCACGCACCATAAAAATGATTGTCGAAGGCGGTGACGATTCAACAATCAACCACGTAAAGTTCACCACCACGCACAAGTTGAAACGAACAATTGCCCATGAACGGTATGACGACTTCGAAGATAGTATCACCTTCGATAAGTCAGATGCCGACGATTTGTCTTGTCCTCATTATGATTCATTGGTCATAACTTTACGTGTTGCCGATACTAATATTAAGAGAATCATGGTTCACGACAGAAGTGGCACCTGTATTATCCAACCAAGAGTCCTCGTGCAAATGAGACTCGAAGATAAGATAATACTGCATTGACTAACACTGACAGGTTTTAAAAATGCAGTAGAGCAGACCTCCGGGGAGATATCATTGCTGATTATAGCCTGGGGGAGGGGGGGTCACGCTGGAAACCACTTTCCACGTCATGAACCAGGAGACGACCTAAAACTCCATCACAGGACGCCCTTGGATACATGCCATGCGAGCAATCTCCTCAATATTCTACCAAGTGATTAAGTTCCCCACCCCATGGGGAGTATTTAGCATTCGGGGTGAGCCGCGCACTGCACAGGAATGCTATCGAATCGCTCAAGACTGTGCCTACACCAAATAGCTGAAAGGAGCAAGTGCAGAGGCATAGAAATCAGCCATAACGGGGACTAATGTTGACCCGCTGGAAGCCATCAAAGATCCACACGTCGTAGAAACCTACAAAGCGAAGGTCGAGGATCTCGACCCAGTCCAACTAGACAACACAGACCACACAAAGAAAGTCTACATAGGGCACAACCTCTGCAACCCATGTAAGTTCCATAAATTTCTAACTAACCACGCATATTTATTTACCTTTTCTCATTCAACTATGTCGGGAATCCCGAAAGACATCGCCTCTCACAAGTTGAATGTCGACCCACTATATCCGCTTGTGCGGATAATTAGAAGGAAGTTCAATTCCGCAATCAACGAGGCAGTCAGTGAAGAAGTAGATAAGTTACTAGCCAACGGGTCTGTCAGAGAATCAAAGTACCCCTAGTGGGTCGCCAATGTCGTCATGGTCAAAAAGAAAAACGGGAAATGAAGAATGTGCGTGGATTTTACCGACCTTAGTATGGCATACCGGAAAGATTCATTCCCATTACTCCACATCAACTAGTTGATCGACGCCAACCGCAGGACATGAACTGCTAAGCTTCTTGGATGCCTACTCCGGCTACAACCTGATCATAATGACTGAGGAGGACCAAGATTTTATATTACCCACCAAGGGACGTATTGCTACAAGGTAATGCCCTTCAGACTCAAAAATGCAGGGGCAACGTATCATAGACTGGTTACCAAAATGTTCAAGGCATAGCTGGGCAAGACCATGGAGGTCTATATCGACGATATGCTAGTGAAGTCAGCAAAGAAAGACCAAATCGACTATCTGAAACAAGCCTTCGAGATACTAAGACAATACGGGATGAAGTTGAACCCGGAAAAGTGCGCCTTCGGCGTGGCCTCGGGAAAACTTTTGGGTTTCCTCGTATCACAACGAGGTATCGAGGTCAACCCGGACTAGATCAAGGAAATAGACGTAATACCGAGATTTTGAATAGTAAAAAGCAAGTACAAAAGTTGATAGGATGAATTGCCGCCCTATCCAGGTTCATCTCGTGGTCCGCCGACAGGTGCCATAAGTTTTTCAACATGTTGAGAAAAGATCACGGGTTGCAGTGGAATGAGGAAATGCGTCGAGGCCTTGAGAAAATTAAAAGCATATTTATCTTCGCTTTGCTAGTCAAAGTGAACCCAAGCAAATCTTTGCTGGTATATCTGGAGGTATCCGAAGTTGCTGTCAGCGTAGTCTTGGTCCGCAAAAACAAACATACGCAATCTCCTATTTATTATATCAACAAAATCCTTGTGGATGCCGAAACACGATAGCCACACCTCGAGAAGTTGGCCCTAGAACTGGTCATAGCTTCACGAAAGCTTAGACCCTATTTTCTATGCCACCCCATAAAATAATAATGACCTTTCCCCTGAAAAGCATCCTACACAAGACTGAACTGTCGGGCAGGCTCGCCAGATGGACTATAGAGCTAGCGAGCACGGCATGTCCTATCACCCAAGAAACGCTATCAAGTCGCAGGTACTTGCTGACTTTGTTGCCGACTTCAGCATACAGATATTGCTAGAGGAAAAACTGGAGGCCATTTGTGCCTCCTCTAGTACGGACCTTTGGACCCTCTACACTGCCGCTGTCGCTAATGCCTCGGGATCGGAAGCAGGACTCATTCTCGAAGTCCCCACGGGCAAAATAATTCGTCTGTCCATACGATTCCCCAAGATGACTATCAATGAGGCCTAGTATGAGGCTATGATTACAGATATAAAATGGGGCTCGACGACTCATTCTCCATTGCGATTCCCAAATATTAGTGAACCAGGTCACCGAGACTTACCAAATCAAGGAGCAGAGAGTACAAAAATACCTATCAGAAATCCACAAGTTGTTGCATGAGTTCGACAAGTGCCGCTTTGAGAAAATCACTAGGGAGCAGAATGTCAACGAAGACAACTAAGCGAAATTGGCCGCATCCACCAAAAATATCAACAAGGAGAATGTACTCACCCATCTCCATTCAGCCATCGATCATGCTGAGGTACTCTCTTTAAATCTGACTTGGGACTGGCGCAGCCAGTTTTTATCCTATCTACAGGACGGGAAACTCCCACTCGACAAAAAAGAAACCTAGAAGCTCCACGTAAATGTCATCCGATACATCCTGATAAATCATGGTCTCTAAAAAAGGACGTTTGGTAGACCTCTCGCTAAGTGTCTAGGGCCGCACCTAATGACGCAAGTACTTGAAGAGGTGCACGAGGGTCACTGTGGTGCCCATACAGGTAATCGCGTCCTCATCCATTGCATCATCCGAGCTGGTTATTACTGGACCACTATGAAAAATGAGGCAGCAGAGTACGTTCTCAGGTGCGAACACTGCCAAAAGTATGCCCCCGTGATACACCAACCAGGAGAGCCTCTCCACCCAGCAACCTCACTTTGGCCCTTCATCAAGTGGGGGATTGACATAATCGGTCCCTTACCATCGGGACGAGGAAAGGTACGATTTCTGTTAGTTTTAACTGACTATTTTTCAAGTGGGTAGAAGCAGGTGTGTACGCCCAGATACGCGAACATGAACTCATCGCCTTCATATGGAAAAACATCATATGTGGTTTCGACATCCCCAAGGAGATCATCTGCGACAATGGCCCCCAGTTCATTGGCAAGAAGACAACTGAGTTTTACGAGAAATGGCACATTAAGCGAATACTCTCCACGCCATATCACCCAGCCGCCAACGGCCAAGCAGAATCTTCCACCAAAACGATACTGAACATAGTGAAAAAGAAACTTGAAGAAGCAATAGGGATGTGGCCCGAACTAATACTAGAAGTGTTTTGGTCACATCGAACCATGCCCAAATCCAACACGGGATAAACACCATACTCATGGTCTACGGAACCGATGTAGACATACCCGTCGAACTCAGAGAACCAAGCCTAAGGTTTTCACATACTAGCGGAGCAGACAATGACATAAATAGACTTCAAGACCTCGACGAGGGCGAAGAACGAAGGGACGTGGACCACATAAGAATGAGACATCTCAAAAACAATAGGTCGAAATGTATTACAACAAAACCCAAAATAAGACCACTCAAAGTGGGTGATTACATCCTCAAAGCAAAAACGTTGGTGTCAAAGTCACCAATTGGGACGAACCAAATAAAAACACAGTAGCAGCAAGCAAAGGAACATTCCAGTTGGAAAAATAAAAACACTCCAAAACAACTGGAACATCGCCCACCTCAAGTACTTCCATTTCTGAAAGGCGTCTCCTGAGTTGTATTCTTTTTCCCTTTCCCGAGTTTTGTCCCAATTGGGTTTTCTCGGGGAGGTTTTCAACGACGCGGTGGAGGGGACACCTGGGGTATCTAAGGACAAGTATATCATATCACCCACTTGACATGCTTTCTGGGCTGATATACTAAAGGGACTAGCCTAGTTGAATCTCCATTGTGTAAACGGCTAAGGACACCGTCTCCGTTGTGTATACGGCTAAGGACACCATGTCCATTGAGTAAATGGCTAAGGCTATCATCTCCATTGTGCAAATGGCTAAGGCCACCATATCCATTGTGTAAACGGCTAAGGCCACCATCTTTATTGTGTAAACGGCTAAGGCCACCATCACCATTGTGTACATTGCTAAGGCCACCATCTCCATTCTGCAAACAACTAAGGCCACCATCTCCATTTTGTAAACGGCTAACGACACCATCTTCATTGTATAATTGGCTAAGGTCATCGCCATTAAGCGTCAACTCAGTTGAACGATGACAAATAACACTTGGACAAGAGTTTAAGTTACATCCTATTATTAAGTCCATCACTATTAAGCGAAGATCCAGTTCGACGACGATGGATATCACTTCGACGAAAGTCGAAGTTACATCCTATTAGCTAAGGCCATCGCCATTAAATGTCGATCCAGTTCAACGACGAGGGATAACACTTTGATGACAGTTGAAGTTACATCCTATTGGTTAATGCCATCGCCATTAAACGTTGACCTTACTCGACAACGACGGATAACACTTTGACGATAGTTGAAGTTACATCCTATTGGCTAAGGCCATCGCCATTAAATGTCGACCCAGTTCAACAATGATGGATAACACTTCAACGACAGTCAAAGTTACATTCAATTGGCTAAGGCCATCGCCATTAAACGTCGATCCATTTCGACGATAACAGATAACACTTCGACGATAGTCTAAGTGACATCTTATTAGCTAAGGCCATCGCCATTAAACGTCGACCCTGCTCAACAATGACGGACAACACTTTGACAACAGTTGAAGTAACATCTTATTGGCTAAGTCCATCGCCGTTAAATGTCGACTCAGTTCGACGATGACGGATAACACTTCGATGACAGTTGAAGTTACATCCTATTGGCTAAGGCCATCACCGTTAAACATCGACCCTGCTCGACAACGACGTATATCACTTCGATGACAGTCGAAGTTATATCATATTGGCCAAAGCCATCGCCACTAAACGTTGACCTAGTTCAACAGCAATGGATGACATTTCGACGATAGTCAAAGTTACATCCATTTGGCAAAATCCATCACCATTAAGCGTCATTCAAGCTCGATTACGACAAACAAAATTCAAAAAGTGGTTAAAATTTCATCTTATTTATTCACTAAGATTGGGCTTTGACTTATCTACAACAGCGGTTAGCCCTAGGGGATCACCCCCGAGACTGCCACTACCACTTCGACGTTACCCAAAGAGAAGACGAATTTTCTACAAACAAACGAATATCAACTCTGCAAAGGTGAAGTTCTGAAAAACTAAGGACAACACAAAAAGGATAACGACAAAAGTATGATTCATACATTATGACAAAAAGGTATATACATTCAGTCCCGTAAAGGGCCCGCATTACATTCTACAAAAAACAAAACATATACTAATTTTAAGGAGCCTCACCATGTTGTCCATCGCCCCCCTGTCTCTTCACCATCCCGTCCGTCACCACTGAGGCGGTAAGATTCATTGTACCAAGAGTCGGAATCCAGCCGGTTAACGTCCTCTGAAGGATACCCCTCCCGATCAGGGGAATCAGAACTATACCCATAGATTGCCCGAGCGGCACGAGCCTCGTGCCACTACTCCTGAACCTCCTCCTCAGTGGCACAACCCGCAATAAGAAGTTTCTTGTATACGTCCAGTCTGGACTTCGCATAAACCTATATCTCATGCGCATCACGGTGCACATCCTCGTCAGATAAGAGTTGGGAAGAAGAAGGTAAAGCCATGTCTCCAGGCCTTGGTGGGACAGTCCATCTAAGAACATTAACCTCTACCGACTTGGCTTCATGTTCGGCAGTTGTCATGGCCCTAGCTCACCAATCGTGAACATGTCATGACGGTACCTAGTATTCGCGACTAGGTAAGCCTGACACACTGTGGAAATTCAACAATCTTTGCAGAAACGATAAATAAAACATACATAGTATAAGATAATGTATAGAGTTCCTCCTGGCACATACATGTCGACTCAAAATAACGTACAAATCCTCCAAGATCCGGAAACCCACGGGAAATACAGGCTAAGAGTAAAGTATAACACACGGCTCTAACATCCGGGAGTATCTACAACAAGCGAGTACATGAATGAAACAACTAGCTAAATGGAGAATAGAAGGAGACTCTTCGGCTCTGCGGAGGCGGCAAATGCATACCTCAGATCTCCGAGTATAGCTCCTAATCACTGATAGCACTACCGATCAAGAGTGCCTGGATTTGCACAACAAAAGTGTGCAGAAGAGTAGCATGAGTACACCAGAGCGGTACTCAGTAAGTGCCAAAACTAACCTCGATAGAGTAGTGACGAGGAAGGTCGAGGCCCTACTTAGAAGAACATATGAAATAATGCAAAAATAATTAAACAGTAGATAATGAAGTAAATCCTGAATATCAAATGAGGAAGTAATTAAAACAGAACGGCTACAAGTACAGACTACAAACACAAAGAAAATCACTCAAAAGCCAGGGGCTCTACATGGAGCTCCGGGAATCGAACCCCCAATCCATCGCCACATGGAGCTCCGATAATTGAACCCGTAGTCCACCTTATCAATATCCGAGGATCTCAGGGAATTGAACCCGCAGTCCTTCATACCAATACCAGAGGATCTCCGGAAATTGAACCCGAAGTCTTTTACACCAATAACAGAGGATCTCCTGGAATTGAACCTGAAAACCTTTATAGTAATAAAAGAGGATCTTCGGGAGTTGAACCCACAGTCCTTTATACCAACAAAAGAGGATCTACATGAATTGAACCCGCAATCCGTCATGCCAGAATCAGAGGATCTCCCGGGAATTGAACCCGTAGTCCAACATACCAATAACATGGGGATCTCCCTCGAATCGAATTCGTAGTACCAAACGTAAACACTTCACACAACAAGTCAATATTTAGCAGAACGATACCAAATATAGCAACAATGTATAGGTCTAAGGCCTAGCATGCTCACAAAGAGGGCAGGTATTTGCAATTTAGTCAGATAGAGCAATTAAACTACTAACATGATTTTACTAAGCTAAGCAAGTAAATTCACATTTTTTAACAGTTAAATACACAAAGAAACACAGCCTAAATAAGTTAAGTAAGGTGAATTTTCAACAAATAGCACAAGTACGCGCCCGTCACCTCGCGCAAGGCCTTTAAGCAATAATTAAGATATCCTAAGGGGTGAGGTCCCGCACACAAGGTTAGACAAGACACTTACCTCGAATTGGTATAAAACGCTAAGAAACAACGCCCTTGCCACGAGTAGATGACTCCGAGTGTCCCAAATCTATTCAAACCAATTACATATCGTATGTAACATCGCAAGTAACTAATTACACTGTAAAAATTAAAGATAAACGCGCGAAAATAGGTGAAATGACAAAAATTACCCTCGGCCCAACGTATCGGAATCGAATAATTTGTACATTTCAAGAAAACTCGTACTCTCACGAGTCTAACCATATAAAAATTCTCCCAAATCGGAGGTCAAATGCCCCTTCAAATCATTAAAGTTAGGTTTAAGAACTTTACCCCAATTTTGATTCAAAATCTGAAATTGAAGAATAAATTCGAGATTAGATTAGCGGGTACTAGTCAAAAGGAGCAAGGAATCGTTACCCAATGTTTGCCTCTGAAAATCCCTCGAAAAATATCCCAAAACCGAGCTCTCTAGCTTGAGTTTGATGAAAATGGAAGAAACCTCGTTTTTGAAATATTAATGTCTGCCCAGGTATTTAGTGAATCGCGGTCGCAAAGTGAGAGATGCGATCGCTAAGAGTAAAATAGAGGCTTCCAGGAAAAACCTATGCGATCGCGGAAAAGAGCATGCGATCGCGGAAAAGGATTAAAAGGCCTTACGCGATCGCATAAGAGGGAACGCGAACGTGAAGAGGGGATAGGTAGAGTTACGCGATCGAGAACCAATCCCTGCAATCGCAATTAAGGAATTTGGGACCCTACCAGATTGGTCTATGCGATCACGTGAAATGGGACACGATCGCAAATAAGGA
The DNA here is from genome assembly GCA_034376525.1 of Nicotiana benthamiana. Taxonomy (NCBI): domain Eukaryota; kingdom Viridiplantae; phylum Streptophyta; class Magnoliopsida; order Solanales; family Solanaceae; genus Nicotiana; species Nicotiana benthamiana. Next base: position 93,465,245 of record CM067340.1, on the reverse strand, counting down.
AAAAGAGGCCTACAACAGCTGAAGAATCTGCAATGTTTTCAACTCCAAAAATGCTCGTTGACCATCCTAAACACACCCGAGGCCCCCGGGACCTCAACCAAACCTATGGAAATATCCCATAACGCCATTCAAACTTGTACAAATCCTTAAACCACCTAAAACAACGCCGAAAACTTGAATTAATCAATGATTTGAACTTAAAAACTTCAAAACTTAACCAAACTCGCTTTCGATTCAAAACCTAACCAAAACACGTCCCATTAACCTGAAATTTTGCACGCTTGTCCCAAATGACATGATGGTGCTACAGCAACTTCCGGAATCCCATTTCGACCCTAGGATCAAAAATTCACTATCGGACCGGAAACTTCAATATTCAAACTTTCGACATTTATAGCCTAAATGAGCTACAGACATCTAAAATACATTCCAAACACGCTTCCAACCCCGAAATTACCTAACAGAGCTAACAGAACCATCGGTTTTCCATTCTGAGGTCGTCTTGACATTGTTCTGATTACATGCCATTTTCCAACACTTATGCTCTCATTTAGGGACTAAGTGTCCCAAAACACTCCGAATTCTATTACTGAACATCCTAGCAAACCAAAATAGCATAAATGAACTTAGGGGAAGCAGTTAATGGGGAAATGGGGCATAAATTCAAAAGACGACCGGCCGGGTCGTCACATCCTCCTACACTTAAACATTCGTTTGTCCTCGAATGAGCATAGAGAACATACCTGAAGTAGCAAAAAGATGAGGGTATCGGCTGCGCATATCCCGCTCGGTCTCCCAAGTCGCCTCCTTGGCCGGGTGACCCTGCCATTGCACCTTTACTGAAGCTATATCCTTTGACCTGAGCTTTTGAACCTGTCTATCCAATATTGCCACTGGCTCCTCAACATAGGACAAGTCATTGTCCAACTGGACTGAAGTGAACTCCAACACGTGAGACGGGTCACCATGATACCTCCGAAGCATTGAGACATGAAATACGGGATGAACCCCGGCCAAACTGGGAGGTAAATCAAGCTTATGAGCAACCTTCCCAACCTGTTTCAAAATCTCAATGGACCAATGTACCTCGGGATAAACTTTCCTTTCTTTCCAAACCTCATGACGCCTTTCATAGGCGAGACCCAAAGCAAAACCCATTCACCAACCATAAATGAAACGTCACGAACCTTCCGGTCCGCATAACTCTTCTGTCTGGACTGGGCTGCGCTGAGTTTGTCCTGAATAACCTTAACCTTCTCAACCGTATCCTGAACCAAATCAGTGCCCAATAACGTGGCCTCCCTCGGCTCGAACCAAACCACCGGGGAACTTCATCTCCTACCATATAAGGCCTCAAAAGGTGCCATCTGAATACTGGACTGGTAACTGTTATTGTATGTAAACTCAGACAATGGCAAGAACTGATCCCAAGACCCTCTAAACTCAATCGCACACGCACGAAGCATATCCTCAAGAGCGCTCGGACTGTCCGTCCGTCTGAGGGTGAAAAGTTGTGCTCATGGTTACTCTGGTTACCCAACTCATGCTGGACGGCTCTCCAAAACCCTGATGTAAACACTGAACCACTGTCTGAGATGATAGAAACTGGAATGCCATGCAGACGGACAATCTCCCTGATATAAATTCCTGCTAACCGCTCCGCTGATTAAGAAGTGCACATTGGAATGAAATGATCGGACTTGGTCAGCCGATCTACAACAACCCAAGAATCAAACTTCCTCGCCGTTAAAGGGAGACCGGTCAAAAAATCTATATTGATATTCTCCCATTTCCATTCCGGAATCTCCATCTGCTGGAGTAACCCTCCCGGTCTCTGATGTTCAGCCTTCACCTGGTGACAGTTGAGGCATCTAGCTACAAACTCTAGTATGTCCCTCTTCATACGCCTCCACAAATAATGCCGCCTCAGATCCTGATACATCTTCACGGCACCCGTATGGATGGAATACCGCGAGCTATGGGCCTCTGTCAATATCAACTCCCGAATATCATCAACGTCGGGCACACAAATAAGACCCTGCATCCTCAATACCCCGTCATCTCCAACAGTCACATCCTTAGCATCGCCATGTTGAACTGTGTCTCTAAGGACAAACAAATGAGGATCATCATGTTGTCGCTCCCTGATACGATCAAACAATGAAGACCGTGAAACCACACAGGCTAGAACCCGACTGGGCTCCGAAAGGTCCAACCTCACGAACTGACTAGCTAAGGCCTAGACATCCATCGCCATAGGCCTCTCTATAGCTGGCAAATATGCCAAACTCCCGAAACTCTCCACCTGACGACTCAAGGCATCGACTACCACATTGGCCTTGCCCGGGTGATAAAGAATAGTAATATCATAATCCTTCAGTAGCTCCAACCATCTCCTCTGGAGCAAGTTGAGATCCTTTTGCTTGAACAAATGCTGCAAACTCCGATGATCCGTATAAATCTCACAAGGCACACCATACAAATAATGATGCCAGATCATTAAGACATGAACAATAGCAGCTAACTCAAGGTCATGGACATGATAGTTATTTTCATGCATCTTCAACTGTCTGGACGCGTAGGCAATCACCCTACCGTCCTGCATCTATATCGCCCCAAGACCAACTCGTGAGGCATCACAATATACTGTATAAGACCCCGAGCCAGTAGGAAAAATTAGAATATGGGCTGAAGTCAAAGCCGTCTTGAGCATTTGGAAGCTCGCCTCACACTCGTCCAACCACTGAAAAGGAGCACCCTTCTGGGTGAATCTAGTCATATGGGTTGCAATTGACGAGAACTCCTCCATAAAACGATGGTAATACCCCGCCAGGCCAAGGAAACTGCGGATCTCTGTAGCTGAGGAGGGCTTGGGCCAACACTGCACGGCCTCTACCCTCTTCGGATCTACCCGAATGCCTTCACTCGATACCACGTGACCTAGAAATGCCATGGAACTCAACCAAAACTCACATTTTGAAAACTTTGCATATAATTTCTTCTCTCTTATGGTCTGAAGCACTATCCTCAGGTGCTTCTCATGATCTTCCCGGCTCCGGGAGTATACAAGAATATCATGTATGAAAACAATGACAAATGAGTTGAGATAGGGCCTGAATACACTGTGCATCAAATGCATAAAAGCTGCTTGGGCATTGGTCAGCCTAAATGACATGACAAGAAACTCGTAATGACCATACCGAGTCCTGCAAGCAGTCTTCGGGATATCCGGCTCCCGAATCTTTAGCTGGTGATAACCTGAGCGCAAATCAATCTTAGAAAACACCTGTGCGCCCTGAAGCTGGTCAAATAAATCATCAATACGAGGAAAGGATACCGGTTCTTCACTGTAACTTTGTTCAACTGACGATAATCGATACACATGCGCATAGAACCATATTTTTTCTTCACAAACAATACAGGAGCACCCTATGGTAAAACACTGGGTCGAATAAAACACTTATCAAGCGATTCCTGTAACTGATCCTTCAACTCTTTCAATTCAGGAGGAGCCATATGGTAAGGAGGAATAGATATGGACTGAGTGCTCGGCAACAAATCAATACCAAAATCAATGTCCTGATCCGGCGGCATGCCCGGAAGATCAATTGGGAATACATCGGGGAAATCCCGTACTACTGGGACAGAGTCAACAGAAGGGGTATAAGCACTGACATCTCTCACATAGGCCAAATACGCGGCACACCCCATCTCAATCATACGCTAAGCTTTAAGAAAGGATATAACTCTAGTGGGAGTGTGATCAAAAGTACCATTCCATTCAATACGAGGAATACCTGGCATAGCCATCGTCACGGTCTTAGCGTGAAAATCAAGAATAGCATAATGGGGCGGCAACCTGTCCATGCCCAAGAAAATATCAAAATTGACCATATGAAGTAACAAGAGATCTGCCCTGGTCTCAAAACCACGAATAGTAACCAAACACAACAGATACACACGGTCCATAGCAAGAGAGTCTCCCACGGGAGTGGAAATATAAACATGAGAGTTCAATACCTCTCGGATTGTACCCAAATGCGGAGAAAAATAAGATGCCACATAAGAATAAGTAGAGCCTGGATTGAGTATAATCGATGTCTATGTCTGACTAACCAAAATAATACCTGTGATAATAGAATCAGAGGCGATAGCCTAGGCACGATCAGGAATGGCATAAAATCTGGCTCGGCCCCTACCTCGAGGGCGGCCACTATCTCCCTGATCCCCGCCTCTGGCTGGCTGGGCAGGTGGGGTGGCAGCTGGAGCTGGAACAATGGCTTGCTGACCCTGTCAAGCATGCTGAGGCTGTGGAGTATGAGAAATCACACCCCTACCACGTCTGGGGCACTCTCTAACAAAGTGACGGGTGTCCCCGCACTCATAACAAGCTCTAGGAGGGCGCGACGGTTGTGACTGACTGGATCCAACCCTGCTGGACTGACCTCTGGAGGTGCCCTGCGCAGGAGGCACATTGGAAACCGGGGGTGCATAATAAGGCTCTTGAGATCTGGGAGGAGCTGGAGTACTGTTGGATGAAGGAAGGGCTGAGTGAACTAGGCGACCCGTATAGCTTCTACCATGATGTCCTGCTCCTGAAGTACGGGTACTAGAGAAATGACCAGACTCTCGAGACCTCTTGGCCTCTCTCTCCTCTCGCTCTTTGGCATGCATACCCTCTATCCTCCTGGTTATACTATCCACCTGCTGATAGGGTATATCCATCTCCAACTCTTGCGCCATGCCAGACCTGATGGAAGGAATAAGGCCCTCAATAAACCTGTGAACCATCTCACGAACAGTAGCCACCAAAGCAGGCGCATGCCTCGCCAACCTAGTGTAACAGATGTCATACTCAGAAACAGTCATAGGGCCCTGGCGCAAGTGCTCAAAGTCCTCGCGCCATGCATCTCGGAGGATCTGGGGAACAAACTCCCTCTGAAACATATCTGAAAACTGGGTCCAAGTCAAGGAGGCAGCCTCGTCCGGACTGTCTATCTCAAAGGTGCGCCACCAGTCATAGGCTGCTCCCCGAAGCTGGAAAGCTGCAAAGGAAACCCCACTCGAAGAAGTAATACTCATGGTACGAAAATTGCAGTGGAAGTCCTCCAAAACCCCCCAAAGCATCGTATGTAGCTAGTCCACTGAAAATAGGAGGGTCATACTTTTTGAACCACTCCAATCTACGCTGCTCATCCTCCGAAGCAGGTGCCCCATCCTCGGGCTAAGCTGGTACTGCAGGCTGGGCATGAATAACATCTGGAATTGGTCCCATATGCACCCTCTGCTCTTTGGTACGGGTTGCAAGAGTCTGCGCTCCTCCCTCGGCTTGGGACATAGCTGCAGGAAGTGCAAGTAATCCTGCCTGCGACAAAGTGGTATACATACTCATAAATTGCGCAAATGCCTCCTGAACAACTGGAATAGTAGTGGCTGTTGGCGTCTCTGGTGCTTGAGTCCTGACTGGGCCTGCTGGTGGCACCTCGGCGGTTGCTCGCGCAGGTGCTCTGTCTGCACCCCGCGCACGTCCACGACCCTACCCCGACCCCTGCCCCTAGTTGCTGCAGGAAGGGGTACAGGTGTTTGATCGTCCTGGGTTGTGCGTGTCCTCACCATCTGTGAGAGAATAGGAAACAATAGTTTAGAATCGACATAAAAAACATAGCACGACAAGAATTCAAATGAAGTGAAGATTTTCCTATACAGTTACATAGCCTCCCGTAGATAAGTACAGACGTTTCCGTACCAATCAGTGAGACTCTAAATAACCGGCCTGTGTCCCATGACTCCTATGAACCTAGAGCTCTGATACCAATTTGTCACGACCCTAGCTCACCAATCGTGGACCTGTCATGACGTGACCCAGTCTTTGCGACTAGGTAAGCCTGACACAGTATGGAAATTCAACAATCTTTGCGGAAACGATAAATAGAACATAAATAGTATAAGATAATGTATAGAGTGCCGCCTGGCACATACATGCCGACTCAAAATAACGTAAAAATCCTCGAAGACCCGGAAACCCACGGGCAACACAGGCTAAGAGTAAAGTATAACACACGGCTCTAACATCCGAGAGTATCTACAACAATCGAGTACATGAATGAAACCACTAGCTAAAGACAGAATAGAAGGAGACTCTTCGGCTCTCCGGACGCGGCAGATGCATACCTCAGATCTCTGAGTATGGCTCCTAATCACTGATAGCGTGCCCGATCAAGAGTACCTAGATCTGCACAACAAAAGTGTGCAAAAGGAGTAGCATGAGTACACCACAGCGATACTCAGAAAGATCCAAGCCTAACCTCGATGGAGTAGTGACGAGGAAGGTCGAGGCCCTACTGAGAAGAACATAACAAATAATGCAAAAATACTTAAACAGTAGATAATGAAGAAAATCTGAATATCTAACAAGGCAGTAATTAAAACAGAACGGCTACAAGTACAGACTACGAACACAAAGCAAATCACTCAAAAGTCAGGGTCTCTACATGGAGCTCCGGGAATCGAACCCGCAGTCCATCGCCACATGGAGCTCCGGGAATTTAACCTACAGTCCACCTTATCAATATCTGAGGCTCTCCGTGAATTGAACCCCCAGTCCTTCATACCAATATCAAAGGATCTCTGGAAATTGAACCCGAAGTCCTTTACAACAATAACAGAGGATCTCCGGGAATTGAACCTGAAAACATTTATAGTAGTAACAGAGGATCTCCGGGAATTGAACTTGCAGTTCTTTATACCAATAAAAGAGGATCTATGCGAATTAAACCCCCAGTCCATCATGCCAGAATCAAAGGATCTCCCGGGAATTGAACTCATAGTACAACATACCAATAACAGGGGGATCTCCCGGGAATCAAACCCGTAGTCCCAAACGTAAACACTTCACACAACAAGTCAATATTTAGCAGAAGGAAACCAAATATAGCAACAATGTACAGGTCTAGGGCCTAGCATGCTCACAGAGAGGGCATGTATTTGCAATTTAGTCAGATAGAGCAATTAATTTACTAACATGATTTTTACTAAGCTAAGCAAGTAAAATCACATTTTTTAATAGTTAAATACACGAAGAAACACAGCCTAAATAAGTAAAGTAAGGTGAATTTTCAACAAATAGCACAAGTACGCGCCCGACACCTCGCGCACAAGGCCTTTGAACAACAATTAAGATATCCTAAAGGAAGAGGTCTCCCACACAAGGTTAGACAAGCCACTTACCTCTAATTTGTACGAAACCGCTAAGAAACAATGCCCTTTCCACGAGTATCCTACTCCGAGTGGCCCAAATCAATTCAAACGAATTACATATCGTAAATAATATTGTAAGTAACTAATTACACTGTTAAAATTAAAGCTAAGTTCCGAAAATAGGTGAAACGACCAGAATGCCCCTCGGGCCAACGTCTCGGAATCGAATAATTTTTACATTTCCAGAAACCTCGTACTCTCACGAGTCAAACAATTAAATAATCTCCCAATCAGAGGTCAAATGCCCCTTCAAATCATCAAAGTTAGGTATAAGAACTTTACCCCAATTTTGATTCAAAATCCGAAATTAAAGACTGAATTCAAGATTAGATTAGCGGGTAATAGTCATAAAGGAGCAAGGAATCATTACCCAATGTTTTCCTCTGAAAATCCCTCGAAAAATCTCCCAAAACCGAGCTCTCTAGCTTGAGTTTGATGAAAATGGAAGAAACCTCATTTTTGAAATATTAATGTCTGACCAGGTATTTAGTGAATCGGGATCGCGAAGAGTAAAATAGAGGCTTCAGTGAAAAACCTTACGCGATCGCGGAAAAGAGCATGCGATCGCGGACGAGTATGAAAAGGCCTTACGCGATCGCGTAAGAGGGTACGCGAACGCGAAGAGGGGAGAAGTAGAGTTACGCTATCGCGAACCAATCCATGCGATCACGATTCAGGAATTTGGGACCTTACCAGATTGGTCTATGAGATCGCCTGAAATGGGACGCGATCGCGAATAAGGAAAAAGAGGCCTACAACAGCTGAAGAATCTGCAATGTTTTCCAATCCAAAACTGCTCCGTTGAGCATCCGAAACACACCCGAGGCCTCCGGGACCTCAACCAAACCTACAGACATATCCCATAATGCCATTCAAACTTGTACCAATCCTTAAACAACCTAAAACAACGCCGGAAACCCGAATTAATCAATGATTTGAACTTAAAAACTTCAAAACTTAACCAAACTCGCTTTTGATTCAAAGCCTAACCAAAACATGTCCGATTGACCTGAATTTTGCACACACGTCCCAAATGACATGACGGTGCTACAGAAACTTCTGGAATCCCATTACGACCCTAGGATCAAAAATTCACTATCGGACCGGAAACTTCAAAATTCAAACTTTCGACATTTATAGCCTAAATGAGCTACGGACATCTGAAATACATTCCGAACACGCTTCCAACCCCAAAATTACCTAACAGAGCTAACAGAACCATCAGTTTTCTATTCTGAGGTCGTCTTGACACTTTTCTTATTACAGACCTTTTTCCAACACTTAAACTCTCATTTAGGGACTAAGTGTCCCAAAACACTCCGAATTCTACTACCGAACATCCCGGCAAACCAAAATAGCAGAAATGAACTAAGTGGAAGCAGTTGATGGGGAAACGGGGCATATATTCCAAATACGACCGGCCGGGTCATCACAGCAGTCAAGGCCACAATCCTACGGCGCAAATCCGCAACATCTGCCGCCACCCTAAAACTAAGCTCCAACTTCTCTTCCCTCGATTTGACGAGTGATTCCAGCTAACTATTACAAGCCACAGCCTTCATCAATGCCTCATCAGCCTTCTCCAGCTCGGCCACCCTGCGCTTCAATTGCACCTCCTTCTCCTCAAGACATTCCCGGAACACCCAAAATTTGGGATCCTGTTGGAATAGGTCTACCGCCGCCTGATTCTTGGAGCGGCACCTCTTATACTTCTTCACCATTTTATTAAAGATGATCGCCTTCTTCTGCTCGCGAAGCCTCCTCTCCACCTCCAAAACAAGGGTGTAAGGAGAAAACATGAGTTGGTACACATCAAAGCCAACTCCACAACACAAGGAAGAACAGAAATTTACCTGTAAAGTCATGTCGGTGACCCTTTAAGATAGCTCCACATAGCTGAGAGCTCTTAGCATTTCATGCTCGGAGGTGGAAGATAACAAGGCCATTTCCAATGCCGCCTGCTCGCTGTGCTGTAATAAATTATAAGCCCCAAGGATCAAAACTCGACGATCAGACCCGTCCACCGTCATCTCCACATGTGTGAGACCTTCCGCCAGCCTGTCCATATCTTCCTGAGCGATCTCAAGGTCTTATCCCTCAGCATCCCTACCAATGATGGACGTTGAGTCACCCTCAGCAGCATGAACTGAGCTGGCACCGGCAGCATCACCTGTGTGATGAGCTAGCCTCCTCGAATGAATAGCCCTGATCATAAAGACAGGTATAGGCTTTTGATGAGGCACGTTACTCTTTTCATCCTTAGTTTCCATTGCCTTTCCCGTCTCGAGCCTCCGCCTTTTTCTCTCCTTAGGCTCCTCGCCCTCAGAAAGCTCACCCGCAGGCTGCGGAGATGGTGTCGATGATGTAACTTCATTAGTAGCCACCTCCACAAGCCCATCCTCTTGTAATGGAACTACCAGAATACACTCCCCGACAGATGCACAAAGTGTCTCCTGAGTATCCAGGCCGATATCCGATCGAGCGAAAGTACATACCTTCATCTTCTTCTTGGGAATGTTTCGACCTATAACACCAATAGTTCAGTTGATGAAGTTTTGTGGAAACAACCGGCCAAAGTCGAAGAACTACCTAAAGGGCCTACGGGGCCGTAGCGTTGAAGAAATGCAAACCATATGCGGGTTTCTTCTACGTAAGGCAGCAAACTGGCTACCCATTGCTTGATACCAGTGATGAACCGGGGTGTGTGAGCCATTGCTGCAAAATAAAAGGAAAAATCACAATGATTTTACGACTAGAACCGCCGAGGTCACGTATGATAAATAATTCCACGAATGGAAACGCTTACATTTTGAATTCCACCTCTCTGGGAATCCGAAGGGGTTAGACACCAGGTGCTCTGTTTTATTAAAGAAGTACCTGCGACAATAAACTCGGCTGGCTTGGTCATCGGTCTTGACTACTAGCCCCTTCGTGCCATGGCTCTTCAAATGTAGCATGGTACACCTTAGATAACTGGCGCTGAATAACTACAAAATGTGGTGGACAGAGACCTCGCACCTAGCCAGCTCTGCGCATGTAGACATTATCCTACATACTTTTAAGGTGTATGGAGTAAGTTGAGACGGATACATGGTGTAAAAGTGGCAAAGCTCCTCCGCAAAAGGAAAAATGGGAAGACCATAACCAAATAAAAATGGATATTCATAGAACGCGTAATATCCCATTCAATAGACGTTCGCATAATCTGTTCCCGCTCGGATCATCTCCACTTGAGCATGTATGCCGAACAACGTGCGAAGACCATCTAAGTGATCCTGCGTTAACTTAGAACTCTCCGAAGGTTACGCGGGAGAGTCCTTTTGGAAGTTTTTCCTAACAAGAAGTTGCTTCGATAGCACATTTTCCACAGTAACGGGGTGAGGTCCTCTTCTCATTCTCCCTCATCACTACCAAATAGAGACGTTACATCTGATGTCGTACTATTGCGAGCCCACGTATTATTATCCGTCGGGGTTTTGCCATAATTTTCGTTCACGGAGCGATGTATGCCACAGCAGAAAGTGTGACTTCTGAGAAACTGTAGAGTTTCAAAGAAGGGGAATACTTTCTTAGCAGGCCAGAAAATGCTTGCAAATGATCGAAAGATGGATCAAGTAAAAGTTAAACCCTTTCCCTATTTATGGGGTCGGGTGGCGTTGAGATCGAAGAGATGGAGTTCAAATGGGCGCGGGAAACCAAGCATCATAACATCTTTTGTGATTCCTCGCAAATACGCATAATGATGACGCATGCGTGTGCTGACATCACTATAAAAAAGATATTATGTGCCAGCAAATCAATAATCTCAAATGTTCTTTATTATTCACGCTGCCGTATTCAAACATGGTCAAATTCTCTAGAATAAGGTTCATGGTTCCGTCCATTGGGGACGCATCTCGATACATCACCGACGAACGAAGGGACTATCTATATAGGGTCAAATATTACCCATTACGTCTCTACATTGGTAGGAACGACCAACGAATGTATGTTAACCAAAGTGAGCACGACCTAAGAATGCCGGAGTGAATTGTATCGTTGGTCTCGTCGTCTCCTCGAAGGAACGCGACTAATCTCTGTATTATTTCAAGAAGAGTCTTCTATTATATAAAGGGGGATCCTTATGTTGTAAAAGGACATCTTTTATTTTATTGAACAAAGCATTCTCTCTCTCTTTCTTTCTCTCTCTGTTTTGAATATCCAATTTATTGAAAGAAATAAAAAGCATAATACTTATCTCTAGGTCACATTATCTTCGATTACGATTTATCTTTGATTCACTTTGATTGTTTTCGCTTAAAAACTATTTGGTATCTTTTGAGTCAAACAAGAATGATCTTTAATACTGTAGGTAATTGAGTCCCAACTTGGGATTAGTAAAATACATCTCTCAGTCTTGACTTATAAAGAAAGAATAATAATTAATAATAACTTAAATTTGTAAGAAATCCATCATATATAGGTCTAATTGTAAGAGTTTATGGACTTGCACATATATTTTATATCAAGAATAATTTTATTTTGGTCGCTATTGATTAAAGGTTGACCCAAACTAAAAGTGATCTGCTAAAGTTTAAAGTTGGATGGGTCTATAAGACACCTCCTAAAATATAGGGTCTTATGTGTAGATATTCGAATGTAACTTCTAATTTACTGATGAGCTAAATTAGAATTACATAAATATTTGCAACAATAAATGAAATATGGTCCCCAAATCAGATGTTTCTTTTCTGATATCCTGTGGTTGAAAACGTTGAGAGCCACCAACGTCTTGGTTTAATTTGAAAGATTGATAACCACAAGATTGATGAATCTCTTAGTGCTCATGGGTTTAGGTACGCTTCCGTATTTAACTTTTAATTCCCGATGATTTGACATGATAGGTCTTGCATAAAATATAGAAGAATTTCATCTTAAAATATTTTGGCGTAATAAATACGAAGACACCAAAAGTTGGCACGATGTTTCACTTAGGCACTTAAACTAGGTCTCTTTCCAGTTAGACACGTTTATTCGGCAATTCTCATACCAATTAGACATGTTTTTTGCTGGCTTATTAGTTATTGTGTAGAAATTTGTTGCATCTTTGAAAGAAGTTTTACCCAATGCTGAATTTAGGATGTGTGACATGCATATCTAGTATAATTGGCATAAGAATTGGAAATGAGAGGAAAGGAGACAACAGTTTTGGAGGTGCTCTAAATCTAGTTATGAAGTTAAGTTTATTTGTAAGGATATTTGTAGGGATTTGTTATGTTATTCAAAAATTCAAGTGTTAGAGCCTAGTTTAAGTGTCTAATTAAAATGAGAATTGCCTAAGAAGCATGTCTAATTGGAAAGAGGCTTAATTTAAGTGTCTAAATTAAAGATCGTGCTAACTTTAGGTGTCTCCGTATGTATTACGCCAAATATTTTTGGTTCTAACACTAATATGCTAGAAGAACCAACTCCCTACACCGAACTAAGATGTAATACGACTTTCATAAATGAGTGAACTGTCTCTCTTGCCATTACTTTTTAGGAATGCATTTCTAGAAAGATAAGCAGAAATCATCAAGAATTAGTATTGCCTCGACCTCTAGGTGCTTTTATAGTTTAAACGACTCATGTATGTATGTTTTACATTTATATCCGATTCGACCTGCCGGTTGCCGTCGTTAATTCAATGTATGAATATGTGATTGGAAATAAATTGCCAATGGCCGGAGACAAGAAGATGAAAGGAAAGAGAGAAAGAATAAAAGACAAAAACAAACACTAAATGGCGAAGAGGGAAGAGAAATGGTCATGTTGCCATCAAAAGAAACAGCAGCACAGTAGCAGGACCCATGACATTGACAATTTTAGAAAATAGTGAAGCATATGATAATATGATAAAAGAAAGGAAACGTTCAAACAAATAGTACACTTTACTTTACATCCTTAAGGAGAGGAATAGAGGATCTATATGGGTAACCATTTGTAATCTTCAAGATACAGACAAAAATTCGTAACATGGGGTTGTTCAAGTGGTCGTGTCATAGTCCAAAGCACGGATATTGCTCCTGAAATTGACTTCACAAAATATTACTACGCCCTCTGTCTTATTTTATGTAATGATGTTTAATTGAGCATGAAGTTAAAAAAAGAAATAAAAATTTTAGAATTAAACAAGAAATTTAAAATTAAATTGTTACTAAATAAGGATATATGGCATTATCTTTGGGACAAAATAAATAAGAAAGTATGACAAATAAATGGAGTAGTAATTTTTCTATTTTTGGTCACGGGTTCTTGAGCTCCACCCAGTCTCCACTATTCTCATGCCCACTTTTCGTGACTAGTCCATGACTTCGGGGGAGAAATGAGACTAGACCATACCTGTCAGTCTGTCACTATTTATTTCCTATAACAACAACAACAACTATTCAGTATAGTTTCACATAGTGGGGTTTGGGAAGGGTAATATGTTTCCAATCGACCTTCGGCTTAGAAAAAGAAAAAGAGATATATAATAAAAATAAAAACAAAAGAAAAAAGCATTAGTACCTCCAGAAGAAATCACGATACATAATTATGTAAACATAGACCATAAGTAACATGACATGCGAAAGGGAAAGGTAACCAAAAACAGAAGTAAAAGGGCATTCATAAATGTTAATTTAGCCACATTCAGTAAATAAAATGGAATGCAGTAACACCGACCACTAACTACATGCCCCTATCATATAACCCTAATGCTAGACCTCCAAACTCTCATATCAATGGTCATGTCCTCGGAAATTCGTAATGTAGTCATATCATGCCTAATCACCTCTCCCCAAAACTTCTTTGGCCGACCTCTGCCTCGCCTCGCACCAACCACCTCCAATTGCTCACAAATCCTCACCGGGCATCTGGGCTTCTCCTCCGCACATGCTCGAACCAGCTGAGCTCGCCTCCAGCAACTTTTCCTCAACTGGGGTCACCCCTACCTTTTCCCGAATAACTTTATTCCTAATCTTATCTAACCTGGTGATCCCGCACATCCACCTGAGCATTCTCATCTCCGTAACCTTCATTCTCTGAACATGGGATTTCTTCACCGGTCAACACTTCGCCCCATACAACATGGCAGGTCTAACCACATCTCTGTAAAACTTCACCTTGAGTTTCTGTGGCATTTTCTTGTCCCACAAGACTCCTAATGCAAGCCTCCATTTCGATCACCCTGTCCCTATACGGTGAGTGACATTCCTATCGATCTCTCCATCCCCCCCCCCCCCGAATCACCGACGCAAGATATTTGAAACTGTCCCTCTTGGCCATGGACTGAGATCCAAGCTTCACGACTGTCTACTTCTTCTTCGCTCAACGTTGCGCTAAACTTACACTCCAGGTATTCAGTCTTAGACCTACTTAGTTTGAAACCCTTAGACTCGAGAGTCTATTTCCAAACCTCCAACCTCTCGTTGATACCAGCCTTCGCCTCGTCAATCAAGACTATGTCATCAGCAAATAGCATACACCATGGCACATCCCCTTGAATATGGCTAGTCAAAGCATCCATTACCAAAGCAAATAGGAGAGGGCTAAGCGCAGAGCCTTGATGGAGCCCCATAACCACCGGGAAATGGTCTGAGTTGCCACTCACCGTCCTAACCCTAGTCTTAGCGCCATTTTACTTGTCCTTGATCACTCTGATGTAGGCTTCTGGCACACTCTTCGCCTCCAGGCTCCTCCATAGCACCTCCCTTGGGACCTTGTCATACGCCTTCTCCAAGTTGATAAACACCATGTGTAGATCATCTTTCTTATCCCTGAACTGTTCCACCAATCTCCTGAAAATGTGGATAGGTTTTGTTGTGGAACAGCCTGGCATGAAGCTGAACTGGTTCACAGAGATAGATGTCCTTACCTCCACCACCGTCTCCCAGACTTTCATGGTGTGGCTTAGTAATTTGATACCCCTATAGTTGTTACAACACTAGATATCCCCTTTTTTCTTATACACGGACACCACTGAGCTCCACCTCTACTCCTCCAGCATTTTCTTGGTCCTGAATATCACATTGAACAACCTGGACAGCCACTTCACTCCTGCCCTACCTATGCTTTTCCTAAAATCCACTAGGATTTCGTCTGTCCCGGTTGCACGACCCCTACTCATCCTACGCAAAGCCTCCACTACCTCCTCCACCCTGACGCACCCACAGTACCCAAGGTCTCTATGACACTCTGAGTTCCCTGACTCCCCTAACTCTAAGTCTCGATCCCCTTCACCGTTAAGCAGGTCACAAAAGTATGACTGCCACCTCTTCTTGATTTGGGACTCCCCCATTAGGAGTCTACCATACTCCTCCTTGATGCACCTAACTTAGTCTAGATCTTGCTCCTTCCTCTCCCGCACTTTAGCCAACCTAAATAACTTCTTATCCCTGCCTTTCTCCCCCAATTTCTCGCACATGCGACCAAACGCCACATTTTTTGCGTCCGTGACTGCCATCTTTGCTTCTTTCATCGCCACCTTGTAGCTCTCCCTATTCGTTCTCCTTTCCTCCTCGCTTGTGCTCCATACCAACTTAGCGAATGCCGCTTTCTTCGCCTCCACTTTTCCTTGAGCTACATCGTTCCACCACTAGTCACCTTGATGTCTACCTGGCTAGCCCTTGGCTACCCCGAGCACATCTCGTGATGCCTCCCTAACCAGGTTTGCCGTCTCTAACCACATTGCGTCCGTTTCTCCAGAACTCCTCCAAGCTCTACCATAAGCTAACCTCCTCTCCAGCTCCTAGGCTTTCTCCTTATACAAAGCTCCCCATCTAATTCGCGACCGGCCCCGGACACCCCTCCTCTTCTTCTTCACCCTGAGACCGACGTCCATCACTAGGAGTCTATGAAGACTCGAAAGGGACTCTCTCGGAATAACCTTACAGTCCTTGCACAACCCTCGATCGCTCTTTCTGAGGAGGAGGTAGTCAATATGAGTCATTGCCGCCGAACTCTTGAAGGTAACCAAATGCTCCTCTCTCTTCTGAAATGTCAAATTCGCAATCAAAAGCTCTGGCGAAATCAAGCAGCGAAGTGCCTATTCCGTTCCTATCTCCAAAGCCACAGCCACCATGCACCTCACTATAACCACCAGCATCATCCCCAATGTGACCATTAAAATCACCTCCAATAACTAATTTCTCAGATTGGGGAATACTTCTCACCAACTCGTCCAAGACCTCCCAAAAGCGCCTCTTAACCTCTTCATCTAATCCTGCTTGCGGAGCGTAAGCGGTGATGACATTGAGGACGAAACCACCAATTACCAACTTAATGGACATCAACCTATCATTCGCTCGCCTAACCTCAACCACGGACTCCCTGTGATCCCCCTATCCACCATGATACCCACTCCATTCTTACCCTTCTCTACCCCAGAGTACCACAGCTTGAACCCGTCCGCATTCCACGCCTTCGACCCTTTCTACCTAGTCTCCTGCAGGCACGCTATGCTAACCCTTCTCTTCTGATGAATCTTATCCAACTCAATGGACTTACCTGCCAGAGTGCCTATGTTCCACGATCCAATCCTCAATCTACGAACTTCCGCTATCCCCTTCCCACCCTTGCCTCCCTCTCCACCCCCGAACCGCTCCCTACTCCCGTGCTCACTCTCACCCCTATCCCTACCCCCAGAGGACAAGACCTTACACTGCCATTTTCCGTTGCGGCCACTAGCCCTCAAAAAATAAAAAAGGGGCAAACTAGAATACGAAAATGATGTACAGAGTAAACAAGAGTTCGGGAGGTACCAACTCCCGATTCAAAAAAAACCTAGAAGTAAGCTTTGATGCGCCCGAGGTCAACTACTGCCAATTCGTGCTCGTTATGTCCGTGCCGCTACGCTCTTCACTCCCAAAGCGCCGCAAGCTCGCCTTGTCCGCCGCAACTAGTACCTGAAAATCACAAACACACAACCCCCAAAAATGCGGGGGGCAATTATTTCCTATAACATAATTTCTAATAGTAAAACTCGAAAAAATTTATTTTGTGTCTAATACAACTGATACTAGTTGTATGAGTCAATCTTTTTGTCTCATAGTTTTGTGGACTCAAATTTTTATGGACCCAGAAGTATAAGATTGAGGTCCACAAATTTGTGAGACAAAAAGAAGCCTCATACAACTCGTGTAAGTTGTATGAGATACAAAATAAAATTTCTCGTAAAACTCCCTCCATATATTTAGAAGCTGAAATGTAAGGGTGTGCATTGAGAGTGGCAGTAGCGGACCCAGGACTTTGTGCAAGCAGGTTCAATCTTAGAAGTACATAACTTTAGTCATAAAATAGTAGTTGCCAAGTGGATTCAAATAAAATATTTATACAAAATTTATGCTTACTTTAATCGTAACTTCTACATATATACAATATTATTTTTTGGTGAAACGGGTTGTCACGACCCGGATTTCCCACCATGGGGAGTCGTGATGGCGCCTACTATCGAAGCTAGGCAAGCCAAAAATCAAAACATTCTTGTGATGACATTTTACAATATAAATGAATGGAAGAAATTAAATAAAAGCGGAAGACATTTAAGCTAATATAACTGAAATCAAAATGCGGAAAGTTGAAACACATTTCTACCCAAAGCCTGTTGTCACTAGCTCACGGACTGCTATAAAGTACTAAAAACAATTCTGAAATAAAATTACATGATATTTGTCTCGATACAAAGAAAACAAACTGAAAACATAGAAGGGACTTCAGCCTGTGAACGCCGGCTAGGCTACCTCGTGAGTCCCTGGACTGAAGACAGCTCCCGCTTAATACTGCTGCTGCGGTCCAAACACTGCTCCCCGATCTGTGGAAAAAGATGCACAGAGTGTAGCATCAGCACAACTGACCCCATATGCTAGTAAGTACCCGGCCTAACCCGGCGAAGTAGTGATGAGGCTAGACCAGACTGCCAGATAAACCTGTACATATATGAAACATACATTCTGGAAAATAAAAAGGAGATAAGCAGTTTATAAAAGGAGGGGAAACATGCTGGGGGAATAACAATTATAAACAAGGAGTCTAAATAAAGGTAAATCAGCCAACAAAACTCAAGTCCGAAAATAACACATTTATCCCATACTTTATTGCGGCACAAACCGATCCAATCACTCAATAACATAGTTGTGGCGTGCAACCCGACCCACATATTTATGATATTATTGCAGCGTGCAACCCAATCCATGAGGATATTATTTATTCTTTTTGCGGCAAGCAACCCGATCAGTATCATTTGACACTGTTGCGGCGTGCAACCCGACCGACTAATATTATATTTTCTCATCCATACAACAGTAATACTACGGAGTAAGAGAAGAATAATCGATGAAGAAAATCCCAACAAGGGAAAATAACAACACAACCAATTCGCGGTAAAGGAGTAAATCTACAACACCAATAAAACCTCCTGGCAAGGGAGCAACAACAATAACCTTCACATCCCGGCAACGGATTTTTCACATCTCTTTCTATTTCTTTCATTTCTTACTCATTAGGTCTATCATCATCCGAGCCAACGCTCCCAAAGGTTTACAATTCATAACTATTCCTCAACTCTTCACATTATACGAAACTTATCAATTAAACAAGGAAGAAGTATAACAAAGATCCGAATAAACACAGTTCATAGATACTCGTCACCATGCCTATGCACTGTACTCCACATTTAGCAATTAAAAAATAATATTCTAAACATATTCCCTCAAGTTAAAGTTAGAACAAACACTTACCTCTGTCCAAGAATAGCAATCAACTCTCTAATACCACCTTACCTCTATAATCCAACTCCGAAATAATGGTATCTAGGCATAATTAATTCAATAATATCAATAAAGGCTAAAAAAACATAATCCCATAGTCTAGAAATGAAGTCCCTAGCATTCTTTCAAAAATACCAAAATCCGACCTCGGGCCCACATGGTCCGAACTCGAGGCTCGGACCAAAACCCGTTCATCCATAATCCCCCGAGTTCAAATATATAATTTATTTCAAGATTTTATCCCAAATTGAGGTTGAATCACCCAAAATTCCCAAAATCCTAACTCTACCCAAAAACCCCAATTCTACTTCGAATTCATGATTTAGGGCTAGGAAATTAGTGATTAGTGGAAGAAATTAAAAGGAAATGAAGTTAAGAACACTTACCTAAGAAGCTATGGAGAAAGAAGATCTTCAAAATCGCCTATGAAGTGTTCGAGAGAGGAGCTCATGTGAAAATAATGAGAAATCTCGCAATGGATTTTATGGGCATTTTAGATCACTAGGTTTGTTGGCCTATGCAATCGCATGGAGGAGTGGGTAGTTCGCTTCTGCGATCGCATAAGTAGTCATGCGAACACATAGAAGAAATGGGAGCCAACATTTCGGGTGAGGCCTAATGCTATGCGATTGCGTAGGAGGAATGAGATCGCATTGAAGAGACTAGCCAAAATATACTATCGCAAGGGACTCTATGCGACGGTATAGAAGAAATTTGGAACACCTGAAGATGATACTATGTGATTGCAGGACTGGTAATGCGATCGCATAGAATACTTTTCCTGAACACCAGAAGCAACATTTCTTTAATAACTCTAAGGCCAAAAACACCCCGAACCACCTCTGAACCACTCCCGAGCCCTCGGGGCTCCTAACCAAGCACACACAATAACTCAATAACACCCTACGAACTTACTCGAGTGATCAAATCGCCAAATTTACATCAAAATCAAAGAATCAAACCTCAAATTCATCATTTCATTCTAAGTTTATAAACTTCCAACTTTAGATAATTAGGTCCGAAACACGTCAAACGACGTCCAATTGTGACCAAACTTTACAGAAAGTGCTTAACACATATTTAAGACCTGTACCAGGCACCGGAACCAAAATACGTGCTCGATACCTATATTTTCTAACTCATTTTCATATCATTTTCAAAAAAAGAATTTCTTTCAAAAATTCATTTCTCGGGCTCGGGACCTCGGATTTTAATTCCGGGAATAAGCCCGAGTCCCATATTTTTCTACGCACACACCAGGACCATTACATCACGGGTCCAGATCCGTTTACCCAAAATATTGACCAAAGTCAACTTTAACAATATTAATATGAAAATTCATCCAATTTATCACAGAATTCATATTTTTCAACATAAAAGCTTTTCGGCTACATTCCCGGACTGTGCATGCAAATCGAGGCAATGAAAAGCGAGGTCTTAAAGGCCTCGGAAGCACGGAAAAAGGTAGAAATCCGGTGATGACCCTTTGGGTCGTCATACGGGTTCAATTGAACCGGCTTGCCACCACGTGCGTCCGCCACTGGATAGTAGGATAATGTTTTCACATATTCATTTGATAATAAAAAAGGAACTTGTATATGGTTAACTTTGGCTCATAACTCCCCCACGCCAAGTGCGCACGTACCTATAATAAGGGCGACCCAAGTGAGGGCAAGACCCAAATTGGTGAAGAAGAAGTGACGTTGTTTAGTGCCTGACCTATTTACTGAGTGGAAGCCACCAACTTTTGTACTTATTGATTATTTTGAGGAAGATCTACTATATAAAAGAGACCTTCACATTGTAATAGGCATCGTTATTCTGAAAGAATACAACTTCTCTCTCTGTCTCTATCTCTTTCTTTCTTGATTTCCCAACCATTGCTTCTCTCTTAAGCTAAGTCCATTTTTTCACACATTTACGGATCTACAAACATCTTGAAGGGACAATCATCTCTTGGGGTTTCTATACTTGATTACAATTTACTCTTACATATTTTGGATTGTTTTTAAGCTTGTAAAGTTCGAATATAATTTCTAAGCAAATAATTTGGCGCCGTCTGTTAGGATTTCGAGAATCAAAACCATATTTAGCACCTAGAGAACCATCGAAAACCCTTTTTTACAACACAAAAACGTAAAATGGTCGACAACAACGCAAGAATGAAAATAATAGCGAATGTTGCAACCAATCTTATCGGTCCTCTCAACGAAGCTGGTGAAGAGGGGGCTTTGATTGCAACCCCTAGCACCACCACAAGCGGAGAAATCCCACCTCCACCACCCGAAGATCTAACGATCTTGTGGGAAAAAGGCGCTTCTACATCCGCAATTTGAGAAGCACCCCCAGAGGTCAGGAAACTACTGTAAGAATGGTTAACAAGCACTCTAAGCGGCTTAGTTACAAAGTCACCCCAAAACAATGTCAGATGCACGCCGACAGTAGATCCTGCTTCAATCGAAGAAGAACATATGATCGCACGAGCAAACAATGCGCTCATTGATAATCGGGCCAATGGTGGCACGCTCACAGCCATCTTGAAGAAGATGGAGGAAATGGAAAATGAAAACAGGCCACATCGTGACCAGATGAAAGAGCCAGGAGAGGGTGCACAAGATCCCTGGTGCTCCCAAACTGCTGCCAAAGCGTGATGTGGGGAGGTTTGTTGAACAACCCTACACAGAAGAGGTTGCACCATGCTCCATCCCAAAAACCTTCAAACTGCCTCCTTATTTGAAAGTGTATGACGGAACTACAGATCCCGAAGACCACTTGATCCACTACGTCACTCCTATAAAAGGTAACGACCTATCAAAAGAACAGGTACCATCCGTACTGCTAAAGAAATTCGGCGAAACACTAACAGGAGGAGTACTGACCTAGTATTCTAAGCTACCGACCAAAATCATATCCACGGGTTAAACATGGATAGCTCAAGGGCAACTAAAAAACTACTAAGTCACCTCATGAAGTACCTGACTACCACGTGGGAAGAGATTCAGAACGCCTATTGTGCTGAGGTTCGTGCGGACGACCTCAACGGACGACCCAACGTTTAACAACAATACATCCAGAAATCAGGAGGGACCGACGCAATGAAGGACGACGGGAACAAGTCCCACGTCTCAATAGGAAGAGACACCCACCTTACACCAGATCCTCTCACCCACCGCCACCTAGGTAGGCGGACGCACTACAGCGACATGTCACTCCACTACGAGATGATAGAGGTATGCCCCCTTTATTATTTGCCCATAATTTTTGTGAGTTCCCTTCAGAGATAGTGTAGGCACTTGAGAAGTTTGGCAACAGGGTGAAATGGCCAGCAAATATGAAGTTGGATCCCATCACCAGAAAATCAAATGCCTTTGTGAGTTCCACCAGGAGTGAGGGCACAAAACCGAACATTGTATAGGCCTACGACAAGATGTGGTCTGGATGTTGAACCAAGGGTTCCTGAGAAAGCTGCTTAGTGACAAAGGGAAAATCAGCTTTGCACGTGGACAGGAGCAACCCCACGGGCCACCAAAGCCGCCTTAACCAACACACACGATCAATATGATCATCGGGAATGATTATGACTCGGCAATCAATCACGTCAAGTTCACCACTACCCACAAGCTGAAGCAAACTATTTCCCGAGAACGGTATGATGACTTCGAAGATAGTATCACCTTCGATATGTACGATGCCGACGGTTTTTCTTTCCCTCATTACGATGCTTTAGTTATCACTTTATGTATCGTAGATACAAATCTTAAAAGAATTATGGTTGATGACGGTAGCGGCGCCTGTATTATCCACCCGAGCTTCCTCGTACTAATGTGACTCGAGGATAAGATAATATCACGCTGCATAACACTAACTGGTTTCAATAATTCAGTAGAACGAACCTCCGGGGAGATATCACTACCCGTCCTACCAGGAGGGGTCACGCTAGAAACAACTTTCGACGTGATGAACCAGGAAATGGCATACAATGCCATTATCGGACAACCATGGATACACAACATGAGAGCGGTCCCGTCGAGCTTCTATCAAATGATGAAATTTCCCACCCCGTGGGGAGTATTCAGCATTCGAGGCGAGCCTGGCACCGCCCAGGAATGCTATAAAATAGCTCAAGACTGTGCCCACACCAAGCAGCTTAAAGGGGGCGAGCGCAGACGCGTAACCTCAGCTATGTCAGGGACTAAGGTCTATCCAACATAGAACGCCATTAAAGACCCTGATGTCATAGAAGACTGCAAGGCTTCGGTCGAAGATCTCGACCTAGTCCAACTGGAAAACAATGACCCTACAAAGAAAGCTTAAATCGGGCACGGCCTCTCAAATCCAAGTAAGTATCGTGAATTTCTATCTAACCATGCAGACCTGTTTGCCTTTTCCCATTCAGCTATGCCGGGGATCCCGCGAGAAATCGTCACTCACAAGCTGAACTTCGACCCGCTACACCCGCCCGTGCGGAAAATGAGAAGAAAATTCAATGTCGCAATCAACAAAGCAGTCAGCGAGGAAGTAGACAAACTTCTGGCCAACAACTCCTTCAGGGAATCAAAGTACCCCAATGGGTTGCTAATGTCGTCATGGTTAAGAAGAAGAATGGGAAGTGGAGAATGTGTGTAGACTTCACCAACTTGAAAAAGGCGTGCCCAAAAGATTCCTTCCCACTACCCCATATCGACCAGCTAATAGACGCGACCATAAGGCATGAGCTGCTAAGTTTCCTAGATACATAATCCGGCTACAACCAAATCATGATGGCCGAAGAGGACCAGGAAAAAACAACTTTCATCACCCACCAGGGGACATACTGCTACAAGGTAATGCCCTTCGGGCTCAAGAATGTAGGAGCCACGTACCAAAGGCTGGTCACCAGAATGTTCAAAGAACAACTAGGTAAGACCATGGAAGTCTACATCAACGATATGTTGGTAAAATCGACAAAGAAAGAAGACCATGTCGACCACCTAAAAGAGGCCTTCGAGATACTGAGGAGGTACAGGATGAAGTTGAACCCCGAGAAATACGCTTTTGGCGTAGCCTCAGCAATTCTTAGGATTCCTTGTATTGCAATGGGGCATCGAGGTTAAACTAGACCAGATCAAGGTGATAGACGCAATACCTAAGGTGGTATGTAGCAAGAAACAGGTACAGAAGCTGTCGGGGCGTAAGCCCCTGTCTAGATTTATATCACGGTCATCCGATAGGTGCCATAAATTTTTCAACATACTGAAAAAAGATCAAGGACTACAGTGGAACGATGAACGCGTCCAAGCCTTGAGAAAGCTGAAAGCATACTTGTCCTCCCCGCCCTTGCTGGTCAAAGCGAGTCCAGGAGAACCCCTACTGGTGTATCTGAGGTTGCTGTTAGCGCCGTCCTAGTTCGTGATAACAAAGGTACACAATCCCCTATATATTACATTAGCAAAACCTTAGTGGACGCCGAAACTCGGTACCCACACCTAGATAGATTGGAATTGGCTCTGGTGGTAGCTTCACGAAAGCAAAGGCCCAATTTTCAGTGCCACCCCATAAATGTGGCAACGACCTTCCCATTAAGAAGAGTCTTACACAAGCCTGAATTATCGGGCCGACTCGCAAGATTGGCCATTGAGCTCAACGAGCACGACATCTCGTATCTTCTAAGAACCGTTATTTAGTCGCAAGTTCTGGCTGATTTCATAGCCGACTTTAGCGCAGAAATCCTTCCAAAAGAAGAACTTGAGGCACATGCCTCCACCAATAACGACCTGTGGGTTCTCTACACTGATGACACCGCCAATGCATCTGGATCGGGACTGGGACTCATCCTCGAGGTCCCCACGGGTGAAACAATTCGCCAGTCCATACGATGCATCGAAATAACTAACAACGAGGCCGAGTATGAGATCGTTATTGCAGGCATGAAACTGGCCATCAAATATGGGGCCCGCGGACTCATCCTTCACTGCGATTCCCAACTCGTAGTAGACCAAGTCACTGGGATTTACCAAATAAACCAACAGAGACTGCAAAAGTACCAGTCAAAAATCTACAAGTTAATAGCTGAGTTCGAAGAATGTCTCTTGGAACAGATCCCAAGGGCACGAAATATCAAAGCAGACGGTTTAGCAAAACTAGCTACAACCACCAAAAGCTTCGACAAAGAAAACATGGTTACCCTCATCCACTCTGCCATTGATCACACCGAGGTATTCTCTTTAAATTTGACTTGGGACTAGCGCAACCAGTTTGTATCCTATCTACAGGATGTGATGCTGCCACCCGATAAAAAAGAGGCAAAGAAACTCCGCACATAAGCTGCTCGGTAGTGCTTAATAAACAATGACCTATACAAAAGAACATTTTGCGGACCCTTGGCCAAGTGCCTAGGGCCGCAAAAAATGAGGCCGGTACTCGAAGAAATAGATGAGGGCCACTACGGCACCCATACAAGTAACTGCGCCCTCGTATAATGCATCATGTGGGCCGGATACCACTGGCATACCATGAAGAAGGAGGCAACAGAATACGTTCGCCGATGCTAGCAATGCCAAAAAATACGCCCTCATGATACACCAACTAGGAGAGCCCCTCCATTCAGTCACCTCCC
Organism: Nicotiana benthamiana; assembly: GCA_034376525.1. NCBI lineage: Eukaryota > Viridiplantae > Streptophyta > Magnoliopsida > Solanales > Solanaceae > Nicotiana > Nicotiana benthamiana. The sequence continues at coordinate 93,439,628 of CM067340.1, read as the reverse complement.
CATGGCCTTTCACCAAATGGGGAATGGACATAGTCGGCCCCCTACCCGCAGGACGGGAAAAGGTAAGATTGTTATTAGTTTTTACTGACTATTTTTCTAAGTGGGTAGAAGCGGGTGCGTACGCACAAATACGCGAACAAGAGGTGATCGCCTTCACATGGAAAAATATTATATGCCACTTCGGCACCCTCAAAGAAATCAATTGTGACAATGGACAACAGTTCATCGGTCAAAAAACGAACTGAATTCTTGGAGAAATGGCGCATCAGGAGGAAATTTCCATGCCATATCACCCTGCTGCCGACGGCCAAGCAGAATCCTCCAACAAAACAATATTAAACATACTGAAGAAGAAACTCGAGGACGCCAAAGGGCTATGGCCCGAGCTGCTACCCGAAGTACTGTGGGCACACAAGACCACGCCCAAATCCAGCACAGGGGAAACAGCGTACTCGCTGGTCTACAGAATCGACATGGTCATACTCGTCGAGGTCAACAAACCAAGCCTAAGATATTCACACACCAGAGGAACAGAAAATGACACAAACAGGCTCCAAGACCTCGACGAAGCTGAGGAAAGGAGAGAAACGGCCCATATCAGAATGGTGGCCCAAATAAAACAAGTCGAAAGATACTACAACAAGAGGGCTAAAATAAGACCACTCAAAGTGGGAGACTATGTCCTCAAAGCCACGATATTGGCATCCAAAGACCCAAGTGAAGGGAAAATGGGCACCAACTGAGAAGGACCCTACAAAATCACAACAGTAGCCAGCAAAAGGGCATTCTAGTTGGAAACAATGGAAGGGAAAACGCTCCAAAACAACAAGAACGTTACTCACCTCAAGTATTTCCACTTCTGAAAGGCATCTTCCGAGTCGTACTATTTTTTCCGTACCCGAGTTTTTTCCCAATTGAGTTTTCTCAGTGAGGTTTTTAACTAGGCGGCAGAGGAGACACTTGGAGATATTTGCGGAACAATTTTATCATCTCAACCTCTTTTTATGACCTTCAGTCTGACATGATAAAAGGACTGGACTAGCTTGATCTCCAATGTATGAAAATCCACGGCCATATCTAATGTATGAAAGGCTACGACCATCTCGAATATATGAAAGGCCACGAAATCTCTACTGTATGAAAGGCTACGGCCATCTCCAATGTATGAAAGGCTACGGCCATCTCCAATGTATGAAAGGTCACGGCCATCTCCAATGTATGAAAGGCTACGACCATCTCTAACGTATGAAAGGCTACGACCATCTCCAATGTATGAAAGGCTACGGCCATATCTAATGTATGAAAGGCTACGACGATCTCCAATGTATGAAAGGCCACGACCATCTTCAATGTATGAAAGGCTACGACCATCTCCAATATATGAAAGGCTACGACCGTCTCCAATGTATGAAAGGATACGGCCATCTTCAATATATGAAATACTACGGCCATCTCCAATGTATGAAAGGCTACGGCCATCTCAAAATGGATGAAAGGCTTAGGCCATCAATTTTATCATGGCTAAGGCCATCAATTCTACTATGGCTAAGGCCATCGCCGCCAACAATCGACCTAGATTCGACTACAGTAAGTAAACGACTCGACGACAGTCGAAGTCGCTTACATGGCTAAGGCCACCGATTTTATCATGGCTAAGGCCATCAATTATATTATGGCTAAGGCCATCGCCGCCAACGGTCAACCTATATTCCACTATAGTGAGTAAATGACTTGACGACAGTCGAAGTCACCTACATGACTAAGGTTATCGATTTTATCATGGCTAAGGCCATCAAGTATATTATGGCTAAGGCCATCGCCGCCAATGGTCAACCTAGATTCGACTACGGTAAGTAAACGACTCGACGACAGTCAAAGTCGCCTACATGGCTAAGGCCATCAATTTTATCATGGCTAAGGCCATCAATTATATTATGTCTAAGGCCATCGCCACCAAGGGTCGACCTAGATTCAACCACGGTAAGCAAACGACTCGACGACAGCAGAAGCTGCCTTTATGGCTAGGGCCATCTACTCCATCATGACTAAAGTCGCCAATCTAAGTCTGACTAGGGCCATCAACGCTGACGGTTAACCAAAAATGCAAAAAAAGCTATATGGAACGAAAGAAAAATTGCGACAGCAAAAAAGTCATATTTCATTATCTCCAAAAGGTGTACGTACATCTAACCTTAGAGAAGGCCTCATCTACACAAAAAATATATACATACAAGCCCTAAGAGCTATTGCCGCCCCTCCCATCATGACCCGCCTGGTCGTCGTCTGGTCTGTTGCTCTCTCCTGGCTGATAAGACTTAGAAATCCATGAGCTGGAGTCCAAACGGTTGACGTTCTCAGAGTTATAGCCCTCCTTAATAGGCGAGTCGGAGCTATAACCAGCCGATTCACGGGAAACATGGGTTAAGTGCCGTTGCCTTTCAACCTACGCCTCGGAAGCTCGACTTGCCACCAAAAACTCCTAAAAAATGACCAACCTGGCATCATGATACACTCATATCTCGTGCGCATCACGGTGCACAACATCTTATGGGGAGGTTTGCCTGAGAGCTTCAATTTCAGCCATCCTCGCATCAAGCTCAACTGTAAAGTACGTGACCTTGGCCCGCAGTTCTGCAGCCTCCGCCGCCCTTCCGCGGCTTATCTCCAAGTCCTCCTCTTTTGACTGAAGGAGGGTCTCCAGCTCGATATTTCGAGCCAAAGAAGCCATCAACTGCTCATCAATCTCCTTCAGCTCGACCGTTCTTTTCTTCAAAAGAGCCTCTGATTCCTCAAGGCCCTCACGGAACGTCCGGAACTGGGAGTCCTGCTTAACTACATCTGCCAATGCTTGATGCTTAGCATAGAATTCTTTATATTTCTTCGCCATTATAGTGAAGGTGGCCGCCTTCTTTTGTTCATGCCACCTCCTTACTACCTCCAAGATGAGGGTCTGAAAAGAAGAGAAGAAACGCGTCAGTACGTGCCACAGTTGCTTTTTACGACAAAATAAAAAAAGACTGAAAGCTACCTGCAAAACTGAGCCACCTATCTGCCTCAACAGATCCCTGTTGCTAACATTCTTCACCGTCTCCTGCTCTGCAGCCGCACATAATAAGGTCATACCCACTGCGGCTTGCTCGTTGTCTTCTAACAAATTATACCCACCAGGGATCACGATACGATGAGTAGACCGGCCTCTCTCATCTCCGCACGGGTCAAGCCGCCCGGTGCTTCTCTAGGAGCGGCTTCAGAGCCCGTCCTCTCAATCTCCATGGTCGTTTCCATAACCACGGAAGATGACCCACCTCTTGAAGCACAATCCAAGCGGATAGCGGCAGCTGTTCTCCGAGGAGCCATTCTCCCTGAATGAATGGCCTCAGCCATAAAAGCTGGCCTCGGCTCTTGGCGGGGCTCACTAGGCCTCGCACCCTCGGTTGCAATCCCTATACCAGTAATTAGTCGCCACCTCTTTCTCTCTGGTGGCTCCTCTTTTTCGTAAGTCGTCTCCGCTGGAGCAACTTCAGATATCGGCAATATAACGGTTTCAGGTGCCATTATTGGTACGTCCTCAGGTACCTTCACGGAAGCAGCCTCAGGCACCGCCTCCATTCAACTACCGATGTAGCCCCCTACTGAGAAATCGAAAAGGGGCCATCTCTAGGCGAGCCTCCCACAAATATATCTCCCCCATCGGATTCGGACTCTACCATAGACGGGCTAGCATCGGTTTTCTTCTTCTTGGTCTTTGTTGAAGCACCCCGACCTACCAAACAAAAGCACATCGGGTGAAAAGGTCTCCAACCCAAAACAAAACAAAAGAAAACAGGGAAGGTTGTTACCACTTGGACCGTACAATCTACGGAACTCAGCCCAAGTACGGCATCTCTCCGCATGCGGTATCAACCCCGCCACTCACGACCTAATGTCGTCAACGGGACAGGGTGAGCGAGCCACCACTACAAAAGGAAAGAAAGTAAGTCAGAGTGAGTGGTCAGTCAAAACAAGGCATCATAAAATTATATGTAGAGATACTTACATCCCGCATTCCACATCTCTGGAAACCCTTCGGGATTGGACACCAGATGGCTCGTCCTAATGTAAAAGAATTTACTCCAGAACTCGCGGTTAGCTTTATCGTCAGCCCTCACCACAAAGCTCTTCTTACCACGGCTCCTCAATTGAAGCATGGTACCCCTCATATAACTAGGGCAGAGCATCTGCAGCAGGTGGTGAACGGATATAACGATCCCGGCCTCACCCGCAAGCGTGGTAAGGATTCGACACACCTTCCGGGCGTAAGGTTAAGGTGAGCCGGGCATACATGATAGAAGCGACAAAGCTCTTCCGCCAGGGGGTTAAGCAGAAGGCTATATCCAATCCTAAGCGCGTACTCATAGAATGTACAGAACCCGGGCCTATGCACATTGGCAGAGTCCGTCCCTGCCGGGGCCATTTCTGGCCGGGAATGTTGTATCTAGTTCTGATGGCGTCCAGGTGTGATTGAAGTAACTCGGTATGCTCCCAGGGATAAGAGGGGCATGTTGTATTGAAGTCTTTTCGAACAATCTAATCCTTCGGTAAAACATTATTTACCGTTAAAGCAACGAGGGTTTTCTCCACTTCTTCCCCTTCACCGTCAGAAGAGGGCGGAACCCTAGAAGTAGCGTTGACCTTAGTCCTTTTTCTTTCTTGACGGCGTTTCACCATGATATGATTTATAAGAATGAAGAGTTAGTAATAAGAGATACGATCCTCAGAAATGGTATTTCTCTGAAAGCGATGCAACTATTGCAAGAAAGAAAGATGAAGGAAGAAATAAAAGGAAACTCTCTAAAGGTTCGAAGTTTAATCTCTTTGAACCACTCCTCTATTTATAGGAATAAGACACATGGAAATCGAAGAGGCAAAACTCTAAAACTGGCGCGGGAAACCAAAATGTCACGTTATGTTCTGAACAGTCTCGGGAACAAGTATAATGATGACGCATGTGACTGGTGACGCCACCATAAAAAGGCCGCATGTCAACGACCCAACAAATATTATCCACGATCATGCTCTTTGAAAGAGGCGCCTATGGGTGCGGTCAAATTTCCGTAAAAAGCAAATCGTGCATATCCGTCCATTGAACACAGTCATCGAGTACATCTCCAACGAACGGAGGGACTAACTGTATAGGGTTAAATTTGGCTCATAACGCCCCCACGCCAAGTGGACACGTCCTTTATAATAAGGGCGGCGTAAGTGAGGGCACGAACCAAATTGGTGAAGAATAGGTGACGTTATTTAGTGTCTGACCTTCTTACTGAGTGGAAGCCACCAACTTTTGTACTTTTTGATTATTTCGAGAAAGGTGTCCTACTATATAAATGAGACCTTCACATTGTAATAGGCATCGTTATTCTGAAAGAATACAACTTCTCTCTCTGTCTCTATCTCTTCCTTTCTTGATTTCCCAACCATTGCTTCTCTCTTAAGTTAAGTCTATTTTTCCATACATTTTCGGATCTACAAACATCTTGAAGGGACAACATCTTTTGGGCTTATTATACTTGATTACGATTTATCGTTATATATTTTTGATTGTTTTTAAGCTTGTAAAGTTCGAATATTATTTTTGAGCAAACACAACATATGAACTATAGTAATATATATTGTTAACGATGTGAGGTAGTTTGGAAAAATCGTACGACTTTAATCCAAAATTAAGGGAGCTATATTTGCTACATTAAAAGTGTTTTACACTGGCATTGCCTAAAATTGAGGTAATATCTAATGGTTGAAAGTTTAAATATACTACACGAGTTTAAATATAGGATTTTATTATCATTCATCGTATGTTCCCAAAGGAGCAATTCGAATTTAGGATTTCACTATGTAATAAATTAAACTAAATAAGAGAAGTACTCTGGTCATTGTCAGGATTTTTGTGCAAACAATAACTACCACAGATTTATGACTCAGTTTATTCTTTTTATTTTTAAGGAAAGATTCCATTCTTTTTTTGTACTTCAGCTCAAATTATTTGAAGAATATGTATCGGTAGAGAAGAACAAATTCTTCCGTGGTTTAGACTTTTAGGATGTGTTTGGTATAAAGGAAAATAGAAAATATTTTCTTGGAAAATAAGTAATAATTTTATATATTTTTTGGTGTTTGATACGTAAATTAAGGAAAATAACTTCTCAAGATTATTCATAAATAATTTAGATATAATAAATATGAAGCCATAAACTTTCAAACCAATAACCTTCCGGATCCACAAATTTCATAAACTTTCGAACCGCTAAACTTTCAAAACCGCGGAATTTCGAACCCTTAAACTTTATCATTTCTAACCCATAAATTTCCAAACACATAAACCTCTGATCTCATAATTTTGGAACTTACAAAATTTTGATTAAATCGATAAATAATAAAATTAAAACTGAAAAATATATTTAAAAAATTTTTCGAGGGGGGAAGGGGGGCAGGACTGGGGCCGGGTTGCACTAAAACGAAAAAGAAAACATAATTTAAATTATAAAATAAAGTAAATTTTTTTTTGTGCGGAGGGGGGTGGGGTGGAGGGGTAGTAGGGTGGGTGGTAACGGAAGGATGGGTTGGTGAGGGTGGGGAAGGTTGAGAAGGAGCTTTGAAAAATGTTTTCCCTTTCTCTTGATAAGGAAAACATTTTCCTCCAATTGGAGGAAAATGAATTGATAAGGAAAATGTTTTCCTTCATACCAAACACACCCTTAGTAAGGTGTTTGGCCATATGTAATTGTCGGACAATTTGGTAAACTTTTTTTCAGTGTCCAATCTAGAGCCGGTTTGGCTTAGCTGATTTAGAGTAGCTGATAAGCAATAGGTGCTGAAAAACACTTCTAAATGCTGAAAGTGATTTAAAAAATAAGCAGTTATGTGTTTGAATAAAAGTGCTGAAATTAATAATATTCAGCTGAAGAACTCGATATATGAAGAGTTTTATTTTAAAAAGAAGTATTTTAGAGATAGAATAGTAAATATTTTGGCCAAATTTAAAGTGTTTATAAGCTGAAATTTGATAAGTTGGGGGAGACAACTTATGGCTTACCTTATTTTTAACTTATAAGTACTTTTAAATTTACCTAATGCATAAATAGGTCAAAAAATATTTATACGCCAATTTGACTAGCTTATAAACTTAACCAAATACGCTCTAGTAAATCATTTACCGCGTACTTGTCAAAGGTGTGTGACTGCATAGGTTAGGCTGTCTTGTCCACGCTATACAAGGACAAATTTCAAGGACATTTTCACACTTGACCTGTTATACAAAATACATCTTAAATAATGAACTAGTTGATAAAGTAATGCAAGTTGGAACAACTCAAAAAGTGCTATATATATAACTTCCTAAATGAAAATCTGCTAAAGTGAAATTGGAACTTAGAAAAAGAATTGGTGATTTGGATTTTAAATTCTGGACTGTTGGCTTCTTCAATAATATAATCATTCCATCACTAGAGCCTGAAATTTTTGAAAATGAAGCCATTTTAGCATGATCTTTAATTTGTAGCCAGTTTCGACTTTTGAATACACAGAAAGTTGTTGAGTAGTTTTATTTAATCATCTAGGCACTAAATTCTTAGATTGTCTAGAACAACAACGACGCTAAATAAAAGCATACAACGACGACGCTTTAATTTAAATTGTAGTTTTACGGGTTTGATTCTCAATTGTCTCGTGTAAGTGTTATAATTTTATGGGTTCAGATTCTCAATTCTATCACGTCTCATCCAATTTAATGGGTTTAAAATTTATTATTTTTATATATTTAATAATTTTTTGGGCAAAAATCCCTATGGTATGAGCATAACTTCTGCACTAGATACGTCTCTGGTGTTAGCCCACTTTATCTTTTATACTCTGTATAGCTATATTATGTTTATGGTTGTTTCATTTTGATCTTTTGTCTAAAACCTCCCTAACCCTTTTTTTAATGGGAAAATGATATTGTATAGTTGCTTTCAAACTAATAACCGAAATAATATGTGTATATATATATATATATATATATATATATATATATATATATATATATATATATATATATATATATATATATATATATATATATATATATATATATATATATATATATATATATAAATATATTCTGTATATTATATACAAAAATTTAATTTTATAAACTTTCTTATTGCCGAATATAAATAGTTTCTGGCGCGGGCTAAAAGTGAAAAAAGTCTTTTTCTATCCCCGTTGAGGCCTAGTACAGTTCAATAATGGGAGAAACTTAAAAATAGCTAGATTTACCATTTCTCGTTGAAAAATAGCCAAGTTTCAAAAATCATCGAAATTTAGCCACTTTAAATCTGAGCGAAAACACTGTTCAAAATCCGAAAAAATACGCTCGTAAATTTTACGGGAGTTCCAGCATAAGTATACTTGAACTCCCGTAAATTTTACGTGAGTTCCAGGATAACTATGCTGGAGCTCCCGCAAATTTTATGGGAGTTCAATCATAATAATGCTGGAACTCCCGCAAATTTTACTGGAGTTCCAGGAAGTATAATTGTCCGGTATAATATATTGGAGTTTGTAGCACTGGTGCTCCAGTCTCCCGCAAATTTTACAGGAGTTAGCGAAGAGTATAATTTTCCAGTATAATATACTGGAGTTTGGAGTACTGGTGGTCCTGTCTCCCACAAATTTTAAGGAGTTAGCAAAGTATATCGGTCCATTATAATATGCTGGAGTTCGTACACAAATGCACCAGAATTTCTATATTTTATAGTGGATTGGTTCCTGTGGAACAAAATAATAGATATTTTTCATTAACTTAATAAACAATAGCTATTTTTTATTAATCCAGTATAAAATTTGGCTATACCATAATATTTTATCTTCAATAATGAGTGATGGCTGATCCTAGAGAGAATAAAAACATTTGTCTAAGTGTTCACACTAGCAAAATAGGTCTACGACAAATTTGGCTGTAAAATTCCAAAGTCATTCTTGCTATATATGTCAAAGATGATAAAGATAACGCACACGAGATGCCGCATAATCACAGACTATTACGTACTGGCTTTGATCCTATAACATCTTCAGTGTTATTATAGAGATAATGCATAAATTATCCATTAAATTTGTTCGAAAAAATTATTTATATACCTTAATTTTATGGACGATCTATGTCCTTCCTATTTTGTTAAGTTGTCTCACATCGGAGGGATTTGAGGTCCTTGGTCTCCTTATATGGCTTGGGCAATCCTCACCTCATAAGCTAGCTTTTGGGGTTGAGTTAGGCCCAAGGTCCATTCTTTTCATGGTATCAGAGCCAGGCCCATCTCAATTATTGTTACCGATGTTGGGCCCCGATTTATGTTGTCCAAGCTCCAGAGATCTGGGCGTGGGGGGGGGGGGGGGGGGTTGTTGAGTTGTCCCACATTGGAAGGATTTAAGGTCCTTGGTATCCTTATATGGCTTGGGCAATCCTTACCTCATAAACTAGCTTTTGGGGTTGAGTTAGGCCCAACGTCCATTCTTTTCATATTTTTATTTGGGATAATTTAACACCCCATTAAATAATGATGTAGCAAAGAAAGTAGTTTCACTCTCCCAATATCACGTGCAAGAGTGAAATATTATAACTGCGGGCCCCTTTTTCGTTTACTTTCCTCTTTCTTATTCTTTTCTTTTTGTTTTCTCTCACCACCTTTTCTTCATTTTTTAAGTTTTTTAAAGATTTTTTTTGGTAGAAACTAGAAAAACAAACTTGTAAAAACTTTTTTTTTAAAACAGAAAAAATCATTTTTAACAAAATATCTTTATTTTTTAAAACAAAAAATATATTTTCAACAAAATATTTTCGTTTTTGAAAAATATTTATTTTTATTTTTTCAAATTTTTAAAAGAATTTTATTTTGTAAAAACTGAAAATAATTTGTAAAAACGTTTTTTAAAAAAAACGGGAAAAGTCATATTTAACAAAAAAATCTTGTTTTTTGAAAACTGAAAAAAAAATTCAACAAAATTTTTTTCGTTTTTAAAAAATATTATTTTGTTTTTTCAGTTTTTAAAAGAATTTTATTTTGTAAAAACTGGAAAAAAATTTGCAAAAATTATATAAAGAAAAAACTGAAAAAAAATTATTTTTAACAAAATATTTTGTTTTTTAAAGACTGAAAAAATTGTTTTTCAACAAAGTATTTTTCGTTTTTTATTTTTTCAATTTTTTAAAGAGAATTTTATTTTGTAAAAACTGGAAAAATAAATTTGTAAAAACTATTTTTTTTTGTTGAAAAAACTGGAAAAAATCATTTTGAGCAGATTTTGTCACGTTGCGCGCGCGTACTGCGTACACCCCCACAAGACTGACTAAGTATTACCAATGGATATTAAATTCACCCCAATTAAGAATAGGGGGACATAGGTCATCCGGAAAGTTAAGGTGTATAAATGATTTTTCTGAACAAGTTTAATTTGTAATTTATGTATTATCTCATTATTATATCTATGGTACGTAAAAATTAAGGGTCAAACTAAAGAATCTTTTCTAAAATAAGTTTTTCTATAGATTGATGTATCAGCTCAACAAACATCCTTTTGTATTTGAAAAGCTTTCCTCTTAAAGAAAAGAGAAATATTCCAGTTGTTAGCCTATTTTCCACTATCCATGTGTAATTTGTGCTTATCGATAAAGAATATTACATTCAATTGCAATATCAATCTATTATTTGCAATCGTTTTCATCGTTAAAGTTGGGCCCTGATTCCTCTATACGTGAAAAGATTGGGTCTAGTTTTAGTACATCAATAAACAATTGAATTGAGTTCTACTTGGCCAATTTTGATGTATTTCGCTAAGTTAAATCGCGATAATTTTCATATACTACTATTCAGTTGGAATTTCCATATTTCATATTAATATATGAAAAAGCAACAACCAATTGTTTAACAACTTGTTTGGATCGTATTACCTATTGTATTATATCTTATTTGTTACTTTAAATACAATGTTTGTTTCAATTGTTATATAATGTATATTGTATCGTATCATTAAATCAATCATTACGTAACAATGAAAAATGCCACTTTATGTAACGATTGATTTGATGCGGTCATGTCATTATCTTATTTTTTCTCTCATCATGCCCTTCATTATTACTAAATAATTATATTTTATCTTTTATCCTTGTGACGACCTGGCCCGTCGTCACGTGAGTTACCGTCCCGTTTTTCCTGTTTTATGCTGCTATATGTTTCATTATATGTGTTTGTATAGTTTGAAGTGTTTCAGACAGAGTTTGGCTAGACCTGAGACAATTAGTCTTTTTAAGAGAAGGCTAGTTTGGAAAAAGTAAGCCGGATGTTGACTTATGAGTTATAGGGATCGGAATGAATTTCTAACGATTCGGCTAGTTTCGAGTGGTGATCTATGACTTGAGAGTGAAATCGGAATTAAATTTGGAGGTCCAGTGTAGAATTAGCCTTGAATTGGCTAAGTCTGAATTTCGGCGAATTCCGGTTGATAGGTGAGATTTTTATCCAGGGTTCGGAATGGGATTCCGAGAGTTGCAGCAGCTTCATTAGGTGATTTTTGATATGTCCAAAATTTCAGGTCAATCGGACGTCGTTTGGTCGAGTTTTTGATCGAATATGAGTTTCAGAAGTTTTAGTTTAACTTAGGCTTAAATCAGTCGTGAATTGATGATTTTTGTGTTGTTGGGCGTGTTTTTATGATTGGAACTAGTTCGTATGATGTTTTGGGATATGTTGGTACTTTTGGTTGAGGTCTCGAGGGCCTCGGGATGGTTTCAAGTGGTCATCGGAGAATGTTTGAATGTTTGAAAGTTGCAGAAGTTCAGCAGAAATGTTGCAGAAGGTTTCCTCTATGCGATCGCATAGGTGGCATTGCGATCGCATAGGAGGCTGGGAGAGGGGTCTGTTTTTGTGCTATGCGTTCGCACTAGGTGGTATGTGATCGCATTGGTCTGGGAGATTAAGATGTGTGTTCGCACAAGTGGGTATGTGTTCGCATAGGGTTGTTGGGCCTGGGTTCCCTAGCAGTATGTGTTCTATGCGATCGCAGGGGTGCGTTGCGATCGCATAATGTTATTTTGGGAAGGAGGAAGTTTGTGCTATGCGATCGTAATGGATGTGATGCGATCGCATATGGTAATAACTGGGCAGACAGACCTGTTTTAATGACATTTCATCCGCGACTTGGGTTCATTTTTCCACCATTTTTGCACCATCTTGAGAGCTTGTTGGTAGATTTTGAAGGGGATTTCGATGGGAAGTGATTAGAGGTAAGTCTCGTGGCCTAGATACGTAATTTTAATCAAAGAATCGTCTATTAATTCTCTGAATTTGGGCTTAAAATTGAAGAAACTAGGGCTTGGTTTATTAAAGAAAATTGGGGATTTGATGGCCCATTTGAACTTTGATTTTGATGAACTTTATATGTACGGACTCGTGGCGAGACGAGGATTCCGATGATGTCAATTTCGTAATTTTTTGAGAAGTGGGCCCGGGGCTCGGGTTTTGCCAACTTCATATTTTTTGGTGTTTTTCAATTTATTTCTATTGGGTTATGTCCCATTTGCCTATTATAATATATTCCTTGTGGTTTTGGTCAGATTCTGCACCCGAGAAGGTCGATTTGCGAGGAAAGCGCAAGGCGAGCTAGGATTTTGGCCGGTTTGAGGTGAGTAATGGTTATGAATGATATACTGAGGGTTTGAAACCCCGTATTTATACTATGGGGTGCTATGTTGAGATAAAACACGCGTCTTGTGATGAGCGTGTTGCTGTATCTGCGGGGACTGGGACTTGGTCCATCCCGATTGATGACTTACTGTACCTTTTTGACTGAGACTGAGTTTGTACCCGTATATTTTGGGCTAGTTGCCATATCTGGGGCTTTGTGCCGATCTGTAGAACTCCTAGGGAGCATGTTGAGCTAATTAACCTCACTTTACCTATTGAACACATACCATCTGTCCTTACTTAACTGTAAATCATGAAATAAACTGGACGTAGAAACTTGTACCCTAAATGAGCAATACCTAGGGTTGAATACCTTGTCTTAGCTGAGTGGGTCTGAGAGGCAAGGTCTATATTGACTAAGAGGGGTCAAGGACCCCGTAGTGAGGGTAATTGATACATATACCGGATCGGGCTGTATTCCGCAATATTATATATATTATATTGGAACGGGCTGGACGCGCAACATTATATATATTATATTGGATCATGCTGCACGCCGCAGCATTACATATATTATATTGGATCGGGATGCACGTCGCAGCATTGTATATATTATATTGGATCGAGCTGCACGCCGCAACATTATATTTATTATATGGATCGGGCTGCATGCTGCAGCGATATATTATATGAATCGGACTGCACACCGCAGTATTATAGCGCTTGGGTTGAAGGAGCCCATTCGGAGTCTGCACACACCCCCAGTGAGCGCATTAATATATTATTGGATCGGGCTGAGCGCCGCAGCATTATATATATATTATATTAGATCGGGCTGCATGCAGCATCATTTATATATATTATATTGGATCGAGTTTCGAGTCGCAATATTATATATATTATATTGGATGGGGATGTGCTCCGCAGCAGTGTTAGTAACTCGACGGACGGAAAAAGAGAAGTATTTATCAGATTCTCTCCCCTGTTTAGCAATATTCACTGTCGTTACTGTTGATATTAGAACTGTATAGTGTTCTTACCGGATTTCTTACATTCAGTTATTATTTATTCTACTACTCATTGAGTTGGAAGTATTCACTCTACTCCATGCACCTTGTATGCAGGTACAGGGATCCCGGAGGCTTAACTGCGATTAGATGTTGCTTTTGAGTTCTGTACCGGAGTTGTCAAGGTAGCTGCTGGCGTCCGCACAATCTGATCTCTCCTCTATCTATCTTTTGTTTCCGTATCTAGACTTTTCCTTTGTATAGGATACTGTTCGGTTGTATCTAGAGGCTCAGACTTATGACGCCAGATCCTTTGGGCTGTTATTACTGTTGATTACGTTTTCCACAGTATTTCTATTGTTATCAAATTGAGAATTTTAAGCTACAAATGGTATTTAAGTTAATAATTTGGCTGGGAATGTTTAATTGGTGAGGCTTGCCTAACAAGGTGTTTGGCGCCATCACGATCAGGGTTTGGGTCGTGACAAGTATGTATCAGAGCTTAGGTTATCATGCCTCACGAGTCATGAGCCCGTTTAGTAGAGTATCGCGGATCGGTACAGAGACGTATGTACTTGTCCTCGAGAGGATGCAGAACCTCTCGGAAAAACTTCATATTCTTGAAATTCTTGTCGTGCGACTTTGTTGATCCGAGAACTAAACTTCTGTATTTTATTATCTTGCAGATGGCGAGAACGCATGCTATCAGACGTGGTAGATGACCACCATAGCCACCCACTAGAGGCCGAGGATGCAACTGTGGTCGTGGTCGAGGAAGAGCAGCAGGGGCAACACCAGTTGACCCACCAGTTGCCCACATTCAGGATCAGCCTCCAGTTGTAGAGGTTCCAGTAGCACCTGCTCAGGCACCAGCAGTGCCTATTGTGATTCCGGTTCTTCAAGAGGCCCTGCCTCAGATCTTATCGGTTTGCACTGGCCTGGCTCAGCCAGTCTCGGCTACCGCAGCTACATCTCAGACCTGGGGTGGTCATCAGACCCCCGCAGCTCGCACCCCGGAGCAGGGTGTTCAGGGTTTCCAGACCCCAGAGGCACCACCAGTTCAGCCAGCTGCCCATGTTCAGCCAGTTGTTCCAACTCAGGGTGATGGGGAGCCAGTGATGCCAGATGACGAGAAGCATCGTCTGGAGAGGTTCAACAGGCTTTCACCTCCTACTTTTAGCGGTGTTCCGGGCGAGGATGCCCAGGGGTTTGTCGACAAGTGTTGACGCATGCTTCGGACAGCAGTGATCTTGGAGACTAGTGGGATATCTTTTACCACTTTTCAGTTCCCAGGAGCGGACTTTACATGGTAGAAGGCATATGAGCGGCGTAGGCTGGCAGGTGCAGCGCCGTTATCAAGGCAGGAGTTCTCTACTATCTTTCTGTAGAAGTGGATACCTCGGTCACAAAGGGAGGAGTTAGGCAGGAAGTTTGAGTGGCTTTGTCTGGGGGATATGTCTGTGACGCAGTTGAGGTGAGATTTGCAGTTTTAGCTCGTTATCAGGAGAGGATCAGACGATTTGTGGACGGGCTCATTTTTTCCATCCATATTCTGATGACTCATGAGAGGGTCCTGAGTCACACCTTTGAGGAGGCGGTGGATATAGCCCGTGATATTGAGATGGCTCGCCGTCAGGAGAGAGATGAGTGGGAGGCCTCGAGGATCAGGTGGCTCCAGTGGTGCTCCATCTAGGGGCCAGTTTCAGCAGAGTAGGGGTCGTTTTTTCAGGCCTCCACAACCAGCTCGATCAGAGTACCGCGGTTCATCTTGTTTCGGAGTTATCAGGGATCTCAGCAGAGTCAGCCATCTCTGAGTGCACTTCCAGCGCAGAGTTCGTCTTATGGCCCATCTATTCAGGGTTCATCTCGGCCGAGTTCTTCAGCCAACTACTCTAGTGCGAGGGGTTCTCTTCAGTCCGAGCCCCCAGCGCCAGGGAGTTAGTATGTGTGTAGCGAGTTTGGGCATATACAGAAGGATTGTCCCCGTCGTGCATCCAGTTCATCTCAGCAGAGGGGCCATCCTTTATCTTCTGGCCCAGTGTCATCAGCACTCCCAGTCAACTAAGGGTGAGGGTCAGGAAGTTAGGGGTCGCCCCAGAAGGGGAGGTCGATCCGGTGGTGGCCAAGCCCATTGCTACGCTCTTCACGGCAGGTTAGATGTTATTGCTTCAAATGCTGTTATTACAGGTATTATTTCAGTATGCCACAGGGATGCCTCGATTTTATTTGATACCGGATCCACATATTCTTATGTATCTTCTTACTTTGCTCATCACTTTGGGACTACCCGAGGGTGTCTTGCGTAACCTGTGCACGTATCTACCCCGGTTGGTGATACTTTTATTGTGGACCACGTGCATAAGCCATGTCTTGTTACTATTGGTGGAGACCTGAGTTGACTTGCTGGTATTGAGTATGGTAGATTTTGATGTTATTATGGGCATGGATTGGCTATCACCGTGCTATGCTATTCTGGACTGTCATGCCAAGATAGTCACATTGGCTATGCCGGGTATTCCGAGGATCGTGTGGCATGGTACGACTGATTATGTACCCAGCAGGGTAATCTCTTTCTTAAAGGCCCAGCGGATGGTTGGGAAGGGGTGTTTGTCATATCTAGCATTTGTGAGGGATGTTGGAGCTGAGGCTCCTAGTCTTGATTTGCTTCCCGTGGTGAGGGAATTTCCTGATGTATTTTTAGAAGACCTGTCGGGCATGCAGCCGGATAGGGATATTGACTTCAGTATTGATTTGGTGACGGGCACTCAGCCCATCTCTATTCATCCCTATCACATGGCACCAGTAGAGTTAAAGGAGTTGAAGGAGCAACTGCAGGAACTCCTAGATAAGGGGTTCATTCGCCGAGTGTGTTGTCATGGGGCGCACCGGTGTTATTTGTAAAGAAGAAGGATGGCATAATGAGGATGTGCATTGATTACATACAGTTGAAAAAAGTGACAGTAACGAACAAGTATCCACTACCCCGTATTGAGGATTTGTTTGACCAGCTTTAGGGGGCAAAGGTATTCTCTAAGATTGATTTCCGTTCAGGCTATCACCAGCTGAAGATTAGAGATTTTGATATCATGAAGACAACTTTCAGGATGAGATATGGGCATTATGAGTTTGTGGTTATGTTATTTGGGCTGACTAATGCCCCAGTCGTATTCATGCATTTGATGAACAATGTATTTCAGTTGTATTTGGATTCTTTTGTGATCGTGTTTATTGATGATATACTGGTGTACTCGCGTAGCCAAGAGGAGCACGCGCAACACTTGAGGGTGGTATTGTAGAGGTTGAGTGAGGAGAAGCTTTATGCAAAGTTCTCCAAGTGTGAGTCTGGCTCAGTTCCGTGGCTTTTCTAGGACACGTGGTGTCCAGTGATGGTATTCAGGTTTACCCAAAGAAGATCGAGGCGGTGCAGAGTTGGCCCAGACCGTCCTCAGCTACAGAGATTCGGAGTTTTCTCAGTTTGGCGGGTTATTACCGCAGGTTCGTTCAGGGATTTGCATGTATTGCTTCGCCTTTGATGAGGTTCAACGCAGAAGAATGCATCATTTGTGTGGTCAGATGAGTGCGAGAAGAGCGTCAAAAGCTCAAGTCAGCTTCCGGTCCTAGTATTTCCATCAGCTTCAGGTTCTTACTCGGTATATTGTGATGCTTCAAGAGTTGGGATCGGATGTGTATTGATGCAGGAGGGTAGAGTTATTGCATATGTTTCGCGTCAACTAAAGCCTCATGAGAAGAACTACCCTATTCATGAGTTGGAGTTGGCTGCTACAGTTCATGCTTTGAAGATTTGGAGGCACTATCCATATGGCATGTCCTGTGAGGTGTTCATGGATCATCGCAGTCTTCAACCCTTGTTTAAGCAGAAAGACCTCAATTTGAGGCAGGGGAGATGACTTGAGTTACTCAAGGATTATGATATTACCATATTGTATCATTCGGGAAAGACCAATGTAGTGGCCGATGCTTTAAGCCGGAAGGCGATGAGTATGGGTAGCTTGGCGTACATTCCAGTTGGGGAAAAGCCCCTGGCAGTTGATGTTCAGGACTTGGCTAATCAGATGGTGAGGTTGGATATTTCAGAGCCCAGTCGGGTGTTGGCTTGTGTGGCTTCCCGGTCTTTACTGTATTATCGCACCAGGGAGCGCCAGTATGATGGGCCACATTTGCTTGTCCTGAAGGACAGGGTCCAGTATGATGATGCCAGAGATGTGACGATTGGTAGTGATGGTGTGTTGCAGATGCAGGGGTGGATTTGCGTGCCCAATGTTGATGGGATCCAATAGTTGATATTAGAGAAGGCCCACAACTCGCGGTATTCTATTCATCCGGATGCTGCGAAGATGTACCAGGACTTGAGACAGCATTATTGGTGGAGGAGAATGAAAAATGATATTGTGAGTTATGTGGCTCGGTGTCTAAATTGTCAGCATGTCAATTATGAACATCAGAGACCCGGTGGTGTACTTCAGCAGATAGATATTCCCGAGTGGAAATGGGAGAGGATTACTATGGACTTTGTGAGCGGTATCCCTTGTACCTCGAGGAACTTTGATTCTGTTTGGGTGATTGTGGATCGGCTGACCAAGTCTACGCACTTTATTTCGGTGTGTACCACCTATTCTTCAGAGAGGTTAGAAGAGATTTTCATCCGTAAGATTGTGCGGTTGCATGAGGTTCTAGTTTCTATTGTCTCAGACAGGGGTACTCGGTTTTCTTCGCAGTTCTGGAGGAATTTTCATCAGGAGTTGGGCACTCAGATTCAAATGAGCACGGTTTTTCATCCTCAGACAAACGGGCAATCCAAGTGTACTATCCAGATATTGGAGGACATGTTGTGTGCCTGTGATATTGATTTTGGAGGTTCTTGGGCTGAGTTCTTGCCGCTTGCAGAGTTTGCTTATAACAACAGTAATCACTCCAGCATTCAGATGGCGCTGTATGAGGCTTTATATGGGAGACGGTGTAGATCTCCAGTTACCTGGTTTGAGCCCGGTGAGGCTAGACTATTGGGGAGAGAGTTAATTCAGGATTCCTTAGAGAAAGTGAAAGTAATCCAGGAGAGACTTTGTACGGCTCAGTCGCGTCAGAAGAGTTATGCGGATCGAAAAGTTTGGGATGTATCTTATATGGTGGGCAAGAAGGTTTTGTTGAAGGTTTCGCCTATGAAAGGCGTGATGAGGTTTGGAAAGAAAGGGAAGCTGAGCCCGCGGTTCATTGGACCTTTTGAGATACTCAGGAGGATTGAGGAGGTGTCCTATATGCTTGCTTTGCCACCCAGCTTGTCAGGGGTTCACCCGGTGTTGCATGTTTCTATGCTTAGGAAGTATGATGTGGACCTGTCTCATGTATTAGACTTCAGCACAATCCAGTTGGATGAGGACTTGACTATGATGTGGAGCCAATGGCTATTTTGGGTTGTCAGGTTCGAAAGCTGAGATCAAAGGACATAGCTTCAGTGAAGGTGCAGTGGAGAGGTCATCCCGTGTAGGAGGCCACTTGGGAGATCGAGCAGGATATGTGGAGCAGATATCCTCGTTTGTTTGAGGCTCCAGGTATGTTTCTGGACCCGCTCGAGGACGAGCGTTTGTTTTAGTTAGGGAGGATATGACCATCATGTGAGTTATTGCCCCGTTTTCCCCATTTTATGTGCTATATGTTTCATTATATGTGTTTGTAGAGTTTGAAGTGTTTCAGACAGAGTTTGGTTAGAACTAAGACAATTAGTCTCTTTAAGAGAAGGCTAGTTTGGAAAAAGTCAACTGATGTTGCCTTATGAGTTATAGGGCTCAGAATAAATTTCCGACGATTCAGCTAGTTTTGAGTGGTGATTTGTGACTTGGGATTGAAATCGTAATTGAATTTGGAGGTCTGGTGTAGAATTAGGCTTGAATTGGCTAAGTTTGAATTTTGGCCAATACCGTTGATAGGTGATATTTTGATCCGGGGGTCGGAATGGGATTCTGAGAGTTGTAGTAGCTTCATTAGGTGATTTTGGATATGTTCTCAAATTTTCAGGTCAATCTGACGTCGTTTGGTTGGGTTTTTTTATTGAATATGAGTTTCGGAAGTTTTAGTTTAACTTAAGCTTGAATACGTCGTGAATTGATGATTTTTGTGTTGTTGGGCATGTTTTTATGATTGGAACTAGTTCGTATGATGTTTTGGGGTATATTGGTGCTTTTGGTTGAGGTCCCGAGGGCCTCGGGATGGTTTCGAGTGGTCATCGGAGAGTGTTTGAATGTTTGAAAGTTGCAGAAGTTCACCAGAAATGTTGTAGAAGTTCAGCAGAAATGTTGCAGAAGGTTTTGCTCTATGCGATCGCATAGGTGGAATTGCGATCACATAGGAGGTTCGGAGAGGGGTTTGTTTTTGTGCTATGCGTTTTCACTAGGTAGTATGCAATCGCATTGGTCTGGGAGATTGAGCTGTGCGTTCGCATAGGGTTGTTGGGCCTGGGGTCCTTGGAAGTGGTGTGTTCTATGCGATCGCAAAGGTGCTATGCGATCACATATTGTTATTTTTGGAAGGAGGAAGTTTGTGTTGTGCGATCGCAATGGATGTGATGCGATCGCATAGGGGTAATAACTGGGCAGACAGACCTGTTTTAATGACTTTTCATCCGCGACTTGGGTTCATTTTTCCACCATTTTTGCACCACCTTGAGATCTTGTTGGTAGATTTTGAAGGGGTTTTCGACGGGAAGTGATTGGAGGTAAGTCTCGTGGCCTAGATACCTCATTTAATCGAAAAGTCATCCATTAATTCTCTGAATTTGGGCATAAAATTGAAGAAACTAGGGCTTGATTTTTGAAATGAAAATTGGGGAACTCCGATTTTGATGAACTTTATATGTAAGGACTCTTGGCGAGACGAGGATTCCGATGATGTGAATTTCGTAATTTTTGAGAAGTGGGCCCGGGTATCGGGTGTTGGCAACTTCGTATTTTTGGGTATTTTTCAAGTTCTTTCTATTGGGTTATGTCCCATTAGCCTATTATTACATATTCCTTGTGGTTTTGGTCAGATTATGCACCCGAGGAGGTCGATTTGCGAGGAAAGCGCAAGGCGAGCTAGGATTTTGGCCGGTTTGAGGTGAGTATTGGTTATGAATAATATATTGAGGGTTTGAAACCCCGTATTTGCACTATGTGGTGCAATATGATGAGCGTGGTGATGTATCTGCTGGGGACTCAGACTTGGTCCATCCCAATTGATGACTTACTGTACCTTTTTGACTGAGACTGAGTTTGTACCCGTATATTTTGGGCTAGTTGCCATGTTTGGGGCTTTGTCCCGATCTGTAGAACTCCTAGGGAGCATGTGGAGCCGATTGACCTCACTTTAACTATTGAACACATACCATCTATCCTTACTTGACTGTAAATCATGAAATAAACTGGACGTAGAAACTTGCACCCTAAATGAGCAATACCTAGGGTTGAATACCCTGTCTTAGCTGAGTGGGCAAGAGAGGGCAAGTCTATATTGACTGAGAGGGGTCAAGGACCCCGTAGCGAGGGTAATTGATACAAATAACGGATCGGGCTGCACGCCGCAACATTATATATATTATATTGGATCGGGCTGCATGCCGCATCATTATATATATTCTGTTGGATCGGGCTGCGAGCAGCAGCAGTGTTAGTAGCTGGTAGGAATGAAAAAGATAAGTATTTATCATATTCTCTCTTCTGTTTAGCAATATTCACTATCGTTACTATTGATATTAGAACTGTATAGTGTTCTTACCGAATTTCTTACATTCATTTGGTATTTATTGCTATTACTCAGTGAGTTGGAAGTACTCACTCTAATCTTTGCACCTTGTGTACAGATACAGGGATCTCGGAGGCTTAGCTGCGATTAGCTGTTGCTTTTCAGTTCTGTACCGGAGTTGTCAAGGTAGCTGCTGGCGTCCGCAGGACCTAATCTCTCCTCTATCTATCTTTTGTTTCCGTATCTAGACTTTTCCTTTGTATAGGATATTGTTCGGTTGTATCTAGAGGCTAAGACTTGTGACGCCAGATCCTTTGGGATGTTATTACTGTTGATTACGTTTTCCGCAGTATTTCTATTATTATCAAACTGAGAATTTTAAGCTACAAATGGTATATAATTTAATAATTTGGATGGGAATGTTTAATTGGTCGGGCTTGCCTAACAAGGTGTATGGCGCCATCACGACCGGGGTTTGGGTCATGACAATCCTACAAATTTATATAATAATTTTACCTCGTCCCTTACTTCTTCTTTGTAATGTTGGAAGTTTATTCTGCATATTGTTCGTGCATGACATCATTAAATAACATCAAACACTCAGAGGCGGAGTCATGATTTGAAACATATGGGATTAGAAATTTAGAACTTTTAAGGCACTGGTTTCTAAATTAATAATTTGTACATATTAAATAAATTCCTAAGACAAATATTTGGACCAAAGTTACTGGATTCAACTGAACCCACGCTTCGACCTCTAGCTTAGCCCCTGCAAACAATACAATCTATCCAAACATTATATACATCAAAGCAATACAATACAATACAACCATATATATATATATATATATATATATATATAACAACCATCCAATCAAGCTGTAAAACTTATGTCTGAAACATGGACGTATTTATGTGGAGGGGGATAGGGTACATGCACCCATGCTCCCCTCCCTAGTTTTGCGTACTATTGTTTCAGATTATGTACTTAAATATATTTGTGGTCACCCATGCTAAAGTGATTGCTATGGTGCATTGGTGATTAAGTGCCCTTTTTGCCCTCAAGTCAAGGGTCTGATCCCTGATGATATGCCATAATTACGTATTTTAGCCGCTTATTACACTCTAATTTACTATGCTTTAATTGAGTTTGAGCATTAAACGGTAGTTTTTGCACTAATTGTGTATTTTATACCTCGTAAGAGTGATTTTGAGCTATGTAGATATTATGAAATGAATTCAAGTGATTTGGAGCTTTGAAATCCGAGTAAAATCCCAAGGAATCAAATCGGGATCGTGTTCGGGAATCAATGAATGATAGTAAGAATGAAACGGAGAATCGAGCGAGCATATAACGCATTGTCTAGTAAAATGTACATAACTTTTGCTCAAAACTCCATTTGGGCTCCACAGTATATTGTTGGAAAGCTATTTGAAAGGGATACAACTTTCATATTTTGCACGTTCACAAATTCTCACGATCGCTCCACACAGCGGCGCAACGTGCGCCGCGCCTTTGGAATTTTCCTGTAGTCTGACAGAATCAGCTCTCTGAACTTCCCCACAAGCACAGTGCGGCACGCCTGTGCAAATTTTACAGGACCAGAGTCCTATTTCGCATAGGAAAAGGTGTTTCGTCTGGGCCCGACCCTATTTGATATAAACACATATAAAAATGCTATTTTAGGAAAGACGGGCATACTTTTGTTATAATTTAAACCTAAAGAGGCTAAGGAGACCGAAGATTTGACCTAAGGAGGCAAGAACACTAGGAGCAAGGCGGAGAATTCTTCTATGAGTTTTTCACTTCTTTCTTCCTTTTTCCATTATTGGTTATGCATTCTAGTATTGTAGTTATACATACTATTATGAATAGCTAATGTGTTATCTATAGTTTTGATAGAACCTTTCTTAGGATAAATTCTTGTTATGTTTTTATATAATTGAGCAGTAACTTTTCTCTATTTGTTCAACTATGTTTATATTATGGTTGGTTGAACAGTTTGACTGTGCCTATTTAGTGTGTATTACTCCAGAGAGAGTACATAGGTAGTTGTTGAACAACATCACTCTTAATGTATATGAGGGATCAATACGGAGGGTTTAAAGGTGGGATTAGGGATAACGAAATCTTGGGTGCAATCCGAGTGAGTCGTACTTAATGCCAGCTAGCGTAATTCGAGAGAATATATCTAGTAAATTGTGGTAATTACTAGGGAGAGTTACGACAGTCATAGCGCTCATGATCGGTAGAGAACACTTAGGTAAATTTATAGAAAACGTAGCGAGAAAGATTCTGACAATTGGGAAAATCATAACTCTAGACCTCCTTAATCTTGTGTCTAACCCCTAGTATCTTTAGTTGTTAATTTACTATTTTATTTTATTATTAATTAGTTAAAAACAAGAATCTTAATATCTATTAGTTAGGAATTATTCAAGCTTGTCTTCTTGATGATAGTGAACATTTGTAGCTAAGTCTTAGTTCTTTGTGGGATTCGACTCCGAACTTGTAAACCGAATTATATTTGCACGCTTAGTATTTTTATAAGGCATAGTGGGGCGTGATCACTCCTCATAGAGCTCTTTTTTAATTTTCAATCCCCATATGGTTCTTTTTTAATTAATATTTTTATAACTAATAAATAAATAAATCCCTAATTCCTCAAGCCCTTTTTATTAACATAATAGTTCGATCCCCATAGAGTTTTTTTAATTAAATTTTTTTTATGTTTAATCCTCATATAGTTCTTTTTAATTAATTTTTTAATAACTAACAAATAAATAAATCTCAAATTCCCAATGCCCTTTATTAACATAATAGTGCATCCATCTTTTTAAAATCTCAAATACGCTTCTGGTATGAAACCTTAACGTACTGTTGAGCTACAAGATTATCTAGCTTCAAAATCTAGACACATACTTTGATTTTGTAGTGTATACTTAATATATCTTGTCTATATATTTTGTATATCATGTAATTAGGCTAGAACATATCCGAGCCCATTTTTCCTTTTGGTTTCTGTCTGGCCCGAGTTGGCCCAAATGTATTATATACACTATTGACCCCTTTGTATTAGAGTCAGTCGGATATTTTATTAATTGAAGAATTTTTCTCTCTCTGAAGCTCTCTCCGGAAGCTTCTCTCAAACCGACTCATCTTCATCTTCTTCTTCAATCTTCATCTCGATTCCTCAATGTTTTCATGGTATCAGAGCAGGACGATGATCTGACGATTCTCTGCTGTATTTTGTTATCCCAGTGGAAATCACGTTGGAAAATTTTCGGGTGTTTGTGAGATATTTGGTCAGTGATGATTTTGATCAAAATCGAGTGTTTATCTGAGACCTTTATCACCGATAACTGGTTGCATCTTCACTACTTGGACGTTTTGGGTTGGTTTTCAGGCGTCCTCGACTCGATTCCGGTGAGACTTCAGAATTTAGGGTTTCTGCTGCTCGAAACTGGCATTTTTCTATTAATCGAAGGCCGATCTTCTCCGGTCGCAAAGAAGTAGGGTAACTCTATTCCTATTTTAGGTGCTATATGATTTGCATGAAGTTTTTGGTACAACTTTAGTTTTTAAAACTACTTACAGAGATTATCTTTTGACTTTAAACTCATTGTTCTTCATGGTTGCTAACATGGGTGCTAATACAACTCCTGTTGACCCTACCAGTCCCCTATTTGTTTACTCCTCTGATGTTCCTGGTGTTTCTCTTGTGTCCACTCCCTTCTCGGGTAGTGGTTATGAGGGTTGGAGAAGGAAAATGATTGTAGCGTTGTCTGCTAAAAATAAAATTGGCTTTGTTGATGGTACATGTCCCAGACCAGACACTAATGTGGCTAAACAAAAGTTATGGGACAGATGTAATAATATGGTAATATCCTGGTTGACTGCTTCCTTATCCCCTCATATAGCTGAGAGTGTGCAGTATTCCGATACTGCACAGAGCATATGGACACAGCTCGCAGCTAGATGTGGTACTGCTAACAGAACCAAAATTTTTGAACTAAAAAGAGAACTCTCTCATACTTCTCAAGGATATCTAGATGTAGCCTCATATTTAACAAACTTAAAGGACTGTGGGATGAATTAGGAACAATGTGTACAAACCATGGACATGCATTTGTCCTGCCAGAAATGGCATCATACAGCAAGATGATGAGAATAAGGTGTTTCAGTTCCTTATGGGCTTTAATGAAGCATACATGGGGGTAAGGAGTAACCTACTGATGATGCAACCTCCTCCTACCCTTGACAGTATCTACAATAAGGTCCTCAATGATGAGAAACAGAGACAAGTCCAGTCCCTTTCTCAGTTTAATCGAGACTCTATGTCTTTCAATGTCCACACAAACAAACATTCAGCTGGATTCAATAAGGTCACAGTGCCTAATTCTTCTCATTTCAGACAAAGAGTTAATTTTGACCAAGCTAGAGACTCTTTATTCTGTAGATACTGTAAGAAATCTGTGCACTCAATTGATAAGTGTTACAAGATTCATGGGTATCCACAAAGTACAACATTTAACAAGGGGAAGAGACCTACTGCTGCTCATCTAACTGCTGGTGTGGATTTCCCTTCTTCTGAAAGAAATATGTCTGTTCCTCATGGAAATCCTCCTAAAAGTCATCACCCTGTTCCAGACATGGATGTCCAGTGATACCTGGGTTGAGCAGACAACATTATGAACAATTGATGACCTTGCTACAACAAACTCAGTTAGGGGACTCCACTGCCCAGACTCCTCCTCCCATGTATGCTGCCAATTTTGCTGGTACTATGCTAACTGAGAGCCCTGTTTCTGATTCCAAATTTTGCATGCTAACTCACATTAATTCTGCCACCTGGATAATAGACTCAGGGGAATCTAACCATATGACCTTTAATAAAGATTTACTCTTAAATCTCACACCTTTAACTGTACCCTATCTTGTAACTCTTCCTAATGGATATAATGTGAAAGTGACATGCATAGGATCTTTTGCATTAAATCCATTCATCACTCTTCACAATGTCTTACTTGTTCCTTCTTTCAAACACAACTTGATTTCTGTCCACAAATTAGTAAAACAGTTGCATTGCATAGTCTTGTTCACTGCAACTTCCTGTTTCCTCCACATGTTACAGGCCCCTTCTTTGAGAATGCCTCTGGATCTTGGTAAAGAGGAGGCTGGTTTGTACAAGTTTGCTTGAGTGACACCTTCCTCTTCTTCTAATTGTTGTTCTTCTGCTTCTGTATGTTCTTCTTCTTCTTCTTCTAATTCTTGTAAACCTGACTGTTCTAGTCATGAAGCTGTTATTTTACCTTCAAATGTAAACAGTTCCATCTGTAATAATGATGTTGACACTGACATGAATTACATTTGGAATTTTAGATTGGCTCATATTCCATTTGCAAACATGAAACACATTTCTGCCTTATCTTTTCCATTTGCTTCTAAACAACCTTTCCATTGTTCTATTTGTCCTATGGCTAGGCAAACTAGACTTCCCTTTCCTGAAAGCACAACAAGTACATCTAGACCTTTCCAATTGATTCATGTAGATACTTGGGGCCCTTATCACACTCCCACCTCTTCTGGTTCTAGATATTTTCTAACAATAGTTGATGACTTTTCTAGAGCAAGCTGGACACATTTATTGGGGTCTAAAAGCAATGCTTTCTGCATGCTTAAGTCTTTTATGTGTATGGTTAAAACCCAGTTTAATGCTGTTGTTCAAACTGTTAGGAGTGACAATGCTTTGGAATTGGGGTCTAGTATTGCTGGTGCATCCTTTTTTAGTCAACATGGCGTTATTCACCAAACCACTTGCCCACATACTCCTCAACAGAATGGTATTGTTGAAAGGAAACATAGGACTCTTCTTGAAACTTGTAGAGCTTTACTCTTTCAATCTGGTTTACCCATCTCTTTCTGGGGAGATTTCCTATTGACTGCTAC
The DNA here is from genome assembly GCA_034376525.1 of Nicotiana benthamiana. Classification (NCBI taxonomy): domain Eukaryota; kingdom Viridiplantae; phylum Streptophyta; class Magnoliopsida; order Solanales; family Solanaceae; genus Nicotiana; species Nicotiana benthamiana. Next base: position 93,412,245 of record CM067340.1, on the reverse strand, counting down.
AAGCCTTATTAACAGAATTCCCTCCAGGCTCCTTCATGGCAAATCCCCTTATGAAATTTTGCATGGAAAGGCACCTACTTACTCCCATTTAAGGGCTTTTGGCTGCCTTGCCTATGCTGCTGTCCCAATTCCTCAAAGGGACAAGTTGAAACCTAGGGCCATTTCATGTGTCTTCCTAGGGTATCCTTTTGCTAAAAAGGGTTATAGATTGTATGATCTCAGTTCCAAAAAGTGCTTCGCGTCCAGGGATGTTATCTTTCATGAAAATTCTTTTCCTTTTAAATATGTTTCTTCTGTTAACTCTACTCCTTCTGTTTCTCCTTCTTCTTTTCCTTTTGTTCCTCCTCTTGAGCATTCCCTTTCTGAGCCAGATTTCTCTATTCCCATCTGTCCCTCTCCACCTTCACCTTCTGTTTCAGCTTCTCCTTCTTCCTATCCAGTTTCCAGTCCTCCTTTCAACCCTGCCATTTTCCCTCCTGCTTTGCCTTCTTCCGCATCACCTACTGTTCCCAGGAAATCTGGAAGACAGCACAATCCTCCTTCTTATCTTAAGGATTATGTCTGTCATCTTCCTGCTTTCTCTGGGTCTTCTTCTTCTCCTCTGGAGACTGAACCCCTTTATTACTCTCAAGCTGCATCAGCTCCAGCATGGCAGGATGCCATGAGAAAGGAGTTTGATGCTTTGGATGCCAACTGTACCTGGGATGTTGTTCCCCTTCCTCCTGGTAAGAAACCCATAGGCTGTAAATGGGTTTATAAGATCAAATATAAGGCTGATGATAGTGTTGAAAGATACAAAGCTAGACTTATTATTAGAGGGGATACTCAAATTGAAGGGGTTTATTTCACTGACACTTTTTCTCCTGTGGTTAAAATGTCCACTGTGAAGTGTCTTATTGCAGTGGCTGTTAAGAACCATTGGCAACTTTTCCAACTTGATGTTAACAATGCTTTCTTGCATGGTGATTTGGATGAGGAGGTCTATATGAAGCTCCCTCCAGGTTTATCTGTTTCTATCTCTTCTACTGATTCTGTTTCCTCTGCATCTCCTCCTCTTGTCTGTAAGTTTAAAAAATCTCTCTATGGGTTGAGGCAGGCATCCATACAATGGTATGCTAAGCTGTCTTCTGCTCTCTACTCCAGAGGATATACTCATTCTTTGAATGACTATTCTCTGTTTATCAAAGGCCAACCTGGTTGTCTGGTTGTTGTGGCAGTCTATGTGGATGACATTATTATTACTGGGGATGACAATGATGAGCTTTCTGCCCTGAAGCTGTTTCTGGATGATCAGTTCAGGATTAAAGACCTGGGGTCCTTGCATTTTTTTTGGGCATAGAGATGTCTGTTGTTCCTGGTGGGATGCTCCTTAATCAGCATAAATATGTTTCTGACCTATTGCATCAGTTTGACTGTATGAATGTTTCTCCTGTTGTTTGCCCTTTGGATCTTAATGTAAAACTCCATGCTGATTCAGGAGACATTTTCTCCTTTCCTGTTCAATATAGGAGCATTATTGGTAAACTCTTATTTTTGACTCACACCGGTCCTGACATCTGCTTTGCTGTTCAGCATATGAGTCAATATTTGAAGTCCCAGAGTCCCTCATATGACTGTTGCACTACATGTCCTCATATATCTTAAGGGGACTATGAATTTGGGTCTCTTCTATTCTGACAGTTCTGATTTCTCTGTACATGCTTATTCTGACAATGATTGGGCTGCCTGTTCAGATACTCGCAGGTCTGTGACTGGTTTTTGTGTTATTTTAGGTGGCTGCTTGATTAGTTGGAAGTCCAAGAAACAATCTGTAGTTTCTTTATCCTCTGCTGAAGCTGAGTATTGGGCTCTCAGTAAGGTAGTTGCTGAATTGTCTTGGCTTTCTCGTTTGCTCACTGATATTGGTGTTTCTATTTCTCTTCCTTTTTCTGTTTTCTGTGACAACCAGGCTGCTATCCATATTGCCAAAAATCCTGTTTTTCATGAGCGGACCAAGCATATCGAGGTAGATTGTCATTTTGTGAGAGATCTGTTAGCTGGTGGGCTTATTACTCTCTTCCATGTCCCTACTTCTCGTCAGCTGGCTGACCTTCTCACCAAGTCACTCCCTGGCACTATCCTGCATCCTTTGCTGGTCAAGTTCAAGGCGGTCTCCCTCTCCAACTTGAGGGGGGTGTTGAGCTACAAGATTATCTAGCTTCAAAACCTAGACACATACTTTGATTTTATTGTGTATATTAATGTATATTGTTTGTATATCGTGTATATCATGTAATTGGGCTAGAACATATCCGAGCCCATTTTTTCTTTTGGTTTCTGTCTCGCCCGAGTTGGCCCAAATTTATTATATACACTACTGACCCCTTTGTATTAGAGTCAGTCGGATATTTTGTTAATTGAAGAGTTTTTCTCTCTCTGAAGCTCTCTCGAGAAGCTTCTCTCAAACCAACTCATCTTCATCTTCTTCTTCAATCTTTATCTCGATTCCTCAATGTTTTCACGTACCTTTTTATATACCTGTTGAGGACCATTATATTATATATATTACAATAATTGGTGATGGATTGTTCCCTGAAAGAATTAAAAAAATATCTATGTTTACAGTAGCAAAGAAGTCGACGAGCAAATGGCTACAAAATCCAAATTCGTTTATCTGTCAAAGATAATAATGTAACGCACACGAGATGCCGCATTATTGCAACTGTGATGTACTTTGATCTACGACATTTCAAAGGTGATATGTTTAATTTGGAGTGTAAAACTGAAGAAGGAAAAAAGAATCATTTCCAAATAAGCATTTTGATGTATAGATGTATCGTCGAAATAATTTTCCTTTTGTAATTGTAAAGGACGCCTCTTTAAGAGAAAAGTAATATTCCAGTTGTTAACTCATGAAACTCTATCTTCTTTTTCTCCCTTCCCTATGGATAATTTGGTCGAGTGCTTATCAATAAGAGATATTTACATAGTCTTCCGCATTCATTATTTACTTTTTCTAGCCGATATAAATATAAATATAAATATAAATATATATATATATATATATATATATATATATATATATATATATATATATATATATATATATATATATATATATATATATATATATATATATATATATATATATATATATATATATTTGTTAGGGATATAGTAAAGATGCCCTAGAATCAATCTCATATTTGATGATTTGAAGATATTTTTGTGAACTTTATTTGATATAAAAATATATAGCATTTGATATTCTTTTATCATAGTTATTATTAAGAAGAAATTACACTCTATATAACTTGGCCCACTAACCTAACAAAATATGACCCATATTTTCCCTTCTTACCCGATATGGCCCTGTTCTATTCGATTGAAATTTTTTTTTCACTATTAGCCCTAGCAGCCCCCATTCTTTTTCAGACTATCCCCTCCCCACTTTCTCTTTCATTTTCAATCTCTTTCTCTGTCTCTTTCTCTCTCTCTCTAGCAAAATAGTAGAATTCTTCTTTAGATTTTTTTGCTCCGTTCATTATCTTCCTCTTCCATAAAATAATTTTGTTGAACAATCCACACCAGATCTATCTTTTGTTGTCCTCTTTTTTTGGTAATTTTTTTTCTTCTTTTTTGAACTGGAGTTAGCAGCCAGTGGTTTGGGATGTTTTTCCGCTTCACTTGAGTCCAACCAACTGAGAGGATTGCGATTATAGATGGGCCAGTTGGAGATGGTGACAAGGGTACTAAAGACAACACCACCAACATATGTTAACAGTGACTTTTCTTATTTGGGGAATTCTAGTGCTCAATAGACGTTGAGAAGTCATTTTCAGAACAGTGACTATGAGCGAGGGCCTTTCTTCTTCTTCTTCTTCTTCTTCTTCTTCTTCTTCTTCCTTTAAATAACTTCTGAAGGGAGGGGGGAAGAATGATGTATATGTTGTATATACATACATACATACATATATATATGTATATATATATATATATATATATACATATATATATATATATACATATATATATATATATACATACATATATATATATATACATACATATATATATATATACATACATATATATATATATATATATATATATATATATACATACATATATATATATACATATATATATACTTTGTATAATCATGTATAACCATGTATATTTGTGGGTAGTCTCATAGTTATATAGAATTCTACATGATTATACACAAGTATACACGATTATACATAATTATACATGATTATATTATGTGTATAACAATGTATATAAGGTATTTAATAATGTAAAATTTTATTTTTTCCAATGAAATAAAAAATTCCCTTGCAAAACTTTAAATTTTGCAAAAAAATATAAAAATAAAATTATAGACTCTAAGGATGAATATATTTTTATTTTTATTTCAACTTCCTGATATTGTTTACTGTACATAAGAAAGTAAACAATAAATAAGAAAGAAATGAAAAAAAGGTAAAGATAACAATGAAAGAAAAAAAGCGAAATCTGATTTAGGCGTGATTTTGGGTGTAGTTGATGAAGTTGTTTGTTAGGTGCTGAAATAATTTGTGGGTGGTAGCATGAAAACTGTAATTGTGGGTTAGGCGGTTGAAAAGTGCTTCCCCAAGTGTACTTATGTGAAATTATCCCTACTATTAATTTCTTGATTAATTTGATAAGGTCCTTGATTAAATTTTGAGATTTGTCATCGAGATGAAAATCATGATAATGAGAGTAAAGTTTCTTATAACTTAATCTAAATTTGTTCTTGATCGTAGGATTATTAATTTGGACACTAATAATCCCGTCAGATTAATATTTATGTGAATCTGTCAATTCTTGGTAAGGAGTTTAAGGTCCATGTTGTCATGAATTATAAACGGCCAAACTAAGACCTTGGCCAGGGCAATTGAATGAAAGAAGAAAAGAGTTTCTTAGGTCATTTAATGGTCGATTATATTTGACATGAAACATAGTTGGTCGCCTATTAGGATTTGACAGTTGAACCATATCCTAGGGTGATCCATAGCTATAAGTATAGAAGGAATTACTACATTATTCTTCTACTAGTCCTTAAGAGTAAATTGTATACTTTATTCTATTCGGTCGTTAAGGAGTGTTGTTAGACCCCATCCTTGATTAGTATATTGATGTGATCAATTTACTACCGGTTTAGTATTGAACCTATGGGGTCGCACACTAACAAGTGTTCTGATCTTTGCTAAAGGATTAATTATTTTATTATTTGATAATTAAATTAAAGAATTTAATGAGTTAAATATATTAAATTATTAGTTCAAATGAAATATTATTGTATTCTTTGCTAGCACAAAGGATATAATTAATATTGGGAACAATTTGAAGTTTTCTATTTGGAATAGAAAATTTAAATATGTATATATATATATATATATATATATATATATATATATATATATATATATATATATTTATTTATTTATTTATTTATTTATTTAAGGTATGTATATGAATATTAATGAAGGCTTCTAAGTAAATCCTATTTTGAATTGGATTGACGAGAAGTCCATAAAGGACGTGCGGCTACTTTAGATCATTAAAAATGGGATTAGAATTATTTAATATAAAATACTATGAGTACTTATATTCCAAGGAATTGGATCTTATGAAAGGAAAGTCCACAAGGACTTGGCAGTCACGATGCCAATTTGAATGGGAATTCGATTTTCCATCGAACATTTCCAAAAACGTTTATTTAGGTATAAACTTTTATCATAACTAAATCATTACTTCAACCAAATAGAAAAAAGATTTATAGGTGATGTTATGTAAAGAGTGATGGAGAAAATTTTCCGAATTATTAAGTATTGAGAAGAAAATTCATTTTGTGAAAGTGAAAGTGCAATACAAAGTCAAGAGAGAAAATACAATTACAAGAAAATTGTTTCTTGTTCTTCTATCTTTGAGTTGAGATTTTTGAGAAAAAATTTCAGCACAAGGTTTTATTCAATTTGTTCGCGGATTTCATTGATCAAAGAGTTAATAGCAAGGATCGATCTCGGTGTGGATACACATAGAGTCTTCGCACTATCGAAGCTAATTTGAAACGTGACTCCTTTCACCAGGTACGTCTTAGATCCGATCTTTGACATGTAAATAGATTTTAAACACAAAAAGATCTGCCTAGGATTGTTATTGTCTTCCGCTGCGTATGTTGAGAAGAAACCCTCGTCTATATCTAGACACCATGGATGTTCTTCTACAGATGAAGAAGACAAAGAAAAAAAAGAAGATGGATTTGGCTCCGACAAGAAATAAGTGAGATAGATTATATTTGTCGCCGATAGGATAGGACACGTGGAACAAACACAGTCCTTGGATCACATGTTTATATCATGTGATGGATGAAATAGTAGCCTTTAAATTTGTTTTAAATTCTGGAACCTTTCCTCACGTGAATAGCATGTGAGGGAGTATAAGTTGTTACTAATTTGCCAATTGGCTTAGGACAAGTGTACATATTTTTTCCTTTCTGTTATTTTTTGATTCTTTGGCAACTGTATATAAACGTGTACAAAGGAATGATGAAATACACACAGATTTTCTGAATTTTCTCCTCAAAATCTTACATGATATCAGAGTAGAGTAGCTCGATCCAGTAATAGAATCATTCAATTACATCATTTACAATAGTTCTTCGCTAAATCAAGATGGGTGACACCACCACTATTGCAGAAACATGTAATGTTGCAAAATGTGTGACCTATGATCCTAATCACCCTTACCATGTCAATAATTCAGATTCACCAGGAGAAAATCTATTCTCCTGTCACTCTTAGCCAAGAAAAATCTTGGTTTCATCAATGGAGTCTGCAAATCTCCAGATCTTGAGCAATGGAAATGTGTCAATGACATGGTCATCTCCTGGATCCTCAATGCTCTTTCAAAGGACAATGCTGACAGTGTAATTTACTCCAATGCTGCAAAGGAGCTTTGGGACAGCTTAGAGCAGAGGTTTGGCAAGTCAAATGGAGCTAAACTCTACCATCTGCAGAAGGAACTAACCGGATTAGTACAAGCGAACGGTGATATTGCAGGATATTTCACTAAACTCAAACGTTTATGGGATGAGTTGGATGCTTTGAATGTTATCATATGCTGCTCATGTGTGTGTGTGTTTGTGAAGGAAAAGCAAAGCTAGCTAAGTCACTGGAGGATCACAGGTTCATCCAATTTCTCATGGGGTCAAATGACATCTATGCACATGCAAGAGGAAACATTCTCATGATGAATCCTCTGCCTGCCATAGATGTTGCCTATTCACTTCTCTTAGAGGATGAGAATCAAAGAGAAATGTATGCTAATACAAGTTTCAAATCAGAATCACTTTCATTCATGGAAGCTAGGGATGCCAAGCAACCTAATGCCCAATTGTTAGCATACTTTGCAGCTTTTATGGTGGCAGGACAGGGTAGAAACTTTTAGAAAAATAGAAATCAAACACAGAAGGGAACAATACTGGGATAGAAGCACAATAATCAAGGACATAAATTCAATAAACCACAGCAGAAGTTCAAAGGAAGGAAGAGGTACAATCCAAATATATCATGTACCTATTGTGGAAAAAGAGGGCACACACAAGAAGACGGTTATAGAATTGTTGGATTTCCACATGATTTTGAATTCACTAATCAGAAGAAACATTAGAATCAGATCAACGGAAATGCAGTTTTGACACAGGAGGACTGTGAGACTCAAGGGGGACAAAATGCTGAGAATATCAACTTTGGAAACCAACACACCAAGGAGCAAGTAGCAGAAATGGTGAACATGTACAAGCGGGAAAAACTCACACAAGCAGGAAACTCAAGAATTAATGTTAATGCAGTAGCTGGTACTATTCTAAAATACTCAGGTTCAGTGTTTACAACTTTAAATTCAGACACTTGGATTATTGATTCAGGTGCCTCAGAACATATGTGCTTTGATCCTAATTCTTTCTTGTTTCTTACTCAACTTCATGTACATTTAAATATCAATTTACCTAACTCTTTCAAGGTAATTATTACTCATATAGGAAGTGTGTCCATTCTCCCAGGTCATGTTCTGAATAATGTTCTACATGTTCTAGATTTCAAGTACAATCTGCTGTCAGTTCATAGGTTTTGCATACATTTCAAATATGATGTCTTACTCACATCTGTTGGGTGTGTGTTGCAGGGCCTTTCAATGAAGAGTCCACAAGCTTTTGGTGAAATTAGAGAGGGACTTTACATTTTTTATCCTAGTAGTCTTAAGTCTAAGGGGTTGTTCAGTAGTGATGTATTTTCAATTCAAAAAGGAAGAAATTCCATTTAGAGTCTGAGGCCTTTTCTAATCCTATACTTGTTAATGTTGTTTCTGATGTTAAGCTTTGGTATGTAAGGTTGGGACATCTTCCATTTTCAGCAATGAAACTTTTAGAATTCCTTCATTGTGACTCTGATCTAATTTTATCCGTGATGTTTGTCCTAAGGAAAGGCAGACAAGGAACTCTTTCCATGTTAGTTCTATTAAATCTAATCACATTTTTTATCTCATACATATAGATATAAGGGACTTTACAAGTCAAATACATATAATGGTTTTAGATATTTCCTTACTATAGTGGATGATTATACTAGAGGAACTTGGACATTTTTGCTATCATTCAAGAGCAATGCATTCCTTATGCTCAAGTCTTTCCTATCTATGGTTGAAAGGCAGTTCAATGTGAAGATAAGGATGATAAGGTCTGACAATGCATTGGAGTTGGGGAAAGGTAAACAGGAAGCAGCCTTTTTGGCTTCAGAAGGAATTCTACATCAGTTATCTTGTGTAGCAACACCTCAACTAAATGGAATTATGAAAAGGAAACATAGACACCTATTAGAAATTGCTAGAGGTCTAATTTTTCAATCCATATTGCCTATGTGCTATTGGGGGGAGTCCATTTTGACAGCTATACATATTCTGAATAGGTTACCTTCTAGAGGTCTTCAAGGAAAAATACCATATGAAGTCCTATTTCAACACAAGTATGACTATTTCAGAAACTTTGGTTGTTTATGTTATGCTTTTAAACTGGCTCAAGGGAGAGGAAAGTTTGATGAAAGGGCAACAACTTGTGCTTTACTTGGTTACCCTCTCCGACAATAGGGATATAAGCTACTGGACTTGTCAACAAAAAAGGTTTTTGTGTCAAGAGATGTAAGATTCCATGAATCTCATTTTCCTTTCACAGAAATTAACCTAGCACACCAATCTGTTATTCCAAATTCCACTTTTAGCACATAACCTACCTTTTCTACCCCCTCACCAGACCAAGCACACTCGGAATGCTCAGAACATGAACTAGCAGCTGATTCTCACCTTTACCATCAACCCCTTTCTCTTTTTCACCTACTCATTCCTCACTCTCACCTAGCTCACCTCAAGTTCCCACTGAACTAGAGTCTTCACACTAGCATGCCGATATCTATGCCTCAAGATCCTATTCCTTTGAGGAGATCAGGAAGGGTTACTACCCAGCCACTTTACTTAAAGTATTTTGTCTGTAGCAGCATCATGTTCACAGATGTAGCTACAGCCTGTTTCACTCACCCCTGTCATCCAAGAGAATGTAATTTTTCATCCCTATCACCTAATAACAACATGTCCTACAATTCATTTCTACCCTAACAAAACCTTGCACCTTTACCCAAGCATGCCAACATCCAGGAGGGATAGAAGCTATGAATGCAGAGATCAAAGCTTTAGAAGATAATCACACTTGGGATGTGGTTGAGTTACCTAAAGGGAAGAGGGTTTTACCTTGTAAATAGGTATACAAGGTGAAACATTTGTAAGATGGGAAAGTTGAAATATTAAAGGCAAGATTGGTGGTGAGGGGGGATGTTTAGAGAGAAAGCATAGATTATGGTGAAACTTTCTCACCAGTGGTTAAGATGACAACCATAAGGTTTCTTCTCACTGTTGCAACCAAGAAAGATTGGACTGTCTCTCAACTGGATGTGAACATTGCATTCTTTCATGGAGACCTACAAGAAGATCTACATGAAATTCCCAGGAGGTTTGGATCCCCATAGTCCCAAACATACATGCCTTTTGAAGAAACCACTATATAGCCTAAAGCAAGCATCTAGGCAATGGTATGCTAGACTGGCTGGTACTTTAAGTTTTAAGGGATATTCTTCTTTAATGAATGACTATTCTTTATTCTTTAAGAGTACATGAAACCTAATTTCTATTCTAGTAGTGTATGTATATGACATACTAATTACAGGTAATATTTGGATGAGATCGAAGGGATCAAATCTCTCCTAAACACTGAATTTAGGGTCAAAAATTTGGGAAAGATTCACTATTTCTTGGGTATGGAAATTTTAAAGGAAAAGGCAAGTTACATAGTGAGTCAGAGAAAATTCACCTTGGATATGCTGCAGGAATATGATGTTTCACATTTGCATCAGGTGAGTTCTCCTTTGGATCCCTCCTTCAGGCTTCAAGATGATGACGATCAATACCTACAGAATCCAATTGTCTATTGTCATTTGATTGAAATCTTAACTATTTGACAAATACACGACGAGATATTTGTTTTGTTGTTCTTACCCTTAGTCAGTATATGCAGAAACCATGTGTTTCTCACTACTCTGCTGCTCTACGAGTTCTGAAGTATCTCAGTCTGATCCTGGACAAGGCATTTTACTCTCTTCTGAGCCATCTTTCTCTTTACTTGCTTTTTTGTGATGCTGACTGGGCCTCCTGCAAGGATTCGTGAAGATCAATTAGTGGTTTCTATATTACCTTAGGAGGTGCTCCTATATCATGGAAATTAAAGAAGCAAGTTTCCATTTCCTTATCTTCTGCCGAAGTAGAATACAAATCTATGAGAAGGGTTACTGCTGAGCTTACCTGGTTGGTTCGTCTTCTTGATGACCTCTCTGCACCAGTATTTCTACCAATACTTCTCCATTATGACTGTAGAGAAGCAATCCACATTGCCAGTTAATCCAGTTTTTCACGAACGCACAAAACACGTGGAAATTGACTACCACTTTGTGCGACAGCAGTTCCTTTCGGGCTTAATAACACTTTCATTTGTTCCCTCCAAGGGTCAACTTGCAGATATCTTCACAAAGCCCATTTCTGGGATTTCTCATAGAGATGTTCTAAGCAAGTTAGGGGTAACCTCGTTCCCCTCCAACTTGAGGGGGGATGTTGAGAAGTAGAAACCCTCATCTATATCTAAACACCATGGATGTTCTTCTACAGATGAAGAAGATAAAGCAAAGAAGAAGAAGATGGATTTGGCTCTGACAAGAAAGAATGGGTTTCGATAAAATCTAAGTGAGATAGATTATATTTGTGGCTGATAGGATTGGACACGTGGAACAAGTACAGTCCTTGGATCACATGTTTATATCATGTGATGGATGAAATAATAGCCTTTAGATTTGTTTTAAATTCTGGAACCTTCTCTCACGTGAATAGCATGTGAGGGAATATAAGTTGTTACTAATTTGCCAGTTGGCTTAGGACAAATGTACAGATTTTTCCTTTCTATTATTTTTTTGATTCTTTGGCAACTGTATATAAACGTGTACAAAGGAATGATGAAATACACACAGATTTTCTGAATTTTCTCCTCAAAATCTTACAGTGTGTTACGAACACATATACACAATCGTTCAATATTATACATGTTTTATATGTATATTGTACATTCATCTGTTTTTAAGGTTAAGTGATTGGTGAGCGAATAATTAAGTTAATTCTTCTATCAATAAACGATATTGCATTTCAATTCAGGGGAAAGTACACAGTTAACCACTAATTAGAGACGTCTTCACTCTTTAACTATTATTTAAAATATATTTACTCTTTAGTCATTGCTTAATCAATTTTTACCCGTACGAACAAAAATACCCCTGTGTTAAAAATGTGTGTTATGTAAATATTAGGGACATGGTGTCCTTAATTTCATGAATGCTACATAAATATTAAGGTCAAAGTCCATTGCATTTGCACCTTTCATTTTTAAACTTTCGGATATTATTTCCTTAACTTTATATGTGCAGTGTAAATGTTAAGGATATATCGTCCTTAACTTCATGTCTGTAGTATAAATATTAAGGACATAATGTCCTTAACTTGTATTTGCATCTTCTGTTGTTAAACTTTCGGATCTCATGTCCTTAACTTCATATCTGCAGTGTAAATATTAACGATATAGTGTCCTTTAATTCATATGTGTAGTATAAAATTCTAAGGACATAGTGTCCTTAACTTTATGAGTGTTGTGCAAATATTAAGGATATGGTGTCCTTAACTTCATGAATGCTATGTAAATATTAAGGTCCTGTATTTGCACCTTCCGTTGTTAAGCTTCAGGACATCATGCCCTTAACACTATGCTCTTAATATTTACACAGCACTCATGAAAAAAGGGTAAAAACATCTTTACAACTTTAATAGAGCAGTGGATATTTTTGCTTAGCATAATAAATAGTGGATAAAAACTAAATATCATATTAAAAATGGCTATCCCACTCCATTTCTACTCGTTTTCATAGTTAAAGTTGGGCCTACGTCCGCCGTACGCTTGTGATGGGTTCATTAAGCGTTTAAATTGGGCTCAAATGATATTAACGGGCCTACTCGGATATGCTCGGCCCATTCTTGAAATTATATAGAAACACTCAATTTTATTGCGTTTGTTATGAAATAGAAGATTCTTACACTTCTATTTAAGGTGAATGTCTTTAATGTATTTAATAAGAGAGATTTTAGAGTCCTATTATTGGTAGCAAGATCTTCCTCCTCCCTATAAATAGAGGTGCTCTCTACCATTGTAATTCACCCCTCTCAACTCAATAAGAAGAACTCTCTCTACTCTTCTCTCTATTGCTATTGTTCTTGTTCTATTGTTCTTGTCTTTTGCTTTAGTTTATAACACGTTATCAGCACGAGACTCTACCGTCTCAAGAACCATTCTCGAGAAATCTAAGGTATTTCCCTCTTCCTAATTTAATTTTCGATTATGTCTGACATTACAAAAAGAAAGTTCGTTGCCCTTGAAATTTCGGGCAAGAACTATATGACATGGGTGTTGGATGCTGAAATCCACTTAGATGCTATGGGTCTCGGAGACACCATCAAAGATAGAGAAAAAGCATCCACCCAAGAATGTGCGAAGGCCTTGATTTTCTTGCGTCACCACCTTGATGAAGGTTTGAAGATTGAATATCTCACCGTCAAGGATCCACTCATCTTGTGGAACGGCTTAAAGGAGAGATATGACAACCTGAAGTTGGTCACTCTTCCACAAGCACGATATGATTGGGCTCATCTGAGGCTCCAGGACTTTAAGTCCGTTTCTGAATATAATTCTGCTATGTTCAGAATTACTTCCAAATTGAAGCTATGCGGGGATAATATCTCCGATTATGATATTCTTGAGAAAACGTTTACAACGTTTCATGCCTCCAATATAGTACTGCAATAGCAGTACAGAGAGAAAGGCTTTACAAAGTACTCTGAACTGATTTCTCTTCTACTAGTGGCTGAGCGAAATAATGACCTGCTCATGAGAAATCATGAAATTCGACCCACTGGGTCCACACCACTGCCTGAAGCAGATAAGGTGCACTCTCATTATGCCAAACATGAAAAGGACCATGGTCATGGTCGTAAACGGGGTCATAGCCAGGGACGTAGACAAGGAAGAAATTCCAATGAAGTCCGTCAACCCCCAAGGAGAGATAACCGCCGAAAGTAGAAACGGGGTCATGAAGATCCTAAGGCAAATAGTTCAGAAACTATATATTATCGTTGCGGTGGGAAAGGGCACTGGTCAAAGACTTGCCGTATACCAAGACACTTGGTTGACCTTTATCAAGCATCTCGAAAGAGAAAAGGCCCTGAAACAAATTTTGTCTATGACGACAATGAGGACATCACCCACCTGGATGTGGCAGACTTCTTTGAGCAACCCGAGGGGAAAATAGACCACCTAATCGGCGATGGGTCCGTGATGAAAGAAGATGGAGTTATTTGATTTTATTCTACTTATTTGTATTAGTTAGTGAATAAACTAATAGTCATTAGTATTAGCTCGTATTAGTTAGTTCATGATGCAATGTTAGCCATAGTTCTTTAGAATATCTTCAATATGCTCAAATATCAATAAAACTTTTATTTTCCAGTGGGGGTAATCAACTAACCTGAAAAACTAGTTGATTATCTACTATTTTCGCATTAAAGTTGAAAAACAATTGATCAACAATCGATTGTCTTTGGCTAACAATCGATTGTCATTAAGACAGTGTAATCTGGAATTTTTCAAAATCATCCACAATCGATTGTCTTTGTCTAACAATCGATTGTCTTGAAACAGTGTTCTGGAATTTTTTCAAAATAGCCAACAATCGATTGTCCATGCATAACAATCGATTGTCTTGAAACAGTGAGGTCTGGAATTTTTCAAAAATAGCCAACAATCGATTGTCGGTGCATAACAATCGATTGTCTTAAGATAGATCTGAAGTTTTTCCAAAATAGCAAATAATCGATTGTGTGTGTTTAACAATCGATTGTCAATGTTCAACAATCGATTGTTTGTAAGTAACAATCGATTGTTTGAAGAAAACGTTTAAACTGAAATTTTCAAACTGCAAAGTAATGGATAACATATCTGATTTTGTTAGTCAACTGTTAGCAGCAGATTTTGAAAATATTATGTGACACAAAAGAATTGAACTTGTTTACTCTTATGTTCTAGTATCTCTTTTGTATGTCAAATCCAAGGAAAGAAAATATGGATATCTCACAAAGCGAACTTGGATCAACATCCAACTGTAAAAGTATTTGCCTAGTTGATTCATGTACTACACATACAATACTCAAAGAAAGGAAGTATTTCTCTCAACTGAATATGTGTAAGGCAAACATTACTACAATCTCTGGAAGTAGTAAATTGATTGAAGGCTCCGGAAGAGCTATTGTAACTCTGCCCAAGGGCACGATGTTAATCATAGAGAATGCAATGTTCTCCGCCAAGTCTATGAGAAACTTGTTGAGTTTTAAAGATGTACGCCAGAATGGCTACAATATTGAGACAATGGATGAAGATAATCTTGAATATCTCGTCCTCACTTCAAAGAATGTCTCCGGCCAAAAGAGGGTTATTGAGAAATTCCCGTCTTTATCTTGTGGCCTGTATTGGACAAGAATTAGTGCAATTGAGGCACATTCAACAGTAAATCTAAAGAATACTGAGTCCAATACATTTGTACTTTGGCATGATCGACTGGGTCACCCAGGATCAACCATGATGAGACGGATTATAGAAAGCTCATATGGGCATCCGTTAAAGAATTTCAAAATTCTCTCAAGTAATGAATATCCTTGCACTTCGTGTTATCAAGGCAAGCTGATTATCAGACCATCCCTAACAAAAGTTGGGACTGAGTCACCCCAGTTTCTGGAACGTACCCAAGGGGACATTTGTGGACCTATTCACCCACCTAGTGGGTCGTTTAGGTATTTCATGGTCTTGATAGACGCATCCTGTAGATGGTCTCATGTGTGCCTGTTGTCATCTCGCAACCTGGCGTTTGCGAAGTTAATGGCACAAATCATTCGGCTACGAGCACACTTTCCAGATAATCCAATCAAGTCCATTAGACTGGATAATGCTGCTGAGTTTACATCCCAAGCATTTAATGATTATTGCTTATCAATCGGGATAAAAGTTGAACATTCTGTAGCCCATGTTCACACTCAGAACGGTCTTGCAGAATCGTTAATTAAGCGCTTGCAGTTGATTGCAAGGCCATTACTGATGAGAACGAGGCTGCCCACTTCAGTGTGGGGTCATGCCATATTGCATGCAGCAATGCTAATTCGTCTCAGGCCGACGAATTACCACAAGTATTCTCCGTTGCAATTGGTTTTGGGTCATGAACCCGATATATCCCATTTAAGGATATTTGGATGTGCCGTATATGTGCCTGTAGCACCGCCATCCCGCACCAAAATGGGTGCGCAAAGAAGGTTAGGAATATATGTTGGGTTTGATTCGCCCTCCATCATTCGCTACCTTGAAACATTGACAGGCGACCTGTTTACTGCACGATTTGCAGACTGTCGATTTGATGAAACACTTTTCCCAAAATTAGGGGGAGAAGTTGGTGAAACCAAACGGGAAATTTTGTGGAAAAATGAATCATTATCTCATCTTGATCCACATACCTTTACTTGTGAGAAAGAGGTACAAAAGATTATCCATTTGCAAAGAATAGCAAATCAAATGCCTGACGCATTTACGGACTTGAAGAGGATAACGAAATCCCACATTCCTGCGGAAAATGTTCCGATCCGTATTGAAGTCCCTATTGGACAATTATCTAGTGTCATATCCAATGAGTCAAATGCACGCCAGAAGCGTGGCAGACCATTAGGTTCCAAAGATCGAAATCCTAGAAAGAGGAAAAAGAACGATCTAAATGACACTATGAAAGAATCACATGAGGACGCTCATGATTTGATTAATTCCGAGATTCACGAAGAATCTATTGAGCCTGAAGCTCTTGAAAATACGGAACTACTCCCAAATCCAATTAATATTGAGGCAAATATTAATCGAGTGGATGTTGTGGTAGATAATGTCTTTGCTTATAATGTAGCATCTAACATTATGAAAGAATGTGAGGATCTCGAACCTCAATCTGTGAAAGAATGTCGAGAAAGACATGATTGGCCAAAATGGCAAGTAGCAATTCAATCT
This sequence comes from Nicotiana benthamiana, assembly GCA_034376525.1. Taxonomy (NCBI): domain Eukaryota; kingdom Viridiplantae; phylum Streptophyta; class Magnoliopsida; order Solanales; family Solanaceae; genus Nicotiana; species Nicotiana benthamiana. Next base: position 93,395,465 of record CM067340.1, on the reverse strand, counting down.
GAATTGAATTCGCTGGCAAAACGTGAAGTTTTTGGCCCTATAGTTGAAACACCTAATGGTGTTAAGCCCGTTGGCTACAAGTGGGTCTTTGTACGCAAACGAAATGAGAAAAATGAAGTACAAAGATATAAAGCACGCCTTGTTGCACAAGGTTTTTCCCAAAGGCCTGGTGTCGATTATGAAGAGACATATTCGCCTGTAATGGATGCGATAACCTTTCGTTATCTCATAAGTTTTGCTGTCCATGAGAAGCTGGACATGCACTTAATGGATGTCGTTACTGCCTATCTTTATGGCTCACTTGATAACGACATATACATGAGAGTTCCCGAAGGACTCAAGGTGCCAAATGCGCACAATTCCAAATCTCGGGAAATGTTTTCAATCAAATTGCAAAGGTCCTTGTATGGTCTAAAGCAATCAGGACGAATGTGGTATAATCGTCTAAGTGAGTACTTGTTGAAAGAAGGCTATATAAATGATGCCATTTGCCCATGTGTGTTTATAAAGAAAACAACATCGGGATTTGTTGTACTTGCCGTATATGTTGATGACATAAACCTTATTGGAACCCCTGAAGAACTCCAAAAGGCAATTGATTATCTAAAGGATGAATTCGAGATGAAAGATCTCGGAAAGACTAAACTATGTCTTGGTTTGCAAATTGAATATTTGGCAAACGGAATTTTTGTTCATCAATCTACCTATACAGAAAAGGTACTGAAACGGTTTTACATGGATGAAGCACATCCTTTAAGTACACCGATGGTTGTTCGATCACTTGATGTGAACAAAGATCCATTCCGACCACAAGAAAGGAATGAAGAGATACTTGGTCCTGAAGTACCATATCTTAGCGCAATTGGCGCATTAATGTATCTTGCAAATACTACAAGGCCGGACATTTCTTTTTCAGTTAATGTCTTAGCAAGATTCAGCTCGGCTCCTACGAGGAGACATTGGAATGGGATCAAACACATATTGCAGTACCTAAAGGGGACTACCGATTTGGGCCTATTTTATGGAAAGAATTGCAGCCCGGATCTTGTTGGTTATGCTGATGCTGGATATTTGTCTGACCCACACAAGGCTCGGTCTCAAACGGGTTATGTGTTTACCTGTGGAGAAACCGCCATATCTTGGTGATCGACTAAGCAATCAATTGTGGCTACTTCATCTAATCATGCCGAGATAATTGCTATTCATGAAGCAAGTCGGGAGTGTGTGTGGCTAAGGTCGATAATACATCATATCCAAGACAAATGTGGTTTGAAATGTGATAAACTACCCACAACTTTATATGAAGATAATGCAGCATGTATAGCTCAATTGAAGGGAGGATTCATAAAGGGAGATAGAACGAAGCATATTTCACCAAAGTTATTCTTCACACATGACCTTCAGAAGAATGGTGATATCAATGTTCAACAGATTCGTTCAAGCGAAAATATGGCTGATTTGTTTACAAAATCTCTACCAAAGTCAACCTTCAAGAAGCTAGTTCACAAGATCGGGATGCGAAGACTTAAGGACATAAATTGATGTTCTTATCAGGGGGAGTTAATGCGCGTTGCACTCTTTTTCCCTTACAAGGTTTTGTCCCACTGGGTTTTCCTTGCAAGGTTTTTAACGAGGCAACCAATAGGCGCATATTCAAACATGTGTACTCTTTCCTTACTTTAATTTTTCCCATTGGGTTTTGTTTTAAGGTTTTAACGAGGCACATCATTGAATAGACATTCAAGGGGGAGTGTTATGAAATAGAAGATTCTTACACTTCTATTTAAGGTGAATGTCTTTAATGTATTTAATTAGAGAGATTTTAGAGTCCTATTATTGGTAGCAAGATCTTCCTCCTCCCTATAAATAGAGGTGCTCTCTACCATTGTAATTCACCCCTCTCAACTCAATAAGAAGAACTCTCTCTACTCTTCTCTCTATTGCTATTGTTCTTGTTCTATTGTTCTTGTCTTTTGCTTTAGTTTATAACAGCGTTTTCTTTCGTACACAGTGACATTATTGCTTGGTTTTCCTGTTTTTCACTAGTTTTAGGTGAACTTAGTTAAGGATCTAGGATTTAATTTAAAGTTAATTCTATACAATGCGTATATATGTACATTTATGGGGCCCAAATAGTAGTAATGCTTATTATCAATAATCGATTTAACACTAGTCAATTGTGTCTGTTTAGAAAAGAAAAAAAAAACAGAAAAAAAGAGGAGAAAACAAAATACTATCGTTCCATCAATATGGCCTTTAACCTCGTACTATTGCGTTTAATTTTTCGAATTTCGAAGCTGACACTATTCCAACGGGAGATTAAGTAAGAAGCGCCAAAAAAAATAAAATAAAGGGAGGTTAGTGTAATACTAATCCTTAAATGAAAACTAATTTGGTAAATCGCGGCATTGCATAAATTGAAAAAATATATACGGAAAGAATATCCATTTGAAAGGTTCAATAGCCACATATATAATAACATAAGATGTTTAATAAGTCATAACCTCATGTGAGGTGTTTAAATTTAACAAAAATTGGCGGTTACCTATGTATTTGTTTCGCTAAAACGTAAAATTCAATTTTATTGACATTTGACATGTGATTTACTAAAAATTAGATCTATATCATATTGCATAAAGTATTCCTTTATATGCATTTCGTGACATACTTTTAAGTATTTTGTGATATTTAGATTTGCCCAATTATTTTCTTTTATCGGTATATTGTCGGAATATTATCGTATTTATGAGCATTGGATTCTTAAAGATTGCGTTTTATAATAATCCTTCTTCTTTTAGTAGCAAGAATCTAAACGGTGACATACTGGGATTTATTTTTGCGGCTATATATGGTCTAACATGTTTGGCAGGAAAAAAGATTTCAACAGAAGCATAGGGACAACGCATATTGTTTCCCCTAGTTAGAGGACTGAATGTGTAGCTAAAATAAATAGAGGTGTTAGTGGTTTTCTTGTAACTTCTTGAATTCATCAAGCAAAATACATTTGTTTTTTAGAATTTTTTGTTCACTTGGTTGAACAAAATTTTTTGTTTGATGAAAGAAAAAGGTTCTTTAATTTCCAACCTAATAAGAAAGCTACATAGAGTATATCTTATGCTCATACTTTTATGAAAATTAATACGATAGTTAATACATGAAATTGACCAAACAGAGTTTTATTTTATATATAACTAGAAGAGACTTATTTTGCATAAATCTGAGGAAAGTTCAGGGGTTTATAATTGGTGTCACGATCCGAATTTCCCACCATCGGAGGTCGTGATGGTATCTACTAATAGGAGCTAGGCAAGCCAACTCTTACTTATTTTTTCATTTTCAACAATACTTATTTAAATCTATTATAAACCATATTAAAAATTTCAGCAGAATGTTGGGATATGTGGATCGATTGGGCGTTGGTAAACACAAATTTGAGAGAAAAACAATCTCTATTACTTACAAGAATAGATTACACGAGTATTTACAAAACTAATAAAAAACTCTCAAAACTCACAAACGAGGATCACTCTCTAGGATCACTCTAGTTCTCACTCTTCTTGCTGATGAACACTCTAATTTTTGTGATGATTTACAATGAAGGAAAGCACCTCTATTTATAGCAAAAATGGTGAGGGTTTATTGTGGAAATTCCCGTGTGAATAAGGAAGCTTCCCATGGAGGCTATGGTTGGCTTGTTCAACCATTGTGGGCTGGCCGTGTGAATAAGGAAGCTTCCCATGAAGGCTATGATTGACTTGTTCAACCATTGTGGGCCGCCCGTGTGAATAAGGAAGCTTCCCATGGTGGCCATGGTTGGCTTGTTCAAAGTTTGCTAGTTTGAACATCTAGAAGTACGGCTGGAAGTCATCAATTCTCCCCCTCCAGTCGTATCTGAAATAAACATCCTGACTATGTCTCTGTATAACTCTAGCTTTTCTCGAGTCACTACCTTTGTTAAGATATCAGCTGGATTCTCCTTCGTTTGGATCTTCACTAATCTCAACAGTTGTCGATCCATCACCTCGCGTATCCAATGATAGCGAATATCAATATGTTTTGTACGGGAATGGTACATGGAGTTCTTGCTCAAATCCAAAGCACTCTGACTGTCACAATGTACCTTGTACTCCTTTTGTTTGATTCCAAACTCTTGGAGATAACGCTTTAGCCACAACATCTCTTTTCCAACTTCAGCGGCAGCAATGTATTCTGCTTCGCTTGTAAATAAAGCAACACACTTCTGTAGCCTAGACTGCCATGAAACAGCTCCCCCTGCAAAAGTGTAAATGAATCCTGAAGTAGATTTTCTACAATCAAGATCTCCGGCCATATCTGCATCTGTATAGCCTTCCAAGATTGGATCAGCTCCCCCGTAACAAAGACATAATTCCATTGTACCCTTAAGATACCTAAGAATCCACTTTACTGCCTCCCAATGCTCTTTCCCGGGGATGGAGAGAAAAGACTTAGAGAGTTCCTTCTTCAGCTGGTTGATCTTCGTTGCGTCTTTCCCTACGATCAGAATGTCGTCTACATATAGTAGAAGAGCAACAAAATTCCCGTCTGAAAATTTTTGAATGTAAACACATTCATCTGCGGCAGTTTTCTTGTACCCTTGACTCACCATGCAGGAGTCAAACTTCTTGTACCACTGTCTTGGTGCCTGCTTCTAACCGTACAAACTCTTCTTCAGCTTGCACACGAGGTTATCTCTTGAAACCTCAAAACCTTCGGGCTGCTGCATATAGATTTCTTCTTTTAAATCTCCATGAAGAAACGATGTCTTCACATCCATCTGTTCAAGCTCCAAGTTCATACTTGCGACAAATCCAAGTATGACTCTGATTGAAGTCATCTTGACTATGGGTGAAAGAATCTCATCAAAGTCGATTCCCTTCTTCTGCTGGAATCCTTTGACTACCAACCGTGCTTTGTATTTCACCACTTTTCCACTGCCATCTTTCTTCAGCTTGAACACCCATTTATTTTTCAGTGCATTCTTCTCTTTTGGAAGTTCTACGATCTCAGAAGTCTGATTTTTCTGCAGAGATTCCATCTCGTCCTGCATTGCGAACAACCACTATTCTTTGTCCATATGAGATACTGCTTCATGGAAACTCTCTGGTTCTCCATCTTCGGTAAGTAGAAGATATTCGAATTCTGGATATCTTCTCGATGGAATCCAACCTCGTTTAGATCTACGAACTTCTGGAATATGAGGAGATCCGCCATCATCTGAGTCTTGTGATGGTTTTGGAACATCTGGCAGAGCGGGTTGTGGCTCCCCCTGCTCAACACCGTCTTCTTCCTCATTGTCTTCTACTTCTGGAATATCTTGTGGTACTGTATCTTCATTTCTCATGAATGATTCTGTTGTTGCCTCTGGCACCTGAGGAGCAACATTTGGCTTCTGAGGTATTGTGGGCTTTTCAATATCTTCTATTGTCTGGTTTTCATGGAACACTACGTCCCTACTTCTGATCACCTTTTTCTCCTTTGGATCCCATAATTTGTATCCAAATTCTTCATCTCCATAGCCTATGAATATGCATGGAGAGGTCCTTGCATCTAGCTTCTACCTGAGCTCCTTGGGTACGTGTGCGTACGCCAAACATCCAAATATTCTCAAGTGAGAATATGATGGATCCTTTCCAGACCAAAGTTTCTCTGGAGCTTCAAAATTCAATGGTAATGATGGAGATCGGTTGATCAAGTAACAGGTAGCTCTGACTGCTTCTCCCCGGAATGGCTTTGGCGGCTTAGCCATACTGATCATGCTCCGAAAACATTCCATGATTGTTCGGTTCATTCTTTCAGCTACACCGTTGTGTTGAGGGGTGCGTGGGACCGTCTTCTCATGTCGAATGCCATATGATCTGCAATAGGCATTGAACTGCCTGGAAGAGTATTCACCTCCATTGTCGGATCGGAGACACTTCAACTTCTTTCCTGTCTCACGTTCTACCATGACATGGAACAGTTTGAAGTAATTGTACACCTGGTCCTTCGTCCGTAAGAAATACACCCACACCTTTCGAGAAGCATCATCAATGAACGTTAGAAAGTATCGATTGCCGCCGAGTGATTCAACCTCTGAGGGACCGCAAACATCAGAGTGTACCAGACCGAGTAACTCTGATCTTCTCGTTGAAGTGGAATTAAACGAGACTCAATGTTGCTTACCAAAGAGACATGATTGCAAGGATTTAGTACAGCATCCTTGTCCACATTGATGAACTCTTTTTTTATTAGGGTAGACAACCCTTTCTCACTCATGTGGCCGAGTCTCTGGTGTCATAAATCTTGAGAAGCCTCCTTTTCTGCAACGTTGAGGCTGTTTGTGCATATCTTCACATGAGTCTTGTATAGCGTGCCACAAATATGTCCTCGGGCGACTGTCATAGCGCCTCTTGATAACTTCCATGTGCCTTTACTAAAGTGACTATTATAGCCCTGTTTGTCAAGAGCTATTCCTGACAATAGATTTAGCCGAAGATCTGGCACATGGCAGACATCCTTCAAAGTGATTGTGCTCCCGGAACTTATCTTTATCTGGACATCACCAATTCCGACAATCTCAGCGGAACTGGAATTTCCCATTTTCACAGCTCCAAAGTCACCGGCTTTGTATGTTGTGAAGTATTCCTTGTATGGAGTCATGTGGTAGGATGCTGCAGTATCTACCACCCATTCCATGTCTTCTCGTGAGACGTGAAGGCATGTCTCATCTTGGGTTGAACAATAAGCTACATCACCAGAGATAGTAACTAATATTTCTCCACCCTTGTTCTTCGGCTACGAACTGCTCTGGCCTTGCTCCTCTTTCCATTTGTAGCAGTTCTTCTTCATATGTCCCTCTATTCCACAATGATGGCACTTATATGTTGTTTTTCTGCCATCAGTGGACCTGCCCCTTCTCTTGCTTCTGCCTCTCCATTTGCTTTTGCTACTCTTTTGTTGCCTCCCCCGGTTCTCTGTGACAAAGGCATGGGTATGATATGTGCCCATCTCTTTTCTCCTTGCCTCTTCACTGAATAGGGCATCCTTGACCATTGACATGGTAAGTTTGCCATTAGGGGCTGAGTTGCTGAATGATACGACCAGCGTTTCCCAACTATCGGGAAGGGAATTGAGTAGTAACAGTGCCTAAACTTCATCGCTATGTGGCATCTCTACAGACGACAACTGGTTGACCAGGTTTTGGAACTCACTGGTATGCTCGGCAACTGAAGTTTCATTTTTTAGCTTCCTGTTGACCAAGCGCCTCATCAATAGGGCCTTATTCCGAGTGGTCTTGGCCTGGTACATGTCTTCCAACTTCTTCCAGAGGGTATATGCGTCTGTTTCTTGTGCAACATGGTGGAAGACACTATGATCAATCCATTGACGGATTTGACCAATAGTTTTTCGATTTGATTTCATCCACTCTAACTCCTTGGCGGGATCAGGATTTTTACCCATCAATTCTATGGGATTAAACAAATCTTTACAACTTAGGAGATCTTCCATCCGAGGTCTCCATAGCGTGTAATTTTTGGCAGTAAAAGATGATGTTGACTCTTCTGTGGACATTATCATCTTACAAAATAATTTTTCAACATGATCGGGGTTGAATCTTTAAACACGGAGTTCACCGTTGCGTCCAGAAGGGTCGAAAATGGTGGAATAGAAACTTCGTGGCTGAAATTCCACTATAGGGGAAAAACTATAATTTTTGAAAGTTGAGGGTCCAATCTGCAATTTCAGAGAGTTGACTAGTTCGCAACAGTTGACCGGTCGTCTTCTCCGGCGAAATTTCTGGCGACGGTTGCCTTCTCCGACGAGCCTCCAACAAAGTTGACCAAACTTTAACCGCGATTTCTGGGCGCGTTTGAACTCCGATTAGGTCGCTGTTTGGTGCGTCGGACTCCGTTCGACAAGACGAATCCAATGGTGCCGTCAGAATTGGATTTCGAGCAAAGCATCGAAAAACCAAATTTGGCCCGTCACCTAAAAAACTCGACCAACGCCTCTAACCTGCTCTCATACCACTTGTTGGGGTATGTGGATCGACTGGGCGTTGGTAAACACAAATTTGAGAGAAAAACAACCTCTATTACTCACAAGAATAGATTACACGAGTTTTTACAAAACTCATAAAGAACTCAAAACTCACAAACGAGGATCACTCTCTAGGATCACTCTTGTTCTCACTCTTCTTGGTGATGAACAGTCTAATTTTTGTGATGATTTACAATGAAGGCAAGCACCTCTATTTATAGCAAAAATGGTGAGGGTTTTTTATGGAAATTCCCGTGTGAATAAGGAAGCTTCCCATGGAGGCTATGGTTGGCTTGTTCAACCATTGTGGGCTGCCCGTGTGAATAAGGAAGCTTCCCATGGAGGCTATGGTTGGCTTGTTCAACCATTGTGGGCTGCCTGTGTGAATAAGGAAGCTTCCCATGGAGGCTATGGTTGGCTTGTTCAAAGTTTGATAATTTGAACATCTAGAAGTATGGCTGGAAGTCATCACAGAAGACTTAACAAATTTTACTGGATGCAATACTAAAATCCCAACATAAAAGACTACCCAAGAACCGGTGTCACAATACTCACGAACTTCTAAGAATAATACACATAACTGTCTAAAAAAATATAATACTATTTGTCCGGAATATATGAGATAACAGACTGAAAGTAAAGATAAAGGAGACTCCGGATCCTGCAGACGCCTACAAGGCTACCTCGATGTCTCGATGATCAAAAGCTAACACCGCACTACTGTTGCTGTCGCTGTCCAAAACCTGTATCTGCGCAAAAAGAGCGCAGAGCGTAGAATCAGCACCACCGACCCCATGTGCTGGTAAGTGTCTGGACTATCCCAGCGAAGTAGTGACAAAGCTAGAACCAGTCACTCACATAAACCTGTATAGACCAAAATATATATACGACAAAAATTACAGAAAGTAGCATTCAATATTTTGGAAAGGAAACATGCTCTGGTGTAACAACAAAAATGTAATGGCAGAAATAGAATAAAGGATTTTAATTCACTTTCTATTCAAATCATCTTGTTGCAGGCGTACAATCCGATCTCATTTCATAATTAATATATTGTGGTAGGCGTACCACCCGCTCCCATTTCAATTAATATCTTGTGGTAGGCGTACCACCAACTCCTATTTTATCATCAACACTGTGCATAATATGTCACCGGCAACTAAGGCCAATTACAATACATATAAGTAGTCGGCGTGCCACACGATCCCATTTCAATATATAAATCGGCATGCCACACGATCCCATTTTAATATATAAGGGGTCGGCGTGCCATACTATCCCATTTTAATATATAAGTGGTCGGCGTGTCACACGATCTTATTTCAGTATATAAGTGGTCGGCGTGTCACACGATTCCATTTCAATAGCTATATATAATATTTCACAATATATATTATTGGCAAAAGAAAACAACAACGCGGTGCTAAGGCTCAATAATTTATTCATTATCTTTTATTCACTTTTCACTCAATTATCATGTTATTGATCGAGCCAACGCCCCAATTTTACAATTTATAATTTCCTTCTCACCCTCTTTACATTTTCTAACTATCAACAATTAGGTGTGGAAGAATTATAACAAAAATCAAATATTCACAAAAACGCGAAAGAGTTGGATTTCTTTTTGCATTTTGGCTTTATCTTTTTTCGAGTACAAGTTTAGGGGTAATTTCTATAGCGTCAGGACTCACAGTCATACTAGACCCCCGACGTATAGATACTCGTCACCATACCTATACGTCGGACTCCGCACATAGCAACTAGCAAATAGACTCAACTCCTATTCCCTCAAGTTAGGATAGATCAAACACTTACCTTGAAGGTTTACGGCCAACTCAATCCTTAAGCAATGCCTTTCCTTTTAAATTCGGCTCCAATTCAATCGTATCTTGTGTGCACATCTGATTCTGCTGAAGAACTAGTATCCAATTTCTTAATTGCTACTTGTTTGTCATTGCTTAATTTAGCACCAAAAACGCAACCATAGGACCCCTTTCCAATTAGAGCTTTCTCATCAAAGTTATTAGTCAGTATATTTAGCTCATTCAAGAACATCTGTGCATGTATCTCAATTGGTAAAACTTTCTGAGGAGCTCCACTCGGCTCCCCTTCTTCACTTGCTGCACGATGTTGAAGACATAATTAAGCAAATAAACGTTAATGATGGGCTAGGGCCAGGACCAGAAGAAGGCGGTGTGGTGTGGTCATAATCTTCCTTATTTCACCAATTGGTCAAATGTTTATGATTGAGCACAATAAAAAGGCGTCTGTAGTTCATTTAATTAGAAGGACTTATAAATTTCAATCTAATACATGTAAACGACAGGAAAAGGACATGTAAAACTAAGTCATTTTTAGATAATAAAGGACTGAAGTTGCATATCAACAATTCGATGGTATATTTACTGTCCAAATGAGAACATTACACCATTCATAAAGAAGAAATTAACTACCTTGGTTGTTGAAGTAATGGAGTCTATCCTCGATAATAGTCTTAATTGCATTGACGAGGATGATAGAGACAATGGCACTGATGATAAGGATGCCATAGATGCCAAGATTTGATTCTGAAAAGGAAGACATTATTCTTCTTTTCTAGTTTTGGTGTTAATTTCATGTTTATTTAAGAAACAGTGGCAAAGGTTTCAGTCAGTCAACACGGCAACTTTTGTTCTAAATAATTAGTGTGCAACAGCAAATTACAGGCGGCAAAGCATTTTACACTATTCTGACAAACCAAGCAGTGCTTACATAAAGCTGCCGTATTAGGCCAAGTTGCTTTATTATTATTTTTTTAGGCTAGTTCAACGCACCTAATCTAATTAATTGGGCACAAACGTTAATTAAGCCCTTTAGCTATATTCTTATTTTATTTTATTTAAAAAAAAACTAGTTATACAATTACGGGCGTAGCACGAGTATCCCGCCTCAATATATATATATATATATATATATATATATATATTTAAAAAATCATATAAATACTATGTTAACTAATTATTGACCATTTTTTCTCACTTAAGCTCTCATTTAGAAATTAAGTGTCCCAAAACACTTGGAATCCCACACCGAATGTCTCAGCAAGCCAAAATAGTAAAAATATACTTAGCAGAAGTAGTTAATGAAGAAACGAGGTGTAAATTCTAAAAACAACTGACCAGATCGTTACAAGTGAATTGCTTGAACTGTTCCAATCTTTTTGAAGATTCATGAATTGTTGGTACAGTGCTTCATTTTCACTTTTTTTTGTTCCCTCCTTTTGATCTTCTCATTATGACGGTTTGTTCTTTACAGTATGCTGTTGGATTGCATATAGGTATTCGTAACACGCAACGGAAGAAAATAATAATTTTAGGCAGATTTTTTAATATTTAAAACTTATTTACATTTTAATATATCGGATCTAAGACGTACCTGGTGAAGAAAGTCTCGTTTTAAATTCTTCAATAGTATGAAGACTCTATGCATATCCACACCGAGACCGATCCTTACTATCAACTCTTTGATCAATGGAACCCACGAGCAAATTGAACAAAATACTGTATTGAAATTTTTCACAAAAATCTCAACTCAATGCTAGAAGAACAAGAAACTCTTTTCTTGTAATTGTATTTTCTCTCTTGATTTTGTATTGTACTCTCACTTTTACAACGCGAATTTTCTTCTCAAGAAAAAAATTATATGGCAAATTTTCTCCATCATCCTTTATATAGGGATGAGATCCAGTCTAGTAATGTATTGTCTATTAGGATATATTGTGTGTATCTTTTGTGTATCTTTTTATTATTGGTAGATATTCTTTCATTATTGTACAGTCCTATAGTTGATAGGATTTGATACCTCTCTGTAACTCTGTATATATACTTTCGTGAGCAATACGAGAAAATTAATTCTCCCAAAACTCTCTAGATGGTATCATACGCCAGTGGCTTATCGCCAAAGAAACCCTAATTCTTACTTCTAGCGCCGCCGATCTTCACGGTCAGCCGCCTCTCTCCAGCGTCTTGACGTGCCGCCGCTACACTAACCGGCAGCCCTCTCTCTCGACGTCGATCAGCGGCTCCTCCCCTTTGTCTCGCGCTTCATGGCCGCTACGACATTAAACGATCTTCTCCAGCCGATTGCCATCAATGCATCGGCTCAGATCCCACTCAAATTGGATTCCACTAATTACCTAGCATGGAAATTCCAATCCGAACCCTTTTTATGGGTAACGACCTCCTCGGCTTCTTGGACGGATCGAAGCCGTGCCCACCAGCCACTATCGTCGACAAGGAGGTGACTTCCCCTAATCCAGCATATCCTTACTGGATTCGCCAGGACAATCTTATTCTCAGTGCCATCATCTCGTCGATCACACCGACGATCATCTCCTTTATTGCCGCTGCGGAAACCTCTAAAGAGGCTTGTGACATCCTCGCGCGCACATACGGCACTGCTTCTCATGGTCGTATCATGGCTCTCAAACAGCAGATCCATAATCCGGTAAAAGGTTCTAAATCTTTTACTGATTTTATGCACGGTATTCGCGTACTTGTGGATGAATTATCTCTCCTGGGTGTTACTGTTGATTCTGAGGATCTTGTCATTAAGGTTCTCAATGGTCTTGATGATCAGCATACGGAGCTCTCTCATGCCATCCAAGCCCGCGAATCTCCCATCTCTTTTGTTGAATTACATGACAAGCTGTTAAGCATGGAGGCTCAACTTACTGCTCGTGCGCCGGCCACCTCCGCGCATCTGATTTGGCTCTGTCGGCTGCCTTTGTCGCCGGACAGCAGTCCGGCCGTATCCATTCCGGTGGCCGCGGACGCGGCCATGCAGCCGTGGTTCATCCTCCGGACGAGGTGGTTACTCTAACAATGGCCAATCTCGCGGGTACAATGGGAAGTGCCAGCTCTGCAGCGAATTTGGCAACTCCGCGCGCCGCTATCCGTCCTATCCCATTTCCGGCGCCAATCAGCCCCCTTACGGTGGACCACTGCCGCGGCCAGCATACACTCCGCCGCCTTATCCGGCTGCTCACACAGCCCATCACTCTCCGACAATTCCCTCTACATCCGATTGGATCCTGGACTCTGGTGTCTCTCATCACATAACCACTGACCTTGCCAACATGTCTCTTCACAGTCCTTACACTGGTTTCAATGATGTGGTTATTGGTAATGGTGAAGGTTTAAAAATTACACATATTGGACAACTTAACAGTTATTCCTCTCTTTTATTACCTGGGGCTCTCTGTGTTCCACATATGCGTAAAAATTTGATCTCTGTTGCCCAATTATGTCGTCACAATGATGTTAATGTTATTTTTTCTGATACTGATTTTCAGGTCTGGTCGCACGGGGGCAACACTCGTTAGCGGCCCACATAGGGCCAACGCCTAATACTGGCCGGCGGCATCCAGTCTACCGTCCGCCCTCACGGCACAAAAGCTCTCTGCGTCATTGTGACATTCTCGGTTTGGTCAGCCAAAATCCTGCGTCATTTAGTGTCTTCTAGCAGTATAGCGTCCAGTAGTGTGTCTTATTTTGCTTGTGTATCTTGCAAGCTTCATAAGTGTCATAAGTTACCTTTTTCTGAGTCAAGTTTATCTTCTACTGCTCCGCTGGAGCTTATTTTTTCTGATGTATGGACCTCTCCAATTATTTCTAATGAAGGATTTTAATATTATGTCATTTTTGTTGATCATTTCTCTAAGTATGTTTGGTTTTTTCCTATACGCCGCAAATTTGATGTCTTACAAACCTTCCCCACCTTTAAATCCATTGTAGAAAAATATTTCTCTGCTAAAAATAATTACTCTGTATACTGATAATAGGGGTGAATTCCTAGCTTTACGCTCTTTTCTTGCCTCCAATGGCATCTCACATCTCACTTCACCTCCTCATACACCTCAGCACAATGGCTATGCGGAACGCCGTCACCGTCATATTGTCGATACTTGTCTCACTCTCCTTCATTATGCCTATGTACCTCTCATTTACTGGCCTTATGCCTTTGCCACAGCAGTATATCTCATTAATCGTCTTCCCAAGACAAATATCTCGATGCTCTCCTCCTTTGAGTCTCTCTTCCATAGGCGCCCCAACCTTGACAAACTACGTGTCTTCGGCTGTCAATGCTTCCCTTGGCTTCGGCCCTACACCTCACACAAAATGGAACCCAGATCTCGTGCCTGTGTCTTCTTCGCTACTCTACTACTCAAAGCGCATATCTATGCTTTGATCCCTCAACGTCTAAAATCTTCATCTCGCGTCATGTCACCTTCCATGAAGATATCTTCCCGTTCTCCAAATTGTCTAACCCCGAGTCTCCACCTGTACCCATTCTGGTTTCCCTAGACGTCCTTCCGCTGCCTCTGCCAGTATAGGCCGCCGCTCCCCCTCGTGATCCTTCACCGGACGCAATGCCCGCGCCACCAGCGCCTCTTACGGCACCGCCAGTGGCCCCCGCCGTCGCTACACCCACTATGCCACCACCTTCATCCTCTCATGGTGGTCATCCAATGCAAACTCGCAGCAAAAATAACATCCATACGCCCAACAAGAAGTTTGGTATGTCTGCTGTGACCTCTCCAGCTGTTACAGAACCTCAGACTTTGTCTAGTACTATGTCTGATGAGCGCTAGCGCGCTGCTATGTCATTGGAGTTTGATGCTCTGCTACGGAATGGCACCTGGGATCTTGTTCCGCCAGATTCTTCACAGAATGTTGTGGGCTGCAAGTGGGTTTATCGTATCAAACGAAAGCCTGACGGTAATGTGGACAAGTTCAAAGCCCGGCTTATTGCGAAAGGCTTTCATCAGCGTCCAGGTGTAGACTTCCAGGAGACTTTCAGTCCGGTTATTAAGCCGGCAACTGTGCTTTTGGTTCTCAGTCTAGCTGTATCCAAGGGCTGGCCTCTTCGTCAAATGGATGTGAACAATGCCTTTCTTCACGGGAGACTTACAGAGGATGTTTATATGGCACAACCACCGGGTTTTGTTGACAAAGCCTATCCATCTTATGTCTGTAAGTTACAGAAAGCTATTTATGGTCTCAAACAGGCATCCCGGCCATGGTACAGTGAGCTCCGCCAATGCCTTTTGGCTATGGGTTTCGTCAACACTACCTCTGACACTTCGCTCTTCGTCTTTCAGCATTCTGATATTACAGCCTATTTTTTGGTATATGTTGATGATCTCATATTGACTGGTAGTGACTCTGCTTTCTTGAACAGTGTGATTGACTCTCTTCGGACTAAATTTTTCTTAAAGACATGGGTGATCTAAGCTACTTTCTTGGTGTTGAAGTTCTGCGCACCTCCAGGGGGTGTTTTCTTTCTCAGCGTAAATATGTTGTTGATCTTTTTACACGTCATAATATGCTGGAACACCCTGTTCAGACGCCAACAGCGGCGTCCACCCGCCTTCATCTAGCCGATGGCTTGGTTCCTGCGGACGCGTCCGCCTATCGACAGGTCCTTGGGGGCCTCCAGTATCTCTCCTTCACTCGTCCTGATATCTCCTTTGCTGTGAATAAACTCTCACAGTTCATGCACGCTCCTACTGTCACTCATTGGAGTGCAGTAAAGCGCCTCTTCCGGTATCTGAATGGGACGCGTGACTTTGGAGTCTGGCTGCATCCTCATCTACTATACCTCTGCATTGTTTCTCTAATGCTGATTGGGGTGGAAACTGTGATGACCGCTCCTCGACTGGTGCCTATGTTTTCTTTCTGGGGCCTAATCCTATTTCCTGGAGCTCCAAAAAGCAGCGTTCCGTTGCACGATCTTCTACTGAGGCTGAATATCGTGCCATTGCTTCTGATGCCGCTGAAGTCCGTTGGGTTCATCCCTGCTGCGCGAGCTTCATGTCACTCTTCCGGCTGCTCCTGTCATTTACAGCGACAACGTTACCTCTGTGCCAACCCTGTGTTTCATTCGCGCATGAAACACATCTCCATTGATTATCACTTTGTTCGTGAATTGGTTCAGACTGGGTCTCTTCGTGTTGCTCACGTATCATCTGCCGATCAGCTTGCTGATGCTCTCACCAAGCACTTATCTCGTCCTCGGCTTCTTCTGCTGATGTCCAAGATTGGCGTGTCCTCCGGCCCTCCATCTTGAGGGGGCGTATTAGGATATATTGTGTACATCTTTTTATTATTGGTAGACATTCTTTCGTTATTGTACAATCCTATAGTTGATAGGATTTGATACATCTCTGTAACTCTGTATATATACTTTCTTGAGCAATACGAGAAAATTAATTCTCCCAAAACTCTCTACGTTATCCAGTACTTTCCAATAGTGTAGTTGACGCATGCCACGTATAAAGTTTAAGTTCGAAAGGCCTGGATCTACTTTACTATTACTTCTTTTTGTTATGTTTTTTATTTACTTTATTAAATGAGTAATGTTTAGGAAAAGTAAAAAAAAAAAAAATAGCAAGACCATTTATTAAACTGCAATTGCTTCTCCTTCCTTCAACTTCCCGCCTCACTTTCATGGATTTTGTCTTCTTTTTCAAAGCCTATATACCCCTAGAAGCCCTCAAGAAAAAGGTTTTCACTATATTTTCAAGAATAAAGTTTTCCCCAAATTAAGATTAATATATTGGCCATTTTATGTGAATTTAGGTATATATATATTTGTAGATTATATACAAAAAATTGTTGTTTATTTAAGTCTTTGAGAACAGTGGCCTGAACATATTTTGGCCTTCGGCAACGACAATGGCTTTGCAAAGCTGAGGGGTAGCAATAGCACGGAAGATTTCGCTACTTCATGGTTGAAACTTGAAAGAGGTGAATTTCTTTGGTCCAAATAATATCTTGTTCTTTTTTTTAATTAAATAAATTTTACTTATGCGTAAAGAATTTGAAAATAGTTGAATAAATGTTATCGAATCCAAGCTTTAAACTCTTAGCACACACGTGGCATGTATCAAATGTACTATTGAAAGTACTGGACAATATATTACTGAACTGCCATTGGAAAAACCGTATATCTCATTCGTAATGGAATAACGTATGCCATCGTCAGCTTTTTTGACGTTTCAATTCAGTTACAAATTGAATTGGATTATGAAAACTTAGTTAACGTTTTATATGAAATAATATAGCTCCCATTCTTAATGGGTTTAACTTATCCTCACGTCCTTTTTGGACTTCTGCATCAATCCAATGGAAGTAGAATTTACTTAGAATCTTTCGTTAATATTTATATACATACCTTAAATAAATAAATATTAATTATATATATCTCTGTCTATCTCTCTCTCACACACACATATATATATGTGTGTGTGAGAGATATAATTCATTTTCTACTTCAAATAAAAACTTCAATTTATTCACAATATTAATTAAATCCTCTGTGCTAGCAAAGAATATAATAATATTTTATTTAGACTAACTAACTAAATTTATTTGACTAATTAAATTCTTTAATTTAATTAACAAATAATAAAGTAATTATCCTTTAGCAAAGATCAGAACACTCGTTAGTGTGCGACCACATAGGTTCAATACCAAAACCGGTAGTAAATTGACCACATCGATATACTAACCAAGGGTAGTGTCTAGCAACACATCTTAACGACCGGATAGCATGAAGTATACAATTTACTCTCAAGAACCAGTAGAAGAATAATGTAGTAATTCTTTCTTTCCTTATATCTCTAGATCACCCTAGGATATGGTTCAGCTGTCAAATCCTAATAGGCGACCAACTATGTGTTCACGTCAAATATAATCGATCATTGAATGACCTAAGAAATTCATTTCTTCTTTCATTCAATTGCCATGGCCAAGGTCTTAGTTTGGTCATTTATAATTTATAACAACATGGAGCATAAACTCATTACCAAGAGTTTACAGATTCCATCTTGATCAATCACTAATTCTACAAGCGTTTAATCGTACCCAATATCCTTTCAACTATCATCCTAGGGCCATAGGTGTCTAGTATCAAAGCACAATAAATAACTTGTCAATTGCTATGACGACCTCAAGTCAAAGGAAACTGTTACATCACATTCTTCAAGAGAATATCCTATTGACAGTTTATGGTAATTCTAACTATTAGGAATTATCCAATGAGTCAGTTCAACGATCATATCTCTATATGCATCATCTATCTATGTAATTCAGTTAATGAGATCAACTAATATTTATCCCATAAATACGATCACATAAATATTGATCTAACTGGATTATTAATGTCCAAGTTAATAATCCTACGATCAAGAACAAATTTAGATTAAATCGTAAGAGACTTTGCTCTCATTATCATGATCTCTATCACGATGAGAAATCTCAAAATTTAATCAAGGACTTTATCAAATTAATCAAATAATTAATAATAATGATAAAAGAATATCAAATGCCATATATTTTATATCAAATGACGTTTACAAAAATATGTTCAAATTACCAAATATAATATTGGATCTAGGGCATATCTATTATATCCCTAACAATCTCTCACTTGCACTAGAGGCAATCGCTCTTGTACTTCATCCCCAATTTCCACTTGTGCTTGTCAAATTCCTTTGCGCTAAGAGGTTTAGTGAATGGGTCTGTAGAATTTTCCTTTACATCAACCTTTTGAATCTCGACGTCTCCACGTTCAGTGATCTCTCTTATCAAGTGATATCTTCGCAGAACATGTTTGGAATTTTGATGTGATCTTGGTTCTTTTGCTTGAGCAATGGCTCCAGTATTGTCACAAAATAGTGGAACCGCACCTTTTATTGAAGGAACCACACCAAGTTTAGTTAAGAACTTTTTCATCCATACAGCTTCCTTAGCAGCTTCACCAGCTGCTATATATTCTGCTTCAGTCATTGAATTAGCTAATGTAGCTTGTTTGGAACCAACTCACCACACTACCATTTAAGGTGAATACATAACCAGAAATAGATTTGCTATCATCTCTATCTGAAAAGAAACTTGCATCAGTATAACCTTCAAGTTTCAACTCAGAATCATCATAGATGAGGAATTGGTCTTTAGTCCTTCTTAAATACTTAAGAATGGTTTTCACCACCTTCCAATGTTCCTCACCAGGATTTTCCTGATATCGGCTAGTCACTCCAACTGTATAAGCCACATCATGACGTGTACATGTCATGGTATACATGATAGCTCCCACTGCACTAACGTATGGGATCCTACTTATGCGTTCTCTCTCTTCACGTGTTTTAGGACAATCGTCCCTACTGAGAGAAATTTCAGTGCCTATCAGTAGATAGCCGCTTTTGGAATTATCCATGTTATACCTCTTTAAGATGGTATCAATGTACAAAGACTGGGAAAGTCCAAGTAGCTTCCTAGATCTATCTCTATAGATCTTTATTCCTAATATATAAGCTGCTTCTCCCGAGACTTTCATGGAAAACTGTTCAGATAGCCAAATCTTGGTACTTTGCAATGTTGGTATGTCATTCCGTATGAGCAATATATCATCAACATACAACACTAAGAATATAATTATGCTCCCACTAACCTTTTTGTACACACAAGGTTCTTCTTCGCATCTAACAAAATTGAACTTTTCAATTGTCTTGCTAAAGCGAATATTCTAACTTCGAGAAGCTTGCTTTAATCCATAAATGAATCTTTATAGCTTACAAATTTTATTATGATCAGACGAAGATGTGAAGCCTTCAGGTTGTGTCATGTACACATCCTCTTCTAGCTCACCATTAAGGATAGCTACTTTCACATCCATTTACAATATTTTATAATCACAATATGCTGCTATAGCAAGCAAAATACGAATAGATTTGAGCATTGCCACGTGAGAGAAAGTCTCGTCATAGTCGACTCCTTCTTTCTGACGATATTCCTTGGCAACAAGACGGGCTTTGTAAGTCTCCACCTTTCCGTCTGCTCCAATATGTTTCTCAAAAACTCTTTTACAACCAATAGGTTTTATATCCTTTGAAGGTTCAACTAAAGTCCATACCTTGTTTTCCTTCATGGATTCCATTTTGGATTCCATGGCCTTTTGCAACTTCTCATAATCAGAACTTTGTATATCCTCCTCATAGGTCTTAGGGTCATTATCATTATTATCAATCTCATTTGATACATCATCTTGTACCAATAAATTTAATCTATTTGGTACACGACGTTCTCGTGTAGAACTTTTAAGAGGTACTTGTAGAACCTGTTCACATTGTGCTAGATTTGGTTGTTGTTCAATTTGGTTTGGAACCAATTCATTAACCTGTTCTTGAACTTCAACCGTTGAAGATGGAAACTTCCTTGGAAACTTCACAACATCCAATAAAGGTTCTTCAACTTCGGTCTCATGATCTTTATATTGTGTTGATTCATTAGTTTCTTGATCTTCATCAAGTTCTATTTCTCTATTACAGTTTCTTTCCAAAAGAAATTCCCTTTCAAAAAAGGTTGCTCCTCTGGCCACAAACACTTTATGGTCAGAAGGGTGATAGAAATAATATCCCATTATTTCCTTGGTATATTCAATGAACCTACACTTATCAGATCTTGAGTCAAGTTTATCAGACTATAGTCTCTTAACATAAGCTGGACAACCCCAAACTTTAATATATTTAAGGCTAGGCTTACATCCTTTTCATATCTCATATGGTGTTGCAGAGACTAACTTAATGGGAACTTTATTAAGTAAGTATGTTGCTGCTTCCAAAGCATATCCCCATAAATTTATTGGATGATCTGTGAACCCCATCATAGATCTCACCATATCAAATAAGGTTCGATTTATCCTTTCAGACACACCATTGTGTTGTGGTGTTCCTGGAGGTGTCTTCTGTGAGAGGATCCCGTTCTCTTTGAGATATCTGGTAAAATCTTTACTAAGATATTCTCCACCTCTATCAGACCTTAGTACTTTGATACTTTTACCAGTCTGCTTCTCAATTCACTACGGAACCTTTTGAACATTTCAAAAGATTCAAACTTGTGTTTCATAAGATACACAAATCCATATCCTGTCATATCATCAGTGAAGTTGATGAAGTAAGAATATCCACCTCTAGCTTGAATTTTCATAGGCCCACAAACATCTGTATGATTTAGTCCCAATAATTCAAAAGCTCTTTCTCCACTTCCAGTAAATGGAGATTTGGTCATTTTTTCTTTGAGACAAGATTCAGAAGTTGGATATGATTCAAAATCATACTTGTCAAGGTACCCTTCCTTGTATAACTTATTAATTCTTTTCTCTCCAATATGACCAAGCCTACAATGCTAAAGGTATGTTTGATTTACATGATCATCTCATTTCCTCTTATGACTTGAAACATGCATAATCGAATTAGCATTCACATTAGGCCAGACATAAATGTGTTGGAGATAGCCATTCACATATAAATTATCACTATAATAAATAGAGCAAATACCATTCCTATATTAATGCGAAAATCACATTTGTCCAACAGAAGCTAAAATTATGTTTGAAACAAATTTAGGAACGTAATAACAATCATCTAACATATGTACTTTTGCCGTAGGCATTATTAAAGAAGTTGCCGACAACTACAACTGCAACTTTTGCACCATTTCCAACTTGTAGATTAACTTTTCCTTTCTTTAACCTCCTACTTATATTGAACCCTTGCAACATATTACAGATGTTATAACCACTGCCAGTATCTAATACCCACAGTGAAGAATTAGTAGTAGCTAAATAACCTTGAAAACATTTTTCATTAATGTCTCACCTTGTTTCTTGTCCTTTAGAGTTGCAAGATACTCCTTGCAGTTTCTCTTCCAATGCCCTTTCTTCTTACAATGAAAAACATTCAGCATCATATACTGACTGCAAGATCAAATCGTCAGAAAGCTCTTTACCAAGCTTGTACCCCAACTTCTCATGTTCTTCGGTAACAACAATCATATGATTGACAAGGGGTCCAACTGGAGAGTTTCCAATGTTCAACTGTGTATCAACCATCTTCTTAAGATATTCAATGATTGCAATTGGATCCATATTCTAATGTGTCATTTGGAGTTTAGAACTCATAAAAGCGAGAATGATGTGTTTAATAGCAAGGCATTCTTCCAAGTATTTCTGATAAACCTTGGTGCCTTGAACATCATTCTCTAGTGGGATCATCTTTGCAAGCTTATCGATCACATCAATGGGCTTTTCATGCGTGAGAACAATTCTCAAATTTCTATACCATCTATCAAAGTTTGGTTCTACCAATTTGTTGGTCTAAAGTATTTTACACAGTGATATAACAGACATATTGAGAAATCTAAAATATAGAAAAGAAAAGAAAATAATATAAGAACATATTTGCATATATCATAAAGACATGGACTTTTACTAAATGATATTTCCACTAATTATTTAAACTATATATCCTCATTATAGTTTTCAAAATCTTTCTTTCTTTTAGTGGATTAAAAGAATTCTTTAACAATATATATAAGCCCCTTGGAAGTCAAGTCGTTTCTCACATATATTTTGAAGGTAGCTACTCTTACCAATTGTATACCCATATAATTTTCTTAAATAGTTCTATTTCAAATAGTCCCCTGGTAGTCAGATCGATACTATTGGCATAGTTGAGTTCAACCATCATGATAGTAAGGAACTTATTAAATTTTATACTCCCCCGGGTAGTCCAGGCGTCTAGTGTAAAATTAAATAATTCTTTCAATTCATACATCTAATGCAATAAATAAATTCTCGAACTATAAGCCTCCTGGTAATCAAGCCGCTCCTTATAAACAAGAAATAAGTTAAATTAATTACCTTTATGGATATCTCTATAATAAAATATCTTATATTTTATTATTTAATAACTCGACTTTTTGTAAGAGGAAATTGTTACTAAAACAATTTTTAAATACATGAAGATCAAATCTTTTATAACATGTGAATTTAGTTCAAGTTGTCTACATGCTTAGTCCTAAATTGATTTACATCACATATAATAAATAATTCAATGTTATATAATGAACAAGCACGTGACCTAAAATAAAATTCAACATTCTTCTAACATGTTTATTCCATATATCACATATATCAAAAAAATTCATGCCAGAATATCATTATTAATTAACATCTCATAAACTAATAACAATTAAAAATAATAATAGAATCATGTAACATATTATAAATTCCCATTGTATCTAATATAAAATTTCAAATTCAAGTTATAAACTATCTCAATAGTTATATGAATCCATATTTTATCAGCAATAAAATAATAGCAACATTCAAACGATTTGACTATTTGTGATAACCCGACCCGTCGTCTCATGTCTTACTGCTTTGTTTTTCCCATTTCATGCTTATTCATGTCTCGTTGTCGGCATGTGGTGTGTTAGAGTTGATTTGGATTGATTTTGATAAGAAATGAGATACTTAGTCTCTTTAAAGAAAGCTTAAGCTGGAAAAGTCAACCAAATATTGACCATGGAGTTAGAGGGCTCGGATGTGATTTCCGGCAATTTGGTCAGCTTCAGGGGATGATTTGTGACTTAGGAGTTCGATCTGAATTGATTTTGGGAGCCTGGTATAGAAATAGGCTTGAATTGACGAAGTTAGTATTTTGGCGATTTCCGGTTGATGGGTGAGATTTTGATCCGAGGGTCGGAATGGAATTCCGAGAGTTGTTGTAGCTTCGTTATGTGATTTTGGATATATATGCAAATTTTCAGGTCATTCAGACATTGTTTAGTCGGGTTTTGATCGAAAATACATTTCAGAAGTTCTTGAATAACTTAGGCTTCGATTTGATGAAAGATTGATGATTTTGATGTTAACGATAGTGATTTGATGACTCGAGCAAGTTTAAATGAGGTAATAAGATATATTGGTATTTTTGAGTTGGGGTCCCGAGGGCCTCGGGGTGATTTCGGATGGTTATCGGGAAGTTTGGAGTTGTAAAAATGCAGCAGAAAATTAGAGGGAACTTTTATTCTATGCGATCGCAGAGGGCGTCATGCGATCGCATAGAAGGTTTTGAGGGTATGTTGTATTTTTCAATGTGATCGTGTATAATGGGTTGCGATCGCACTCTGCTAGGTGTTGATGCATTGCGATCACAAAGCATATGTTGTGATCGCATAGGGTATTTTTGAGGGCTAGAAATTTTTTGCTATGCGATCACAGAGGTTTGATGCGATCACATAGGGTTAGCTACAGTGACCTGGGTAAAATGTTTTATAACATTTCGTCTGCGATTTTGGGGCTCATTTACTCCATTGTTGATCTTTTTGGGAGCTTTTGAAGGAAATTGAAGAGAGATTCAAGGAGAACCGATTGGAGGTAAGATTTTTTGCACTTGAAACTCGGATTTATTGTGAAATCCTCCTAGAAATTAATGGAATTAGCCAAAAGTGCAAGAACTAGGGCTTGCGAATTTGAAATTTGATTTGGGCATTTGATAGGCCATTTGAGCTCGGATTTGGAAGTTCTTGGTATGTATGGACTCGTGGGGATCGTGACTTGGTCCGTCCCAGTCGTTGATTCTACTGCATATTTGATTGAAATTACTTGTTATCACCATAATTGGGCTGATTTTCCATGTTTGGGCTTCGTGCCAATTATGTGAATCCTTCGGGGATTGAGATTTCTATTTTAGCATATGTTGCAAATCGTTAGATTTTAGTCCAAGACTTTAAACACTATTTTGCAAACTCAGCCATATTTAAACTCAAATGATATTTTAAAATTCCGGGCTGAGAACTACAATTTTATAAATGCCCATGGGGCTTATGATGGTTTCTAGACTGTGCATGGATCGGGCTGCGCATCGCAACAGTGTATATGAGCATGGATCAGGCTGCGCGCTGCAGTAGTGTGCGTGTGTGTGTATGTATATATATATATATATATATTGGATCGGAGTGCACGCCGCAGTAACATTGCACTTGGGCTGTAGGAGCCCCTCCGCTGTCTGTACACACCCCCAGTGAGCGAGTTCGACGTTAAATGGATCCCACTGTGCGCCGCAGCGGGTATTGGAATGTAGCAGCATATGCATTGCATTGCATTCATGCATTTTTTCATTATTTGTTGTTTGTGATATTTCTGGAGATATTTACCTGCTTTTGATGGTGCTATCTGATCATTGAGTGTTGGGGCCCGAGTGATTGACCAGGAACGAAGATATTGCCCGAGGGGAGAATTTCGGTGCATAGTGTCACAATTTTTTTGAAAGTATTTTTGGCAACTGTTGAAAAGATCAATTTCAAAAGAAGTTTTTAACTGATCCCAGATATTTTTCCAAAGGATTTCATGGTTGCACTGTTTTCTAAAAGGGTTGTACTGTTCTATATAGCATGATGGAGTACCTTACGTGGTTTCTTGCTTTCAGCTATTATATACTTTTATTACTCATTGAGTTGTAGTACTCACTCTACTCCCTGCACCTCGCGTGTTGTTGTAGGTATTGTTCGCCCGATAGCGGGTAATTAGCGGATTGAAGATTTGTTATCGATGCTGAGCTAGGTGACCGCTATCATCCGCGGCACCGGATCTTCTATCCTCGGGCTTGTAGTACTTTAGTGAACTCTGTAGTAGCTCATGACTGGTAACACCCTGATGTCGGTCTGTGTTGGATTGTATTCCATGAAATCCTTATATTTAATTTTCTTGAAACTATTTATTCATGTTAATTTATTATTAGAAAAGGCTATTTAAATGGATTGGCTGGCCTTTTCTTCACGAGAGGTGCCATTATGACCGGAGCGGGGTTTGGATCATGACAAGTTGGTATCAGAGCCTAGGTTACTAGGTCTCACGAGTCATGAGCAGGCTTAGTAGAATCTCGCGGATTAGTACGGAGACGTCTGTATTTATCCTTGAGAGGCTGCAGAACCTTTAGGAAAACTTCGCATTCTTGAATTCTTATCGTGCGTCCTTGATTTAGCTTGAAAAAGTAACTTTTGAAATTCCTCCCACGCGTTTGCATGTGTGCATGAGCGCTCGATATCAAATGTTTCTTGATGACTTGTGATCTCCTGATTTAGGGGCGAAATGTGATTTCTATGGGTTGATATTGGGCCAGTCTAGAGGACTTGAGGCCTAATCTTCACCTATGGCTTGAGCACCAAGGTGCTGATTGTGTGGGCTAGTGTTATGAGCTTATAAGTTCAGTATTGTCCCTAATGGTGGGAATGACGGCAGGATATCTATGTGATGAATATGTTAGTACTGTGTGATGTGTCTATATGACGTGGGAGAGTCGAGGAAGATTTGTAGGTGATAGGTACACTATTAGGTGTTTGATTTTTCATTGTGATTGGAGGTGTAGCCTCGAGTTATGGGCGCGTGAAGAATCTTTTCAAGTCTCCTGGTTGGGAGTGAATTAAATTTCCTGTCGCGGTTTGAGTTTAGACTCAGGAAGGCTGGTTGCCTGTGTAATGTGTATGATGGTGGAAGGTATATAGAAATATTATATTGAAGCAAAGAAGGTGGGTTATCTCCTGCAGAGTGTTCTGAAGTGGTGTGCTCCTTACATGTATGTTAGAAGACCTCTTATGTAAGTGAAAAGATAGGTGTTGGAAATTTGAAATTTTGGGTCCTTAAGAGAATGGGTTAATTGTTACAGAATGAGTGAGAGGATTGCAAAAGATTTATAATACTAGATAGTTGGTATTTTCACAACTTATAAATGATTTGAGTTTAATCTCACTATGGTATGGTGGCATCAATAGAGTAAAAGTGTTAAGAGCCATGGAGTGTATTTTGATTTATGGCTTCGAGCCAAGTTGGGGAGGTTGCCATTGATTTGTTAATCGTACAGTTATGTGTTAGGAGGGTTCCAGCTTGAGGCTTGCACGCGAAGTAGCTACAGTAAGAGTAAAGAGAAAATTTTGCCAAAGGGTATGTTATGTTTCATGGGGTATGAGAATCATGAAATATTTAGAGTTATTGTTGATAAAGAATTCTCGGTGCATAGAGCAAAAAGTTGCTCGGTTGTATTGGGACGAGGAGTTCAATCAGCGGTATTGGAGTACCAATGAGGCACGAGTGGTTCTGTTTATTGGGTCAGGTAAATTACAATTTGGAAAAGGGGGGAAAGACTTGCGAGTATGGTTCTAATGTGTTCAAGAGTCTGTGTGTATCAATTGAGTGCGCAAAAGTTGCATATGTGGTCAGAAACCGAGTTTCGTTAGAAGATGTTAAGACTTGTGGTATTCTATGTTACTCATGAGACTCTGTGTAACAGTATTAGGAAAATAAAGGGAACAGAGTTAGATTTGCTGGAAGTTCTTCTGAGTAAGGTTTTTTGGAATGTAGTGTTTCTGGGAATATCTGAGGGAGTATTTAGCGGCTTATGGGTTACAGATGATGTGGTTTTAGGCTTGGGGTCTCGTGTGGTAAGCATGGGTTGAAGGATTGTGGTACTACAACAAAGGGGATTATCAAGTGGAAGACAAATCAGAAGAAATTTAGATAGATAGAGTACCTTGATAACGGACCGGATCAGCATAGTAAGGGTATGATTAATACTTGTTGTGTATTCGAGGTAATGAGTTAGAACATGAAATATTGCAGCAATGTTCTTTGGTTTAAACGACTTGCTTAGCGTGATTTGATTAGAAGGATTCAATCATGGCAGTTTAGTTTATGCAAATGAAATTGGGAGAGTTCTGGTTGATTGCTACCGTGGTTAAAGAGGTGCATCTTTTACAAATATGAGAGGCATGATATGTGTAAGGATTTTCTTGATCAGATAAGTTTCAGTTTAGGTTAGAAAGGAAATTCATAAAGTTCTTAGGCAGCGGGTAGCCTCAGATAATCAAGGAAAATGGCACGGCTGTTTGAAAGTGATTCGATGAGAGTATGCATTTCAGAGAAAGTGCAATGTGATTAAGTTATGGTACTTCGGTGGTGTTGTGACGCTTTCTTGTTAGATCAACTGGTGATATTCAGGTTTGCTTGGTGGCTCAGGGAGATTTTTGAGTATGTATCATGGAATTATTGGATATTTCGTTGTGGCACGTGTTCGGACAGCGAAATGGGGAACAAGTATGATGATTCGTATGCTATGTGAAATTGGGGGCAGAAGTCCTCATATTCGAGCTATTTGGGATGTTGGATCGTGTGTATCTTCACTGTTTGGCGAGTATTGGATTTGGAGGCTCGAGTGAATCTTTCGATGCTGGTATGTTGGATTTTGATGTTGGATTTTGGATGTGATGTTGAAGTTCAGAATGGTGGTCTCAGTGTTAAATTAATTATGGACTATTGCGTTATGGGATATGCCGAAAACGCCACGGTTTGACTGGCGAGGTGCATTGGGTTATGTTCTTGTGCAGTGGTTTATATTTTAAAGACCCAAGGGATGGCTGGGAAGGATTATTTTTCCTAATTGAGCCTTCATGATGGATGTCAGTGTAGAGGTTTCTATCATTGAGCAAGTTCCGGGGGTTAAGGGAATTATGCGTGTTCCTGTTTGAGTCGACTCAGTTCGCTCCGAATTATATTGTCGAGGGATAGGTTGACTCGACCGTAGTTGAGCTTATCAGCGATCGGGAGAGATCTATGAGTTGTTTTTTGCATTGTGAGACGTTATGATTTACAGAGTATGGGCACATATGGTGCGGTGCTATCAGGATTCATAGTGGAAGTTGAGAGGGAAACCTCAATTGCGCTTGAGTTTTGTAGCTTATAATGTGCTATATGTAGATAGTGTATGCACTATTATGGTTACGACCGATACTTGGTATTTGTGGTAATGAGCAAATTTGGCTCGATGTACATCTCCTTATGTGATATATATATATATATATATATATATATATATATATATATATATATATATATATATATATATATATATATATATATATGGATGGGGTACGCCGCCATGCGTATATATGGATCGGATGGCATACCGCCATGAGTATGTGTGGACCGGGTGGCACGCCACCATGGGTATGTTATCTGGATGGGGTTTCATGCTGCAATAACGTGATGTTGAGAATAGTTTTTCCAAATGCCATTTTGTATGCCTTGCTCCCTGGTATATAAGGAAAGTCCGTACTGGTTGTTGCTCGGCGTTGGCCCAAGTTTCAGTTGGAGTTTTGAAGATTGACAAATGAACCTATGGAAGGACCTGGTCCATCTTGTACTACACAGTCTAAATTAATCAGGGCACATGTGAAGCACGTGAGGAAGATATGCACTAAAGATCACGAATCAATATCTTTTGAACGTAATCGAAAAGGTTGCATTTGGGATTAGGAGGACAATCTCCTTATGTGAAGAGAACTTGATTCTAAGTTAGGATAAGAGTAGAGTTTGTACTGGCTAAGGACTTAAAAGGGTAAGAAGTGGAGCTGTAATCAAACTCTAACTACTAACTCAATATATTATTGTGTTGGTTCACTTTTAGAGGTAACACACACACAAGCAGAAGTAAAGCATATTTGAGAGCGAGTAAAGCGAGTCTGTTTTGCAAGCAATATATGCGAGATACAAGTGTGTACGCCTGAAGCTACATGAACTGAGAGAGAAGAACCAGTTCCATTTGTTTATTTAGTTCAATTGTAGTAGGTTTTCAAATTGTACCTTTCAGATTTATTAAAAGCAATTGTATTAGGTACCTTGTGTCATAAGTTAGAGTTAACTTGATAGTGTCGCAGCAAGCTGAGGTTGTGTGTCACACTGGGATTAGAGTTTAATCCTTAGGTTTACAAAGAGTCTTTGTAAATGCTGTTTTGGCTCATTGATTTTTAGTGGAGTTTGGGAAAATCCTACTGAGTAGTAGGTCGTGGTGTTTTTTCACCTTTTGAGCCAGGTGTTTTTCACGTAAAAATATCTGTGCACTTTACTTTCATTTTTTATTATTCCACAAACTGCTGTAGTTAGAACACTTAGAAGAACCAGGTTCTTCTAACGCGAAAGTTAGGTACCACAAAAATCACCCCCCCTCCTCTTGTGTGGTATTGACATTTATTAACATCAATTGGTATCAGAGTAGGTTATCCTTGAAGAGGTTAACACCTTAGGAAAAGATCAACATTCGTGCACCACCTGGAATTGGGAAGGACAGTCTACTTCAAGGCCTCCACTCTTCAATGGTCTCTACTACTCTTGGTGGAAAAACATAATGAGAGACCACATCATGGGTGAAGATATGAGCTTTGGGACATCATCACTGATGGTCCTTTGGCCACAACCAAGAAGACTGCTGAAGGATTGGATGTGCCTAAGACTAGAGTGGATTGTACTGCTGAAGACCTCAGTAAGTGGGAGAAAATGCTAAAGCAAAGAAATGGCTAGTGTGTGGACTTGGCCCTGACGAATACAGTAAGATTCAAGGCTGTACAACTACCAAGGAGATTTGGGACACTCTACAAGTGGCTCATGAAGGAACACCTTAGGTGAAGAGGTCAAGAGGAACTCTAGTGTATTCTCAATATGAGAATTTTACTATGAAGGATGGTGAAACTATCCAAGAGATGCATACTAGGTTCACTATACTGACAAATGAACTTGAGTATTTAGGAAGTGTTATTCTGGAAGAAGACAAGATGGAGAAGATTACTAGAGTTTTGCCAATCTCCTGGGAAAGCAAAATCACTGCTATTCAGGAATCCAAAAACATTGCTACTCTGAAATTGGATGAACTGATTAGAAATTTGATTTCATATGAATTTGAGAAGGCAAACCATGAAGATGGATGCTCCAAAGAAAGAAATAAGTCATGCTCTCAGAATCTCAGAAGGATTAGATCTTGAAGATGATGATAATGACAATGATAACGAGAGACTTCAAGAAATATCGTATGAGAGGAAAGGGTTCTTCAAGAGGATCAACATTCAACAAACCTAGGGCTCCTAAGAAGCAGACAAACAATGGTTGCTTTAAATGTGGAAAAACAGATCACATGATCAAAAATTACCCTCAATGGGAGATTGAGTGAAAGAAAGAAAGGGCAGAAAGAAGGAACAGGAAGAAGGAACAGGAACAAAGGAACTACCAAAGCCATGGTTGCTGCATGGGGAGATACGTCAGATGAAGACTCAGAAAATAAAGCTGAAGATGACCAAGTGCTTATGGCCATCGTAGAATCAGAAGATGAACATGAGGTAAGTATTCTACATCTTAAAGAAAAGATTAATTCCTATGTAATGAAAAATTGGCTGAGCTCTTGATGGACTTCATAGATGAGTCTGAAATAATAAACCGTGAGAAAAATGTTCTGTCTTGGGCTTGTGCAGAACTAGAAGAAAAATGCAAAAGGCTAGTGTCTAGGGCTGATGAGAGTGATAGCTTAAATACTGATTTAAAGAACCAGGTTCTTCCACTGGAAAACAGTGTCCTAGAACTCAAATCTGAAAACTTAAAACTGAAAATAGGGACAGGAAAGAAAAAGGCTGATAAATCATTTCTCACACTAGAAGAAAATTTAGGAAAAATGAAAGATGAGCTTTATAAGAAAGATGAATCAATCAAGGTCCATAAAGAAGAACTAGGAAAGGTGAAGCATCAACTAGACAGAACATGCAAATGGAACAAGGCTTCTGATGCACTCTCCTGACTGCAAGAGCATCACAACAGCAACAAGAGAGGACTTGGGTTTGGAACAATGGAATCCCAAAAACAAGTACCTCACTCTTTCTGAGAATAAGATATGTACACATTGTGATAAGACTGGCCATTACAAAATGAATGCAATGCAAAAGAAAAGGCCAGTCAAAAGAACAAAGCTTTTGTTCAAGAAAAACACAAACTACCTGGTTGGGCAAAGAAAAATTTAATTCATCCTTGTGCCCATAGAAATGGACCCAAACTAGTTTTGGTTCCTAAGAATAACTCTTAATTTCATTTTGCAGGTCCAAGTGAAAGAAAGTAGCCGAATATGGTACATGGATAGTGGCTGCTCAAAACATATAACTGGTAACATGGACCAGTTTATTTCACTTGAGAACCTAAAAGGAGGCAATGTCTCATTTGGAAATAGGAAGAAAGGTGAGATAATTGGGGTTGGAAAGGTAGGAAAGACAGACTCTCATTCCATTGAGAATGTCTGTCTGATAGATGGCTTGAAATATAGCCTGATAAGTGTGTTACAACTGTGTGACAGAGGTAACCTTGTGGATTTCACTTCCATAAAATGTTTTGTGATTAACCTTACTACTGACAAGATTGTTTTGTAGGGAAGAAGAGTTAACAATATTTACATTGTAGATTTGTTTACTCTTTCTGAAAATGAACTCACTTTCGTGAGTGTGTTAATCAATGATCCCCTCCTTTGGCACAGAAGACTTGGTCATGCTTGTCTAAATCAATTAAACAAATTAGTTTCCAAGGACTTGGTGATAGGGTTACCTATTATCAAGTTTAAGGAAGACAAAGTTTGTGAGGCATGTGCAAGGGGGAAGCATGTATGGTCATCCTTCAAACCTAAGAAAATGGTAAGCTCGTCCAAGACGTCGGAACTAGTTCATATGGATCTCTGTGGTCCAATGAGAGCCATGAGCAGAGGTGGTAAAAGATATGTTATGGTGCTTGTTGATGATTATTCTAGATTTATCTGGGTGCTGTTTCTAACTTCTAAAGATGAAGCATTTGAAATGTTCACAGCTTTTGTTAGAAAAATCCAGAAATAATTAGGAAATCAACTTGCATCCATCAGGTCTGATCATGGAACTGAATTTGAAAATGCAAAGTTTACTAAATTTTGTGATGAAAATGGAATAGATCATAGTTTCTCTGCCCCTAGGACTCCTCAGCAAAATGCGGTAGTTGAAAGGAAGAACATGACCCTTGAGGATATGGCAAGGACCATGTTACTTTCCAGTAAACTACCCCATATCTTTTGGGCAGAGGCTATAAACACTGCTTGCTATATAATTAATAGATGCATGACCAGACCTTTTGTAGAGAAAACTCCCCATGAGTTACTTAAAGGGAGAAAACCAAACATATCCCATCTTAGGGCTTCTGGTTGCAAGTGCGATGTGCACAATAATGGAAAAGACTCCCTAGATAAGTTTGATCCTAGAAGTGATGAGGGAGTATTCTTGGGATATTCTTCACCTAGAAAAACATATAAAGTGTTTAACAAAAGAACTCTATGAATTGAAGAAAGTGTACATGTTGTGTTTGATGAATCTAACACTCTTACTGAGAGACAGGAACATGAAGATGAAGCCATTGGACTGGTGAGACAACTGAATGAAGTTACAGTACAAGCAAATGAGGCATCCAAGGAAGGAGCAGGTGATGGAACAGCTCCTTTCACCCTCGGCAACCTGACAGGGGGAACCAATCTGAGAGAAGCTGTACAAAATTCTCTGAAGGATCCTATACCTGAACCTGTTCCTCTACAGCATAATAATGAAGGAGAAGCTAGCAAAAACCAGCTGGTGGGGAAATCTTAGAAGTACCTGAGTTCTCCCCTCATTGAGAACATAATCAATGATCCCACATCTGGAGTCAAGACTAGATCACAACTAAGGAACCTGTGTCATCATTATGCCTTTTTGTCCCTGATTGAACCTAAAAATGTGAGTGATGCTCTTCAAGATGCAGATTGGATCAGTGCTATGCCAGAAGAACCCAATCAGTTTGAAAGAAGCCAAGTCTAGCACTTGGTTCCAAAACCTAAGGACAGGTCAGTCATTGGGACAAAATGGGTCTTCAGAAACAAGCTGGATGAAGATGGAACAGTTACAAGAAACAAGGCTAGGTTGGTGGTTCAAGGCTATAGCCAAGAGGAAGGCATTGATTATGATGAAACTTTTGCTCCAGTTGCTAGACTCGAAGCAATCAGACTCCTCATAGCCTTTACAGCACATATGAAATTCACTCTTCATCAAATGGATGAGAAAAGTGCCTTCCTAAATGGCTACCTCAAAGAAGAAGTGTTTCTGAAGCAACCTCCTAGATTCGAAAGCAAAGAATGTCCTGACCATGTATACAAGCTGGATAAAGCTCTCTATGGTCTCAAGAAAGCTCCAAGAGCTTGGTATGAAAGATTGTCAAAATTCCTTCTGGACAAGGGTAGAAAAGAGGTAAAATTGGCAACACCTTGTTCCTAAGGGAAAAAGGCAAAGACCTTCTTGTTGTACAAATTTATGTTGATGACATAATTTTTGGGGATACTACAGAGAGGTTGAGTATGGACTTTGTAAAATTAATGGGCAGTGAATTTGAATTGAGTATGATGGGAGAACTCAATTTCTTCTTAGGTTTGCAAATCAAACAAAGTCCAAACGGTACCATGATTCATCAGCAGAAGTACACAAAAGAACTAATATAGAAATTTAAAATGGAATAATAGAAAGAAATAGATACTCCTATTGAAACTGCCATGAAGTTAGATGCTGATGAACCTGGTTCTTCAGTTGATCAAAAGTTGTACAGGGGTATGATTGGTTCACTTTTGTATCTTACTGCCAGCAAACCTGACATTGTTTTTAGTGTAGAACTTTGTGCTCGTTTTCAGGAAAATCCAAAGGAGTCACACGTGACTGCAGTCAAAAGAATATTAAGATACCTAAAAGGCACAACTGATATGTTCTTGTGGTATCCCAAAGGTAGTAATTTTGACTTAATTGGATATACTGATGATGATTATGCAGGTTATATAGTGGATAGAAAGAGCACTTCAAGTATGGCACACTTCCTAGGATCTTGTCATGTATCATGAGCTACCAAAAAGTAGAACTCAGTGGCCCTCTCTACTGCTGAAACTGAGAATGTTGCTGTTGCTTCATGTTGTGCTCAGTTGCTTTGGATCAAGCAATAATTGATAGATTTTGGAATTGAAGTGGGATGCATACCTATATTTTGTGATAACACTAGTGCAATCAGTATGACAAAGAGTCCTGTTCATCATAAAGGACTAAGCACATAGATGTTAGACACCACTTTTTAAGGGACAACTATGAAAATGGGCTAATCTCCATAGAATTCTGTGCCACTGATAAACAAATAGCTGACATCTTCACCAAGGCACTAAGTAGAGAAAACTTTGAGAGGAACAGGTTGGAATTTGGGATGATTAAGATCAGTTAAGAGGTCATGTTCAGAATGCAATATGAAAAAAAATAAAAAATGAAAAAAAATGATTTTTTTTTATTAGGAGTTCTTAATTCTTGTGAATATTAGACTAATTTCTACTCAGTCTCACACTGTAAATAGTATACTCATGTGACGTGTTTATGTGAATCTCTATTCTGACATTTGAGGCATAATCAAGAGAAGTTTCATTTGAAGATCCTGGTTCATCAATGCATGCTCATGAGAAAGGTCAGGTATGTTTCTATACTTTGCACAAATAGAAAATTTTAATTTTCAATCATGAGCAAGAGTCTTAGAAAATCCAATCGTCTTAAAATTCTATCCGTTGAGGCTAATTGAACCAGTTTCATTGAAGTTAGAATTCTAAGTGTAACGGAATTGTATTTCCTAAATCTTAGCAGTTCTAATTAATCATAATAAATAACTAGGGAGACCAGAACTATAAGCTGATTAGACCTCTACTGATACCTGAAAAGCTGTCGTTCCTGGAGCTATAATGACCACTCTTTAAGAACCCCTATAATAATTCATAACTGTCATCTCAAAACCATGATCATCCACTCTCTTATCCAAACCCTTAAAAATTGACCAAAATTTTCTCAAGCCTTCTAGAAATTCTTTACCAAAAATGTCGAATCCTCAAGATAATCCTGGAACCTCACCACCAGTGTCACCTAACACCACTTCATCAACAACACCTCCTAGTGAGTCCCCAAAGCCCAGATTCTGTCGCACAAAAATGATAGCAATAAAAGTTGTTGCGACTGGTCCCTTGAGGAAAGCTCTAAGCGAAAGATTGAAGGCAAGTTAAAAGAAAGAATCTCCAACAAAAGAAATTGATTCCAGTTCTGAGTCTGATGATTACATCTATGCCAGTGAAGGAGATTACCCTGGGCTGTCTAACAATGTCATATAAAGAAACCCCCAAAAGAGGTAAATCCAAGTGTTGTTTCTAATGATGTAGGGGAAAGGGTAAAAAGTAGGTATGTTCTGATAGGGGCTGCAAAAGATGTTGCTGTGGGTGATTCTGTGAAATTGAAGAAAATGAAGAGGAAGAAGGTGCTAGCTTTATGTGGGAGTGGGGAAGCAGGGGCCTCGAAGTCAAAGGAAGTGAGTCTAGAGAGGCTGCTGAAGGGTTAGTTGGTTTGAGCAAACAATTTATTGAACCTAGTCTATCTGCGGAGGAAACTCTATTTGAGATGATGAAGAAGGTTGGGGCCAGTTATGATCCAAAGAAATGCAAGGCTTCCTCACAAAGGACCCCATGTTGCGTCCAAACCAACAAAGAAATCCAAACCCTCAACATCCAACTCTGCTCCTAGGGTTAGGACAACTAGAAGCAAGGTTAGGGGGTGTGAAGCTGAGTTGCAGAAAGCCTTAGAGGAGTGTAAGAGAAAAAGAAAAGAAAAAGGGAAAGGGAAGATAGGTAAAAGTTCAGAAGTTATAGCTGAGGAGGAGGAGGAGGATATAGAACTGGTCCATCAGAAAGAAACACTACTGTGGAGGTTCCACTTGCAAATTCAAAGGAGCCTAGGACTTTCTCTAAGAAGCCCTCCAAACCAGTTCCTGTTGAATCCTCTCTAGACAAGAGAACAAGATCAACCTCTAAGGGAAAACAAGTGAAAGTACCCATTACTGAAGAAGAAGAAGAAGAAGATGATGAAAGTGAGTCTGAAGAAGAACAAGATAGGTATGCAAACTTTGACAAATGAAAAATATTGAAGGGAAGATTGCTGAAAGACCTGGAGGAGCCATGCATGATAAGGCTTGTCACAGCACCAGAAGCACAAGGCTGGAAGGACATGGTCCTTCAGATTGATGGAAAATTGGCAAGGAAGGAACTAGTGGAGTTCATGGCCAATGGAAAAGTGAAGAATGGTCAGGTGACCAGTATCGTGAGGGATGTCAAAGTGAAATTCAATGCTGAAAAATTGGGAAAGATTCTGGGTATCCCTTGTGAGGGGTTTGATGATTATACAAGGAAGAGGTGGCCTTGATTAGATGGGTGCCTGAAGCAAGGGCAGTCCAGAAAAGTGAGATGAGGTTAGAGCACAAAGTACATTTTGAATTTGTCAACAAGTTCCTTCTGCCCAGACAGGAAAGAAGTCATACAACTAATTATATGGATTTGGTGCTCATGCAGTGTATGAATGAAGGGAAGCAGATCAATTGGCCTTTTTTTATGGTGAAGCTGCTTGAAAGGGTGATAAATGGTTCAAAGGCTCATGACATTCGCTATGGTTTTATCTTGACTACTGTGCTTGAACGACTACATGTTCCTTTGAAAAAATGGGAAATGGCCTCCAACAAGGAGCACTTTGGTGTCAAGACCCTTCAAGCCTGTGAATATCTGCTCAATGCTGCCCCTGTTGAACTTGGCTCATCTGCCAAGACTCCTATGAACAGCAAGGTCATAGCTTCATCTGCCAAGACTCCTATGAACAACAAGGTCAGAGCCTTGGTTCAAGAAGTTGGGACAAAGGATGCTGAAATTGCAAGGCTCAACGCCAGAATTGGCGATTTGGAGGGAGAAAGAAATGGGTTGAGAGTTGAACTTGCCAAAGGAAAGGAGAAAAGTGAAGGCATTCTCCAGCAAAATGTTAAATCTGCTACAAGCCCAACCCTCCAGCACTTCCAAGCCTTAGGTGTCATGTCCTTAGTGTCCAGTCTAGTAACCCTTGAGTTTCCAGTCTAGGAAGTTCTTGTCTGTTCCTATTCTATTTTTTTTCTCATGGTTGGATGTTTTATTTTTCTTTTTGTGGACTGCACTGTAGAAACACCTCTTTAATCATTGAATGCAGCTTGTGTTGTTTGTGTTGAATCTATTCTAAATAGTTATTTTTAAGCTGATTTGTGATTAACTTGACCATGTGTTCACTTGCAGTTGCCCCAGTGGCCATGAGTATTAATTAACTTCGAGGATTTACTGTATTAATGCAACTTTTTGATGATGCCAAAAGGGGGAAGATATTGTGCTTTAAATTCTAGTGATGTTTATGACCTAAATCTGACCTCCTTGATGATAAGTTAAATTTTTTAAGTGTTGATTTTCAGCTGAGTTCACAGGTTTCCTTATCACAATAAGCACATAGTTTGTTGTCATCAAAAAGGGGGAAATTGTTGGCCCTAGTTTCAGTTGGAGTTTTGAAGATTGACAAATGAACCTATGGAAGGACCTGGTCCATCTTGTATTATACAGTCTGAATTAACCATAAAAGGGTCCCGGGGGCCTCAAGGTGATTTCAGATGGTTATCGGGAAGTTTGGAGTTGTACAACTGCAGTAGAAAATTGCAGGGAACTTTTGTTCTATGCAATTGCATAGAAGGTTTTGAGGGGATGTTGAATCTGTTCAATGCGATCGTGTATAATGTGTTGAAATTGCACAGTGTTGAGTGTTGATGCATTGCAATCGCATAGGGTATTTTTGAGTGCTGGAAATTTTGTGCTATGCGATCGCAGAGGTTGTGATGCGATTGCATAAGGTTAGCTACAGTGACCTGGGCAGAATGTTTTATATCATTTCATCCGTGATTTTGGGGCTCATTTACTCCATTGTTGATCTTTTTGGGAGCTTATTGAAGGAATGTGAAGAGGGATTCAAGGAGACTCGATTGGAGGTAAGATTTTTGAACTTAAAACTCGTTCTTATTGTGAAATCCACCTAGAAATTCATGGAGTTAAGCCAAAAGTGAAAGAACTGGGGCTTGCAAATTTGAAATTTGATTTGGGCATTTGATAGGCCATTTGAGCTCGGATTTGGAAGTTCTTAGTATGCATGGACTCGCGGAGAGACGAGGAATCCGATAATATAAGTTTTATAATTTTTCGAGAAGCGGGCCCAGGGCTCGGGTTTTGCTAGTTTTGAGATTTTTTCTATTTCTCGATTGTTTTTTACGGGGATTGTCCCCTTAGCATATTGTGATGCATTCCCTCTGCTTTTGGTTAAATTCGACGCGTGTGGAGGCCGGTTTGAGGGGTAAAGGCATCGCGGGCTAGAGATTTCACCGGTTCGAGGTGAGTAATACTTGTAAATGATATTCTAAGGATTTGAAGCCCCGGATTTGTGCATCATAGTGTCGTATGGAGATGACTTGCACGCCAGATATTAGTGTGGGGTAGAACACCGTTGTGGATCGTAACTTGTTCCGTCCCGGTTGTTGATTTTACTGCATATTTGATTGAAATTACTTGTTATCACCATAATTGGGCTGATTTCCATGTTTGGGCTTCGTGCCAACTATGTGAATCCTTCGGAATTGAGACTTCTGTTTAACAAATGTTGCAAATCATTCGATTTAGTCCAAGAATTTAAATACTATTTTGCAAACTTAGCCATATTTTCTATGTTTTAAAACTCAAATGATATTTAAATGATATTCCGGGCTGAGAACTAATGTTTAAATGACCATGGGGCTTATGATGATTTCTGGACTATGCATGGATCGGGCTGCGCGCCATCCAATATATATATATATATATATATATATATATATATATATATATATATATATATATATATATATTGGATCGGGCTGCACGCCACAGTAACATTACGCTTGGGCTGTAGAAACCTCTCCAGAGTTTGTACATACCCCCAAAGAGCGTCGTCAACGTTAAATGGATCAGACTGCGCGCCACAGTGGGTACTGAAATGTACCATCATATGCATTGCATTGTATTCATGTATTTGTTCATTATTTGTTGTTTGTGATATTTTTGGAGATATTTACATGCTTTTGCTGGTGCTTTCTGATCATTGAGTGTTGGGGCCCGAGTGGTTGACCAGGAACGAAGGAACGAAGATATTGCCAAGGGGCGAATTTCGGTGCATAGTGTCACAATTAT
The DNA here is from genome assembly GCA_034376525.1 of Nicotiana benthamiana. NCBI lineage: Eukaryota > Viridiplantae > Streptophyta > Magnoliopsida > Solanales > Solanaceae > Nicotiana > Nicotiana benthamiana. Next base: position 93,355,594 of record CM067340.1, on the reverse strand, counting down.
TTTGAAAGTATTTTGGCAATTGTTGAAAAGATCAATTCCAAAAGAAGTTTTTAACTGAGCCCAGATGTTTTTCCCAAGGATTTCCCGATTTTACTGTTTTCTAAGAAGGATGGTACTGTTCTATATAGCATGATGGAGTCCTTTACGTGATTTCTTGCTTTCAGCTATTATTTACTTTTATTATTCACTAAGTTGGAGTACTCAGTCGTCTTCCTGCACCTCGCGTGCTTTTGCAGGTATTGTTCGCCCGGTAGTGGGTTATTAGCGGATTGAAGATTTGTTATCGTAGCTGATCCAGGTGACCGCTAGCGTCCGCGGCACCAGATCTTCTCCCTTATTTTATGATATTCATAATATTTTCAGACTTTGATCCTATCCTAAGACTTGTAGTACTTTATTGAACTCTGTAGTAGCTCATGACTGGTGATACCCTGATGTCGGGCTGTGTTGGATCGTATTCCGCAAAATCCTATTATTTAATTTTCTTGAAATTGTTTATTCATGTTAATTTATTGTTGTAAAAGGTTGTTTAAATGGATTGGCTGGCCTTGTCTTTACGAGGGGCGCCATTATGACCGGAGCGGGGTTTGGATCGTGACACTATTGCACAAGATACATGTATTATGTTTGAACTCTTCAAATATAATATTAAAATATTTCGTAAATAAATTTTAGACACATAAACCACGGCTCTGATACCATTGTTGGATTGCATATAGGTGTTCGTAATCCTAGGCAGATATTTTCATGTTTAAACTTTATTTACATGTCAATAGATCGGATCAAAGACGTACCTGGTGAAGAAAGTCTCGTTTCAAATTCTTCGATAGTGCGAAGACTCTATGCGTATCCATACCGAGACCGATCCTTACTATCAACTCTTTGATCAATGAAACCCACGAACAAATTGAATGAAATATTCTATTAAAATTTTTCACAAAATCTCAACTTAATGTTAAGAGAACAAGAAACACTTTTCTTGTAATTGTATTTTTTCTCTTGGCTTTGTATTGCACTCTCACTTTCACAAAGTGGATTTTCTTCTCAAGGAAAAATTATATGGCAAGTTTTCTTCATCACACTTTATATGGCATCACCTATAAACTCTTTCCTGTTTGGTTAAGGTAATAATTTACTTAGGATAAAGTTTATTCCAAAAATCAACTCGTGGAACTTTTTCCATTGGAAAAACCATATATCTCCATCCTATTGGAATAACGTATGCCATCGTTAGCTTTTTTTACGTTTCAATTCAATTGCAAATTGAATTGGATTATGAGACTTAGTTAATATTTTATATTAAATAATATCACTCCCATTATTAATGGGTTTAACTTAGCCTCATGTCCTTTTTGGACTTCTGCGTCAATCCAATGCAAATTGGATTTACTTAGAATCCTTCGTTAATATTTATATTGTTAAATAAATTATAGCATAAGGGTAATTATGTAACTTCATCCTATGTTAGTTAAGCTAGTCGTTATTATTTTGTTAAGAGTTAGTTAGAGAGTTAGTTAAGTGAGCTTAGAACTAAGATAATTAAAGGTTATATATATATTTGTAATCAGACAGTTTAATACACAAGTTTAATACAAGAAAGATTATTTCTCTCTCCACTTCTATCTTCTATCTTCTCTCTTCTTCTCTCTTACCTCTACTCCTCTACTGAATCTGCTTCTTCATTCAAGTCACATATTTGTGACTTTGATTGTTCTCTAAAAGAGTTCATAGTATCAGAGCCTCCAAAGCTAATCTAATATAGCTTTGATTAAGATCCAAACTTCTGCACAATTCAATTCTGTATGTTCTTGGTTGTGTCGAAAAATTCAAGAAGAAAAAGATGAGTGCAAACGATGGTTAGGTGAATGGATCTCAGCTGAATCAGACTGAATCTCATCAAAATCAACCACCTGGAGTTCAAACAACAGGTATTAATTATAATCATCCCATCTTTCTTGATCCTTCAGATGTCAGTGGGATACAAATTATTTCATTCCAGTTGACTGGAATTGAAAATTACACAGTCTGGTATCGTTCGATGCGAGTTTTGTTACTAGGAAGAACAAATTATAATTGGTTGATGGTTCGTGTAGAAAAGAAAATTTACTTGCAACCATAGGAAATCATTGGGAGAGAGTAAATGATATTGTACTCTCGTAGATCATGAATGTTGTGAATAGTAGTCTTCTTGGTGGGATTATGTATGCATTGAGTGCTCAGATAGTTTGGGATGATCTATATGAGAGATTTTATAAAGTAGATGATGCAAGAACATTCAATTTACACAAAGAAATTGCTACTCTTACTTAGGGCACTTCTTCAGTTTCTGTGTATTATTCCAAACTTAAGGATATGTGGGAAGAATATGAGTCATTAATTCAAGTTCCTTGTTGTGATTACCCAAGATCCAGAGATTTTGTAGTCTACCTACAAAAACTGAAGGTATACTAGTTTCTATTGGGGCTAAATGAGTCTTACTCTCAAGCAAAAAGTCAAATTCTTATGAGACATCCTCTACTAACAGTAAATTGAACATACTCAATAATTATAAGTGATGAGAGTCAAAAAGCAATGGCAGCCACTTCTGGAATCTTAGGGGCAATCCAGATATTACTACTGAAAGTTATGATGTTGCAATGCATACAAAAAATGTGGGAAATCAAATATACAAAAAGAATTACAATATCCAGTGTGATTTTTTTAAAATGAGAGGTCATAGTAAAGAGAACTGTTTCAAGATCGTTCGTTATCCTCAAGACTTCAAGTCTAAAAGGAAAAATTATAGGAGTGGTACAAGAAGTACGACAACAGGTTCAGCAACCTACAATGCTTTTGCAAAAGTTACGTAGCCTAATGTGAATTATCAGCAGCAAGTTTCTCAAATGGCAAATGGTCAAGTTACTGAGAATTCAGTACCACATATAGGAGAATTCACAAAAGACCAATATGAACAGATTATATAAATTCTAAACAAAACAAATCTGGAAGGCAACAATAACAATTCATCAGCTAATGCAGCTAATACAGTAGGTATGAGTATTGCACTGATGGTTTCTAATTGTCCAAAATAATGGATTATTGATACAGGTGCAACTAACCATATGATATCTGATACTAACATGTTAAATCAAGAGTCTATAGTTGCAAATGTTAATCCTAAGAGAGTTTGTCTTCCGAATGGTGAAATTTCAAATGTTACTCATACTGGAACCAGTTCAATATCTGCTAGGAGTACACTTAGTAATATTTTTCATTTACCTCAATTTAAATTCAATCTAATGTATGTGTCAAAAATGACTAAGGAATTAGCCTGTGGAGCAACCTTCTACCCTTATTTTTGTATTTTTCAGGATCTCTTCAATTGGAGGGTGAGAGAGATTGGTAAAGAAAGAGATGGCCTATACATTCTACTGAGTCACCTTGCTAATAAAGATAGAACTTTCAATTTACTTGTAAAGGAAGTGCTTAGTGCAGAAGACTTAAGCCTATGGCATACAAGATTTGGCCATGAGTTCTTATCTGTTCTTAAGAAAATGGTTCCGAATAAAGTAGAGTCTATAGCTGAAGTGTTAAGTAAGTGCAATGTGCGTCCTTGTGCAAAACAAACTAGATTACCTTTTCTTGCAAGTTTTATTAAAAGTACTGATTGTTTTGAACTACTGCTCATTGATATCTGGGGGCCCTATAAAGTTCCTACATTTGATGGAAATAAATACTTCTTGACTATAGTTGATGACTACTCTAGAATAACTTGGATTTACTTATTAAAGTTGAAGTCTGGTGTGTGTGTAATTATTCAGTATTTCCTAAATTTTGTTCAAACACAATTAAAAAAGAATGTTAAAATAGTAAGAACAGACAATGGAATAGAGTTTGTAAATACTGCCTGTACTAATCTATTTAAAGGATTGGGTATCATTCATCAAAGATCTTGTGTGTATACTCCTCAGCAAAATGGTGTAGCTGAGAGAAAACATAGACACATACTAGAAGTAACTAGAGATATTAAATTTCAGGCTAACATACCTATTAATTTTGGGGGCAGTATGTTCTTGCAACTGTATACATAATTAATAGACTTCCTTCATCAGTAGTAGGAGTTTCACCATTTGAAAAGTTATACAAAAGAAAACCTTATCTAATTCACCTAAGAGTTATAGGGTTTCTTCGCTATGCCAAAACAGTAAATGAATTAGACAAAATGAAACCAAGAGCAAAATCTACAGTTTTTATGGGATATTCGGAGGTACAAAAAGGTTATGTGTTATATGACTTGACTACTAACTCTTTCTTTGTAAGCAGAGATGTTATTTTCAGAGAACATGTGTTTCCATTCAAGAATATTACTACATCTTCATCTCCCATATTTTTATCTAATGTAGACAACAGGCAATTTGAGGGAGATAACCAACACTCTGTTGGTTTCTATCAACCTGCACCTACAGTCAATCAAGATTATGAAGCAGACTATATAGATACCAATACAAAGGAAAATCATATAACTAACCCTCAAGATATCACAGATTCTATATCAACAGCTTATCCACAAAATCACTCAACAGATATGATATCTACAGCTTCAGAAAATAATCAACAGAACCTACAGCAAAATATTAGAAGATCCAACAGAGAAAAACATCCTCTAATATGGTTGAAAGACTTTGTCTCATTAAATGTTCAGCAAGATGTTAACAATCCTATATCAAACTACCTATCTTATGAAAACATCTCACCAAAATACCAAGCCTATCTATCCACATTTTCCACAATAACTGAACCAAATTCCTATGCGGAAGCTATTAAAGACCCAGATGGGTAGATGCAATGAAATCAGAAATAGAAGCTCTTGAAAACAACAAGACATGGGATGTGGTATCTTTACCAGAAGGAAAAAATTGCTATAGGATGAAGTGGATATATAAGATAAAATATAAAGCTACAGGAGAGATATAAAGGTTCAAAGCTAGACTTCTAACTGAAGGCTACAGTCAAAGCGAAGGTATAGATTACCAAGAAACCTTCTCTCCGGTTGTAAAAATGACAACAGTTAGAACTGTATTAGCAGTGGTTGATTCCAGAAAATGACATGTCCATCAAATGGATGTATTTAATGCATTCTTGCAAGGTGATCTTTATGATGAGATCTGTATGGAACTTCCACAAGGATTTAAGAGTCAGGGGGAGAGTAAACCTGTATGCAGACTCAAAAAATCCTTGTATGGACTTAAACAAGCACCAAGACATTGGAACTCAAAACTGACAGAAGCTTTGTTAAAATTTCAGTTCAAACAAAGCCCATATGATCATTCTGTATTTGTCAAGAAAATAGAAAATGAAACTATTATGGTGTTAGTTTATGTAGATGACATGCTGTCGACGCCCATTTTTTCCTAAAAAAAGCGAAAACGGGTTTTATGACATTATGGGCAAAATAACTCTATTTCTCCTTTGGGAATTGGGTCATGGAATTTGAAGAGTCGCCACCTAATGATTATAGTGCATTAGGACACTTAAGAGAGAGTATTTTAAAAAAAACCAGAGTTTGGGTAAGGGCTTGAGATTATCTCGGGGGGAAGGTATTAGGCACCCCTCGAGATCCACTAGTGTGGTTCCCGCCCGTGTTAATCGTGACTTTATAAAAATATAAAACAATTAAACAAGTAAGGTTCACAAATAGCATTCATACAACTCGAAAAGCTTTAAAGAAGAAAGAAGGACGTAAATTTAAAAATAAAAGAGAGGGTTGATTTGGAAAAGCATTGCTATAGAAGAACATTTAAATAAAGCAAACAAAAGAGAGAAGGGTCCTAGGTTTAACTACAATATGGATCATTCGATGCAATATCCCGCACATGTTTCCAAAGAGGGGTCGCTTTATGATATTATCGCATCGTCATCATCTCCATATTCTACCCTTCCCACCCCTTAGAGGTTATTTAAGCGTGTGAATCGGTCACGAATTCTTATTGCGTGCTATTACCCGTCCCGTCCTATAGATCCTAGAGGGCATTTAGGATCATTATTCCAATAAGGTAGGAACTAGGTTCAACCCTTAAGTTTAAAGGTTAAAAATACTAAGCGACATAGAAAACAAGTAGGACTACACGTAATGGAATCATATAAAGGCATATAAGAAGGCTCAAATATCCCTCCATAAGAGACCACGTAATTAGCACGTCTCAAATACATGTAAGGTCTAAGGAAAAGAGAGTTTCTTAAAAAAAAAACTGGAGTATAAATTAAAACAGAAGCTGGAGAGTTTGCAGAAAAGGAACGCAAGAGAAAAAAACACGTTAAGAACTCTAAACGAGGCGGTATAAGTTTTTAGAAATTTGCAGAAGTCGTTTAGAAAAATTTGTGGAATGCCTGGCAAAAATAGTTTTTGGACAGGTGGTGTAAACGAACAAGCGTGAAAACATTTTGAGATTGCAGAAGTGCAAAGAAAAAATAGTAAACATACAGGCTTTTTGAGCTTTTGAAAATTAATACTCAGATAGTTGAAATAGTGGTCCAAATCTGGACAAGAAAATACAGTAGAAACCTTTTGCATAGATGTTTAAAAAATATGGCAGAAGTTTGTAAAACGAATTTAGACAGAGGCGAATTAATTTGAACACGACTTGAAGCTGATTAGTCCATTTTTTTCGGCCTAAGGCTTGCCTAGGAGTTATTAAATATGGTGATCATGCAACGGTTTCTATTTTTAACGGGGAGTTTGTTAACCAGTTTTTTACCCAGATTAGCGAAGTGTTTAAATAGTGCAAATAAAAATCCTAAAGGCATGTATCTAATGCACAAAAGGTCCTATAAACAGGGTATCTAAATGTGATGGTGATGAATTGTTGATTATTGATTAGTTATGATTATGAGAATGTACAGAATAACAAACTGAAAGTAAAGAGAATCAGGAGCTGAATTTCTATATGTGAGATGCATGTCTTATAAATGGTTTCTACTGCACAAATAGATAAGTAAAATCCTATATTCATGTTTTCTAACCATTCCCTTAATAATCATGCATAACCCTCCCCAATTTCACTATAATCCCCATTGTCTTTTACAAGTTATTACTGACCAAAAGTACAATAGTGATAAAAAAAAAAAGCTATTCTATAGGGAGACTACAGCCAGGCCCAAGATCTCCAGCCTCACTTCTTTCGAGTTTCACAGCCATTACCAAGGCTTGGGTGCAGCAAAGTTCCCTAAGGGTTCTTTTGAACCCATGGCCAATACCAAGCATCCAAAATCCCAATTGGACAAGTTCAAGTGTAGAAGTGCCAGCCTTGTGCTCAATGGGTGCTCAAGGCTCCCAAGGAAATGCTTACACTAAGGGGGAAGACCCTAAAGCTCTAAGAATAAGATTGTGATTAGAATTAAGAGAGTAAAAACAATTGAGATACAGTTTGATAAAACAGTTGAAAGAGTTGAAAACGTTGAGACAGTTTAAGAAGATAGTTGAAAGAGTTGCAAGTGGGTGAGACAGTTTAAGAAAATAGTTGAAAGAGTTGCAAGAGTTCTTTTGAAAGGCATTTAGACTGACCAATTTTAGAACAACAGAGCGTCACACAAATAAGGGCAAATGGGGAGGGAACAAATAAGCAAAGTAAACTACTTACACAGGCAATATATTGGAAGAAAGTAATCACACATGATTGTAAGACAGGAGCTCAGTTCTCACTATACCAAACTCTAACACACTTAGCCTCAAACAGGGGTTTTAGCCAACCAAATAGCTAAGCAGACATGGATGCATGGTAGTAGTACACAAGGAAAAAGTAAACATTCATTAAGACATGGGAGGGGGTAAGGGAGCAAATAAGTAAAGTGTACAGGCAACATATTGGAGGAAAGTAATCAGACATGGTTGTAAAACAAGGGTTTAGTTCTCACTGCACCAAACCCCAAATATAATCAACCTCAGGGAGAGGTTTCGGGGCTTTTAAGTAGCCAAGAAGTAGTGCACATGGAAGAGGAAAACATACATTGAGACAAGGAAAGGAGGTAGGGAGAAACATGCTAAGTTAAACTAGGTAGACTAACAACTACATGCTAGTGGCAACAAAAGCAATAGAACCATAGTAAAAGCGCACAAGAATAATATGAAGTGCAAAACTAATAGAAGCATGTTGTTTTGGAGGCTATATCTTAAATGGGTGACATACCAGTTGCAGGTAATGGAACACAATAGCAATGAACAATAATGCACAAAGGGAGAGCAAAGTGTGCAGAGAATGAGAGTAGCAATGTGAGAATAGCAGTGCAGGGAGGCAAGCAACAGGCAAACCCCAAACAAATAATGCAGTAGAATCCAAGTAGTGCAGTAGACAAACAAGCTTACTTAATCTTTTCTTTCAGCCGATTGAGTGTTCAAATAGAAGAATGAGAGAGTGTAGTAACAGTAGAGAAAGAGAGAGAAAGAATGCAGAGAGTTTGAACTTGTAAGAGATATGCAATGTGTGTTTTTTGAAAGAAGGTTTAGAGAAATTGTATTAGTGTGTCTGTGTCTCAAGTGAGAAGAGAGGAGTAGTACTTATAGCTTTTTGAAAAAGAGTAGAGAATAGGGTAACATGTACCTAATTATAGAACGGTACCAATTTGAATCAATCACAGGATCTTAATTCAAATTAATCAGGGACTCATGATTCGAATAGGAGTATAGGCTACCAAGTAAGGAAAGAATAAATCTGATGACTGATTATACCATAACAAAAGCGGTAAGCATATTGCATGTAATAGAGTCTAGGTACCAATGGTTCAAACAAGGAAAAATATACGTGGGATAGCCAAAAATATATTAAGTGCACATTTATGGTAACCATATAAATTAACCATGGAAGTCAATCAAAGAATTACGGGCAAGACAAAAATAAGAGAGAATCAGTCCCAAACATGGAGAGCAATCTCATAAGTAAGGAAACAATTTGAAAAATCAATGTAAGAACACCTACAAAAGATGCTCGGAATTAACATAATATTCGGTGAAGAAAGGCATTCGAATTTATTTAAGCACACAATCGCAAGACTAAGAACCCTAAGCAATAAAATTGCATAAAACAGTAGGGGTCAGAACCCTAGAAGAAATTTGAGACATGGAACTCAAAAAACAAAAGGTTTCAACCACATAGCATGGGAGTAATCACGTAATACCCAAAGGAAATAGAAGCATGATGATTAAAAAGGGTCAGAAACCCTAGCAAAGGAAAAATTAAAGCATGGACCCAGGTGAACAAGGAAACCAAACAAACAAGTAAAACAAATAAACGCAAACGAACATATAATACTCAGAAAGAGCAGGAGAAACGATTTTGAAGAAGGGTGTCAGAAACCCTAACTTGAAAGAGTGGTAACCATCTAAAGTTTGAAGTAACCGGAAACGCTAAGTAAAATAGAGTAGAAAACAAAATCAAACTGAGAGTTGTTTTAAAAGAGTAGAGATTAAAGAGGTTTGAGTAAAAAATTAGGGTTTGCACACAAATTAGGGAAAACGAAGAACTTGGCCGTGAAACTCGTATATGATGCCATAGAAGGCATCTCGGACAAAAGACCACAGGAGAAAAGCCAGAAAGAGACCCAAGTGAAGCTTCAGTGAGTCTTTCATGGCAGATGACTTTGGCTTCAAGTTTCAGAGGTGAGCAACGATGATGAGGGTTCCATGGTGACTGAAGATCGAGAGAAGCGAGGGAGGAGTATGGTCGGAGAGGCGACGAGTTTCATCGGAGAAGAAGGAGAAAACCAAAAGGTTCTAGAGAGCAAACGTTTAGAAAGAGAGAGACTGATCTGTGAAAAATGAGGGGTTGGGGGGTCATTTGATTTTAATTAAGGAAGGAAGATCTTGGCCGTTGATGTTATTTAATCAACGGCTCAGATCAAAATTGAGTTGGACTGGGTCAAAAATTGACGGGTATGGGTTATTAAATTGGGTTGAAATTGGGCTGAAATGGGGGGGGGGGGGTCAAATTGGGCTAAATTTTAAATAAAATATTACTATAGTTTAAATAGCCAATTATCCCCAATTAATTTATAAAAGAGGTAAAATAGTTTAAAAGGCAAAATTAAACACTTAGAACTAATTAATAATATAAATATTAATCTAAAAATAATTTTATAACTATGAAACACAGTTAATTACGAAATTGACCATAATTGCAATTGGCCTCAAAAATTCCAAATAAATTTGTAAAAAAATGTGCAAAAATTACATAAATTATCTTTTGTTGTAAATATGGGAATGAAGCACATTATTTACTAAAAATAATAATTTAGAAATTATTTTGGCCTTCATACTGTCAAAATAAGCAGTAGGTTCACTTTAAAAAATCTCAAAAATTAAAAAAAATACCAAAGTTCCCCGGCCTGCTTATATATGCATACATATACTATTTTGAAAGTATTTTGGTGAAAAATGCATAGGGAAAAATTGGGTGTCAATACATGCTGCTAGCAGGAGACAAATTACAGTTGATACAAGATACAAAAGAGGCTCTTCACAGACCTTCAAAATGAAGGACTTAGGAGAGTTAAAATACTTTCTTGGAATAGAGTTTGTAAGGTCAAAGCAAGGAATCTTAATGCATTAAAGAGAGTATGCCTTGGAACTAATATCTGAAATGGATTAGCAGGAGCAAAACCTGTCAACACACCTATGGATACAAATATAAAACAAACTACAAGAGAGTAAGATGAACACTTTTTTCAAGACAAGTTAACAGAGGATGGGATACTAGCAGATCAAGGAAGCTACCAAAGACTTATAGGTAAACTTCTATAGCTAATAATTACTAGACCTGACATCTCTTATAGTGTTCAAACTCTAAGCAGGTATTTACAACAACCAAAGAAGTCTCATATGGAAGCTGCATTAAGAATTGTAAAGTACATCAAGAGTCAATCAGGACAAGGAATCCTTTTATCTAGCAATAACAATGAAACAATTACAGCATATTGTGATGCTGATTGGGCAGCATGCCCATACTCCAGAAAATCAGTTACATGCTACTTAATCAAGCTAGGAGAATCCCTGATCTCATGGAAATCTAAGAAACAAACTACAATCTTAAGAAGTTCTGCAGAAGTAGAATATAGAAGTCTAGCATCTATTATTGCTGAATTAACATGGCTATTGAGGTTGTTAAAAGAATTTGGTATGAAGAATGATCAACCAGTTACTATCTTCTGTGACAGTAAAGCTGTCAATCAAATAGCATCTAATCCATTTTATCATGAAAGAACCAAACATATGGAAATACACTGACATTTCATACGAGATAAAATTCAACAAGCACAAAGGAACAACCTGCAGACATATTCACAAAAGGACTGAACAAAATTCAACATCAATATGTGATTTCCAAGCTAGGGACATTTAATGTGTTTATTCCCTCTAGCTTGAGGGGGAGTGTTAAAGAAATTATAGCATAAGGGTAATTATGTAACTTCATCCTATGTTAGTTAAGCTAGTCGTTATTATATTGTTAAGAGTTAGTTAAAGAGTTAGTTAAGTGAGCTTAAAACTAACATAATTAAAGATAATATATATATTTGTAATCAGTCAGTTGAATACAAGAAAGATTATTTCTCTCTCTACATCTATCTTCTCTCTTCTTCTCTCTTACCTCTACTCGTCTACTGAATCTGCTTCTTCATTCAAGTCACAGATTTGTGACTTTGGTTGTTCTCTAAAAGAGTTCAAAAATACATGCCTTAAACATATATATATATATATATATATATATATATATATATATATATATATATATATATATATATATATATATATATATATATATATGTATTCAATCAAGAGATATAATTTATTTTCTATTCCAAATAGAAACTTCAATTTATTAACAATGTTAATTATATCCACTCTGCTAGCAAAGAATATAATAATATTTTAATTAGACTAACTAACTAAATTTATTTGACTAATTAAATTCTTTAATTTAATTAACAAATAATAAAGTAATTAATCCTTTAGCAAAGATCAGAACACTCGTTAGTGTGCAACCTCATAGGTTCAATACTAAACCGGTAGTAAATTAACCACATCAATATACTAATCAAGGGTGGCATCTAGCAACACTCCTTAACGACCGGATAGCATGAAGTATACAATTTACTCTCAAGAACCAGTAGAAGAATAATGTAGTAATTCCTTTTGTCCTTATAGTTCTGGATCACCCTAGGATATGGTTCAACTGTTAAATCCTAATAGGCGACCAACTATGTGTTCACGTCAAATATAATTGACCATTGAATGACCTAAGAAACTCATTTCTTCTTTCATTCAATTGCCTGGCCAATGTCTTAGTTTGGTCATTTATAATTCATGACTACATGGAGCTTAAACTTATTACCAAGAGTTGACAGATTCCATCTTGATCAATCACTAAATCTACAAGCGTTTAATCGTACCCAATATTATTTCAACTATCGCTCTAGGGCCATAGGTGTCTAGTATCAAAGCACAATAAATAACTTGTCATTTACTATGACGATCTCAAGTCAAAGTAAACGGTTACATCACATTCTTCAAGAGAATATCCTATTGATAGTTTATCGTAATTCTAACCATTAGGAATTATCTAATGAGTCGGTTCAATGATCATATCTCTATATGCATCATCTATCTATGTAATTCAGTTAATGAGATCAACTAATCTTTATCCCATAAAGACGATCATACAAATATTGATCTAACTGGATTACTAATGTCCAAGTTAATAATCCTACGATCAAGAACAAATTTAGATTAAATTGTAAGAGACTTTGCTATCATTATCTTGATCTCTATCACGATGACAAATCTCAAAATTTAATCAAGGACCTTATCAAATTAATCAAATAATTAATAATAATGATAAAAGAATATCAAATGACGTTCACAAAAATATGTTCAAATCATCAAATATGATGTTGGATCTAGGGCATATCTATTATATTCCTAACATATGCCACAATCTTGCTTTTTGTTATGAAATAATATAAGAACAAGAACAATAATACAAGAACAAGAACAATAGAGAGAAAAGTAGAGAGAGGAGTATTCTTATTGATACTTGGGGATGGTTTACAATGGAATAGAACCCCTATATTTATAGGGAGGTGGTGACTTAGCCACCAAGTAGTAAACCCTAGAGTCTCTCTAAATATAGACATTCACCTTAAATAGAGTTCTATTTATAACACTCCCCCTTGAATGTCTATTCAATAATGTGCCTCGTTAAAACCTTAACTAAAACAAAACCCAATGGGAAAAAGTTTAAGAAAAGGAAAAAGAGTACACATGTTTGAATATGCGCCTATTGGTTGCCTCGTTAAAAACCTCGCAAGGAAAACCCAGTTGGGACAAAACCTTGTAAGGGAAAAAGAGTGCAACGCGTATTAACTCCCCCTGATAAGAACATCAATTTATATCCTTGAGCATTTGCATTCCAATCATGTGCACCATCTTCAAAACAATCTTTGGTAGATGTTTGATAAATAAATCAACCATATTGACTTGAATAAATATTCCGCACCTTGAAATCATCATTCTTGATAGATATGAACATCTTCATATAATGTCGTGGAATGACTCTTCAATATCTTCATAGATGTATTCTCAATGCCATCATGCTTATAGTTATAGCAAGATACATATGTACACAAATTGTACTTAGGATGTGGTACTTCAGGAGCAAGAATTGTGTATGCTTTAAGCAACTTAAATCTTTCAAGTTAAGTCATATAAATCACATAATAGACTTTAGATGCATATCAAGTTTTCATGTCATGCTAAACAAATAAGATATTGAAAACTGATTATACATACCTTTGACTTTATACTTTCAAGTATTTGAACTATATGTCCAAATCTAATGTCTTTCATATGGAATCAAGTATTTGTCTATACGCTTTAAGCGTATCAAAGACTTTGTCCTTCTGGGACTTAATATGAGCATTTGTAGTGAGAATATAGTTACTTTCTTTGGGTCAGCAAATGCGTATAGCATGCTTTGCAATATGTTGCAATTGAATTATCCATTTTATGAACTTCAGGTTCATGATATTCGGGGATTTACATATACAAATGATAATTCATCCCATGTAACCTTTTCTCAAGTGTTTATCATGTCTCCCCCTCATGTTAGAAAAACTAACTTGTTTCCTCAACTTTGGGAAATCATCTTTGTGCATTATCATGTCAATATACACAGCACATTAATAATAAGATGAAATTATTTGGTTCCTGACCCTGAACCACTTGTGAGGGGAGAATATACACTCGTATACAACGTATATCAAACTGATATATATAACTTTGTTCTCATAAGAAACAGTTTAGCTATTAAGTGGAGGCACTCAATAATTATCTTGCTAAACCAACTTTGATATAAACCAACTTATCAAGATGAACTATCTTGAGTAGAAAATCTGGAAATTATGCTCGAAGTTAGATTACTGATCAATTTACCTCGCAAGCACCGGCTAGGCTGCAGGTTAATAACAATTGCGCATGTAACCATATCATAGATGCATCATATGTGGTATACATAGCAGGTGAATGGGCCCATATTCACCTTTGGTATTTCCAGAATTTATGGGCTTCAACCCGAACTCTTTAGTTGGTCAGTTCATTAATGAGAACAAGTAATACAAGAGAATTCGTAAAGAACTTTCTAGTTCTTTAATATTCACCCATGTGAATTCTCTATTATTGCACATCATACTTAAAATGAGATGGCTAACCCGAATGCCAACTGAATAAATTATCAATATTGATAAGTTCATGTTTAGACCATGACATGTGTAATTCTCAATAAACTTCAGGTTTATTATGGTATGGGTTTTTATACCAATACATATCCACTTTATTGTGGCATTCTTTTATTTGTGTAGTACAAACTGGAGAATGAAGTGGGTAGCTTTTCATATACAAATTATCCCGCTACAAGTTGTAGTAATAGGAGATATCAAATCTTTCCTTCATTTATAGTCTCAATGTAATCAATCGCTTTCGCGTGTACTTTGGAAACTGAATAAGTTTCTTTGAGACTTACTACAGCACAATACTCAATTGTGTTTCTCCAACATAGTAATTGGCTCTTCTAGAGCTCCCAATTAATTTTGTACTACCACAGATTCATCAACATCCATATGGTGAATATCTCTTTTAAAGAGAAAGTTATACCATTATGGTCATGGTCAAAATTATATGCAAGATATGTTTCTTGCATTATCGTTGTCCTTTAATAGTCATATTTCCAAAATACTTTGGCGTACAATAGGTACGTGACCAACGATCATTCATGCCATGTATCATCTCAAACCTCCTTCTAGGGGTGAGTGTGGTATCATCTCAAACCTCCTTCTAGGGGTGAGGGTGGTATATTCAATACCAACTTCATGTTCATATTCTTCCGATAATGAATATGTATTCGTGAGTCAGATGTTGTCACATTCACTGCGGGGATATGTGATTTTGTTATCCTTTTCAAATCTGTAAATGCGTCTGGCATTCGATTTGCTATTCTTTGCAAATGGATAATATTTTGCGCCTCTTTTTCGCAAATAGAGGTATGTGGATCAAGATGAGATAATGATGCATTTTTCCACAAAATTTCCCGTTTGGTTTCACCAACTTCTCCCCCTAATTTTGGGAAAATTGTCTCATCAAATTGACAGTCTGCAAATCGTGCAGTGTATAAATCCCCTGTCAATGTTTCGAGGTAGCGAATAATGAAGGACGATTCAAACTCAACATATATTCCTAACCTTCTTTGCGGACCCATTTTGGTGCGGGATGGCGGTGCTATAGGCACATATACTGCGCATCCAAAGATTCTTAAATGGGATATATTAGGTTCATGACCCAAAACCAATTGCAAAGGAGAATATTTGTGTCAATTCGTCAGTCAGAGACGAACTAGCATTGCTGCATGCAAAATGGCGTGACCCCAAGCCGAAGTGGGCAGCCTCGTTTTCATGAGTAAATGAGGTATTCAAGATTATACTCATGTATTGTCTCAATCTGATATCCATTTTGAATGATATCTTTAAAACTCAACAAGTTCCTTTTAGACTTGGAGGAGAACATTTTGACTGATATCATTAAAACTCAACAAGTTCTTCTTAGACTTGGAGGAGAACATTGCATTCTCTAAAATATCGTTCCTTTAGGCAGAGTTATAGTTGCTCTTCAGGAGCCTTCAATCAATTTAATTCCCATAGTTTGCCATACAAAAGAAAATATACGAACATGAGAATAAACAAGTTCAATTCGTTTGTTTCACATTTAAACAATATTTTCAAAATCTGCTGAGGTCAGTTGACTAACTAAATCAGATAGTCGATTATATGTTTTCCATAATCGATTACTATGCAGTTTGAAAATTTCAGTTTAAGCATTTTCTTAAAATAATCGATTGTTAAACACACACAATCGATTGTTGAACATTGACAATCGATTGTTAAACACACACAATCGATTATTTGCTATTTTGAAAAACTTCAGATCACACTGTCTTACGACAATCGATTGTGAAACATAGACAATCGATTATTTGCTATTTTGAAAAATTCCAGATCACACTGTCTTAAGACAATCGATTGTTAAACATAGACAATCGATTGTTGACTATTTCGAAAAACTTCAGATCACGCTGTCTTACGACAATCGATTGTTAAACATAGACAATCGATTATTTGCTATTTTGAAAAAATTCCAGATCACACTGTCTTAAGATAATCGATTGTTAAACATAGACAATCGATTGTTGAACATTGACAATCGATTGTTGAACATTGACAATCGATTGTTTTGCAGTTTTAATGCGAAATATTAGATAATCGACTAACTGTTAGGTTAGTCGATTACTGCTACTGGAAAATAAAAATATTATTGAAATCTGAGCATATTGAAACATTCTAAAGAACTAATACTAACATTATATCATAAACTAACTAATACGAGCTGATACTAATGACTATTAGTTTATTCACTAACTATTACAAATAAGTGAAATAAAATCAAACAACTCAATCTTCTTTCATCACAGATCCATCACCGATTAGGTGGTCTATTTTCCCATCGGGTTGCTCAAAGAAATCTGCCACATCCAAGTGGGTGATGTCAAAATTGTCGTCAGAGACAAAATATGTTTCAGGGCCTTTACTCTTTCGAGATGCTTGATAAAGGTCAACCAAATGTCTTAGTATACGGCAAGCTTTTGACCAGTGCCCTTTTCCACCGCAACGATAATATATAGTTTATGAACTATTTTTTTTTGGATTCTCATCGTATCGTGCTTGTGGCAGAGTGATCAACTTCAGGTTGTCATATCTCTTCTTTAAGCCATTCCACAAGATATGTGGATCTTTGACTGTGATATATTCAATTTTCAAACCTTTATCAAGGTGATGGCGCAAGAAAATCAAGGCCTTAGCACAGTTTCATACCTTCATCAAGGTGATGGCGCAAGAAAATCAAGGCCTTAGCATAGTCTTGGGTGGATGCATTATTTCTTTCTTTAATGGCGTCTCCAAGACCCATAGCATCTAAGTGGATTTCAGCATCCAACACCCATGCCATATAGTTCTTGCCCGAAATTTCAAGGGCAACGAACTTTCTTTTCATAATGTCAGACATAAGACACAATTACATCAAGAGCGTGTTCATACTTACAGGCTTTATTACAATTATCACATTCACTTCAGGGAATGGATCATAATGATGACGATTATAATTCCGTCTATTGCCACGTCCACATCCATTGATACCTTCACGATAATAATTTTGTCTTCTTTCAGACTTATCACATACTGCTACCACATTCTCTAAAGGGAATAGAGCAAATTCAATGGGACGGAATTTTAATTCTTTGCCCACAATCATACATGAATTTGATCATGGCAAGGCATATAAATTTTACCACTTCACGAGAGTGTAATTTCTTACGAACTCCATTAGAGTTATAATCAAACTTTGTTGTCTTTGTCTGTATATAAAATCAAATCGTAGAATTTCAAGAATTTGAAAGGGAAAAGTAAATTACTTACCTTTAAGGTATACCAATAAATGTTGTGATATCAAATATACCTCTTGAGTTTCCATCCCGTTGCATTACTTTATGATGATACCATCTCTTCTATTTTTCCGTATAGAAATTAGAAAAAGGCGGCGATTGAGTTGAGAGAGCCGAATCGGCTATGAAGCAAAAACCCTACACAAACAAAAGTTAAAATAATCGAAAATTTCAATTGGTTAGAGACTCGTGCTGATAACGTGTTATGAAATAATATAAGAACAAGAACAATAATACAAGAACAAGAACAAGAACAATAGAGAGAAAAGTAGAGAGAGGAGTATTCTTATTGATACTTGGGGATGGTTTACAATGGAATAGAACCCCTATATTTATAGGAAGGTGGTGACTTAGCCACCAAGTAGTAAACCCTAGAATCTCTCTAATATAGACATTCACCTTAAATAGAGTTCTATTTATAACACTTTTTTTATTATTATTGTTGTTGTGTGATTTTTATAGTTTTACTTAAAAAATGTTAGTTTTCCAAGAAAAGAAGGAATGTGTTGTAAACTACCTGAAGTTGAATCGGGATTTTAGGCTACTTAGCCACGATGCGTAATCATCCTGTCTTCTGATTTTTTAAAACTTGATTTTGTGTGATAAGAGTGGTTAAAATCCCTAAAAAGTGTTAAACGGCTTTAGCGGTCTATTTCGAACTAATAGCCTTTAGATTCTCTCACCCAAACGAACACAGTAGTCATTCTATTAACGGAAAAGGGCTAAATATACTGTTGTATTGTCAGAAAATATTTAAATATATCTTTTGTTATACAAATAAATTAGAGTTAAAATCCACGTGATGGTGGATAATTTAACGAAATATTAACTTTATAAGATTATGATCTAATATATCCTATTATTTAAATAAATATTAATTATTATTTTATTTTTTAATATAGTGTACATAAATATAATAAAATTTATGCGAAATCAAAGAATACAAAATACTATTGTAACCAAAATCTAATTTTATATCTATATATATATATATATATATATATATATATATATATATATATATATATATATATATATATATATTATATATATATATACATATATATATATATATAATTGTGTTATACATTACTAAATATTGTTAAATTGACATATGAATTATTAATAAATTACCAATTTAGTATAATAACTATTCCCATATATACACACTACTACTACAACTATTATATTAGGAATAAATTATTCTCCATCTTTTTGTTATTTTCTTTTTTTATAAATAATTTAAGATATCTATATTTATTAATTCAATTTGTGTATCCAATTAACTCAAAATTTAAAATTCAAAATTCAGAAAAAAATTAGTTAGAAAAATAGTTTATTTTGTCTTAACAAAGCCACTTGGTATTTCGTGGTTAAGACACTTGTCTGAATATAATATTTTTGCTTCTCCTATTCTATATAAATAAGATTTTCAAAATAAAATTTTTATTCATTAAGATAAGGTACATGCGAATTGCGCGTATAAAAAACTAATAACCTTAAAAGTGGCTATAAATATCTTTTACGAAGTACATCTAACTCTTTTTCTGCGAATGAGTCGTGTCACATAAGGAGTTGTGTGAACTTAAAGTAGAAACTAAGGTTCAAGAGCTGTTCATAAGATTGTTTTAATCGTTTTTCATCAAAATGGTATTTTTCTATCGTACCATAGTAAAATATATTTCAACCGAACCTCATAAATTATGTAACAATCTTTCTTCATTTCTATATTTTGTGTTTATTTTTGTGGCTTTTATTGCGAATTTGTCGTAACAAATTGAAATTTGAACTATGGTCGTTGAAATATAATATTTTATTATTATGAGGTGGAGAAATTTAGTGGATAAAGTTTTAGTGTATAATAAGCATTCTAAATACAATAACATCGAAAATAAAGTAATAACAAGTTGTAATTAACTAGTTAACTTATATATTAACAATACAATAAATTATTATACTGTTAGTATGAACAGGCTTGACAACTAATGTTACGCCCCGCAATATTACGTCGATATTATGTTCTATAGTATTAAAATATGACTATATTGCATCCAGTAGTAGTATACGTAAAATTATCATCAGATGATTGACCTCAGTTGAAGGATAAGATTATTTGAAAATTATAAGCACTATGTTATTTCAAACAAGGGATAAGTAAATTCGTGAAGGTGAAAGAGTAAGCAAATTGAAAAAAATAAATTTCGTCGAAGTTTGACTTTTTGAGATAAAATATGGCCCAAGCTAAAATAATCGGTATTTATAGACTAGTACCATATAAGGTACTACATAACCATGAAAATAAGGTGTATAAAGTACGTTAGTAATGAATATTTTAAGTAATTTGGAATAATTTTTAAATTATGCGGGTAATAAATTAATTACCAGATAATAATATTATCCGATTAATTAATAATAAATGGGTAACATTTCATTAACGTGGAACGAGAATAATCTTTTACTTAAGTCCCTTCTTGGTTCATAAGAAAACAGACACCAATTCAAAGTCTTTAGTAACCTTTCACTTAAAATTTCAAAGCAATTTAAACCAAAAACGTGAGAAGAGAAGTCAAAAAAAAAAAAAAAAATCCTTAGCCAAAATTTTGAAACTCCTTGAACATTGGTCTGGCTTCTTTAGCAGAAGTTCGTCAATTTTTTTCAGACGCGAATTTATTCAGATAATTCTAGAAATCAGGTAAGTTAAGGCTACTCCTTCTTTATTTTGGCATGATCCATATAATACGAACGAAATGTGTAAGTGCACAAATTCCATATATGACTCTATTCATAGAAGTATTAGAAGTGCCTATGTTCTTGAATCTCCATATGTATTATTATTCCATCGTTTGTTCATGGGTCTCAGAAAGTAAAATGATGTTATGATATTAATCAAAGGTATAATGGTCTTATGACGTATCGAGAGATTTGTTATTATATTTCATATGCATTTCATGAATTTATACATGTACATTGACCCATGACTCGGACGGCGTTATATATATATATATATATATATATATGGAAAAATGTTACGGCGTTATATACGCACCACCACATGATCAGCTGGTATATGATGATGATGTTGCCCACAGTGGCTGAAATATGATTCAAATGGCGTTATATACGCATATACGGGTATGTATTCAAATGGAGTTATGTACGCATATATTTATGTATTCAAACGGTGTTATCTACACGTATATATGTATGTATATATATGTCTATGGGATATGGAAAAGGTTATGGCATTATATACGTACCACCACCTAATCAGCTGGTATACGATGATGATTTTACCCACAGTGGCCTATATGATATGATGGGATGATCTCAGAGGCTGATGATATTATGAAACATATACCTATGCACGACATGACATTCATACGCATATTCATGACACTGAAAGTAATTTATGATTTACAAAGTTATTCAGACTTACAGGTTGAGTCATGTACCCCATATTTCTTCCTTTCTCTTATGTACTTATTTATATGCCTTACATACTCGGTTACATTATTTGTACTGACATTCCTTTTTCCTAGGTACGCTGCATTTCATGCCCTCAGGTCCTGATAGACAGGTCAAGAGCACTCCAAGTAGGCTATCAGCTCAGCGGAAGATGTTGGTGCGCTCCATTTGCTTCGGAGTTGCGTATTTGGTTAGTATGATTTAGACGTCTATTGTTTGGTATGGCGGGATTTTGTCTCGACCTTTATGACACTTATGTACTCTTAGAGGCTTGTAGACATATGTCGTGTACGTGAAAGATTTTACGGCCCTGTCGGCCTATGTTTGAATTCAATGATTATGTTAGCCTTTTGGGCCTATATGTCACATGTATATAACGATGTAATAAGAAAGGTACATTACGTTGGTACTCGGTCAAGTAAGGTACTGGGTGCCCGTCACGGCCCATCGGTTTGGGTCGTGACAAAAGTAGTGTTAGAGCAGTTATTTCCTATGGATGTCCACAAGCCCTGTCTAGTAAAGTCTTGTTTATGAGTGTGTTGTGCACCACGCTTGTAAGAAGGAGGCTACAGTGCATTTAAGATTGTCACTCTTTCTTGTCATAGGAATTCAAATTCCTAAAATAATATTCGTAATAAGATGGTACCGATATCCGGAAAGAAGGTTGGAAAGAGAGATTATTGTGGAAAAGCTGAGTCAGCGGAATTGGATATTTGTATGATGCCTACAATAAATAAATATGAGGTCTTTAGCCGATCATGGGTATTGTCACGACCCTAGTTCACCGAGCGTGAACATGTCATGATGGCACCTAGTCTTCACGACTAGGTAAGCCTAATACATTGCAAAATTTAACAACTTTTACGAGAAATAGTAACTCAAAACTAAATAACTTAATGAAATGTATAAAGTTCCCACCTGGCACATACACTTTAGCACAATGATACTGAAACAACCTCAAAACCCGGAATTTCACGGGCAACACATGCTATATAAGTACATGCGCTGCTCTAATCATCCATAAAAGTCTAATACAAAGAAGAACGGAATAACAACTAGCTAACTATATGTAGAATGAGAAGGAGACTCTTCGGTCTGCAGACGTGGAAGATGTATAATTCAAGCCTCTGTAAGCTCCCTGAAGCTACTGATAGTGCGCCTACGTAGATGTACCAGGATTTACATATGAAAATCATGTGCAGAACAGGCGTGAGCACACCACAGCGGTATTCAGTAAGTGCCAAGTCTAACCTTGGTCGGGTAGTGATGAGGAAGATCGGGCCCTACTGAGAATAACATAATAATTTAAAGCTACAATATATGAACAAGTAAGCAATTGAGACAACATCAATTTATGACAGTAAATTACAAGTCAACTACAATTAAGTAAAGCAAGAAATTAACAAAGTAAAATACAACTTAGTGTCAAAAGTGCCATGAGGATCTCCTAGGATACCGTCACGTAGTCTTTTTCTCAACTGTCTCAGCGGATCTTCCGGGATACCGTCCCATAGTACATCATATCTATTTATCCGAATGATCTCCCAGAATCTGTAGTCCAACTTTTAATATGCAGGAGGCTCTACCGGAAATCGAACCCATAGTCCCAAAATAAACAATAAGGGGGAGCTACGGAATCCCACATCCATAGTTCCAATTTAAATGCGCAACCACAACCAAGGATATACAAGAATTCAAATACAAAACACCAACAGTTAGATAAAACTAGTCTAGCATCCTTCAAGTAGTACAATTTAGACAAATAGGCAATTAAGTAGTTATTTCTGACCAATCATGCTCTTATATATATATATATATATATATATATATATATATATATATATATATATATATATATATATATATATATATATATATATATATATATATATATATATATATATATATATATATATATATATATCAGTCAAGTAAATGAGAAAAACACAGTCTAAATAATTCAAGTAAAGTGAGTTTTCAACAATTAGCACAAGTACACGCTTGTCACCTCGCGCACAAGGAATTTAAATCAACAATTACGAAGTCCTAAGGGGAGAGGTCCCCCACATAAGGTTAGACAAGCCATTTACCTCGAACATGTGCAAATCAACTATGAAACAATGCCCTTGCCATGAGTATCTGACTCTGAATAGCCCAAATCTATTCAATCTAATTACATAATGTAAATAACATCGCAAGTAACTAATTCCACTATTAGAATTAAAGCTAAGGCGTGAAAATAAGTAAAATAATCAAAGGGCCCCTCAGGCCAACCAATCGTAATTGAATAGTTTCCAAATTTTTAGAGCCATCGTACTCTCACGAGTCTAACCATATAAAATTTCCCAAATTGGAGGTCAATTGGCCGCCCAAAACTCAAGAATTAAATCTATGAAGTTTGTTCCAATTTTTCCTAATTTTGACCTTGAATTCAAATTCAAATGGTAGATTTAACTATATATTAATGGAATAGAACTAGATAGGGTCAAGAAAACATCACCCAATAATCTTCTCTTCAAATTCCACCCTAAATTGCCTTCTCCTGAGCTCCCAATTGGTTTTTTTAATTTTTGAATTAACCCTCGGATTATACTATTTCATACCAATGATTTCCGCTTTTGC
The DNA here is from genome assembly GCA_034376525.1 of Nicotiana benthamiana. Taxonomy (NCBI): domain Eukaryota; kingdom Viridiplantae; phylum Streptophyta; class Magnoliopsida; order Solanales; family Solanaceae; genus Nicotiana; species Nicotiana benthamiana. Next base: position 93,331,442 of record CM067340.1, on the reverse strand, counting down.
AATCCAGGGACCTCTTCTGCGGCCCCGCTTTTGCAGAAAATCATCCGCTTCTGCGGTTCTCTTAATTAGTCGACCAACTGCTTCTGCGGTCCAAAGCCAACGTCCACTTTCCGCTTCTGCGGTGCGCTAATGCTGTTCCCAAGCCAAAGAAGCGAAACACTAGAAGGCCTGCTGCAAATTTCCTTCCAACTTTAAAATTTACCCGTTGAGCATCTGAAACACACCTGAGGCCCTGGGAACTCAACCAAAAATACCAATACCACTTAATACCTTATTCAAACTTGTACCAATCCATTAAACACCTGAAACAACACCGAAACCTCGATTAATTCAATGATTCAAGCCTAAGAACTTCAAGTTCATCCAAAATACACTTTCAACCCAAAACCTAACCAACACTCATCAGATTGACCTGAAATTTTGCACATACGTCCCAAATGACATGCTAGTGCTACATCAACTTTCGGAATTTCATTCTGACCCTCGGATCAAAAATTCTCTATTAGACCTGAAACCTCCAAATTCTAACTTTCGGCATTTCTAGCCTAAATGAGCTACGGACATCCAAAATACATTCCGAACACGCTCCTAACCCCAAAATCACCTAACGGCGCTAACGGAAACATCAGATTTCCATTTCGAGGTCGTCTTTACACTGATCCAATTACAGACCATTCCAACACTTAAGCTCTCATTTAGGGACTAAGTGTCCCAAAACACTCCTAATTCTAACACCGAACGTCCTGGAAAACCAAAAATAGCAGAAATGAACTTAGGGGAAACAGTTAATGGGGGAACGGGGCATAAATTCCAAATGACCGGCTGGGTTGTCACATCCTCCTACACTTAAACATTTGTTCGTCCTCTATTGAGCATAGAGAACGTAGCTGAAGTAGCAAATAGATGAGGGTATCGACTGCACATATCCCGCTCGGTCTCCCAAGTTGCTTCCTTGGCCGGCTGACCCCGCAGCTGAACCTTTACTGAAGCTATCTCCTTTGACCTGAGCTTTCGGACCTGCTTGTCCAGTATTGCCACTGGCTCCTCTACATTGGACGAATCCTTGTCCAACTGGACTGAACTGAACTACAATACATGAGACAGAACACTGTGATGCCTCCTAAGGATCAAGGCATGAAATACCGGATGAACCCCGACCAAACTGGGAGGTAAGGCAAGCTCATAGGCAACCTCCCCAACTCATCTAAAAATCTCCAAAGTGCCAATAAACCTCGGACTCAACTTTTCTTTCTTCCAAAAACTCATGATGCCTTTCATAGGCGAGACCCGAAGTAGAACCTGCTCACCAACCATAAAGGAAACATCACGAACCTTCTGGTCCGCGTAACTTTTCTGTCTGGACTGGTCTGTACGGAGTCTATCCTAAATCACCTTAACCTTCTCTACCGCATCCTGGACCAAATCAGTGCCCAATAGCATGGTCTCAACAGGCTCAAACCAACCCATAGTGGATCTGCATCTCCTACCATATAAGGCCTCATAAGCGCCATCTGAATGTTGGATTGATAACTGTTGTTGTAAGCAAACTCCGCCAATGGCAAGAAATGATCCTAAGACACTCTAAGCTCAATCACGCACGCACGGGGCATATACTCAATAATCTGAATGGTGCACTCGGACTGTCCATCCGTCTGAGGGTGAAATGTTGTACTCATAGTCACCTGAGTACCCAATTGCCGTTGAATGTCTCTCCAGTACCGTTATGTAAACTGAGGACCTCTGTCCGAGATGATAGAAACTAGAATGTCGTGCAGACGAACAATCTCTTTGATATAAATCCCGCTAGTCACTCCACTGAGTAAGAAGTACACACTGGAATGAAATGATCAAACTTGGTCAACCGATCCACAACAACCCAAATAGAATCAAATTTATTCACAGTTAGAGGGAGACCAATTACAAAATCCATAGTGATCTTCTCCCATTTCCACTCCGGAAACTCCATCTGCTGGAGTAACCCTCCCGGTCTCTGGTGCTCAGCCTTCACCTGCTGATAGCTGAGGCATCTAGCTACAAATTCCGCTATGTCCTTCTTCATCCGCCTCCACCAGTAATGCTGCCTCAAATCCTGATACATTTTCGCGGCACCCAAATGGATGGAGTACTGCGAGCTATGGGCCTCTCTGTCAATATCAACTCCCGAATATTATCAACATCGGGTGCACAGATCCGACCCTGCATCCTCAATACCCCGTCATCTCCAATAGTCACATCTATAGTATCTCCATGTTGAACTGTGTCCCTGAGGATAAGCAAATGAGTGCCATCATACTGCCGCTACGTGATACGATCGAATAATGAAGACCGAGAAACCACACAGGCTAGTACCCAACTAGGCTCCGAAAGTTTCAATCTCACGAACTGACTAGCTAAAGCCTGAACATCCATTTCCATTGGTTTCTCTGAAGCTGATAAATATGCCAAACTCTCCAAACTCTCTGCTCGATGACTCAAGACATCGACTACCACATTGTCCTTGCCCGGGTGATAAAGAATAGTAATATCATAATTCATCAGTTGCTCCAACCATTCATCTGGCGCAAGTTCAGATCTTTATGCTTGAACAAGTGCTGTAAACTCTCTGTGTAAGTCTCATAGGGCACGCCGTACAAATAATGACGCCAGATCTTCAAGGCATGAACAATAGCAGCTAACTCAAGGTCATGGATATAGTAGTTCTTTTCATGTATCTTTTGATGTCTGGACGCGTAGGCAATCACCCTACAGTCTTGCATCAATACCGCTCCAAGTCCAACTCGTGAGGTATCACAATAAACTGTATAGGACCCCAAACCAGTAAGAAATATCACAATAGAGGACGAAGTCAAGGCTATCTTTAGCTTTTGAAAGCTTGCCTCACACTCATCTGCCCACTGAAAAGGAGAACCCTTCTGGGCTAATCCAGTCATAGGGGCTGCAATCGAGGAGAACCCCTCCACAAAACGACGGTAATAACCCACGAGACCAGGGAAACTGCGGATCTCTGTAGCTGAGGAGGGCCAGGGCCAACTCTATACGGCCTCCACCTTCTCCGGATCAACCCGAATGCCCTCGCTCGCTACTACGTGGCTAGGAATGCCACATAACTCAACCAAAACTCATATTTTGAGAACTTTCCATATAATTTCTTCTCTCTCAGGGTCTGAAGCAGTTTCCTCAAGTGTTGCTCATGATCTTCCCGACTCTGGGAGTATACAAGAATATTATCTATGAAAATATTGACGAACGAGTCAAGATAAGGCCTGAATACACAGTGCATCAAATGCAAAAAAGGTGCTGGGGCATTGGTCAACCCAAATGACATAACAAGGAACTCGTAATGACCATATCGAGTCCTGAAAGCAGTCTTCGGGATATCCGGCCCCCGAATCTTTAATTGGTGATAACCTAAGCACAAATCAATCTTAGAAAACACTTGAGCGCCTTGAAGCTGGTCAAATAGATCATTGATATGAGGCAAAGGATATCGGTTCTTTACTGTAACCTTGTTCAACTGACGATAATCGATACACATGCGCATAGAACCATCATATTTCTTCACAAACAAGACAGAAGCAACACACGGTGAAACATTGGGTCGAAAAAAACCCTTATCAAGAAATTCCTGTAATTTATCCTTCAACTCCTTCAACTCAGGAGGAGCCATACAGTAAGGAGGAATAGATATGGGCTGATTTCCCAGCAATATATCAATACCAAAATCAATGTCCCGATTAGGCGGCATGTCCGGAAGATCTACTGAAAACATATCAGGATAATCCCGTACTACTGGGAATTAACCGAAGGGGTATCAGCACTGACATCTCTCATATAAGCTAAATACGTGGCGCACCCATTCTTAACCATACACTGAGCTTTAAAAAAAATATTACTCTAATGGGAGTGTGATCAAAACTACCACTACACTCAATATGCGAAACACCTAGCATAGCCAGTGTCACAATCTTAGTGTAACAATAAGAATAGAATAATAGGGCAACAACCAGCCCATGCCCAAGATAATATTGAAATCAACCATATCGAATAATAAAAGGCATGCCCTGGTCTCAAAACTACGAATAGTAACCAAACATGACCGAAAAATGCAGTCCATAATAAGAGAATCTCCCACAATAGTAGAAACATAAATAGGAGAGCTCAATGACTCTCGGGCTATACTCAAATGCGGAGCAAAATAAGATGACACGTAATAATAGATAGAGCCTGGATCGAATAGAACCGATACCTCTCTGTGACTAACCAATATAATACATGTGATTATAGAATTGGAGGCAACATCCTCGGAACGAGCAGGAAGAGCATAATATCTTGCATGACCCCTACCTTGAGGGCAACCTCTATCTCCCTCAAGTTATAAATATATATATATATATATATATATATATATATATATATATATATATATATATATATATATATATATATATATATATGGAAAAAGTTTACGGCGTTATATACGCACCACCACCTGATCACCTGGTATATGATGATGATATTGTCCACAGAGACTGAAATATGATTCAAATGGCATTATATACGCATATACGGGTATGTATTCAAATGGCGTTATATACGCATATATATATTTATGTATTCAAACGGCGTTATAGATGCGCATATATATATATATATATATATATATATATATATATATATATATATATATATATATATATATATATATATATATATATATATATATATATATATATGTATATATATATATATATATATATGTATGGAAAAGGTTATGGTATTTTATACGCACCACCACCTGATCAGCTGGTATACAATAATAATTTTGTCCATAGTGGCCCATATGATATGATGGGATGCCCTCAGAAGCTGATGATGCTATGAAACATATACCTATGCACGACATGATATTCATACGCATATGCATGATGTTAAAAGTATTTATGATTTACAAATTTATTTAGACTTACAGGTTGAGTCATGTACTCCATATTTCTTCCATGTCTCTTCATGTGCTTATTTACATGCCTTACATAGTTAATACATTATTCGTACTGACATACCTTTTGCCTGGGGACGCTACGTTCATGCCCGCAGGTCCTGATAGACAGGTCGAGAGCCCTCCAAGTAGGCTATCAGCTCAGCGGAAGATGTTGGTGCGCTCCATTTGCTTCGGAGTTGTTTATTTGGTTAGTATGATTTAGACATCTATTATTTGGTATGGCGGGTCTCTGTCCCGACCTTTGTGATACTTATGTACTCTGAGAGGCTTGTAGACATATGTCATCTACATAAAAGATTATACGGCCCTGTCGGTCTATGTTTGATTTCATGAATGATTAATTTAACCTATTAGGCTTATATTTCACACACACACACATACATATATATATATATATATATATATATATATCAATGTAATAAAAAAGTATATTATATTAATACTCAGTCAAGTAAGATATTGAGTGCCCGTTGCAGCCATCGATTTGGATCGTGACAACTACATACGCGCATTTGAACTTCACACTGACCCTTAACAAGAAGCTGCACGATCATGGTATTTATTACACTGAATCTGGCAATCATCATCACTTGTACAGGATCCCAATCCTCGTGAACAAAAAGCCAACGTTGCCTAGCTGTCACCTCGGCATGAGTTAAAATATTTAAATTAAGAGTTGATGATTCATTAGCAAAAAAAAATTAAAATCAGACAAAATGAAGATTCTTTTGTTTACTTCATATTTTTCAATTTATTCACAAATGTATTTTTCAAGAAGTTACAAGAAAACCACTAACACCTCTAATTGTCTTTTTTTTTCTTTTAGAAAAACTATTGAGTAATGAATTTTAATGAATGATCATAAGCATTAAAAATGTTTTGACACTACAAATTTAATTAAAGAAGAGGATGAAAACTATCGTCATTAGTTAGGTAGAAATTATAAATATTTACAGGCATGATTAATTATTTTTATTGATTAGAAAAATAAATGAGCTTTGATATTATAAATTTAGTACTAACTTGTCATGACCTCAAATACAGATTGTCATGGCGCCTATCACCTTACTAGGCAAGCCAGATCAACTACCAACTTCAACCAAACTTTCATTTAATAAGTCATTTAGTAGCAGGATTTAATTACTAAATCTGACATAACAAGTGCTGAAAACAGCAAGATAGATATGCGGAAGGTCAAAATAACAATAACTACATAGCCCCAATAAATCTGGTGTCACGTGTCTAGAGCCTGTAAATACAAGTCTGACAACCTACTACATGAATAGTCTAGAAAAGTGCGAAAAGATAACAAGATAAAGGGGGAGAAATCAGGGCTGCGGACGCCATGCTACTACCTCGAAATCCCCGGCAAATGCTGAACAAATGAAAACTCTCACTCGGCACCTCTGGATCCTGAATCTGCACGCAAGATGCATGGAGTAACGTGAGTACGCCAACTCAGTAAGTAACTAAAGTAAATAAAGACTTAAAATAGTGACGAGCAAATAGATTAGTTGTGTTAATATAGAATTAGAAATAGATTAGATTCAGATACAACAACAAATATAAGTTCAGAAGAAGAAAAAACTGATAAGAAATTAGTAGAAGTAATAAATAAAATGGAAAATGATTCGGATATTAATATATACGAAGATAGCACTTCGGATACATATACTGACTTGATAAAGAAAACAAATAAATTATATATAGAAACTAATAATTTAAAAGATACAATTAAAGATGAAGATATAATAACAAATCATATAAATATGACTAAACCAGATGGCCTAGAAAATAGAAAAGGATTTTATACAAATGTCGCAACAGGAAGAGATAAAGACTATAAAAAAAGAAGTTATTATGAAAAAACAGATTATTCAAAACAACATAGGAACGATAAAATATGGGGATCAAGATTAATAAGAGGAATAGCAGAAATGGTAAAAACATCTACAGGAGAAAATACTAACTCTTTTTTAGACTTAGACTGCTCTGAAGATATAACTAAAGAAATACAAAAATGGTCAGCAAAAACAGAGAAAACAATTTTAGAAACAAAATTACCCATAGATAAAGTAGGACAATATATTGTAACCACCTTAGTAGGAAATGTTAAAGAATGGTATGAAAATTTAGGAGAAGAAATGATAAAAGCATTACATGCAGCTACAGATGCTAATGCACAGCCTACAACAGACGTGAGTAAAATACTTCAAAAATTTGTAATATCAATTACAGCCGAATTTAGCACGCCAGGAGCAGAAAATTCAATGATTTGTAAAAATATAGAAAAAGCAAGAAATAATCTATTAAATTTAGTTATTTGTGATTTATGCTACTATGAAGAATATGTATGTGAATTTAGTAATTATTTTCATAAAGGAAGATTTAATAATAATGAGAAACCTATGATCTTAGACTTATTCCTACATAAATTACCATATCCAACTAATTTATTAGCATTTAAAGATTATAAAATAGAAGCTAAATAAATAGGACACATATCCACAGAATGCAAAGAACCTAGACAAAAACAAATAAAAGAAATTCAGTTAGATAATGATGAATTTATAGATATAGATATAGTTAAGCAAGAAATAGATACGGATAACTTTTCTAGTGAAGATGAAATAATTGAATCAAATATAACAAGTGAAGAAGAAAATGAGTCAGACTAAAATAGGAGAAACAAGTGACAAAGATATAATAATAAACTATACACAAGACATAGATTATGAGAAACAACAGATAATATTTGATGAAAAAATTTATGAGAAAATTAGGAAAGAAGAATTAGACCTTACACCAGACTTAGTTTTTAAAAATCAATTTTGGAATGAAACATTAAAAATTAAAAAACAGAATTATTATATAATCACTAAAAAGGAATTTGTATTAGACATAAAACATTTAAATGGAAAAACAATGATACCTTTAGTATCTAAACATCTAATTGAAGAAGAAACTAAAAGTATTAAAAATAAACATAATTTAAGATATTGCTATTTTGGAGGAATACAGATTATGTTATATGCACATTTTAAAGAAGGTATAGATACACCAATAGAAATATATTTAGCAGATGATAGAATAACTCATCCTATAGAACAATCTATATTAACACAACTAACCTAGAATTAGTTACTATTTTAAGTCTTTATTTACTTTTATATCTTTTTCTTCTACTGTATGATTTCTAAAATATTTATGGAATATTTCTTTAATCTTATGTTCTTTATTTTTATCCTGTAGGTTTATGAAAGTAAATATACTTTGACAGTATATAAAATAATCATTAGTTATTCCAATATGTCTAGGTCGGGTTCCTAAATATTTTCTAACTATTTGATGTATACCTAAATATTCTATTCCTAACTTTAAGTGTGTTAAAAATTTTCCAAAGTTATTCTCTAATTGATGCAAGTAAGGAGTAGTTGCTAATCCAATCTGGAAAGTAATAGGATATGTTTCCATTAATTTTCTTGTAACATTAGCAAATTCTATGTCTCCAGTATAAACAAGTAATTTATTGTAAGCATACAAACAAGCATTTAAATCCATGTCAAAATAATTAATAAGGCAAAATTAATTCAAATTTTAGACAAGTCCAAATTTTTTAAATATCTTCTATTATTTTAGTCATGTATTATTTCAAGAAGTGTAGTATTTTTAGGATAGATTTAGTCTTATTAGGAAGAGTTTCTTTTGTCTTGATAGTGTAGTATTCATTCCTTGCCTATATATGTAAAGGTTTGTAATTTAGAGAGGAGTTATCAGCTCTTCTTACTCTTGTATAATAAAATTCTCCCTCTTTGAAAAACACTCTCTCTCACATACTCTTATCCTTGCAAAAATCTAGCATCAACTAAGGAAATAATGGAGCAAAATAAGGTACGTAATACTATGACTAGCTAAATTTTCTTTGGCAAGATTTTAGGAAAGTAGTAATAATACTAAAATGATAATGATCCTGTGAACACCGGGAGCGGGGCATAACACATGTTTAAAGGTTTAATACATATAACTAAAATAATCAACAGAATAATAGCTCAACTTTACAATTTAAAAACCAGTTTCATCGTGAAATCAACACTTTCAGTTTAAATTTCGGAATCATATACTCAACAGATATTTCCAACAAAGGCTTAAATCAAAAGAAGAGTGAAAATCAATAAAATATCACAAATAGGCCCCTACGGGCAACGAATCTCTCAAGATATGGCCTCTCGGGCAGCCTCTCAGTCACTCGGTACTCACTCTCAGCCCTCAGACTCATTAATATATCAATATATCAGCAATTATAGTAACTGCTGGGGCGTGCAGCCCGATCCATCATTTATAGTCGACTACGCTCACTGGGGATGTACAGACTCCGGAGGGGCTCCTACAGCTCAAGCTTCATATCGCTGCAACGTGCAACCCCATATATATATATATATATATATATATATATATATATTGATGCGGCGTGCAGCTCGATCCGTATAAGCATTGTTGCGGCGTGCAGCTCAATTCATAACTCACACTTATGTAAACATCCTCACAATTAGGTTCTCAACCTCTCTCAGTCATTAACCTCACAGCCTCTCGGGCACAACAACAGAAATTAGGAAACTCATCCTAAAAGGTCCTCACAATAGAAGTAGAGTGATAAAATCAATTTTAAATATTTAACGGGTAAAACATGGCCGAGGATATGCTTTTAACAAGTAAATTGAGGAAAACAATCAAAATTTCTCTAAGGGTTTTTACAAATCGGCACAAATCCCCAAACATGGATTACAGCCATAAATACAGTATAAATGACTGAAATATGAAATAATATAAGATTTCCAATCAAATACGCGACTTAATAATTGCTACGGGATGGACCAAGTCACAATCCCTATCGGTGCACGCTCAGACGCTCGTCACCTAGCATATGCATCACCACATTTATCAAATCAAGTCCAATACCTGGGTTTGTACCCTCAGTTCCAGATTTACAATGGTTACTTACCTCAAACCTTTGAAATATTACTCTGCGACGCCTTTGCCCCACGAATCGGCCACTCGTATTGCATCTATCCAAAACCAGAATGAATATGTCACAATATGCTATAGGAACATAGTCCAATAGAAAAATATAATATATTCCGAAATTAGAAAAAAATAGAGCCCCGGACCACTTCCAGAAACTCAAAAATTTTCACATTATTAGATTCCCCGTCTTCCCACGAGTTCATACATATTAAGAATACAAGAATCAGGGTCCAAACCACCCCTCCCCCCCCCCCCCCCAAATTTCCATTCAAAGTCCTCTTAAACTCAAGCCCTAAACCTCCATCTTTCGCCCTTTAATTTTTTAAATTTTAGCCTATCCATGAATATATTACCATAGAAGTGTGTTTCAGGTCCAAAATCCTTACTTTAACGAAGTTCCCTTGTAATCTCCCTTCAAAATTGCACAAAAGCTCTTAATTCGAAGTTGAATATGATGAAAACCTTCAAAAATTACGAAGGCAAGCATACATACATTCTGCCCAGACATACCTGCATCTGCGGTCAAAAAATCCGCTTCTGTAGTATCGCATTTGCGGTCTAACCAACTGCTTCTGCAAAAATTCACTTAAGTGGCCAAAACTACATTTGTGCTTCACTCTCCACATGTGCGGCTCCGCAGGTGCAGGCCCTCTATTGCATCTGCGATTCCAAACATTTCTTCCCAAAACCAATTCTACGGTTCTTCTCTCGCATATGTGACACCGTACCTGCGGTCCCCAAATAGCAGGTGCGAAAACTCTAGAAGCAGTAAAAATATGAAATCTCTCAAGTCTCAAAAATTTCCATTAGCCATCTGGAATCACCCCGAGGACCCCGGATACCAACCAAAAGCATAAACATAACCCAATACCTTATTCAAACTTGTTCTAAACATCAAAATACCTCAAACAACATCAAATCAACTATATCATATCGAATCCAAGCCTAAGTTTCTAAAATCTTCCGAAATACGCTATTGATCAAAAACCCAACTAAACCACGTTCGAATGACCTAAAATTTTGTACACACATCCCAATGACACAACTAAGCTACTGCGACTCTAGGAATCCCATTCCGACCCCCATATCAAAATCTCGCCTATCAACCGAAAATTGCCAAAATCTCAACTTCACCAATTCAATCCTAAATCCTTTCTTCCGAAGCTAACCGAACCATCGGAACTCACATACGATCTCTCTAATACATAAGTTAACATCCGGTTGACTTTTCGAACTTAAACCTCCTTAAAAGAGACTAAATGCCTCAAATCTAACAAAATCTTTTCCAAACCCTAACCAATCAACCCGGTCACATATAGAACCATAATATAAATAAATTAGAGAGGGGAAATGGAGTGGTAACTCCTAAGACGACTGACCGGGTCATCACATCCTCCTCAACTTAAACAAACGTTCGTGCTCGAACGAGTCAAAAAATTATACCTGAAGCCTCAAATAGGTGAGGATATCTTCTCCACATTTCCCGCTTTGTCTCCCAGGTAGCCTCCTCCATGGGCCGACCTCTCCATTGCACTTTCACCAAAGCTATATCCTTTGATCTCAACTCCGAACCTAACGACCCAAAATAGCTACCGGCTCTACATCATAGGTCAGATCATCATCTAACTGAACCGTGCTGATATCAAAAACGTGAAATGATCCCTAGTATACTTCTGGAGTATAGAAACATGAATTACCAAATGCACACTCGACAAGCTGGGTGGAAAAGCAAGCTTATAAGCCATCTCCCCAATCCTCCGAAGCACATCAAATGGCCCAATGAATCGCGAACTTAATTTCCCTTTCTTCCCGAATCTCATAACACCCTTCATGGGCGAAACCTTCAGCAAGACCTTCTCACCAACCATATAGGATAAATCTCGAACTTTCCTGTCATCATAACTCTTCTGCCTCGAGTGCGCCATACGAAGCCTCTCCTAAATCACCTTCTTTTTCTCTAAGGCATCCTGAACCAAATCCGTCCCCAATAGTCTCTCCTCACCAGGGTCGAACCAACCAACTGGATATCTACACCATCTCCCATACAAAGCCTTATATGGAGCCATCTGGATGCTCAACTAGTAGTTGTTGTTATAAGCAAGATCTGCAAGCGGTAGAAACTTATCCCAAGACCCTCTGAAATCAATAACGCAAGCACACAACATGTCCTCCAATATCTGAATAGTGCGCTTGCACTGCTCATTTGTCTGAGGATGAAAAGTTGTGCTCAACTCAACTCGAGTACCCAACTCTCTCTGCACGACTCTCCGAAACTGAAAAGTAAACTGAGTACCTCTATCAAAATGATGGAAACCGGGACACCATGCAAAGGAACAATCTCTCGGATATAGATCCATGCCAGTCGCTATGAAGAATAGGTAGTATATACAGGAATGAAGTGTGCGGACTTGGTCAGCCGATCCACAATCAACCAAATAGCATCGAACTTCTTTAAAGTTAGAGGAAGTCCAACTACAAAATCCATAGTGACTCTCTCCACTTCCACTCGGGAATATCCATCTGCTGAAGCAAGCCACTCGGCCTCTAATGCTCATATTTCACCTGCTGATAATTTAGACACCGAGCCATGAATCCCACAATGTCTTTCTTCATTCTCCGCCACCGATACTATTGTCTTAAATCCCGATACATCTTTGCGGCACCCGGATGAATTGAATACCGCGAGCTATGGTGTATGACCCAAAATTCGCACCCTCGGGAGTCATGATGGCGCATACTTGTAGAAGCTAGGCAAGCCACAAATCATAACTACTAACTCCTTTATTTTAAATTATTTTTATCAATCATAACATCAAGCGATAAATATTTAAATAACAGCGAAAATATGGAATTAAAGCGAAAGACTTAAATTAAGTAAGCTGAACAATAATGTAGAAATCAACATATATCTCTACCCAAGAACTGGTGTCACATCACTCACGAACTACTAAGAGTGCTAAATACAATTGTTTGAAAGAAATATAACACTGTTTGTCTTGAATACATGATATAACAGAATAAAATATAAGATAGAGGAGACGTCGGGCCTGCAGAAGCCTACAAGGCTACCTCAGTGTCTCGATGGACTGAAGGATGGCTCCCACGTTACTGATGTTGTCCAATACTTGGATCTGTAAAGAGCACAGAGTGTAGTATCAGCACAACCGACCCCATGTGCTGGTAAGGGCCTAGCCTAACCTCGGTGAAGTAGTGACGAGGCTAGGACCACACTACCCAACTAATTCTGTGTAGTTCGAATATATATATATACCACAGAAAAGAAATACAGGAAATAACCAGTCAATGTGAGAGGGGGAACATGCTGTGGGGGAAAATAACTATTCCGAATAGAAAAGCATCACATAATGAAAGAAACAACATAACTAAAATATTATCAAATAAGTAATCAACAATTTTCACTGCATCACCCTTCATGCTTTTACTCTCATCCACACCCAGTCAATCATATAATAACAATGTACACGGCATCACCCTTCATGCTTTTACTCTCTTTTCTCACCATATAATCAATGATAATCGGTATGGAATGGTACATCGTACGGCACGGCATCACCCTTCGTGCTTTACACTCTTTCCTTACAATAGCAAACTCTGCACGGTATCACCCTTCGTATTTTAACACTCTTCCTCACCCAAAAAACAACCACAAGCAAGGGCAAAGGAATAAACAGAATAATAATAGAAATCCCGGCAAGAGAACAACAATTACACAATTAAATCCTGGCAAGGGAACAATAATTAAATCCCGGCAAGAGAAAAATATCAATAATCTCAATATCCCGACAACAGATATAATCTATAAAAAAAATAATAGCCCAGCAAGGGAGATAATCAACAAAACAACAATAACACGGCAAGGGTACAAATTAGTAACTTATTCTCTTTCTTTCATGTTTGTTTCATAACTCACTCTACCACTTGAGCCAATGACCCAAAGGGTCTAATAATCTCATATACTTTCTCAATTCGTAATATAACCTGAGCCAATGCTCCTCGATGTTCAAAAGTCATAATTCCTTCCACAAATGTTTCACAACAATTAGAAATCATCACCAAGGCATGAAAGATACAACAAGGATCAAGATATTCACAATCTAAAGACTCACGGTCATGCTAGATACCAATGTATAGATACTCGTCACCATGCCTATACGTCGTACTCGATATAAAACAAGTAGCAAATATGACTCAACTCGTAATTCCTCAAGCTAAGGTTAGACTGGGCACTTACCTCAAACTTCCACGACCAATTCAATATATAATTACCGCTTTTTCTCTCGAATTCGGCTCCAAATCAATCAAATCTATACATAAATGACTTCATAACATCAATTCATGCTAAACAAATCCGTGGGGTGGGGTTCAATACCTAACAAAAACGGCCAAAAGAAAAAAAGAATCCAGTGCCTAATTATAATTTTCCAAGAATTCTCTCTAAAATCCCAAAAATTGACCCCAGGCCTTCTTGGTCAAAACACGAGGTTTGAACCAAAATACAGCACCCATTCACCTACGAGCCCTAATATACAATTTATTTTTAAACTCGACCCCAAAATGAGGTCTAAATCAAGAAAAATCAAAAAGCCCTAACTATACCCTGTTCCCTAATTTCTACCCTTAATTACATGTTTTTAGGCCAAGAATTTTAATAGATATTTATGGAAAATGAAGAAAACGATTTAAAGATTACTAACCTAAGAGTTAATGGTGAAAGGATGCTTCAATGGCCGCCTTAGAACTTTGTAGAAGAAAGAGTTTGAGAAGTTTTATGAATATCGCGTTTGCATTCTGTTTGGAGTTTTAAAAATAAACAGGCGATTTAATGCTACGCGTTCGCGATGCGTTTACGATGGGTCAGGATTTTTGGCCTTCTCATTTGCGTATAGTGTCTAGCATTCGCGAAACAATAGCTCCTCGAGCCCTCGCGTTCGCGTCCCTAGGGTTGCGTTCGCGTAAGGTGTTCTACCCTTTCCCCTGCCCAAGCACTTGGCCTCCGTGTTCGCATAGCCAGGAACATATTCGTGAAGGTCTAGCCTCCCTGGTGCCTCACGTTCGCAACCTGGTCCATTCATTCGTGTAGAAAGAAGTTTCCTTCAGCAAATTTACTCATCGAACCATACTTGACCACTAAGCCATGCTTTTGGACTATTTTCACTAAGCTCTTCACTACTACTTATATTGGTACTTCTTCTGAGGATATCGAGGATTTTGTATATTGCTGCCACGAGGTTATCAGGAACATGGGCATTGTTGAGACCAATGGGATCGAGTTTGCTATATTTCGACTGTCTGGATCCGCCAAGACTTGGTGGAGAGACTATTGCTTAGCCAGGCCAGCAGAGTTGCCATCTTTGACTTGGGAGCAGTTTTCAGAGTTGTTTCTGGAGAAGTTTCTCCCTGTTACTCAGATAGATACCTATCGGTGGTAGTCCGAGCGCCTCCAGCAGGGTTCCATGACTGTTACCCAGTATGAGACCAGGTTCATCGACTTAGCTCGCCATACTCTTGTCATACTTTCTGCAGAGAGAGAGAGGGTGAGGAGGTTTATTGATGGTTTGATTCAGCCGATTCGTCTTCAGATGGATAGAGAGACTGGGAGTGAGATCACTTTTTATGAGGCAGCCAATGTGGACCGCATAGTTGAGATGGTTCCGTCCCAGGGAGGTGGTCATGGGTCAGATAAGAGGCCCCGTCATTCAGGAAGATTCAGTGGTACCTCATCTGAAAGTAGAGATTCTAATGGTAGAGACCATCATCCTAGGCCCTTTCAGACAGCTCTTCAGGTTTCTCACGGCACTTCAGGTAGTCGTGATCCTCCGGTGCAGTATCCTGATCAGCAGTCCTTCAGTGCACCACCAGCTCTTATCAATGCACCGCCGCTCCAGAGTTTTTGGGGTGGTCATGCAGGCCAACAGGGTCAGTCTTAGTTTCCTCAATAGCCGAGGTATTATTGCACTTATGGTGATCCGGGTCACATTGCCAGGTTTTTCCCTCGAGCACCGGGTAGCTCTCAACATCAGGGTTCTCGTGCTATGTTACAGGCACCAACTGTTCCACAGCCTACCCAGCCAGATAGAGGTGGGGGTAGAGGTGCTAGAGGTGGATGTAGAGGTCCTAGAGGTAGAGCTCAAGCCGCCAAATGTGGAGGCCAGCCAGCAGCAGGCCATCCTATAGAGGTAGTTCAGGGTGGTAGGGCTCATCCCCGATGTTCTCTTCCAGCCAGGCTCGAGGCTGAGTCTTCAGATACAGTCATTACATGTACTATTATGGCTTGTTATAGATGCTTATGTGTTATTTGATCCAAGGTCTATGTATTTGTATGTGTCATCTTATTGTGCACCGTACCTGGTCATGCCTAGTGATTCATTGACTATTCCTGTTTATGTGTCTACACCGTTGGGTAATTCTATTATGGTCGATCGAGTCCATCGTTCTTGTTATGTGGTGATTGGGGGTCTTGAGACCTATATTGATTTGTTGCTTTTAGACAGTTGATTTCGATGTTATATAGGGGATGGACTATTTATCACCTTACTATGCTATCTTGGACTATCATGCCAAGACCGTGACCTTAGCCTTACCGAATTTTCACCGTTTAGAGTGGAGTGGGACTCCGGGTCATTTTACCCGCATTGTTATTTTGAATGTGAAGGATTGACGTATGGTCGAGAAAGGGTGTTTGGCCTATTTGGTTTATGTTCGCGATTATAGTGCAGAGGTCCCTTCTATTGATTATGTACCCATTGTTCAGGAGTTTCCTGAGGTTTACCCTTCAGACCTGCCGGGTATGCCGCCTGACAGGGATATCGACTTTTGCATTGATTTGGCTTCGGGAACTCAGCCTATTTCTATATCGCCATATCATATGGTCCTGCCAGAGTTAAAAGAGTTAAAGGAACAGTTGCAGGATTTGCTTGAGAAGGGTTTCATTAGACCCAGTGTTTCTCCTTAGGGTGCGTCGGTGTTATTTGTGAAGAAAAAGGATTTAAAATAAAGGAGTTAGTATTTATTATTTGTGGCTTGCCTAGCTTCTACGAGTAGGCTCCATCATGACTCCTAGTGGTGGAAATTCTGGGTCATGACATATGGACCTCTTCCAGAATACCTCATGAAGCCCATCCACACTGGGCACACATATCCGGCCTGCATCCTCAACCCACCATCATCACCAATGGTCACATCTCTGGTATCATCGGGCTAAACCCTATCGTACAGGACAAGCAAATGTGGATCATCATCCTGGCGCTCTCTGATAAAATCATCCAAGGAAGACCAAGAAACCACGCAAGCCAATACCTGACTGGGCTCCAAAACATCTAATCTCACGAACCGATTGGCCAAGGCCTAAACATCGACTGCAAGGGGTCTTTCCCCAACTGGAATACATGCCAGACCCCCGATACTCGTCGCCTTCTAGCTCAAAGCATCAGCCACCAAATTGCCTTTCCCGGATGGTACAATATAGTGATATCATTGTCCTTAAGCAACTCCAACCATCTCCGCTGCCTCAAATTAAGACCCTTTTGATTGAACAGATGCTGAAGACTACGATGATAAGTGAATACCTCACAAGATAGGCCATTCAAGTAATGTCTCCAAATCTTCAGTGCATGAACTATGGCAGCCAACTCCAAATCATGAACCGGTAGTTCTTGTCATGGGGATTCAACTGATGAGAAGCACAAGCAATAACTCTACCCTCTTGCATCAACATACAAGAAATCCCAACTTTTGAAGCATCACAATATATGGTGTATGAACCTGAAGCAGATGGGAAAACCAACACTGGAGCTGTGGTCAAAGCCCTCTTGAGCTTCTGGAAGCTCTCCTCACACTCGTCCGACCATACAAATGGAGCACCCTTCTGAGTCAACTTGGTCAAAGGTGATGCAATAGATGAAAATCCCTGAACAAACCGACGATAATAACCCTCCAAACTAAGGAAGCTATGAATCTCTATGGCCGAGGACGGTTTGGGCCAACTCTGGACCACCTCTATCTTCTTCGGATCAACCTGAATACCCTCACTGGACACCACGTGCCCCAAAAAAGCCACTGAACTGAGCCAGAACTCACATTTGCACAACTTTGCATAAAGCTTCTCCCGCCTCAATCTCTGCAACACAACTCTCAAATGATCCGCGTGCTCCTCCTGACTACGCGAGTACACCAAAATATCGTTAATAAAGACAATAACGAACGAATCAAGATAAGGCCGGAACACCCTGTTCATTAGATGCATGAACGCTTCGCTACAAAAAATATGGTCTTTAGCGGCAATATATTTTACCTTTAGCGGCAATAACAATTGCCGCTAAAATCTTTACCGTCAATAAATTATTAACCGTTATATCCAGCGTCGCTCAAGATTTTAGCGGCAATTCAACTGGATGCTGGTAAAGGCACTAATTATTGCCGCTAAATGTCATTTACTTTAGCCGCCACTTTTTACTTGGAAAATACAATTGCCATTAAATTTCCCTAAAAAACTGTGCTAGATCATACGTTTATAACAACATACTAATATCCATTATAAAAAGCATTATGTATTTCACTAAATCTAGAACAAAAAAACTTCTACATTCAAAGTATCAACAACACAAGAGGAAAAAATAACCATTTGAATTCAATGTCATTTGATGTTTAACAAGTTTCTCTTCAACTCTGAACCATGATGAAAGTCTTCTACAAAAAAATTCCAGCTTGAATGTTTATTTGTGCACAAACTTACAGCTCAGTCTTCTTGCATCTCTGAACCAACCTTTGGGAGCTTCACTATGCTAAAATTATACTCCAAAAGCTCTCAAAAAGCAGAGGTCTAGAGAATGAACACAACAACTGCGAGTTGTCAGCACTGCACCAATAATTCAAGCTCACTGATAGAAACAGTTATTGCCCAGACAAAAGAACCATACATAATTCTTGTTAAAAGTTACATATTGTAGTGAATCTGCATTAAAGTAAGGAAGACACGAATCGTTTTATGGGTTACAAGTATTTCCTTCACATTATGAAAACAAAACTTCTTTAAGTAACTCAGAAAACACAAATGAAAATAAAACTTGTCTAAGTAATTCAGAAAACACATGGGGTTGGTTCTTCATATGTTGGTGGTGTTATACAAAATATTGGCGATGGATCTCATGGCAGTGCTAGATTCCATGGTAGTAGACCTTAGGAGCAGACATATGCACACCAAGCTTCAAATCATGGCCAGTTGCATGTATGGGATAATCATGTTGACAAATGAACTACTGAAAATATATTTGTACCTTTGACTTTTACTCCAAACCAATACAACCTAATCCTTAGGATACTTAACAAGGACAAAGTGCCAGAGGTCTCTGCAAATGTGGCACGTATTCTTTGTTGCTCTTATAAGATAACTAGTAATGAACATGATTGGATAGTTGACACATGTGCAACCATTTCTAAGTCTGAGATATTGTAAAAAGTTTGTAAATTGCCCAACCATGAGCCCAGGAAGGCTCATTTACCAAATGGGAACAACATCCCTATAGCTCATATTGGTAGTTGTAGGCTGGCCCAAGAGAACATATCTAATGTATTGTATATATCAGATTATCAAATAAACTAATCTGATATTCATCTAGTTCAACTAACTAAGAAGATAGAACTTTAAATTGAGAAAGCTAAATACATGGCTTCTGCACCTGAAAAATTATGCTTGAAGAAGAATACAGTTGTAAATTAAGGAATAATATACCTGTATACCCGAATTTGAAGCCCAATGTCTGTAATATATAGGAAGAACAAGTTCCTTTGAGCCTGAGCAATAACATAAGATCCATATATTGAATCAAATATGAAATATTTTTATTAATTTCTCTGCTTTGGACTTTCAATTCACGTGCAAATTGGAAATAATTTTAATTAGTGGGCGTTACTAACATGGAGAGCTTTTTGAACATCAGATAACCGCATATCTCCAAGCATAATTTTCCAGACCCTTTCAGTCCTCCACATCATAGGCTTGAGGATTAAACAGCTATACCACAACAAAAATTTTAAGCTAAATTACCTATCAAATATTAATAGGCAACTATAAAGGGTCTCAAATTCAGTTTGGATGAGATGCAGACAAAAATCTAGCACTTTTTTTATAAATCTTTTTTGTTTTCAGACAATCTGCACAAGCTTAAACTTAGCAAATTGAGTATTCTGACATTTGAGAGAATTAACTTTATTAAGATGAAAGTGAAAAATATTCTTAGTTTAATATCCTTTATACATTTCTATAAAAATAATTGATTTGTTGGTAGGAAAAGAACTTTGTTTATATTTTAGAGTGATCAGATATTAGAAAGAGTTTATTTAAAAGTTTGAAACATATAAGGTGAGCTCAAATTACGAATAGCCAATAGCAATGAGTTCAATATAACTCAGTGCTTTAGATGCAAACCTTGCATGTGCGCATATAAACATAAATAATAAAGATAGTGTATATACAATAGTTCGAAGCCACTCTAAATTCAGTAACTTTGAATGTTGAATTCATCTCTATTCAGATATAGGAACGGTATAGAGATTAAGTAATAAATGTTGAGTTGTCCCACATAGGAAGAATTTGAGGTTTTTGGTCTTCTTATATGGCTTGGACAATCCTCACCTCATAAGCTAACTTTTGGGGTTAAGTTAGACCCAAGGTCCATTCTTTACATGGTATCAGAGCCAGGCCCGTCCCAATTATTGTTACCGATGTTGGGCCCCCATTTATGTTGTCCACGCTTTAGAGATCTGGGCGTGAGGGGGGTGTTGAGTTGTCCCACATCGGAGGGATTTGAGATCCTTGGTCTCCTTATATGGCTTGGACAATCCTCACCTCATAAGCTAGCTTTTGGGGTTTAGTTAGGCCCAAGGTCCATTCTTTACAATAAAGGCTTTAATTCTTGGAGGATGGACACCATTTGAGTCCAAATAAGGACTAAGACTTCAACTTAAAATTAAAAGGGTTCAAAATACGTATTGTAAGATCAAAAAGTGATAGCAGACCAGAAGAAATAAAATTGAACTATAATGGATATTAAAGAGCAAAACTATACAATGTATTAATTGATTATACATGACTAATACTAGTAGTAATTCCCACCTGATAATGCTGAAAGGCCGGTCTTTCATGTCAATACTGAGAAGTTTTTGACAATATATGTAGAATGCTTACATGAGAGTAGAATAAGGCATTTGTAATAAAAAGAAACTTATAGATACAACTCTTTTATATATAATCTATTTGATAAAAACTTAAGCAGCTATGCAACAACTACATTTCTAAATTGTTTGTGTGAACCAATAGACGGAAGAGGTCACAAAATAGAAGAATGGGAAATGAACTGTTGAGGAGACTATTCAAGATTTTCATAGAACACCATACGATAATCCTAGTCAATTTTCTATGTGTTTCTTAGTTTATTAGAACTAGACAGAATTAATAAATGAATCTATGTAGATAAATTCTTACGTTGCCAACTTCGTCATGTATATGAAGTACTCAATGGTCACCTTAAAGAGTTATCCTATTTACCATAGAATTTGATATACCCATAATATGATAAGACAATAATACAAATTGATCGATTGATCGAGAATCTATATAAAACTATTTAAGATCAATAACCACTCCTAAAAATGTATAGTTGAATTCTAGCCAGAGAAACAACAAATTTAATTTTAAAACATTAAAGATATTTAAACCTAAAATCAAAAGATTGGAAATCACAAATAATAATATTATCAACGTCAAAACATGATAAATCAGGTTCTATCAAGAATTTTTCTAAATAAACACACGCCCTTAAAGTACTTCGAAAATTTTGGTCCTAAACACTTCAATTGAGATTTCTTACCCAATGTCCCAAAAGAGCCTTACACCTGCAAAAGAAGAAATCATGGAGAGTTACATGAAGAAACTAATGAAATTTCATAAGCAGTCGAGTTCACATTACAGACCAGATGAAGAAATGTTAATGTCACAAAATACTCAACCAATTGCATCGAGAAAGAGAGGAAGGATAGAGAATAAGGAAACTAATGGGTCATCTTCAACCAAAAAATAGATAGGCTCGGCGAAGAAAGGGCCTATATCGCACACACTTTGGCCTGAAGAAATTGATTAGCCTTTTGGCAAATTGCCGTAATAACTCTTTCGGCGGACAAAATAAGGTATTCTTTTTTAAAAAAAAATAAATAGATTATCCTTTGGAGGGAACATTTTTTAAGAAAAAAGATGGAGGGAAAATCTAAATAATAGGGGTATGTTAAGAATAGAATTCTAATTAGAGTTAATGTCTATTTTGTAGAGAGTTTTACTTTGAGACTAAGTCATTTTCCCCTCTATAAATAGAGGGTCTTACCCCATTGTAAACAACCCCCAAAATTCAATAAGACTTTTCTCTCTCTTTCTCTGCAATATTGCCCTTGTTCTTTTATTGTTTTATAACACGTTATCAGCACGATACTCTAACCAACACGTAATTTGCATAATTGTTGTTTGATCATGAGGTTCTACTAGGGATAGACGCCAAAGCCAATCCGCAGATTTTTTTTTTTTTTATCTAATCTATAATTTATTTCATATTTATAGCTACAGTGATTGAATTAGGCTTTGTTATTATTTTTAATGATATTTTTTGTTCATCATATTTATAGCTACAGTACAACGGATCAGATGTTATAAGGCAGGTGGCTTGGGTTATTTTTGATGAAGTACATTACATGCGTGACAGAGAAAGAGGTGTGGTTTGGGAGGAAAGTATTGTTATGGCCCCGAAAAATTCTCGTGAACTACACAAATTCTCGTGGCCCTTAAAGTTGCAATCAAAAGAGGTGAGTAAAAGCTTTGGAATTTAGCATAATGATTGTTAATTATTCTCTGAACTTCCTTCAAGATTAAATTCTGGATTTAAGGTAAGTATTTTACTTTTATCTTTCAAATTCTTGTAATTCTATATTTTGATTTTAAATACAAGCATAGACGGTAAATTTTGATTGCAACTTTAAGGTAGCTTGAAAGATATTATAACCACCCAACGAGGTAAAATTTCTATGTCTTGCCATGATCAAATTCATGAATGATTGTGGGCAAAGAATTAAAAATCCGTCCCATTGAATTTGCTCCATTCTCATTCCCTTTAGAGAATGTGATAACAGTATGTGATAAGTCTGAAAGAAGACAAAATTATTACCGTGAAGGTATCAATGGATGTGGACGTGGTAATAGACGAAATTATTATCGTCATTATTGTGGTAATGAGAACAATAAGGATTCTCAAAATAATCATTCACTTTGTGAAAGTAATATATGTCATCGATTTGACATGAGATTTTATATAGCACATACAGATTATTATGGTCCATTCATGGTGTGAATGTGACAATATCTGATTTATGAATACATGTTCATTATTGGAAGAATATGAACATGCTATTGGTATTGAATATACCACACTCACCTCTAGAAGGATGTTGAGATGATATAAGAAAATAATGTCATTATTATGGCATGAATGGTCATTGATCATGTATCTATTGTACGCCAAAATATTTTGGTAATGTGATTATTAAAGGACAATAATAATGCAAAAAACATATCTTGCATATAATTTTGATCATGACCATAATGGTACAACTTTCTCTTTAAAAGAAATATTCACTATATGGATATTGATTAATATGTGATAGTACCAAATTAATTGAGAACTCTGTAAGAGCCAATTATACTATTTTGGAGAAATAAAATTGATTACCAATAAGGTATTGTGTTGTAGTAAGTCTCAAAGAAACTTATTCAGTTTCCAAAGTATATGCAAAAGCGGTTGATTATATTGAGACAATAAATAAAGGAAAGATTTGATATCTTCTATTACTACAACTTGTAGCGGGATAATCTGTATATGAAAAGCTACCCGCTTTATTCTCCAGTTTGTATTACACAAATGAAAGAATGTCACAATAAAGTGGATATTTATTGATATAATCATAATAAACCTGAAGTTTATTGAGAATTGCACATGTCATGGTGTAAACATGAAGTTTATCAATATTGATAATTTATTCAGTTGGCATAATCAGTTTAGCCTTATCAATTTAAGTATGATGTGCAAAAATAGTAAAGAATTCACATGAGTAAATATTAAAGAACTAGAAAGTTCTTTACGAATTCTCTTGTATTACTTGTTCTCATTAATTAATAGACCAACTAAAATTGGGATTGAATCCCATGAATGCTGAAAATATCAAAGGTGAATATGGGCCCATTCACCTGCCATGTATACCACATATGATGCATCTATGAGATGGTTACATGTGCGATTATTATTAACCCGCAACATGGTGTTTTGCGAGGTAACTTGCTCAATAATTCGATTTTGAGCACAATTTCCAGATTTTCTATTCAAGATAGTTTATCTTGATAAGTTAGTTTACATCACAATGGGTACAACGGGTTTAGCAAGATAATTATTGAGTGCCTCCACTTAATAGCTAAACTGTTTCTTATGAGAACAAAGTTATATATATCAGTTTGATATACGTTGTATACGAGAGTATATTATATTCTCCCTCACAAGTGGTTCAGGGTCAGGAACCAAATAATTCCATCTCAATATTATTGATGTGCGGTGTATATTTTGATTAACACCACAAAACACAAAGATGGGTTCTCAAAGTTGAGAAAATAAGTTAGTTTTCTAACATGAGGGGGAGACATGATAAACAGTTGAAAAAAAAAGTTACGTAGAATGAATTATTATTTGTATATCTAGATCCTCGAATAAGATACTATGAACTTGAAGTTCATAAAAGATAATCCATCTGGAATATATTGCAAAGTATGCTAGACGCATTTTGCTGACCCAAATAAAGTAACTATATTCTCATTGCAAATGCTCATATTAAGTCTTAGAAGGACAAAATCGATGGTACGCTTAAAGCGTATAGACAAATGATTTCAAATAAACTTCTTGATAAAGAAGATGAGCAAATGATCAAAGTGATCATAATAAAGATGGCAAGTGATCTAGAAGATCACATGACACAACACTTCATAAAATCTCATGAGAGATTTAGGTATCTGAATATATGAATGAAGATCTCTATGTTATGTCTTTATGAAAATTTATTGGAACCGATATAACATGTTCGTTGACGATATCTATCATAGCGCTAAGTTTTGATGAGGATCTTAAGTCTATCGAACATAGACACAAAAGTATTGGCCAAATGGAATAGATACAATTCAAGTAGAAGAGATCACATTGACTTCTTGCTTAATCTCTCTGTTGCTAGAAGGAAATAAAGGTTTCTCTAACTGGTCTTTTTGATTAGAAACTTGTGGTTTCTTTACATTTTCCTTAAGCACGAAAGACCGAGAAAGGTATGCTTGAGAAATTAGCAGGACCTCTCAATGGTAAGATGTAAAATGGAGATCAAATTGGGCTGTATATCATTGTTGCCATCTTCTGCTGCTTTGTAGATGCTAACTCCATGACCACCTGTCAACATAGCGGTTCTGACGAAAAATATCTTATGTCAGGTTTGGGATCTAATGAAACTGTATCTTGGCCGGGTAATCTAGATGTTACTGGATATGCAGCCACGGCAGTGACTTCTTTTTCTGAGCAAATAAATCAATAAAGAAAACAATGGGCATATATCTTGGATGGCAACCCCAATGGCAAGTGATTTTTTTTTGTCAAGTAGAATTGATTCCATATGAAAGACATGTAGTTGGACATGTAGTTCAAATACTTAAAAGTATAAAGTCAATGGTATGTGCAATCAGTTTTCGATATCTATTTGTCTAGCATGACATGAAAATTTGATATGCATCTAAAGTCTATTATATGGCTTATATGACTTAACTTGAAAGATTTAAGTTGCTTGAAGCATATACAATTCTTGGTCCTGAAGTACCACATCCTAAGTGCAATTTGTGTACATATGTATCTTGTTATAACTATAAGCATGATGACATCGAGAATACCTCTATGGAGATATTGAAGAGTCATTCCACGACATTATATGAAGATGTTCATATCTATCAAGAATGATAATTTCAAGGTGCGGAATATTCATTCAAGTCAATATGGTTGATTTATTTATCAAACCTATACCAACGATTTCTTAAAGATGGCGCACAAGATTGGAATGTGAAGGCTCAAGGATGTGAATTGATGCTCTCATCAGGGGGAGTTAATGCGTGTTGCACTCTTTTTCCCTTACAAGGTTTTGTCCCAATGGGTTTTCCTTGCAAGAATTTTAACGAGGCAACCAATAGGCACATTACTAAATATGTGTACTCTTTTTCCTTTTCTAGAATTTCTTTTTCCCATTGGGTTTGATTTTAGTTAAGGTTTTAATGAGTCACATTATTTATTGAGTAGACATTCAAGGGGGGAGGTGTTAAGAATAGAATTCTAATTAGAGTGAATGTCTATCTTGTAGAGAGTTTTACTTTGAGACTAAGTCATTTTCCCCCTATAAATAGAGGGTCTTACCCCATTGTAAGCAACCCCCAAAATTCAATAAGACTTTTCTCTCTCTTTCTCTGCAATATTGCTCTTGTTCTTTTATTGTTTTATAACAGGGTAGAAAAAGATTACTCATTTTAGTGGCCATTTCTTTTTGTTGCCAGTAAAAGCGTGTTTATTTCTTGCAAATGTTTAATTGCCGCTAACATTAAGCTTCAGAAAATGAATTAGCTGCAATTAGTTTATTATCACAAAATAATAGCCACTAAAGACCTTTTTTTTGTAGTGTTGGGGCATTGGTCAACCCGAAAGACATAACAAGGAACTCTAATGACCGTATCTGGTGTTGAAAGAAGTCTTAAAGATATCCAAGTCTCTGATATTCAACTGGTGATAGCCTGAACGGAGATCAATCTTGGAGAACACCCTCTCTCCCTGAAGCTAGTCGAATAAATCATCAATGCGAGGCAAATGATACTTGTACTTCACTGTTACCTTGTTCAATTGGCTATAATCAATGCACATTCTCATCTTGTCATCCTTCTTCTTCACAAATAGAATCGGTGCACCCCAAGGTGACACACTAGGCTGAATGAACTCCTTATCTAGGAGCTCCTGAAGCTGCTCCTTTAACTCTTTCAACTCCACTGGTTCCATATGATACAACGGAATAGAAATGGACTGAGTGTCCGGCACTAGGTCAATACCAAAATCAATATCCCTTTTTGTTGGCATGACCGACAGTTCTGCGGGAAACACATCGGGAAAATCCCTCACAACTGGAATGGAATCAATATCGGGAGTCTCGTCACTGTCCCTCCCAAAGGCTAGATACGAGAGACAACCCTTCCCAATCATATGCCGAGCCTTCAAGAATGAGATCACTCTACTAGGAACATAATCAGTCAAACCCTGCCACTCAATCCGTGGCACACCCGAAATAGCTAATGTGACTGTCTTGGCATGACAATCCAGAATAGCACGACACGGAGATAGCCAATCCATGCCCAGAATAACATCAAAATCCACCATACTCAATAATAAAGATCCATTCGGGTCTCCAGACCCCCAATACTCACCACATATGACCGGTACATACGTTCCACAGCAACAATATTGCCCACTAGAGTAGATACATGAACAGGTGAAATAAAATACTCATAGGGCATAACCAAATAACGGGCAAAGTATGATGACACATAAGAAAAGGTGGAACCATGATCAAATAATATAGAGGCATCTATGTGACCGACTGAAGCAATACTTGAAATCACGGCATCTGAAACAGCAACGTCTAGTCTACATGGGAGGGCATAAAAATGAGCGTGACTACCACCTGATCGACCTCCTCCTCTAGGGCGACCCCTGGCTGACTGACCTCCACCCCCGCTGGTTGAGCGGGTTGTGAAGTAATTGGAGCAGAAGTCGAGGGCTGAACCCTCAGCTGAGATTGACCATCATGAAGACGAGGACACTGCCTCCTTATATGCCCAAACTCTCCACACTCAAAGTAACTCCCCAGAGCTATAGATAGGGACTGAAGGTAACCCATGGCATTGGGATGACCAGTAGAAGGACTT